>OZ010614.1:7728251-7880751 GCA_963932145.1 Acanthosepion lycidas
TCCGTATATATATATATATATATATATATATATATATATATCCGTATATATATATATATATATATATATATATATATATCCGTATATATATATATATATATATATATATATATATATATATCTCCGTATATATATATATATATATATATATATATCCGTATATATATATATATATATATATATATATATATATATATCTCCGTATATATATATATATATATATATATATATATCCGTATATATATATATATATATATATATATATATATATCCGTATATATATATATATATATATATATATATCCGTATATATATATATATATATATATATATATATATATATATATATATATCCGTATATATATATATATATATATATATATATATCCGTATATATATATATATATATATATATATATATCCGTATGTATATATATATATATATATCCGTATGTATATATATATATATATATCCGTATGTATATATGTATTGATATGTGTATATATATATGCGTATATATATGTATGTATATATATTCTTATGTACATATATATTTATATATTTATGTATGTATATATACATACGTATGTCTATATGTATATATATGCATATATATGTATGGATATATATGGATATATATATATACAGCACCGATGTGTCGGCCTGTGTTCAACTCGCAGTCGCTGTAATATTTCTTCCACCAGCGTTTTGTCGTTTAATCTTAGTTGCTGCCACCAGCCTCTGTCTCGGTCGTTCGGTGGTTTCGCTACCCGGCGGAATTCTTTGATCATCGTACCAATATATGACACTGGCCCGTGCAGAGTCGAATCCTGGTCTTCGTTACCCGGCGGAATCTTTTGGTCAGGTTTGGAAGTTGGACGGTCGGTCGATGCTAACGGCTTCACACCAGCTGCAACCGGCTCGACACAATCTCTGTCGTTCCCAGCTCACTTCCAGCTCACTTGCTTCGATCTGAAGTCTAACACGCCTACGTTGTGATTTTGATCTTAGGTAGACGAGATCAATCAGGTGTCCGGCCGTATTGTAAGATGTGTCTGGATTGGAGGTGATATCGCATAAGCGTAAAGAAAAAAAGCCAATAAAAACTAAAGAATCCATTTATATTAAAAATAACAAATTATCTTTATCCGTCTGTTATATACGGGAGTGTTTTTTCTCCTAGCCCGTTTTGTAAGCAAGTTTCTGGTCTCCTAAGTCAACTGCTTTAACTTTTAGTTGCTGGCTTAGCTTCGTTCGTCAGTATAGCTTGCTATTGTTAGGATAGGCGAAGTCGGAGGTCGTGGAATCTCTTGGTCAGCTTCTGCGAGGCAACACTCTACTCGAGCTCTGACTCCCGAACTAACTCTACTCAACTGACTGTCACTGACTCTACTGTCGAACGGCCCGAGGACGTTCGTTTATATGGGTACCGACAAAAAAACCGGTGCGGGGTTAGTCGCGGTCTGGGGTTCTCGCTAAATCTCGATTTCTGACAAGAAATCTCTTTGTTGTCAGGCCAGGAAAATTAATTATGTCCCATTTTTGGAAAATTAATCACTTTCCATTTTGGGGGGATCTCTTCGTCTGTGAGGAGAGGTCGGAGGAGAGCTATCCTCCTAAACTCCCCCTCTCTCACACTGATACCTCGTACCAGTCCCTGCAGTTGTTGTTAAGAACTTCCCCGTCCTTCTCATCAAATTACCTCCGTCTATCATCATTGCTACCACTCGATCAATGGCATCCCGATCGTGAGGGTGTGGCTAAGCTGGCCTCATTAAAATTATAACCCAGAATTTTTTGTTTACAAAATTCTTCTTCCCATCGGCCAAAATTTTTACGATTCACATATTGCCACTGAAAATCTCCCAGATCTTTTGGTCACCCAGTCTTCGTAACCAGCACCCTTTAGAAATTCCATCAATCACTGTCAAAGTCTGCCATCTGGACCCTTCATGAAGTTAGCTTTTACTGGAACCCTTGAGAAATTAAATTTCTTTATCTCTCAATTTGGTGATTCTTCCAAAATATTTTTCTCATGTCAAAATTTTATAATCACCATATGGCCACCCAACGTATCGGCACCGCAAACGACATCGTGGATAAATAAATATCATTAATTCTCTCTATCCCGTATCGGCAAATTATTTCGGAATATTTTCTCATACCAAAAAAAAAAAAATGGCCTGCCGCCTGATATCTCAACGGTTTTTCTGAATTTCGTGTTTTCTCGGCAAGCATTTTTTACAAACTCATTAATCAACTGCCAAAAGCTCGCATATGGCCATTCTGCGAGTCTACTGTCTATGCCATTTTACGGCTCTTTGAGAAAGACACTGGATTTTAATCTTAAGTAAAAAAAAAAAAAAAAATCTTTTCTTTTCTCAGTATTTTCATGTTTTAATTTCTATGGTTAATTATTAAACCAATTACCATAGCGAATTAGTGTCACAGTCTTGACTTCTAAAGGTTTTGCCCGAACACCATTTATCAAGTCAAGGAAGTTACGAAACATGAACACTTGTTTGATATTGTTTTAATAGTCTTATAATTCACAACGGCTGTGTTTTATTGTTTCTTTTTAATTCTACAAAAAATTGCTTTTCATAATACTTCCTTGTAGAAAGATTTTCTCCTCACATATATCTTTATTTTTTTCTTTTTTGCAAAAGCAAGACAGTAAAGTCACTAGGACACAAGGGGTTACTGGGTGTAGAAGAATTAAGAACACAAACATTAGACTTTTTCTTCCTGCTCAGGAGGACAACAGATATCAATTGACATTGAATTTCAATTTTTGAAGATCAAAGTTGACAGAAAAGCAAGAAGCCAGAAGAGAGTCCCACAAGTGAAAATTCAGTGAGAACAATAGAAGAGTAATCAGGAAGACAGTAGATAACGATTGACATTGCATTTAAATTTTTGAAGATCAAAGTTGACTGGAAAGCAAGAAGCCAGAAGAGAGTTCCACAAGCGAAAATTGAACAAGGACAATAGAAAAGTAATTAGGAAGACAGTAGATAACGATTGACATTGCACTTAAATTTTTGAAGATCAAAGTTTACGGGAAAGCAGGAAGCCGGAAGAGAGTTCCACAAGCGAAAATAGAGTGAGAACAATAGAAGAGTAATCAGGAAGACAGTAGATAACGAATGACTTTGCATTTAAATTTTTGAAGATCAAAGTTGACAGGAAAGCAAGAAGCCGGAAGAGAGTTCCACAAGCGAAAATAGAGTGAGAACAAAAGAAGAGTAATGAGGAAGACAGTAGATAACGATTGAGATTGCATTTAAATTTTTGAAGATCAAAGTTGACAGGAAAGCAAGAAGCCAGAAGAGAGTTCCACAAGTGAAAATTGAACGAGAACAATAGAAGAGTAATCAAAAAGACAGTAGATAACGATTGACATTGCATTTAAAATTTTGAAGACCAAAGTTGATAGAAAAGCAAGAAGCCAGAAGAGCGTTCCACAAGTGAAAATTGAACGAGAACAATAGAAGAGTAATCAGGGAGACAGTAGATAACGATTGACATTGCATTTAAATTTTTGAAGATCAAAGTTGGCAGGAAAGCAAGAAGCTAGAAGAGAGTTCCACAAGTGAAAATTGAACGAGAACAATAGAAGAGTAATCAGGAAGACGATTGACATTGCATTTAAATTTTTCAAGATCAAAGTTGACAGAAATGCAAGAAGCTAGAAGAGAGTTCCACAAGTGAAAATTGAGTGAGAACAATAGAAGAGTAATCAGGAAGACAGTTGATAACGATTGACATTGCATTTAAATTTTTGAAGATCAAAGTTTACAGGAAATCAGGAAGCCGGAAGAGAGTTCCACAAGTGAAAATTGAACGAGAACAATAGAAGAGTAATCAGGAAGACAGTAGATAACGATTGACATTGCATTTCAATTTTTGAAGATTAAAGTTGGCGGGAAAGCAAGAAGTCAGAAGAGAGTTCCACAAGCGAAAATTGAGCAAGGACAATAGAAGAGTAATCGGGAAGACAGTAGATAACGATTGACATTGCATTTAAATTTGTGAAGATTAAATTTGGCGGGAAAGCAAGAAGTCAGAAGAGTGTTCCACAAGCGAAAATTGAGTGAGAACAATAGAAGAGTAATCGGGAAGACAGTAGATAACGTTTGACATTGCATTTAAATTTTTGAAGATCAAAGTTTAGTGGAAAGCAAGAAGCCGGAAGAGATTTCCACAACCGAAAATTGAGCGAGAACAACAGAAGAGTAATCAGGAAGACAGTAGGTAACGAATGACATTGCATATAAATTTTTTGCAGATCAAAGTTGGCCTGAATGCATGTGCCGGAAGGGTGATCCACAATCGAGAAGTGCGAGAAAAGATACTGTTTACATAGAACTTACAATTACATCTAGCCAGCTCAACTGTATTGTTGAGGTCTCGACACCAGTTCAGTACTGCGCTTAAATTAAATAATTCTATATACTATGGTGAAGAGCTCATCCGAACAATTACCATGAAATTATTTTTTAGAAAAGACACAGGGAAACAACCTTACGGCGCGCCACCACATCAGGACTGATAATATTGCAGTTTCTTCCTTGGATCTTATCGAGGAGCTCAAGGTAAAAAGCACGGGCAATGGACCATTTGTGGTAGCAATATTGTAAGCATGGACGAATGGTAGACTTATAGATATGTTGGATAGATTCTGGAGTGAAAAATTGTCTAGCGCGACGCCGTCAACCACATTTCGTAGCAGCTGACCAAGCAATGGACCATAAAAAACATTTTTAATACCAGAGAGGTTAAAACAATAGAGACTAATTAAAAAAATCCCGTGCCTTCTATCATCAGGTGAACCATCGACTAATTTTCATGAATGCACATGGCACCAAATCCCGCTAAATTCAACCTTCATAAGTTCAAAGTTCAGTTCGTCTTGTAAACATACACCACACTGTATAATGAGCATTAACATGTATAAACATTGATTGATTCGTTTTTTATGACTTATCAACATTTTGCAGGTTATTTAAAGACAGGAAATATTTTTAGAGTGTAAGAATTTTTTTAGATAATAATAATTTTAGTGATACAAGTCTTACTAATTAACCCATAGCTGGGGAAAGAAGAGGTGGATTCATACCTAAACAGAATTTGAAAAAAAAAAAGAAGAAATTATGATGTGGATATAAAGTGGTGTACGATTCCATATGAAAATCAATATTCAAACCGATCCCTCACTTGGTGGTCAAGAGAGTTTTTATACATTTATATTCCAGAGAATGTAAATAAATCTAAAAGACATGCCTGTGTTGCTAATCAGTATTTGATTAATTGATTGATTTGTTTTCTATGGCTTATCATCAACCAAGAAATTATAAGTGGATATAAAGTGGGGGATCAATTCTGCATTACAATCAATAAAAAACGGGTCCCTCACTTTGTGACCACAGTAGTTTCTATACATTCATATTCCAGAGAATGTAAATAAATCTAAACGACATGCCTGTGTAGCTAACCAGTATTTCATTGATTGATTTGTTTTCTACGGCTTTAAGGCTACTTAAAGCCAGAAAATATTTTTAGATTCTAATAATTTTCTGTAGAGATAATAAAGCTTTTAGTGATACAAGTTTTACTAATTAACCCATAGCTGGGGAGAGCAAAAGATGGCTACATAACTTTGCTCGTAATTGAATGTAATCCACGCAACGGGATTTGGAACTCGGTCGTCCGATTAACAATTTGGAGTCATTATCAGTTACACCAACCGCACATCCAAGCTTACAGCACATAGTATTCCCAAGCGGTCACCCATTTCGGTACTGACCAGGCTGGACGTTGCTTAACTTCGATGACTGTTCGGGATTAGAAATGACTTTTGTCTGGAAAGTTTTAAACTTTTGGCCGGTGATTTTCAATAAAATTTTTGATTAAATAAGTAAAAGTAGGAATCTTTATATATCTCAAAATGTGTATGTGTGTGTATGTATGTATGTGTATATATGTATGTGTTTATATATGTATATGTATGTGTATGTGATTGTGTATGTGTGTATGTATGTGTGTGTGTATGTATGTGTGTATGTGCGCATGAATGTGTGTATGTATGTTTGTGTTAGTGTGTGTGAGTGTGTGTGAGTGTGTGTATGTATGTTTGTGTATGTGTGTGTGAGTGCGTGTATGTTTGTGTCTGTGTGTGTGAGTGTATGTATGTATGTGTGTATGTATGTGTATCTATGTATGTATGTATGTGTATGTGATTGTGTATGTATGTTTGTGTATGTGTGTGTATGTATGTGTGCGTATGTATGTGCGTAATAGAAAAAATACTAAAAGCAGGTTAAATTGTAAATTAAAATCACACAATTTCATTTATTTTTGTGTCATAGTATGTGTGTATTTTAGTTACAAGTGTTTTACTGCCACATGTGATAAAAGGAAGAATTCACTTCACAATGTTCCAAGGAGAGGAGATGGGCGTCTTGATCTTCCAACGGTCGGTAACGAAGAGAATGAATTCAGCCTCTTTTGGCACAAAGTCCGTTTTCAGGCAGTGAATGTTTCTGGTGCATTCTGGGATAACTTTTATTATTTTGTTTTATTTATATAATTTATTTTAAACAAAGTTTTAATGTTATTTGTTTTATTTTATTTTATTTACGATATTCATAATTATTTTTATTTTATAAATTGTTTTTTATTTATTCCATTACATTCACTTACGCGCAAATACCCTTGGGAAAGGTATGAATCCTTTTCTCTAATATGGGTAAATAGCAGGACAGCCCGGGTTCAGTAGCCTTGGATGGCAACTGGTCTACCGCAGAAAGACATAGCAACCTACTGCGGGGAAAAATATGCCTCGTCAGTATTGTATCGAAAGATACATGATCGCCTAAGCGTGTATCACGCATGGCACATAACTGAATTGAATGTCCCTAAAACTTAGAACATTTTTGTAAGTTAGAAAAAGACATGGCTGGATGAGAGATATTTACAAAGTTGCTGAAGATGATAAATCTGAATTATAGCGTTCCTACAAGTCGAAAGAGCTCTGATTAAAAATTTAGGTATAATATGACGAATATTGGAAAGGATTTGTGTTATACAGTGTAACCCGGATATAAGAGACCCTGATATAAGAGAAATCCTGATATAAGAGAGATTTTCTCTGGTCCCAAATTAGAGCCTGTGTTAATGTATATATAATAGACCAAACCCGGATATAAGAGACTTCGTCTCCGGTCCCGACAACTCTCTTATATCCGGGTTACGCTGTATAAGAGCTCTCGAAAGAGCTCTGATTAAATATTTAGGTATAATATGACGAATATTGGAAAGGATTTGTGTTATACAGTGTAACCCGGATATAAGAGAAATCCTGATATAAGAGAGATTTTCTCTGGTCCCAAATTAGAGCCTGTGTTAATGTATATATAATAGACCAAACCCGGATATAAGAGAAACCCCGGATATAAGAGACTTCGTCTCCGGGTCCCGACAACTCTCTTATATCCGGGTTACGCTGTATAAGGTTCTATTATTTGCAAATTCGTATATATTCATACCGCAAGATCTATACATCTGCAATGGCAGAACCAAAAATGACACGTTTTACATATTCCTGCATTCGTCATGTTTTAACCGATTTTAAATATAAGCTTAGAATAATATTTTAAATAAACATGCGGATAAAAGAAGAGATATAAACGTGATATACACAACCAATGAAAACAAAGAATAGAAATTCAAAACTAAAATTGAACTCATTCCAATCGCATATTCGGTCATTTCGATGTGGTGTAATGATTATCGGATTTTCTCTCTAGATCAATTAAAACCGAGTAGTGAGTTCGATCCTTACTGAGTGCTGCATACTTTCCGCCTCGAGTCACATCTAAGCTAAGCTTAAAACAATCAGTCCAACCCCATGTTCAGATCACATCGTCATGGTTAAATGCTTAGCGAACTTGTCTCGTTAGATCAATTACCACTGTCAAATCAGTTCGATTCTCACTGTGTGCCCCAAACATTTAGCTACGCTTAGAAAATCCAGGGTAATTCGATTTGGTATAATGGTTAGTAAGCTTGTCTCGCTGGATCAATTACGACCAAGTGAGGACCGAACTCAGTAGTTAGTTCGGCCCTCACCTTCGCTCCATACTTTCGGCCTTGTGCCATATCTAAGCTACGGATAGTTAATTGACACTCCAATCACAAATTTTCTGTTTAAACTGTAAGGAATAATGAAAATTATAAATATTTTTCTATTTGATATTTGCTCAATCATTATTTCCAATTCAAACCCGATTTTTATTGTGTGAGAAACTCCCAGAATTCAAAGAAAGTAGTCTTAAATGATTTTCACGTTTCCTCAAAGTTTGTGGTTCAGGGACTGCAATATCTTCGATCAGTTTTGATTATCAAATTTTCAAAATGGTTATCACTTGATTCTTGGACAACGAGAAATTCCAGATTCCGTGATTATATATATATATATATATATATATATATATATATACACACACACACGCACAAATCCACATATACGTGGTGGACTCTCCTGTCGTACTCGACGTATGAGCGTCAATCAACTAAGTTCCTAGGAACCGAGGTCCAGACACCAGCACATATGATTTGATTAAAATGATGATGGCTTCGTGCAGAGCCAACCACAATTTTGAAGGACCACATACAGAGACCTGGTGCACTACGTGTCACAAGGTCCTCAAACGACCCTACGCAGGTTTTGAATTTAGAGTTGTCCTTCTCCTAGACCAGATGCCATCTAAGGCTGTTCTGCTGTTTACCCCATAACTGGAGGGAGAAGAGGAGGATTAATACCTTTAGCACGTAAAATAATATATATATATATATATATATATATAAATATGAGTGAACATTGAAGTCAACACTCAGAGGCGACAGACTGTTTTATGCTAGACACAATCGTTAAGCCGCCTGACGATTGCATCTAGCATGAAACAGCCTGTCGCTTCTGAGTGTTGACTTCAATGTTCACTTTTATAATTACATACGCTCTATCTCTGATATTGAGCTCTTTATCCCATAAATATAGCACACCTTAAACCTATATTTCTTCATATATATTTATGTGTGCGTGCGTGTATGTGTGTGTGTGTGTGTGTGTGTGTTTGCCATCTTCAGACAAAAGTGGATGTATTTATGATTTATTTGTGTTTGGTCATTTGTGTGTGGTGGAAAAAATGCTTTCTTCTGTGTTTGTTTGGGATGACACTCACATATACATAGACACACATACATACATACGTACAGGCGTATGCATGTTAGTTCATACATACACACCCATATTCATAATTTTGAGTTAGGCGCAGTTATATATTCATACGTACGAGCACACGTATTTACGCAATTTTCATTCTGTCTATTTCGTTTTCAAGATTATAGCAATTCATATATAGTAATGTTCTCTTAGTAGAGGACAGGTGACATTTTTCAGGTAGGCTGTTTGCGCCGGCAGATATGCTCACGTATAATCACACATAAACACATATGTAGACGCATTGACACATTCACACATATGTAGGCTCATCGTTCTGGGTCTACTATCACCACATGGGTTAAGTTGGGCTCTGCCTGTAGACATGGTGATGATGTCTGTATATTTTTTTTATATAATTCGATTTTACTATATACGCAATATGGATGAAAATTCAAAATATTTCAAAAGCCTAATTTTTCAATTTGCTAATGATGTAATTAGATAGGACTTATGTATTTTTAAATGCATTTAGCAGTTTATAGCTATAGAATAACATACAAACTTACAAATAAAAACAAGTTCTAGAAGGCCCCAGGAATTTCTAGAATGTTCCAGAAAATTCAAGAAGGTCACAGAAAGTTATAGTATTACTATACTTAGAAATATCGTGTTGGGGTTAACATTTTAAAAAGTAAACTGAATTAAACCCTTCTTCATTAGTTTTTTAAAAGAAATTCATCGAATTATGATACAGGAAATCAATTATTTCTAAAACGTCAAAAAGTCATAAGGACCTCCAATCGGTTGTGAACTGGGGCAGGAATTGGCTGGTTAACTTTAAACCCTCAAAAACAAAACTGCTCTCTATTAATCACCACAGAGATCCTTCCCAGCCACCCCACATTAGAATGGCTGACGCTCAACTTCTCGCATTGTCTGCTGACCTAAGATGGAACAAATACATTGAGTCAATTGCTTCGTCCACCGCAAAGAAAGTTGGCTTCCCCGGAATCGATCCTTCAAATATACAAATCAACAATTCGCCCTTGCATGGAGTATTGCTGCCATATATGGTCTGGAGCCCCTTCTGTTTGCCTCGGGGTTCTTGATAGGCTCCAGAGGCGGATATGCAATATAACTGGCCCTGCTCTGGCATCTCGTCTACAGTCGCTTTCTCACAGACATGCCGTCTGTTTTACAAATACTTTCATGGTAATTGCTCCGAGGAGCTGCTTTCGCTGGTTCCCAGACTTCATGAATTCAAGCCTTCTATATATATATATGTATATATATATATGTATGTATATATATATATATATATATATATAATGAATCTTGGTTTTTCAGCGATCTTAAGCGGACCTGACACCTGCTCACAAGTATCGGTTGTGACCAGGCCGCTTACAGCCATCGTGCCAGACAGATCAAATAAGATTACGTGTCTTTCTGGAGGACGCACGGTGGAGTAATATTAGAGTGGTGCAATAATAATGACGGTTTCTGACGTTAAAAAATACGTCAAAAACCGTCATTATTTTTGCACCAGCCTAATAGATAGCAGCTCAGGAAACGGAGAACCGAATTCAAAATCCATTCAGATTCATTACATTCACTTACGTACTAATATCCTTGGGCAAGGCATGAATACTTTTCTTCTCCCCTCAGCTATGGGTAAATAGCAGGACAGACCTTGGATGGCAACTGGTCTACCGCAGAAAGAAATGGCAACCTTCTGCGAGAAAAATCTGCCTTGACATAAGCACATAACTGACTGTCTTTCTCAGCTGTTCCGGTCCGTCTCACGCTGTTTGAAATGAATCTGTTTTATTTTCAACAGCATTTGTGTCTCGGGTACGTTATTAAACTCTTCCGGGGAGTGTGTTAACTTGTTTCTCACGTCATTCCAAAGCCGGTTCTCGAACGACGAAGCTTGAAGAAGATCTCTTCAAGCGATCACGTCAGAAAACTTACCTATAATTTACCGACGATTAATATTACACGCATCATCTACATTCTAAATAGCATAATGGTGATCCGAAATATTAGGTTTGTGCAAAAATAATGACGTAATAATGTGGTTTTTTGACGTTAAAAAATACGTCAAAAAACGACATTATTACGTCATTATCTTTGCACAAACCTAATATTTTGAGGTTCTTGGTTTCGTTTTTCGCTTTCACCAAATTATGTCAGTTTTTGGTTTTTCCCTTCTCTTCAATTCTCCCCTAATTGGTTGCTTTTGACAACTGTAGTAGCAGTCTGTTCTCACAGGGGGGGGGGGTCTGCAACAAACCGATTTCTTTATGTCTATATGTCCCTTCTCAATACAGAATGCCTGTGTGCTCTTGTCTCAGTGACGTGGGTTTCCTTAGCACTTCGTTTTGAGATATCCGACGATTGCTGAAGCTCAATCCTTCTCAGGTATATCTATTGTCTCCCTTGGGCACCCCTTTCCCAGTTTGACATTGATATGTCTATAAATTTCCACTTTTGCCTAGATTATCTCAACGGGTCCATTATCCCAAAAAAATGAAAACAACAAAAAAAAAAAAAACTGTTTCTGCAACTATTAATGAGAATCGTTTTATGTATATAAGCATCGTAATATTAAGCATTTATCTTTCTTGGATCAGATTTCAGCTAAGAAATACAAGGAAACATTTTTCCTTATCAGAGAAAGAAGACCATCTTTAAGAAATTCTAAAGTTGATAATTTTTCATCAAATTCGTCCGGGGTCCAACTCTCTCTCTCTCTCTCTCTCTCTCTCTCTCTCTGATTCTTTCATCAATTTCATTTTATACGTGTGTATATCTCTGAGATGAGGTATTATGATGACTTGCATTATTTACATTATTCGGTCTGTTATCCTCATCTTCATTGCTATATTCACAACGTTTCGGCCGTTGTACGCTCCGGCTTTCTTCAGGTGATTGGAATTTCTAATCGAACCCTTTATTTCGTCCCTCGGGGTAGATTGTTCTTGGATAGTTGAGTTAAAGGGAAATAACTGAGATATCCGGAAGAGACATGAAACGTGGAACTAGAACAATTTACTCCGGTGGACGAAATAAAGTGTTCGGTTCGAAATTCCAATCACCTGGAGAAGGTCGGAGCGTACAACGTCCGAAATTCATTTTATTGGTTTAATTTAATTTTTATTCTCTATTTCTTTTCCCATTTTCCTCCTAAACATTGAAAACAACCCAAATAGGAATTTGGGCCATTTTCTTTTCTAATTTCTTCAAATCACCATTTTGGATTCTTATGCAATTAAAAGTCAATCCAGAGCCAGCGCACTGTTACACTTTTCTACAATTACCATTGCATTATTGTAACAACACTGCAGAAAATGAAATAAGCAGATATGGTGGTTCCGTCTTTCAATAAATGCGAAACTTGACCTGTGATTCCTAAAGTCCAGTATTCTGCTATTAGGTTGGTGCAAAAATAATGACGTAATAATGTCGTGTTTTGACGTTAAAAAATACGTCAAAAAACGACATTATTACGTCATTATTTTTGCACCAACCTAATATCATCCATTTGTCAAATATCTGGGTCTGAAGCTTTTGGGTGTTTTTGTTAGTTCATTTCCAACGACAGAAGTAAGAAGAGGAACAATAATGTTCATTCTTTTTGCCTGTGCTGTTCTTTTCTACATCTCCTATCAGTATTATTTCAACTGGCTAGTGAACAGTAAATGAAATAGGAGGGTCTAGTGATTCAATCTATCAGTATTTGCTACACAATCAAGTAGTATCACCTACACAACACGGACGATCCTAGGTCGAACTAGGTCAGCAGTGACCAGATGATATGACCCTTGCTACACGCTGCCAGAAAATGACTTGGTTCTCAGGGTTGTAGTATGACAGCGTAGCCGGGGCACGGCCTGCTGTCTTTGGTCAGGGTCGATCCTGGTATCGGAAAACAAACCGTCAGCCCCCACTTGTCGGTCTTTGATGGCGTTTGACACAGTAACTGGTCTTTAAGTTGACCTCTTCAACTGTGACCTCATTTACCCACTGAGTCACCTAAGTGCTCTGCTTATACTGACTTCGATCTAAGACTGGAGTGGGGCTGACGGTATTTGGGGATCTGGTGGTTTCCCAGGTTTCTGTATCGATTTGAGCATGAGTTCTTTGTTGTCTAGTTCTAACTCCCCACTTCTCCTATTTATACCTCGCACCATTATTTCCAGATGGGCGGAGGTCATTTCTCATTCTTCCTACTACTCTTTTAATATTTCTTCGGCTGTCTTTTTGACAAATCTGATTTTTAAACCGAGTGGGCGAAAAGAAGCTTCTTATTTTTAGTCATTAATTGTAATTATCTTAATTTTCAACAACGAATTTTCTCAGTTCACGGTTATGTAAGAAGACAGTTACCAGCCGTTCAGCTGACCCGGTATTTCCAAAACTTGTAAACATATCTTTTTGCTTAATCATATTAATGAACTTTACATGTCCGTTTCTTATTTCAGTTTCTTCGAACCAAGGATAAAATCCTATTTCTTGAGTTATTTAATTTTCCAAATTCGGCGAAGCTATTTCCGCGCTTTCACAGGTAGGCGTAAATCAGTTTCTCAATTTTGCCTTCGTCTTCAAAATTGCCAAATATTGTAATTTAAATGACCCCTTCTCCCGTCTGGTAATCATGAGACATGTTTTCGTAACTTCCACTTTAATTAAGCGGACATAAATCAATTTCTTTCTGCTTCCGTTTCCAAAATTCTCAACTAACTTCGAATGTACTTTCACTATTCCTTTTCAGACCTGGTGTGTTGAAGTCTTCCACACGATCTTTAATAATATTCTTGTCAGGTCTGTCTTTTCTTCAAGCTAGATTTTCGAAAGTAAAAATAAGGCCCGTGTTCTCACTTCCCACTATCTCATAGGATCGAACTCACGACTCATTGATAACCATTACACAAGTCGAAAATTGCTAAACGTATTAAGCACCTAGTGAGGATCGAACTCGCTACTCAGCCGTAATTGATCTAGCAAGATGATCTTGCAAGACAATCTGGATAACAATTACACCACATCTAATTGAATGGATAGAATAAATATACGGGGAAAATATAAAACCCAATTCACTAAATCTTGGAAAAGATACTTAGATGATTGCTTCATCTTTTGGAAATCCTCATGGGGTGATATTAACCAATTCCATACACTACTTCAAAACTTACACCCAAAAATCAAATTCACGCAAGAATATAATTTTAACGAATTACCATTTTTAGATATACTCATTAGAAATAAAAACAACCACATAATCACAGATATCTACCACAAACCCACAGACACGCAACAATACCTTAATTTCAAGAGCCATCAGACAAAAAGCTGCCTAAAATCCATCCCCTATTCCCTAGCACGTAGAATTTGTACAATAGTGACTGATAAACACCTCAGAAAAACCCGCTTAGAAGAACTACATAAAACTCTCAAAAAATGAGGCTACCCCACAACACTAATAAACAAAGGTTTTGAACTCGCGAAAGAAATTCCTCCAGACCAACTTAGAAATAAAAAGAAACGTAACATAGAGCTAACTCTAGCATATGTCTCAACATAAAACAAAAACAATCCAGAAATATTCACAAAAATTACAAAAAATCTAGACCTACTTAGCAAGAATAATAAACTGAATAATATACTAAAAACAACCAAAATAATTAAAAGCAAACGCCAATCTAGAAACCTAAAACACATATCAACCTCATCTAAATTTAACCAACACACAATACAGGGAGTCACAAAATGTAACAAAAAAAGATGTGGGGTTTGTGACATCATTATAGAAGGAAACTCTTACACTTTTGAAAAACAAAAAAAAACATTCACAATAAATAAAAACTTAAACAGCAACTCCAAAAATGTAATTTATGTACTTAAATGCACAAAATGTAAGAAGTCATATATAGGCATCAGCCAACAACTGAACAACAGGGTCTCCCTACACAAAAGCAATATAAAATTACCAGACAACAGAAAACTTTTTGCATCACAACACATCTTCAAATGTAACCAGGGTAAATTTAATATCATGCCGATATATCAAACAATTATTCTTACCTACAAATACAAGAAAAAACTTCATAAACAAATTTAAACCGGAACTAAATAGATCCTGACCCCACACGCAAAAACACAAAACATGCACACATAGTAACCAAATACAGTGATCAAATCACTCACATGCATTCACGCACACTCACATGCGGCTATCTGTGGAACACGAAAATATATATATATATATATATATATATATATATATATATATATATATATATACGTGCATATTGACAAAAGTAGGGTAACTACTCACGGCCACTCATATAGACCCCACACAACATGGGAAGTACGTGTGTATGTATGTACGTATATGTGTGTATGTGTATGTGTATACTGGTTCCATGTAACTTGGGAAGTATGTGTGTGTACGTATATGTGTTTGTATATATGTGTATGTACAGATTCCTTGGGGGGGACGGTATGTATGTGTGTGTGTTTATGTATGTGTGTATATGTACAAATGTGTTTACTAATTCCTCGTAGTGAGACAGTGTATGTATGGAGGGGGAATATGCACACGCATATATACACGCATGCTGAGAGAAACACACGAAAATGGAAATAGATCTAAGAATACACAGCGGTCAATAAAACATTAAAAGATAAAATACCGATAACTCATTCATCATTTCTCTTGGACCAACCTTAATTGTTTTATGACCCTTTGCACAGAACTCTTCACTGCCAGTTCAAGAAAGACATTCGGATTACTAACACAAAAACAGAAAATGTCTCATATCGAGAATATTTAACATTGAAAAACATAAAGGAAAAAAATTAATTATTTTTAATAATATGTGGACATCTCCGCCTTTTACCTGATGACGGTCGCGAGACCAGAAACGCGTGTAGTAAAATTATGCAAAATAAAACATAATATTTTTTGAAAAAATCCACATTACAACCAAAAACATCTGCGGTACCTCTCTTCTCTTCTTTTTAATATTCACACTTTTCTCTCGTTGGAACCACTATAACCTCTTCCTTTTATATATATATATATATATATATATATATATATATATATATATATATATATGTGTGTGTGTGTGTGTGTGTGTATGTGTGTGCGTGTGTGCATGCGTGTGTATATAATATTAGTGCTCAATATGTATATATATATATATATATATATATATATATATATATATATATATATATATATATATATATATATATATATATATATATATATATATATATATATATATATATTTATATATATATATATATACACACACACAAATTCCAAGAAGATAGAATCCAGGTAGAACTTAATGTTTAGGACAGAGTAAGAATATAATATAAAAGGCTCAAACACTAATATTCCATGGTAATAATTTATTACATTGGAATCTTAATCACGATCCAATTCATCAAACCTAAAAATTACGATTCCAATGTAATAAATTATAACCAAGGAATATTAGTGTTTGAGCCTTTTATATTTTTTGTATATATATATATATATATATATATATATATATATATATATATATATATATTTGTGGTTGTTAGAATTTCATTTCTAGCATTTTATTACATTGTACTTTTATTATATAAATTTCCTTGATCTTTACCAAGTTTGTGCATTAATTATTGTTTTATTTTCAATTTTTAAAAATAAATTATTTATTGTATTATTTAACTAATTAAAAAGTAAATTTCGGGATTTCCCTGAAAAACATTCCACAAACAAACAAACGGAATTATTTTGTTAAACTTTTACAAAAAACAGAGGAATTAATCAGAAGGATGAGATGGAAGGCATAATTCTACTTTCGTGGGAATAACTCAACCGATAAAGAACGCGAAGTTTACGGCTTTAAAAGTTAAAAAGTTGCACCATTCAACAAACAGCTATACGAATTTGAAAATGACCTACTCAACATTATCAACATCTTTCAAAAAAAGAAAATCCACTTCCAAAAGCATCTCGACCAAATAGTTAAAAGCATAAATGATTGTGATAAAATACTAGTTGAGTCTGACAAAACCGGCAACTTCTACAAATTGACTGTTGATGACTACAACAACTTAATTAAAAAAAAACTTAACCAGGACTTATAAAAAAGCTTGCAACAACAACATAAATATGGTTGATAGCATAAACAGAGCGAGTAAAATAATTACTGATAAATTAAAAATTAGCGATAGAGTAGGCAAACTTGCTGAAAAGGAATGTTACATAAATCTTAAGGACCATAAACATGATTTTTTGGAAAACCCTACTACTAGAATAATTAACCCTACCCGACCCGACATAGGAAAGATCAGCAAAAGGATCCTGGAAAAAATTACTTGCCAAATAAAAAAACAGCTTGGATTAAAACTATGGATCAATACTAAAGATGTCATCAATTGGTTTAACAATATTGATAATAAACCGAATTGCACCCTAATACAGTTCGATATCGTGGATTACTACCCATCAATTTTGAAGGATCTATTTACGGCTGCCCTGGACTTTGCTGCTGTGTATTCTAACCTGACAAAGGAAGAAACAGATATAATCCTCAGCGCAAAAAAATATGTCCTCGTTCATAATGGGGACCAATGGATAAAAAACAATAACGACCTGTTTGACATCACTATGGGATCATTAGACTCTGCAGAGTCTTCTGACCTTGTTGGTCTTTTAATACTGTACAATTTAACCGCACACCGCGAAATTGATATTAAGGACATCGGACTGTATAGAGATGACCGGCTCATGGTTATACTAGTTTTAAGATAGAGAAAATCAGAAAAATTATATTTAGTGAATTTAAAAATCTAAACTTAAAGATAACAGTCTGTTCTAAATTGAAAAGAGTAAACTTCCTCGACGTAATTCTAGACTTAGCAAGCAACACATACCAACCTTATAGAAAGCCAAATGCTAACCCCTTATATATACACCCGAAGTCAAACCACCCTCCATCCATAATTAAACATATACCCTCATCAATAGAAAATAGAATTAGCATTAACTCCTCTAACAAAGAAATATTCCAACAACACAATGGCTTCTATAACGCTGCCCTAAAAAATAGTGGTTACAAAAATGCAAACATTAACTATAGAGACAATTACACTGGCCAGAAGAAAAAAAGCATGAAAAGAAAAATCATTTGGTATACCCCTCCGTTCAACCAAATGGTTAGTATTAAACTAGGACAGAAATTCTTAGCTTTAATTGATAAACACTTCCCCACCAATAGTAGGCTTAGTAATATATTTAATAAGAACACCCTAAAATTGAGTTACAGCTGCACTGAAAATCTAGAAAGTATAATAAAAAAACACAATAATAAAATCCTGAACAAATCCCCATGCCTGAATAGTATTAATAAAAACCCTACACTTAAATCAGACAATAACAGTGAAAAATTGTGTGATTGTAGAAACCCAGAAGATTGCCCATTAGAAAATAAATGCTGCATCAAATCTGTGGTATACCAATGTACTATCTCATCGACTGAGAGTCCTAATACTAATATGATATACATTGGGTCCACGAAGAATGAATTTGAAGCCAGATGGAGGCAGCATAAGTGCTCTTTCAACAATATAAATAAAAGAAATCAGACTTCTCTATCTAAATATTTTTGGCATCTGAAGGAAATAAATAGGACACCTAAAGTAAAATGGAAAATTATAAACAGGACTAGAACATATAAAACTTGGGATGACCCATGCCCTTTGTGCCTCCATGTGAAACTGCACATTATTAAGTTTCTAAATAATAAAAATCTATTAAACAATAGACATGAGTTAACGGTTTTTTGCCGACATCATTAAATTTATGCATTGAATAATTAGCTAAAAACAAGCATACAATAAAATAACTTTTATAATCCATAGCCCAAATAAATAGTTTAAATACCCTACAAAAAAAGATAACCCTTTATGAAGTCGTCAAAAAACAAATGTTACGGCAGTTTTTATATACACAAATCCCTTTCATAAAGAAATAAAATAAAAAAATAAATAAATCTCCATAGACACGTAAACCAGACTAGGCGAAAACATCTTCCGTTTTAAATTTAGACACCCGCACCTTACCCTGACTTGACATCTAGGAAAGTAACTCTATACTGATACAAATGATTAACACCCAACACCCCTACCTATTTTAAACAATTCGCCCTGGCTGTTACCATGGAAATTTTGATTTCAATTATGAATATACTATTAAAACACGTAAATTTCAGAAATAAGTTATTCCTCCAAAAAACTTTCGCTTGAAGATGGAACAGAGCTTACTTTAATTCAATTTAATTCAAATAATTATATTGAAGTTTTCGGCTCTTGTTTTGAAACATGAGACCTCTTATGTAGCGTGTTGGAATCATATTTTTAAATAAATAATTATATATATATATATATATATATATATATATATATATATATATATATATATATATATAGAGAGAGAGAGAGAGAGAGAGAGAGTCAACCGACATATGATTTGATTATAGTGGTGAATGCTTTGTGCAGAACCAACCACACTTTTTGAAGGGCCGAATACAGAGACCTGGTGCACTACGTGCCACAGGGTTTCCAAACAAGCCTCCGCAGAGTTGTCCTTCTCCTAAACCCGTTGCCTTCCAATATGTCCTGCTATTTACCCACAGCTGAAGGGAGAAGAAGAGGATTAATAGTATAATACCTTTCCCAAGGATATTAGCACGTAAGTGAATGTAATGGATTCGACTGGAATTCGAACTCGAATCCGAGCCGATATTCACTACTCCACCGTGCGTCCTCTGGGTGGGTGTATATATATATATATATATATATATATATATATATATATATATATATATATATATATATATATGGTGTTTGTGTGTATTTGGTCATTTGGTCTGTTTCATTATAACATGGCCGGCCCAGCTCGATTCGGTGTCCTTTCAACGCTGGTCAATACTGACGCTGATCAACTGACGGTTATCTGTTGACCGCTTCGTTCATTCATCCGTCTGCCCACGTTGTGTTTTTTTTTTATCACACTGCAACGAAGCTCGACATTGACCTCCAAATACCAACACAGTCAACTTTTCAATAACAAAATTATTTAAAATTTTTCTACTGTTTTACATTCCATCCTTTTTCGGGGCTCATAACAATTCTTATGTGCGTTTTTGTTTATCAGAAAGCAAAAACAAACATTTTATTTTTTCTTCTCGCTTCGTATTTCAATTCCTGTTTCTCACATTTCACGTTTTCTCACATTTCACGTTTACCGTTTTTATTACTTTGAATACTCCGATTTTATACGGGGCTTTCGCATGAGCCCTTTCAATTCTAATTCCAACCCACCAGAGTCCCGATAGTGTCACCTTCGTTTCAACTAGCGCCAATGACCCTTTATAGTGTCACGTCATAGTTACATGCTTTATATTGTTCTGATAAGCTCACGCACGCGCTTGTTAGCTATATAAATTTCTTACGAAGTGAGCGTGTATCTTTTGTACACCCGATTGATCAAAAAGTGTGGTCGAGTGTTTTTTTTTTTTTTTAGAAAACATTCGTAGGCGTTATTTTATATATTAAGAATTATGTCAAAGTTGATCCAATTTTTCTCGAACCTTCCTTGCATCATTTCCTATGCCATCTATCCTCATAAACTGCACTTCTTACACAAACACCTTCAGTAACCATCTACCTGAAGTGTCTCTTGGCTCTTTTATAGGAGGGATCATTAGTAAAAAAAAAAAAACAAACTATTTACCTTTGCTTTTTTTTTTTGTCCGTTTTTCTGCTTTCTTTATCAATCATGGGAAGTACAGGCCCAGTTTAAATTTAAGCTCTTTTTTTTTTTTTTTGACTGATTCTAATGGGTCAATTTTCGATAATTTTCAAAAATGTTTTTGTAGTTCAACATAAAGCAACATCGCAGGGCGTTAGCCTTCTAATTAAATGTTAGCTAGTTTTAAACGTTTTAACAAAATCCAGGCAACACTCGATAACCCTACTCATAATAAAATCTTTATCGCCTAAAATTGAAAAAAGAATCTAATATCGTATTTGGGTGTTAAGACATTAACAAACTCTTGATATTACATTAATGTGAACTTTTTTTGCTTCAATACTGATGTGATTTCGGCTTGGTTTAGTTTGTTTTGTTTTACGGTATATCAACACCTCAGTGGGTTATTTAATGCCGACAAGATTTTTATTGCTGCTAATAATTTTTTTTCAAAAATGAATTGCTGGTATTAATACCTATTTTTATATTTTCATGGTGTTTTGAGTCCTTTTGTGGGGTTAACTATTTACCCATAGCTGGGGCCCTAACAGGTGCTGCCACCCCGGGTCAGGGTGGACATGGGAACACCAGCAATTAAAAGGTGGTTCGACGCTCCTCAAAACCTCCTGTTACCATTCAGCTGACTCTTCACTCGTTAGCGCGTGACTCGTTTTTTTCGCTGGTGTCAACGGTTCCACTCGATTGAACTGACGTTTGTCTGGTCTCGACCATTCACTCCTCTGCTACATTGTGTTTTTGAACTCAGAGGGGGAAAAACATCGTTATTGAAGCAAATTTGGAGCCAAGACGGTTCAACAATATGGTACCTACACAAAAAAATAAATCAAGAATCCTTTGCAAGAAAGAATTAACTCTGGTTAAAAATGTAACAACAATTTGGTTTTAACCCTTTCCACTTGTTGCTATAATCAAATGACACTGGAATCTCTTTCGGAGTCTGCAGTTCGTTTTAGTAGTAACCTAAATTTCTAACTTCTTGTCTTCATGTCCAGCACAAGGTCTTTGGTTAGAAAGGCTCGACAAACGATGCGGACTCAGGTATGTCTCTCTTCTTCTAGTGTCACCTGTTCTGTTACCTTAACGATTAACTGTCTTTGAGTCCAAAATCTCCAGCTTATATGGAGTCTTGCATCCGGAAGAAATGGGGTTGACTCGCATATGGGTTCGGTTGTCTTCTATCTAAAGTATCAACCTCTTCTAAAATATCATATATAAAAATACATTTACTCAAGTAGTTTTCCAAATTTGAGGTTGTCCAGTCCCTCTTTGCGAGTAGTCAGATGAATCAAGCCACATCTTAACTCCTACTCTCTTTACACATCACCTCGTACCATTGCTCTATATAGGCGGTGCTAATCTCTCTTTTTCTCCCTTCTATTTCTACTTTCTTCTCTCCTTTCTCTTCCTTCTCCCTTTTCCCACTTTCTCAATAGCCAACCTCAGCCCGGCTTCCTGGAGCTGGAGTGATAAATCTAACTCCCAGATGACTCAGCGAAGACAAACGGTATTTTCAGTCATTAGTCCTTATCTATCATCTTGCCCCAGCTGGGATTCTCTTCATCGACCAGACTACTCAAGAATTGGAGAAAGAAAAATCTATTTCCACTTTCCTTAAAACGAAAGTTTATCTTTTCTTTGCCTTATGCATTTGTTTTATTATCGTCTAGACCTCCAAACCTTCCAGCCCATAGTTACTTCAAAATAGTAATTAATTTTTTCTTACCACTTGTATCCAAGGGAATCCGAATTAATGTTTGGATATAAAATTTTCTCTGGAATTGTAATGACGAATGCGTGGGGGTTCTTTTCTTCTGAGTGGTTAATTCGAAACATATGCTTTTATTTTATTTGATCCCAGGAAATCGTGAATGCTATTTCGCTGATCACCTGGACTTCTCTATTGACAATATATGATTTTATTTTATCTGACATCTTCCTGGATACCATAATGGTCTCTTTCTTATCGGTGGGTGGTGGGGAAGGACGGACAGTCTTGGGTTTGTTCAGTCTTATTGAATTTCATCTAGTTAAATCTGGGTTCTATTCTCCTTGGAATTATCTCAAAACATGATTTTTCAGCACAGTTCGTTTTTAATTTTCTTCCTAACTTTTCAATCCATCTTTTTGCAATTTCAACAATTATCATCCAATTAGTAGACTCTCTCCTAGTCCTTCTTTGTTTGTTTGTTTGTTTCTTTCTTTCTTTGATCAACCTCCAGAGATCTGAGTGTCGCATCAGGAGATTCGTTTGTTTGTTTGTTTGGCGGCCTATCAACTCCTTATGGATCATCTAATGTCGAAATTTAATTTTCTTGGGAGCATTAGTAATTTTCTTTACAAAAAGTGCTGTTTTTTTGTTGTTTTTTTTTTGCTTGTTTTTTTTTTCAAATGTTTGTTGCTAGTAATTCTTTTACTACGAAAATGCATTGCTAGTATTTTCACTATAAAAATGTATTTTTATACTTTCATAGTGTTTGACACCAGTTTGGAGGTTAACTATTATGCCCATAGCTTGAACCCAAACAGGTGCTACCACCCGAATCACGGTGGACCTCCGAACAACAGCAATTAGAGGTCGTTCTAGGCTTCTAAAAACCTCCAATCTCCCGATCAGAGGGCTTACTGCCGAATGTAGTTTATCGTCATAATCAGGACGAAAGGAGATTCGTATCTTGAAATATATCTTCTTAAATTAAAAGAGGGAAATGTACATTGCAACTATTTATACTATTTACATTGACTGTTGTCCTCATCTTTATTGTCATATTCACGACGCTTCGGCCTTCTTCAGGTGATATACTTTGGAATTTCGAACCGAACCCTTTATTAATCCACTGGAGTAGATTGTTCTAGTTCCACGTACCATGCCTTTCTGGATATCTCAGTTTCAGTTATCTCCCTTTAGTAATTCAACTCTCCAAGTTTTTGTTTATCTCCGCTGTGGCCAGGTATTGAACTCACAACACTTTTTGGTCAAGTCAATGGATTACTTCAACCAAAGCTTTTATCCACTGTAAGTGAATTCATTTTTAGGACTAATGTCTCAGCTTCATATTTTTACCGGAGTTCATATTACAATTTTTGTTGTTGTTTTTCTCTAGCTCTCTGTATTACTGGTTCCCATATTGTATTCATTTCTATACTTGGCCGGCTTAGGAGATTTTTGCGGCTTAGCATATGTGCTAAGTTTTCGTATTTTCCAGTGATGTTCGTCTGTTATTTCAACTTCATCCCACAGGTGGGGGGGGGAGAGTGATCTCCCTTTTCCCTCCATATTTCAACGTATATCATCTATAGAAGGCCGGAGCGTACAACGGCCGAAACGTTGTGAATATGACAATAAAGATGTGGACAACAGCCGGAACAATGTAAATAATGCAAATAGTTACACACATATATATACATAGATATTGTAAGTTGAAATGTTTTTTAAGACTTTGTTTTGGAAAATAAATTTTCCCTCGTTGATGTCTGTTCGTAATTGCAGTCTCTCGTAAATGTTGAAATATCAAAGTTGACCAACATGATCTGGACTCTTTCATCAAAAATAAAAATAATAAAAAACACCCATTTTTACGATTCTGTTTTCACCTTTTAGTTATGTGTTAGTTATTTTCTTTTTATGCATTCACACCAAGGGTCCCCACCCTTGTTTCGACGGGTATTTTTGACGCAGCTATAGTTCATTCTTACACCAAAATAATATCAGTCAGTTATGTGCCATGCGTGATACACGCTTAGGCGATTATGTATCTTTCGATATACGACTGACGAGACAGATTATTTTTTCCCGCAGAAGGTTGCCATTTCTTTCTGCGGTAGTCCAGTTACCATCCAAGTCTATAGAACCCGGTCTGTCCTGTTATTTATCCATAGCTGAGAGAAGAAGAGGATTCATACGCACGTAAGTGAATGCAATAGCTTCGACTGGAATTCGAACTCGGCTATCCGATTCATCAATCCGAGCCACTATCCACTACTCCACTGCGCCTCCCAAAATAATATAGTGACCGAAAAAGTTCATCTGCCAGAAATATATTTGTTACAAAGTGACGTTTTTCTACATTCCTTTGAATCTTGTCGGCCGTGATGCGTGAAGACATTTTGTATGGCCAAAGCAGAGACTTCATATACCGTCGCGATGGACAGATCACCCCAGTTCCACCATTAAATGACTAAATTCTCATCAAACAGTGCGCTCGGGAGATAAACAGATGCCTACCACAAAATTACTTCATCAGAACAGCAGAGGTTATACGTATTATACATGGTCATGCGTATATTTAATATACATAGTTATGCGTATTATACGTATTATACATGGTTATACTTAATATACATCGTTATACGTATTATACATGGTTATACTTATACATGGTTATGCGTATTATACATGGTTATACTTAATATACATGATTATGCGTATTATACATGGTTATACTTAATATACATGGTTATGCGTATTATATATGGTTATACTTAATATACATAGTTATGCGTATTATACATGCGTAATTACGGTAATTATTATTATTATTACAATTATTAAAATATGTACATAAAGGAGGGGAAGTTCATCTTCTTTAATAAGATGTCGTAACTTTCGGCCCTTTCCAAAAATTCCACGATATCCCCGGATATTTTTCATTGTCGGGGAGGGGGGTGCTGATTCCACGCAGACTTAATTTATTTTCCTTTTATCAAATCTTTTCTCATAGACCGACTTTTGTCGGCCATATTGATTTAAAAAAATCTTAACTAAAGTCAAGCAGGAATTATTTTTCTTGTGATGAAAATTTATACACAAAAAATGGAACGTGGAGAAGAGGAGGAGCAACCCGCCCCCAACAGATGATAAAAACTTACGATTCAAAAAACTAAGTAAATTTCTTCTACAAAATGGAAGATAGAAAAATAGAGAATTAACAATAAAAGAGACGTGGAAAAAAATTAATACCAAAAGAAAGTAAAATAAAAGTAAAACCAGGAAAGCAAACAGTTTCGAATTAACTTATAGGATACAAATCCTATATCATTCCAACAAATGACTAAAAAACACAAAGTAGATTTGCACACCCGCAATATCGGATCAAAACGACTAAAAACAGATTTCGCAATAAGGCGTGAAATTAATTTTCTGACCAATGAAAGGAGGCGATTTGCTAAACTAAAAAAAAGATAACGAGCCACTGTGAAAAAAAAGTCAACAATAAATAGAGAATTTCAAGTCAGTCGCCAGTCAGAGAAGGGCGCAGAGATCATAGAAGACTGACCGTAAATTCCATCACTGACTCAACCGGACACTAAGAGCCGAAAGTGGATTAGGAAAGGAAAACAACAACAACAACAAATTTACAACTGACTCCAAAACAATTCATAAGTACATTTTCCTCTTATCTTTTATTTCTCATCCACACTCTCTTTTTCAACTTAAATTGATCGCCCCTTTTTCCTTTACACCTATACAAAAACAATAGAAACATACATTACTCTGCTACTCTGTTGAAAGACAATGAACACAGACATTTTTTGTCAAAATCACACTTTGCTTAAACGAACTAAAGCATGAATCTTTTTTACCCTATTCACAAGATAATAAATATACAATGTTCTATTTTCTACAAACGTTCCTTATCATGTTGTTTCTTCTTGAAATTTGCGTTGTATTTTGTGGGCAGGGTATCCCGTATTAAATTCTCCTTTAATCGGGGTACGCTGAACCCCACAAACTACAAAATAAATAAATAAAATAATAAATAAAAAATAAAGATCGGTGAACTAATTTAAAATTAAACTTTGATAAAACCAAAAATTAAATTAAACCAAAAAAGTTTAATTCAAAAAAAGTTTAATTTTTAAAAAAATTAAATTAAACCAAAAAAGTTTAATTCAAAAAAAGTTTAATTTTTAAAAAAATTAAATTAAACCAAAAAAGTTTAATTCAAAAATTAAAAGAAAGAGAAAAATATAATAAAACGATGTAAAATGAAATCTGCCTAACGATGAAAAAAGAATAAAAGTTTAAACTCAAGACAATAACGTTCAAGAAATAAAACCGAAGATAAAACAAAAACAATAATAGTCTGGGAAAACTGGAAGTTAACCCAGAGAAATAAAATAAATGTCGGCCGAAAACCGAGGAGAGTGAGACGAAGAAAAAAAAAATTAAACGACTGACAAGAAAAAAGTGAACTGTTCAAAAAGTCAACAAAAACAAATTAACAAAAAAAGATTTCTGCTCAAAAGTTCTGCTTCAAATAAAGGAGATAATAAATAAAAAGTAAATTATAAGTTAAACACAAACGAAATAAAACAAAAAAACAGTAATCTGGCAAGACTTTAGATCAGGCCAGGAAAATAAAAAATAAAAATGGCGGCTAAGGCCTACGGGAAAAACGAAAATAAAAAGACGGAAAAGAAAAAGTCAAAAATGAAATTCAAACAAAAAACGGAAAAAATAAGTCAAAGTTAAGAGAAAGTATTTCGGGTGAAGATAAAGTTCTTAGTATGTGTAGTCAAAGGTTTCTGTTGAACAAGTTCTTCGAGTAAATCTAATGGTCTGCAGGAAAAATTCAGATCATATCAAGAACGAGTAGATATTTACTTGACCCCGCACTGAGACAGGTTGTGACACAAGGTCAATTTTTAACGTGGGGACCCGAATGTTTTCACTCCGGCCACTGGTCTAAGCTGGTCATAGATTGTCCAAGCCGGTCTAAGCTAGTCATAGTTGGTCTTGGCTTGTCCTAGCTGGTCAGAGCGGGTCCAAGCTAGTCGTAGCCGTGATACCACCAGCACAGGGACGGAGCCCTGGGGCAGGTAAATATAGTTATTTTCTAAGCGTAGCTTAGATGTGGCACAAGGCCGAAAGTATGGAGCACCTAGTAAGGATCGAACTCACTTTTCAGTCGTACCTGTCTAGCGAGACAAGCTTGCTAACCATTACACCACCCCAAGGCGCCCATTGTCAAGAACGACTATTGAAACTGACTGACGAGGAAAACATTATTTATTGTACAAAAAGGTACAAATGTGGCACAAGGCCAAAACATCATATTTTTATTCTTACTAAACCGACCAATCACTAAAGAGACTCATTTACTTATGAAATTCCTCATCTAAATATTTAGAAATTCTTTTTACAATATTTAATGTACAATTGTTGCATGGAGACAAAATACTAATCCCTAATGTTTTTATACAAATGAAACAACATATCTATTAGGTTGGTGCAAAAATAATAACGTTTTCTCACATAGTAACATATGTGAGAAAACGACATTATTTTTGTACCATCCTAATACAAAACAAAACAAAATTAAACAAACAAAATTATATTAAATAGATTTTTTATGGTACAAAATTTAATGATAGCTAGGAAGAAGCAAAATTTATATGGCATTTTTAAAAAAAGCTAAAAAAAAAAAAACAACCGGTTTCGTCCCAGCCCTATCAAGTTTATTTAACGCTTTTTATATACAAGAAATAAACTTGATAAGGCTAGGACCTTTAGATTTTTTAAAATGCCATATAAATTTTGCTTCTTCCTAGCTATCATAAAATTATGTTAGTTTTTGTGTTGGGGAGGGGGATCAAATACTAACCGTGACAAAAAAAATTTCAGTTAACTGGGGGAAACAATGGGAGACCCGAGAAAAAAATATTCCAAAAATGTCTCACACCCACTAAAGAACTGAGATATCTTCCTGTCCTGCGTATGACGATAAACTATTAGGTTGGCGCAAAAATAATGTCGGTTTTTGACGTTAAAAAATACGTCAAAAAACGACATTATTACGTCATTATTTTTTAACCAACCTAATACATCCGCATCCTGGGTAAGACGATAAACAACGTCCGACAGCAAGGCCTTTATTCAGAAGGTTTTGAGGTGCGTAGAAATCACGTCTTAAATTGCTGGTGTTCCAGTTCCAACCGAGCCCGGGATGGTAGCACATTTTAGGGTTCCAGCTATTGGCAAATAGTTAACCCTACAAAAAAAAAAAGTATAAAAATAGGTTTTAATACCAGCAATACTTTTTAGGAAAAGTTATTATCAGCAGTACACTTTTGAAAAAGACAAATATTAATAGCAATACATTTTTTCAAAAAAATATTACCAGCAATAAAAATCTTGTCGGCATTAAATAACCCATTATTGCCATAAAACAAAATAATGCGATTATCTGACATCTAATAGGGTAGGGTTGGGGCATAAAACAAAAATGAAGGGGACAAAAATAAACAGGCCTATGCGCTTACATACTCCAGCTAAGTTAACCCGAAACGGCACAAAATGCCAAACTGAAAAGACAAACCTTTCCTAAACTATCTTAAAACGGGATAGGATGACTAATACCCTAGGTTAGACGCTCAATATCCGTTTACCTCACTCAAGGTTAACCGCTCTCACTTGAACCAAGCGCGCAATTCTTACCCACATTTCGCTGAATTTTGAAGAAGAGGGTCGCACCGTTTCCGTTCTAATCTTAACTTTAAGCTGATTCTTAAAGAAAAAGATAAGTTAAGAAGAGATCTTCTCGTCTCCATAAAACCCCTAGACTCGTCGTCCACACAACGATTGACATAATGCCGAGCAGACACAAGAACACTTAGTGCTGACCCTTTTTCAAAGTATGTACTACATTGGTACAAACGGAACTAGCTTCTAGGACAAAGAACTTTCAGTCCAAGACGTAGATCATGGAGACCTCAATCAACTTACACAGTGGGCCCACAACCGTGAAAGACGGCATGTCCAATGAACTTCTCCCAATCACCACAACGAAGGCACCTAGTCGAAATCGGAATCCTCGCTGCGTACAGCTTCTGGCCGACCCACTGAGCCGCTCGCAATACCAGCCACGAGAGTCATGCCACGTCGTTATCGAGACATTTCAACTCGGGCAACCAATGTCAAATGGAACGAAACTTCTGTTTCGTAAGCCCGATCTCTTTGATCATATCATCTTTAGCAGCTCCCCTTACTAACACGATATAATGCCCTCGGAGACAACGCCCCTGTGTCGGAGAGGCCATCCTTGATCAGTAGGAGGAAGCGCAGCGCACTTCGACACTCACGATGAATGGAGCATTTGGCTCGGGGACGTCGGTGGGCCTCTTTCTCATCCGCATACACTCTTTCAAGAGACGGAAAAGAACGGCAGGCGTCTTCCTTCCAGAATTCGCCATTACCGTCCTGTTGCGAACATATTCGTTCTAGGATGTTCAAGCGGAGTATATGTTGACCAAAATCTCAACACTCAACATTCCAAGACCTCCTTCGACAGGACGTAGGCCGCAGATCTTCCGACATATCAAAGGAGACTTAGCTCCACCAGAAGCTAAAGCGCCTCGAACTAACTTCAGTAGTTCGGCATACGAGATTGGAAGACCGGATATCCGGTATAAGAGAATTGGGTATATGTTCGAAACACAAACTTCCGACTTCCTCTTCAAGGTCAGATTCCTTCGAGTTCATAGCCGAACTGCTTCCACAACCTTCTTCTGAATATTCGACCAGTTCATCTCCTGCGGTAGGCCGGGACCGATCCAGACATCAAGTATCTTGACCGACCCGTTCGTTCAACTGAAGGGCCTGTCAAGAGAAACTCCTTTCCATTCACCCAACCGCAAGCCAACAGACTTACCGCAGTTGATATTGGCCCCTGCCACCAGCTCATTCTTGCAGATTTCTTTGCTGACTTAATCTATCTTTGCTTTGTTCTTTGCGAGCACAGGCACTTCGTCAGTATAGCCGGAATGCTTGGCCATGATATTATCACCAGGCAAGGTAATTACTCGAAGGATCGGATTCATTCTCAACCTGCGAAAGAACGGTTCCAATGCAAGGACGTAAAGCATCGGCGAAAGCGGACGACCTTGGCGAATAGACCGAGACAAAGCGAAAGCCTCTGACCTGATCGCATTCATCAAAACCAACGCCCCGGGAACTCATACAGAAGATGGATACAAGAGCGAAAGTGCTGTCCGAAACTGGCAGAAACGAGAACAGCTTCGAGAAATCGATGGTCCACACTATCAAATGCCTTGAACTGATCCAAATTGATCAGCGCGATTTCTTCGTCGACTTTTCCAATGATCAGGCGAACCAAATGAAGGTTGTCTTGAAGTCTGCTCGGAAATAATCAGACTAGATAGGACAAGCTTCAAACGATTTGCTATGACCATTTGCCAAAATCTTCAATTCGGTATTAAGTCGAGAAAGGGTGAAACTTACCAATTCTGTCACCACCGTTTTTACTCTTACATAACAACTTGATGTCACCTCTGGTGAAGCGTTGGGTTATATTCCCATTCTTCAACCAATGGTTTGACATCAGTGTCAGTAGAGTAACAAAGTAGGGTAGACCATCTAACCCGGAGTCTTGTCTCGACTAACCTGCTTCATCGCTTCCCAGCTTTCTTTCTCCGTGATGGCCCTTTTGCGCTTCAGCCGTGCCGAAACAAGGAATTGGGCAGCACCCAGTCCAGGCTCCCTGGTGAAGAGTTCCTGAAAAAAGGACCAAAAGGCCTCACAAATGCCTTCGTTCGTAGTCACCCGTCGTTCGCTCCGCAATGTGACGCTAAGGATGTGACAATCAAACACTACGCAATTGCTCCTGCTGCAATTCAGCAGACTACCAGAAGTTGGTCCTTCTTAATAAGCAAGGAGGTCAGCTCGGTCCTAGCAACGGCTACGTTCCCACTATCTCACGATTTGATAGCACCCTCTACTCTAGATTCTACCGTTTGCGCTGCGAATCTATCTCGATTGAGCCGACAACTATAATCAGTAGCTAACGATCTAATGACAGACTTGAGGTGGATCCACCACTTATTCACGCCCATACTCCTCTTCAGTTCCCGCATTATTATTAGTAAAAACTGGTCACGAAAAAGCTCTACCTCGACCAGCAACATGTTGAATTTCTAATAACCAGTCAATCTTGGCTTAGGCTTATCTAAGTTTACCCGAACCCGGACGAGTCTATGGTACGTGTAAACTAATTTTCTTTGGACCAATGAAAACCTTGCCTTCACAGAAATTGACCTGTAAGATGAAAAGGTGGTTGAAATAAATTCACGAGCCTATGTAAAATTTCTTTTGGACCAATGAAAACCTTGACTTAACAGAAATTAGCTGTTGATCCAAGAAGAATGAAAAAAAGTATTAAGCCTATGCGAAATTCTTTTTGATATAAAATGATGAGAAAATTTAAATTAACGAGAGAAGAGTGTCTGAATTCACGTGAAAAGTTTTGTTTTTGTTCGTCCTGTCAAGATTTTGCCAGTGTAAAATGATTCACCAATTATATTATTGACCTTTAACTAAGCACACAGTACTTCAAATAAATTTCTCTCAACAATCCAAGACAGCTATTTCAAACTATCTCATTTCGTCTACTTTTGAATGTATCTATTGAATATATCACTTGGGTGTGCAACGAACTCTCTTATCTTAGTTTTAAACATTTTTGAATATCATTTTATGTCGGGTCATTTAATGTGTTGTATGAACATTTCCTCTTCATGACAATTAAAACAACAAACTTTAATAATTGCTGATTTATTTTCCTGAAACGAGATACTAACAATAATTCAAACGTGTAAATTTGTAAATAAATTCATAAATAAATTACTTACCTTGTTTTGTTAAATTAAACAAATGGGTTTCATAGTCATCATTCTTTATTAATCTTCTTTACGCGGATCAATTAAATGTTCATCTTAATCCCTAATCCCACGACACTATACATCAATACTCAAAAATAAATACTATATATGGTATGATACTCACGTGATATCCAGTATTTATTACGTATAAATGATAATTGTAGGCTTATATGTCTGGGGTTCATGATTACTTGTACTTCGTGACTGCGGTTCGTGAGGGTCAAGATGCTGGGGGGGATATCTGAAGGCATTTTCAGTGGAAAAATGTGTTTCAGCATAAAAGTGCGACACTGATTAAAGGAAAAAGTTAATTTAGAATATAAGGTAGAACAGACGAAAAAAGTTAAAAGTACGAATAAGACATAAATTAGAAGAATGACTTTATTGAAAGACATTATCACAAACAATGTGGAAGGTCTCAAAGTGGAAGGTCTCAAAGTGGGAGATCTCAAAGGGAAAGATCTCAAAGTGGGAGATTTCTAAAGGGAAGGTCTCAAAGGGGAAGGTCTTAAAGTGGATGGTCTCAAAGTGGATGTTCTCAAAATAGAAGGTTTCAAAATGGGAGGTCTCAAAGTGGAAGGTCTCAAAGTGGGAGATCTCAAAGGGAAAGATCTCAAAGTGGGAGATTTCTAAAGGGAAGGTCTCAAAGGGGAAGGCCTCAAAGTGGATGGTCTCAAAGTGGATGGTCTCAAAATAGAAGGACTCAAAGTGGATGGTCTCAAAGTGAATGGCCTCAAAGTGGATAGTCTCAAAAGGGAAGGTCTCAAAGTAGAAGGTTTCAAAGTAGAAGGTCTCAAAGGAGAAGGTCTCAAAGTGAATGGTCTCAAGGTGAAATGTCTCAAAAGGGGAGGTCTCAAAATGGGAGGTCTCAAAGTGGAAGGTCTCAAAGTAGGAGATCTCAAAGGTAAATATCTCAAAGTGGGAGATTTCTAAGGGGAAGGTCTGAAAGGGGAAGGTCTCAAAGCTGATGGTCTGAAAGGGGAAGGTCGCAAAGGGGAAGGTCTCGAAGTGGATGGTCTCAAAGGGGAAGGTCTCAAAATGGATGGACTCAAAGGAAAAGGGCTCAAAATGGGAGGACGCAAAGTGGATGGTCTCAAAGTGGATGGTCTCAAAGAGAAAGGTCTCAAAAACGAAGTTCTCAGAATGGATGGACTCAAAGGGGAAGGTCTGAAAATGAAAGGACTCAAAGTGAATGACCTCAAAGGGAAAGTCTCAAAATGGAATGTCTCAAAGTGTATGGTCTCAAAGGGGAAGGTCTCAATATGGAAGGACTCACAATGAATGGTCTCAAAGTGGATGTCTCAAAGTGGATAGTCTCAAAGAGGATGGTCTCAAAATGGAAGGACAAGTGGAAGGTCTCAAAAACGAAGGTCTCAAATTGAATGGTCTCAAAGTAGATGGTCTCAAAGGAGAAGGTCTCAAAGTGGATGATCTCACAGCGGAAGGTCTCAAAAGGGAAGGTCTGATAGTGGGGTTTCTCATAATGGGAGATCTAAAAGGGGAATGTCTCAAAATGGAAGGTCTCAAAGGGGAAGGTCTCAAAGTGGATGGTTTCAAAGTGGATGGTCTCAAAGGGGAAGTTCTCAAAGGGGAAGGTCTCAAAGTGAATGGTCTCAAAGTGGATGGTCTCAAAAGGGAAGGTCTCAAAGGAGAAGGTCAAACAGTGGACGGTCACGAAGGGTATGGTCTCAAAGGGGAATGTCTAAAAATGGAAGGACTCAAAGTGTATGGTCTCAAAGGGGAAGTTCTCAAAGTGGATGGTCTCAAAGTGAATAGTCTCAAAGTTGATGGTCTCAAAGGGGAAGGTCTCAAAGGGGAAGTTCTCAAAGTGAATGATCTCAAAGTGGATGGTTCTCAAAGGGGAAGGTCTCAAAGGGGATGTTCTCAAAGTGAATGATCTCAAAGTGAATTGGCTCAAAGTGGATGATTTAAAAGTGGTTGGTCTCAAAATGGAAGGGCTCACAGTGAATGGTCTCAGAGTAGGTGGTCTCAGTGGATAGTCTCAAAGGGGAATGTCTCAAAATGGAATGACTCAAAGTGTATGGTCTCAATGTGAGAGGTCTCAAAGTGGATGGTCTCAAAGGGGAAGGCCTCAAAGGGGGAGGACTGAAAGGGAAAGGTCTCATAGAGGAAGGTCTCAAAGTGGATGGTCTCAAAGTGGATAGCACAAAGGGTAATGTCTCAAAGGAGAAGGAATCAAAGCGGAAGATCTCAAAGTGAATGGTCTCAAAGTGGATGGTCTCGAAAGGGAAGGTCTCAAAGGGGAAGGTACCAATGTGGATGATCTCAAAGGCGAATGTCGCAAAGGGGAAGGTCTCAAAATGGAAGGACTCAAAGTGGATGGTCTCAAAGTGGATGGTCTCAAAGGGGAAGATCTCAAAGGGGATGGTCTCAAAGTGGATGGTCTCAAATGGGAAGTTTTCAAAGGGGAAGGTCCCAAAGTGAATGATCTCTAAGTAGATGGTCTCAAAGGGGAAGGTTTCAAAGGGGAAGGTCTCAAAGGGGATGGACTCAAAGTGGATGGTCTCAATGGGGAAGGTCTCAAAGTGGATGGTGTCACAGGGGAAGGTCTCAAAAGTGAAGATCTGAGGGTGGGAGTTCTCATAGTGGGAGATCTAAAAGGGGAATTTCTCAAAATGGAAGGTCTCAAAGGGATAGGTTTTCAAAGGAATGGTTTCAAAGTGGATGGTCTCAAAAGGGAAGATCTCAAAGGGGAAGGTCAAAAAGTGGATGGTCACGAAGCGAATGGTCTCAAGGGGGATGGTCTCAAAGTGTAAGGTCTCAAAGTGGATGGTCTCATAGAGCGAGGTCTCATAGTGGGAAGTTTTCAAAGGGGAAGGTCTCAAAGTGGATGGTCTCTAAGTGGATAGTCTCAAAGTGGAAGGTCTCAAAGGTGAAGGCCTCAAGTTGATGGTCTCAAAGTTGATGGTCTCAAAGAGGAAGGTCTCAAAGGGGAAGGTCTCAAAGTGAATGGTCTCAAAGAGGATGGTTCTCAAAGGGGAAGGTCTCAAAGAGGAAGGTCTCAAATGAAATTGGCTAAATGTGGATGGTTTCAAAGTGAATGGTCTCAAAATGGAAGGTCTCACAGTGAATGGTCTAAGAGTAGGTGGTCTCAAAGTGGATAGTTTCAAAAGGGAAGGTTTCAAAATGAAAGGACTCACAGTGGATGGTCTCAATGTGAGAGGTCTCGAAGTGGATGGTCTCAAAGGCGAAGGTCTCAAAGTGGAAGGTCTCAAAGGAGAAGGTCTCAAAGTGAATTGTCTCAAAGGGCAAGGTCTGAAAGTTGGAGGTCTCACGGTGGGTGGTCTCAAAGTGGATGGTCTCAAAGTGGATGGTCTCAAATTGGAAGTTTTCAAAGAGGAAGGACTCAAAGTGGATGGTCTCAAAGTGGATGGTCTCAAAGGGGAAGGTCTCAAAGTGGATGGTCTCACAGGGGAAGGTCTCAAAAGGGAAGGTTTGAGGGTGGGAGTTCTCATAGTGGGAGATCTAAAAGGGGAATTTCTCAAAATGGAAGGTCTCAAAGGGATAGGTCTCAAAGTGAATGGTTTCAAAGTGGATGGTCTCAAAAGGGAAGGTCTCAAAGGGGAACGTCAAAAAGTGGATGGTCACGAAGGGAATGGTCTCAAAGTGGATTGTCTCAAAGGGGAAGGTCTCACTATTGAAGGACTAAAAGTGGAGCGTCTCAATGTGGATGGTTTCAACGCGGAATGTCTCAAAATGGAAAGACTCAAAGTTGATGGTCCCAAAGTGTACGATCGCACAGGGGATGGTCTCAAAGTGTAATGTCTGAAAGGGGATTTTCTCAAAGGGGATGTTCTCAAAATGGAATGACTCAAAGTTGATGGTGAATGGCCCCAAAGGGGACGGTCTCAAAATGATAGGACTCAAAGTGGAAGGTCTCAAACTGGATGGTCTCAAAGTGGATGGTCTCAAAGGGGAAGGTCTCAAAGTGGATGGTCTCAAAGGAGAAGGTCTCAAAGGAAAATGTCTCAAAGTGGATGGGCTCAAATGGGACGGTCTCAAAGGTGAAGGTCCCAAAGTAAATGGTCTGATGGTGAATGGTATCGAAGGGGAAGGTCTCAAAGGGGAAGGTCATAAAGTGAATGGACTCAAAAGGGAGAGTCTCAAAATAGAAGGACTGAAAGTGTATGGTCTCAAAAGGGAAGCTCTCTAAGTGGAAGGTCTCAAAGTTGATGGTCTGAAAGGGGAAGGTCTCAAAATGGAAGGACTCACAGTGAATGGTCTCAAAGTGAATGGCCTCAAAGGGAAAGATCTCAAAGTGGGAGATTTCTAAGGTGAAGGTCTGAAAGAGGAAGGTCTCGAAGTGGATAGTCTCAAAGGGGAAGGTCTCAAAATGGATGTTCTCAAAGGGGAAGGTATCAAAGCGGACGGTCTCAAAGTGAAAGGTCTCAAAGTGGATGGTCTCGAAATGGAAGGTCAGAACGGGGAAGGTCTCAAAGTGGATGGTTGCAAAGGGGAAGGTCTCAAAATGGAAGGACTCGAAGTGGATGGTCTCAACGTGGATGGTCTCAAATGGGAAGTTCTCAAAGGGGAAGGTCCCAAAGTGGATGGTCTCAAAGTGGAAGGTCTCAAAGTGGTTGGTCGCAAAGCGGAAGGTCTCAAAATGGAAGGACACAAAGTGGATGGTCTCAAAGTGGAAGGTCTCAACGTAGGAGGTCTAATAGTGGGAGGTCTCAAATGGGAAGGTCTCAAAATGGAAGGTCTCAAAATGGAAGGTATCAAAGTGGGAGTTCTCAAATTGGAAGGTCTCAAAGTCGGAGGTCTCAAAATTGAAGGTCTCAAAGTCGGTAGTCTCAAAATGGAAGATCTCAAAATGGAAGGTCTCAAAGTGGAATGTCTGAAAGTGAAAGGTCTCAAAATGGAAGGTCTCAAAGTGGAAGGTCTCAAATGGGAAGGTCTATAAGTTAGTTGTCTTAAAGTGGATGGTCTCAAAGGGGAAGGTTTCAAAGTTAATGGTCTCAATGTGGATTGTCTCAAAGTGGATGGTCTCAAAGGAGAAGGTCTCAAAGGGGAAGGTCTCAAATGAATGTACTCAAAAGGGAAGGTCTCAAAATGGAAGTACTGAAAGTGGATGGTGTCAAAAGTGAAGCTCTCTAAGGGGAAGGTCTCAAAGTGGATGGTCTAGAACGGGAAGGTCTCAAAATGGAAGGACTCAAAGTGGATGGGCTCAAAGTGGAAGGTCTCAAAGTGGGAGGTCTCAAAGTGGAAGGTCTCAAAGTGGAAGGTCTCAAAATGGAAGAATTCAAAGTGGATGGTCTCGTAGTGGAAGGTCTCAAAGTGGGAGGTCTAATAGTGGGAGGTCTCAAATGGGAAGTTCTGAAAATGGAAGGTCTGAAAGTGGAAGGTCTCAAAATGGAAGGTCTCAAAATGGAAGGTCTCAAAGTGGGAGTTCTCAAATTGGAAGGTCTCAAAGTCGGAGGTCTCAAAGTGGAACTCAAATGGGAAGGTCTCAAAATTTAAGGACTCAAAATGGAAGGTATCAAAATGCAAGGTCTCAAAGTGGATGGTTTCAAATTGGTAGGTCTCAAAGGGGAAGGTCTCAGTGGAAGGTCTCAAAATGGAACGTATCAAAGTGGATGGTCTCAAAGTGTGAGGTCTCAAATAGGAAGAGCATTTCGAGCTTAGTTGATAATTTTGAGGAGGAAGGCAGAAATATGAGTATCTGTCTATATTTCTGAGATGAGTTACTATGTACATTATTCGGACTATTGTCTTCATCTTTGTCGCCATATTTATTACAACGTCTTGAATACAATATGGGAACTAGTAATAAGGATTGCCAGAGAAATGCGATAATAACAACAAAAATTGCAATATGAGCTGTGGTAAAAAAATGACACTGAGGTTTATAATACCCAGGTCTCAAATATCTTACGCATGCCCCCACCGAAATATTACCATGCCCCTCCGATGGGAATCATTGCCCTAGAAATACATATAAATAAATAGTAAATAACCAATTCATACTTGTAATTCCAAACTCGTCCATTTATACAGGGTGCGATGGAGAAATTGTCGTCTAAATGACAAAAAAATGAAAATAACACTGACATCTCATTTTAAAAGATATATTTACCAAAAATATTTCATTATTGAACATATAATAGAGAATTGAAAGGCAGAAATATAAAATATTTGAATGAAAGTTTATTCTGTAATATACTTTGATCATTTTAATCATGAAATAATAATGTAAAATGATATTTGAGGACACGCTGGTATAGTAAGCCGAAGAGTGTATATCCTACGCATGCCACCCCCACCACACACCAAAATATTACGATGTCCCACCGGTGGAGTATGCGCTCCACGTTGGAAATCATTGATTTAATTTTTCTCTTCAATAGGAGTAAATCGGATCGCTTATCGTCCGGTTCATATCTCTTCCTGGTCTTTTGAACAGGAATAGAGGGTTCATCTTATGGCGGCGTACACGGGGCACGGCATGCTGTCTTTGGTCATGGTCGATCCTGGTATCGAAGAACAAGCCGTCAGCCCACACTCCTCGGTCGTTGATGGCGTTTAACACAGCAACTGGTCTTTAAGTTGACCACTTCAACTATGACCTCTCTTACCCACGTTGTGATTTTTGATCTTAAGAGAGTCAAGCCGAATTATAACTGGGGTATCTCAACCAAGATAAACCAACGAGTTGAATACGCGCACACAAAATTAAAAATAAAATAGACGATGCCTGATTAAGTCACTGTATGGTGTTTATATCAAAATAAAAAAAATATTTTCATTTCTTTTTTTTTTCTTTTTCTTCTTTTTCCAACCCGTTCCTAATGTTTGGCGACGGAACGAAAATTTCGGGTAACTTCTTTAAGGGTGGCCAGACTTGACAACTGGATTTAACTTCAAGTACTGTTGTTTGTACTTTCAAGAACGGCACAAGGCTTGTCGTCGGAGTCTTTCTTCAGCGACAACTGGATTTAACTTTAAGTACTATGGTTTGTACTTTCCAGAACGGCACACGGTTATTGTTCGAGTTTTTCTTCAGCAACAGATGATTATTATTATTAGGTTGGCAAAACAGCATTATGGCAAAAAATCTCTTAACTCTCCGACGCGGCTTCTGCAACTCCGGACCGCAACCTCATCTCCAACTACCTCCAGTTCCAACTACTTTGGCCCCGTGGGCACTTGTATTTATGGGTGTCCCTTCCAACTGGTGTGGTGCGGGAGAATAGGTAGGTTTTATGCAAATCTCTTAAAATTCAACCAGTCTCCTTCTTTCGTTTTCTTTTTCAAACTTCCAATTTTGGAAGATCCCCTCCTCTATTGGGAGGAGCCATTATATGACGTCAGCCTTCCTGATGTCATCTTCTGCCTTTACAATTGCTCATTCTGTTTTTACAATTATAATTTTTTTCTCAGGGAAATTTTAGATGATAATTTTCTCAGTACGTATACCTCGGACACCATTCAACAGACGACCTTAACCTCTGACCTCTGAATCCTGCACCTCTTCGCTGACAATAGCATTCTGTATATTTTTTCAACAAAATTCATACATCTGTTCCCAATGCCATGGGAAAATAAGTCTCTTTCCGACAAAAAATAAAATCATTTTCTTAACCCTTTTCTTACGTGCGCCATGTTAAATATTGTTACATCTTTCCCTTCACCCATCCTGTCATTTACGAGTAAATGACATTTCAAACCCCAATACACTATTTAACATGCACTACTTTTCATGCACTATTTCTCATGCACCGTTTTCATGCGCTATAAAATGTTCACATGCAATTTGAAAAGTTCTCTTTTTTCTTCTGTTCATACGTCCAATTTGTCCATGCCCTATAAAATGTTCACATACAATTTGAAAAGTTCTCTTTTCCTTCTTCTGTGCATACCTGCAATTTAAAAAAAGTGAGTATGTGTATGTATGTGTGTGTGTTTTATTTATTTTTTATTTTATGGCTTGTTTTTCTTGGTCATTATTCTTTTCTGTAGAACAGGGGGTGTTGGTTTGTTTTCGACAGGCGTTGACTGTACCTCTGTTTCGTTCGCCAAAGTCAACGCAACTTCTTCTTCATCTCGGGTTGATCTGGTTGGACAACGAACACTGTCAGGCAACTCCCTTCCGAGCTGTTGCACGCTTACCAGAGTACCATCAACCGAACTCCTTCTATATCTATTAAATTTCCATAATGTTGCTACTATTACAGCAACAAGTATTAAAGTACCTATCAACGCTGACCAATTTATTATAATTTTCTTACTATCCTCCCAAGCCATACTTCATTCTCCCAACATCTTTAGTTGGTCTTTTAGCCAATTCATACTTATCCTCTCTACAGGTTCCAATAATATTAGGTTGGTGCAAAAATAATGTCGTTTTTTTGACGTTTAAAGAAAACGACATTATTTTTGCACCAACCTAATACTAGCATCTCCTTTAACGTAATGTTAGGAAATTCATTTACTATTGAGTTCCACACTTCTGGCGGCCTCACTTTTATTGTCCCAGTGGATTCCCCTTTACCTACCTTAGACAGTCTAATTGATTTCTGTACTGCCACAGCCCACACACCATCGGATACACTGATAGCCTGTGGTAGCATGGTTTTCGTTAACACTTCTAATTGACAATTCCTCTTAACTCCTTCCCTTTTATCTTCAAACAACTCCAGTGCACATATTCTGTGATTACCTGTCACATAAATGGGACTCAGTGAGGTACACGTTCCCAAGGCATCGTTCTTACACCTTCCCGCCTCGTCCGCCGACAGTATCATAAACTTCGTCCTAGCTGGATTCAAGGCTATGTATTCGGTTTCAATTCTGCATCTCGCCACCACTCGCAAACCATGATCCACGCGAGGGTAGGGAATAGGTAAGTTTATAACTTATTTTAAAAATACCTTTTCTATTCAACAAAGGGAATAGACATCAAAATTAACAATTTGTTATTTTTTAACAAGGTTACACAACCTGGTGCATTATAATATTTCGATAGTTTTCTGGCGGGATCTACTGGTAACCTAAAATGATGGGTTAAGTCGCTCTCTATTTTTAACAAAAGTCTCTTCCAACGCGCTGGAGTTACTATGCTAGGGGACAAGTGTCCATCTGAACTCTCACATGCTCTAATCGAATTGTCAGGGATCGACTAGTCTGCCGCATCCTATTAGTAATCGTGATCAACTGGAAATACTACTGAACAAAGCCAATCAAACAGCGCAATTCAGTCGCCATAGCCTCTGAACTATTAGCTACTTCTTGTTTTAGTTATCTCAGTTCGCTTATTAACGCATTGATACTGGCTCTATTCTTTGCCAATTCCAATCTTGTAACGTTCAATATCGAAACACTCTCCCGTGCCATCTGGGCTATGATTTTCAGATCTTTCTCTACTCTTCCTAGGTTTCTTCTTATGACTTTAATGTCATCTTCAGTTATTGTTCCAAATAGGACATTTAGCGCCTTCCCAATGATGGGAACTACCACTCGTTTTTCTCTAGTCTATAGTAGTTCAATTTCCTTCATGTAATTCCTCATATCCTTCCATGCGCCCCCCGCCATTACAACCTTTTCCAACTCTAAAGAATATAACAGTCTGAGATACTCTTCTTCTTTTTCTGGATAATTCTGTGCTACGTTTACTCTTGCTATTCCCAGCTTCCTTATCTCATCCCTCGGTTAGTTCAGTGGTAACTCGTATGGGTTTAAATCTATCACAAAAGTGACTACTCATTTCGGTCTTGTGATTATCACTTCACTTGTCTTCTTAAATATTGTACTTCCGCTGTGTCTCCAAGCTTCTATCATCATCATCATCATCATCATCATCATCATCATCATCATCATCGTCATCGTCGTCAGAAGAATTGGTCCCTTCATTTTGGCCATTCCTGCAAGGGTAACAAAATTTTCTTGTTTTTATTCACCTAACCACTCATTATTCAAATTAATTCTTTACTTAATTATTCCGAAGCGCTCTCACTACTTTTCTCTTTTGCTGTCTCTTCTAGCTTCCAATTCATACCTGTTCTTCCTTTAATTAACTTAATTAAGTAGGATGATTTTGTCCCAGTGGTCATGCCTCATCGATACCACCGCCGGCCGGTCGGCAGCATCGACAGGTGATTTTATTTCCACTGTGACGTGCTATCCGCTCATCCATCCTCTTCAACCATTGCCACTTTTATTCATCTGTTAGGGTCTCGAATGAGCCGCTGTTCACAGCCATTCATTCTTATTGAGATTTAGCTTTCCACGCCTCCCACAATCTCTTCTTAAGGGATAATTCTGATTCCACCCCTGACTTCTTTTCATTCCTTAACTGTTTTGAGGCCTGGGAGCGAAATAAAGGGTTCTGTTCGACATTCCAACGATTTGAAGAAGGCCAGAGTGTACAACGGCCGAAACGTTGTAATAAATATGGCGATAAAGATGAGGACAATACTCCGAATAATGTAAAAAGGGAGTTGCTATCATAGAAAACGCTGGGATAAAACGTCTGTAGTATCCTATGGCCTCTATCGGTCTCGCTGTCTTTAGCTTTACTTTATCCATGCCAGGCTTCATTCTTTCATCACGCACTAGGTACTTGGTTTCATTTCTTAAAAATTCGCACTTGGGAAGTTTCAGCTTCAATCTGTGCCTTCTCAATTGTCCAAAAACTTGTCTTAGGTAGTCAAAATGTAGTTCTGATGTCTCTGAAAATACCAGAATTTCGTTCAGGTAAACCATAGCAAAATTCTCAATTCCTTCCAGTACTATTGACATCAATTGCTGAAAAATCCCAGGTGCATTGGCCAGGCCAAAAGGCATGACCTTGAACTGGAACAGGCCCATGTGACATGAAAATGCAGCCTTTTCTCTACCAGCCTCATCAAATGCAGCCTTTTCTCTATCAGCTATCTGTCAATGCCCCGACCTCAGATCTATCGTGGAAAAGCATTTAGCTTTACCCAACAAAGCCAATATATCGTCAATCAATGGCAAGGACACTGTTAATGGCTTGGAAACTGTCATAGTGGAACACACCTATTCTATAGTTAATAGACTCTCCCACTTATAATAAGGAGGAGTAGAAAGAGTAACAAGTCAGTCGCTCAGTGGTTCGAGCAGTCAGTCGATGCCAGACGACCGTTAATCGGATACTAAAGTATCAGCGACCACAACTAGATTTCTCTGCGTCATTACCTATTATATCAAGTTCCTAACGTTTTGTACGTCGAACCTATTTTAGGACCGGCTTAGTACAAATACAAGCCTCCACTGTGAAACCACTCCATAACACACTTGGCGACGAGGTATTCGGATTCATTCAGTGGAAGAGGAAAAAAAATCACCCTCCATAACAGAAACAAAGTTCAGTTTCCGGAAATCTACATCTGTACCCGCCATCTTTTTTATCTACCACTACTATGGGGAAGCTCCAAGGAGCAGTCCTTACTCAGCCATGTCCTAATAAGGATGGTCCAGTGCCAAGGAGACTTTGACCTTTCTATCATGCTCGTCTCCAACATATCCTTCACTGCTTCCTCGACTAAAGGCCTTTTTTGAATAGGTGTTCTGTAAGGCCTTAGCTTAATTGGAGGGTGATCACCTGTGTCAATTCTCATTTTTATGGTGTGAGTTGGGCCCAACTCTTTATCCGACTTAGCCACCACATTGGCCCTCAACAGATCCCTCACTTTGGCCCTCAACCTCTCAGGAGCCATTATTTCTTCATCTGTTATACCGTTTATCCGTTTAAATTCTCTTTTTCCTTTTTATCTAACCTTATTCGTTGCATGGTCCTCAAGGTTAAGGCTTTTCCTACCTCCTCCCCTTTCTTTACTTTAACTGTTCAGCTAGCTTCGTTCACCAACATCATGGGCACTATTTCTGTCGCATTCACTACTGTTTCGCACATAACTACTTCGTTTTCATCAGGTCTACCCTCTTCTCCAGGAACTAATTGAATGATCCCCCTCTTCACCCCCTTCTCTGTCATCAGTCTTCCTCTGCCTGATACTGCAGTTTTACGTCTTTTTCTGCCACTACTGTTATACATTTGTCGGGTGAATCTCCCAAGAGCAACTTTACGCCATCCACTACCAATACAGTAGGATTAAATTCAATTCCAGCTCTATATTTATGTAGCCAATCGTCACCTAAAATCATTCCCGCACAAAGTTCGGGGGTCACATAGAACCTCTTGATGCTCCGTGTTCCTCATACTTTTAATGGAACTTTCACCATCCCCCCTTTTATCCGCTTCGGTGATTATCCATCCCCGATTCCTCAGTTTCCTATACTCTATTTTCCCTCAATAATGACACTGACGCTCCAGTGTCTATTAAGGCTTTCACTGCTGATCCCCCTACCACTACCTCACAAGGGCTCTCTCTCTCTCTCTCTCTCTCTCCCCTCTCTCTCACCTGTGTCAGCAAATAGAATATCTTAGCTCTTTTTCTACTTTGTTTTCCGCCCACCCAGCCATGGGTGCTGGTAGTAGTAGTCCTTCATTATTGTTACTACGAGGTCTTCCTTTTATTTTGTCTCTATATCGAGGCTCCTCAGACAGAATCTTTCTTGATTCTGTCATTTTAATTCTGCAGGGACAGTTTCTCTTCAGGTGCCCTGGTTTCTCACAAAACCAGCACCTTCTACTTGGGCAATTTACTTCAAAATAACACACCTGCCTGCACTCCCAGCAACACATTCTTCTTCCATTTATACGGGCCACCCACCCTCTTATTTCTTGGGGTGGTCCTTTGGCGTTTCCCTGGTTCGATTTTCCAGGCCTCATCTTCGCCTCTCTTATCGGTGGGGCTCCCTTCTTCAACCCGCACCATTTGGCCACATGCCCCCTACCTCCGCATCTCGTACATTTTTCTTCCTCATGATCTGGGGGCAGCCCCCACCTTGTGGGACAGTCTGCTGCTCGGTGGCCCTCATAGTGGCACATCCAGCACACCAGGCCATATCTACCAGGCGTGGGTTTATAAAACCCGTGCTTTAGGGACCACGCCTTTCTTCCGGGATCCTCTTCCCATTCCTCATCTTCTTCATTGACCAATCTAGTCAATACTGGGGAATTCTTTTTGCTTCCTTGTTTGTTGTTTTTCTTCCACCTAGGGGTCTTACTTACGTCCCTCTGTCTCTCTATGTCCCGACCTAAATCCTGTGCCCTGCTATTCTTAACTTTATTCCAAACATCCTGGCTCTCTTTAGCCAGTGCCACAGCTGCTGCCAACCTAACGGGGTCCTCTTTTAACACGTCATGTCGGATACGCTCATCTTGGAGCGCTCCAACATACAGGTCCGCCAACTGGACCTGGATCGCCGCATTCTCTCTAACTTCTTCGGGAAAAGCCAGAGAGGCTAGTCTCTCCGCTCTCTTCCCCAGTTCTTCTGGTTCCTCATTTCTTTCTTGGACCAGTTTCATGAGGCCTCTCATGGCCTCTATTGCCGTACCCTCATCTGTATATTCTGCTATTAATAGTTCCTCTAAGCTCCTCCACGTTAACTGTGGATCTTTCTCTAATAGTTTACCAATAAATTCTGACGGCCCTCCTGTCGCAGCATCGAACGCAACGCATACCGTCTCTCTTTCAGTCAATTCATAGATTAATTGACTTTTGTTAACCGCCGCTAGCCAGCCCCTCAGTTCTCCCGCATCTCCCCTAAAACTCGGAACTCTAGCCCCCCCTAGTAGACTCCTCAACTCAGTGGACATACGTTGCCCCACCACGTCATTCTGCACCTCCGCCATCCCAATTTCCTCTTCCCCGTGGTCAGACATTTAAATAAATTCAGTAAAACAACAGTCTATAAACGAAGGAAATCGATTGCGGAAATGGCAAGCAACAACAAATCGAAAAAAATTTCAGGGAGAAACCAAAAAATGTCCTACCTGTCACCTGGCTCCGGGTTGGTCTCAATCCGTCCACTGGACGACGAAAATTTCTTCTTTCTTTTTTTCTTTCTTTTTTTATGAGTGTTTCGAACCTAATTGTCAAAATGACCAAAAACTCTTCGGTTCTCGCTCTCTCCTTCTTTATTCAGTGTTCTCTCAGAGTTGATTCCGTTGGTTACCGCACCAATTCATGTGGTCATTCAGGGTCAAATCCTGGGTCACGGCAACCAGATTATGGCGGCATAGCCAGGGCACGGCCTGCTGTCTTTGGTTAGGATAGATCCTGGTATCGGAGAACAAGCCGTCAGCCCCCACTCGTCGGTCGTTGATGGCGTTTGACACAGCAACTGGTCTTTAAGTTGACCTCTTCACCCTCTCAACCTTTGACCTCTCTTACCCACGTTGTGATTTTTTATCTTAAGAGGGTCAAGCCGAATTATAACTGGGGTATCTCAACCAAGATAAACCAACGAGTTGAATACGCGCACACAAAATTAAAAATAAAATAGACGATGCCTGATTAAGTCACTGTATGGTGTTTATATCAAAATAAAAAAAATATTTTCATTTCTTTTTTTTTTCTTTTTCTTCTTTTTCCAACCCGTTCCTAATGTTTGGCGACGGAACGAAAATTTCGGGTAACTTCTTTAAGGGTGGCCAGACTTGACAACTGGATTTAACTTCAAGTACTGTTGTTTGTACTTTCATGAACGGCGCAAGGCTTATCGTCGGAGTTTTTCTTCAGCGACAGATAATAATAATTATTATTATCATTAGGTTGGCAAAACAACGTTATGTCAAACAAATCTCTTAACTCCCCGACGCGGCTTCTGCAACTCCGGACTGCAACCTCAACTGCAACTACCTCCAATTCCAACTACTTTGGCCCCGTGGGCACTTGCATTTATGGGTGTTCCTTCCAACTGGTGTGGTGTGGGCGAGTCGGTGGGTTTTATGCAAATCTCTTTCTCTCGTTTTTTTTTTTTCACACTTCCAATTTGTAAGATCTCCTCCTCTTTCGGGAGGAGTCATTATATGACGTCAACCTTCCTAATGTCATCTTCTGCTTTTACAATTGCTCATTCTGTTTTCACAATTATAATTTCTTTCTCAGGGAAATTTTGGATAATAATTTTGTCAGCACGTGTATACATCGGACACCTTTCAAGAGACGACCTTAACCTCTGGCCTCTGAATCCTGCACCTCCTCGCTGTCTCTCGCCAGGCAGCGACAATAGCATTCTGTATATTTTTTTCAACAAAATTCATATATCTGTTCCCAATGCTATGGGAGAATAAGTCTCTTTCTGAAGAAAAATAAAATCGTTTTCTTTAACTCTTTTCGTCCGTACGCCATGTTAAATATTGTTACACATCCGTTGTTTCCTGTTTCGGATTGGGTTTCCGGGTCCATCAAAAATCTACTCCAACTCTGTACTTCTAACGTCTCCATGTGAGCACTGATATTTTATTCACTAATTGTTTATTTATTTTTTCTTCTCCCCAATACGATAGATGGTTCGATTATTGTCCGGTTCACGCTCCTCCCCGATATTTTCAGCAGGAGTAGATGTTTATCCGTTGTTTCCTGTTTAGGATTGGGTTTCCGGTTCCATCTTAAGTTTACTTCCGCTCAATACTTCTAACGTCTCATATTGAACTCTGAAATATTATTTACTAATTCAATCTTGATTTCTTCATGTCTAGAGTTTTTCTTCTTGCCTTTTCTTTAGCGAATATAACACCACACATCAACGGTCTACCTTGAGTGACTCTTGGGCCTTGTATTGGGTAACCATTACTAAAATAAAAGCACGCTTCGATATTGTAAGTTGGCATACTTGTGGCTTTTGTATGAAGAAAGGAAAAGCACTAATACATTTCCTTTCCGCTTGTTCCGTCTTCTTTTTCCCCTCTATATTGAATGAAGCACTGGACTAAAAACCTTAGCCGAACAGCCACCATTGCTGGCTTCACTCGTTCTCTTCCTTCTCGTCGTGTCATCGACCTTCTCCTCCTCCTCCACCACTCCGTTTCTCCACGCCAGCACCTTATTTTTCTTCAACGAAATAGTCCTGCTTCCAGGCCAAATGATAGACTGGCAGGGGAGTCAGCTACACTGGAAGTACAACAATGGTTGGCGGTCGGGTAGAGGAGGCGGGAGAAAAGAGACACTGACGGACAGACAGTACGCTTCTACTAACCCGTTGCCCACCCGACCTGCTACAGTCGTTGCCCTACGTTCACATCCTGATGACTGTGTGAGGTCGCCATCGAACGAGTATTTTATTTACCACGTTTTTCTTTCATTCAGTGCGTGAGATAGCCTGCCTTTTTGTGCGTGTGTGTGTGTGTGTGTGTGTGTGTGTGTGTGTGTGTGTGTGTGTGTGTATCGGTGGGTGCTTCTTTCTTTCTTTCTTTTTTCTGGGCATCTGAAAACCTTTCTTATCACAAGCTCCTTGTCTAGCCTTGACTGCCGCTCTCTGAGGTGGCTAGCTATCATCAGAGTTGAGTCTTAAGACAGACCGTTCTTTTTTTTATTTTATTTTATTCGGTTCTCTCACCTTCTCTCTTACCATTTTGATTTAATTACCCTCTTTCTCACTCTCTCTCCTGTTCTTTTATGTTCTTTCTGTTTCCTTCCTTCAGTATTTTTTCTTTCCTTTTCCCAACCTTGGTCGTCAGTGAAACTGAGGAAGTGTTGATGGTAGCAAATGAAGAAGGAAGAAGTTGCCTCCTTGTACTGTTTACCTGTTAGCATGGGCACCAGTGCTTTGTGTCTGTGTGCTAGTTAGCATCACCACCGCTACTACAACGACGACTGGCGCTACGAGCACTTGTTCTAGCCGACTACTATTACTATAACACAGTTCATTCATTCATTCATTATTATTACTACTACTATGATGATCCTTGGTACTTGTTTCTCTTGGTCTTTTAGTTATTTTCTTCATCTTTTGGTAGACAAATGACATTTTTGTGTGCGAGACAAATTGTACTGTAAAAAAAAAAACACTTGTTTTGTTATTGTCTTGCATACATTGTAAAACATTCTTCTGTCATGAAATGCGTGTGTGTGTGTTTCTTTTATAGATATAGTATGGATATTACTAGTCTGTGAAGAGGTATGTTTGGAGGTGCTATCCAGTACTAAAAGGACGGATCAAATAAGTCAGCTTCATCTTTGGCTCTCATTTTTGTTGCAAAACATTGCAGCGTCAACGCGAGTCTTGCTTCCGCTGGGAAAATTTCTAAACCACCACCCTACCCCGCTGACGTAGATTTACGTGTGTGTATGAATGAGTGATTCAGAGAGAGAGAGAGAGAGAGAGGGGGGGACCGACTGACTGACTATGTGCGTGGCATAGTCATCACACACAAATTCCCTAATAGCAAAACCATAAATGTTTTCCTTCCATTTCGACTATTTGTGTACACACTAGTATATTTTCTATCTTTTAGAGTCATATATATATATATATATATATATATATATATATATATATATATATATATATATATATAACAGAGAGTGAGCAAGATGGGTAGTATATATAGGTACCTACAAAAAAGCCATACCTTAGGATTAAAAAGCATTTTTAAAATGGATATATTTTCTTGAAACATTTATTTTAGTTTTAATTTCAAAGTAATAGATTCAATTGAATATTTCCAATATTAAGTAAAATACTTTGCTGTATTTCAAACCAAATTTATACTGGTTGTAATGATTCATTTTAAATCGGTAAAATTGCTAAAAATCGACCATATTGACAAATCTGTCAACTCGAAATAATTATCTTTATTTAAAAAGAAATCTTTCAATAAGGAAATATAATTTTCTGAAACTTTACTTGAGGAAGATTAACTCATTTAAAGCTTAATTAATCTGAATTAAAACAACTATTACATTTCGGTTAAAATATCGCAGAAAAGCCATTTTTAACACGGAAGCGAGTGTTTTTATGAGGTTTTGATATATAGTTGATAGCTTGTTTGGCATTTTTAAGTAAAGGGCACATAACTGTAAAATTACTTGAATAAACGTTAACGCCTTTTTTATAACATTTTTAACTAAAAAACGCCTGTTGAGGAAAATGTTAGGAAATTACCAATTTTAAACTTGCGAAAGCTTCTCTCATTTCCTATGGGACATTGGGCTGCGAGAGCTCACCATCGAGCACAATCCTGGGCTAGTTCTGCAGCTTCTCTCCAGGTCAGCACCATCTCATCCATTTTCTTCCTCTAGGTCTACGCCTCCGACTTCCACTCAAAAGAGGTCCTAACTGGTCTTGTAGATTGTATCCACATCACATGACCAAACACCTTTCGCCTCTGCACTTTGATTCTGTCTTGCAAATCATTTTGGTCAGAACTCCCCATGACCATTGTTCTGTTGGTGGGTTCACCTTATTTAGGAAGTAATATCTCGTGAAATGGTCGACAGATGTTGAGAAAAGAATTGGAAAAGCTGCAGGCGTCTTCCAGCGTATGAGACCGATATGGTCTGGCAGTTCCTTCAGCCAGGTGACTAAACTCAGGTTGTCTAATTCTGTTGTCATGCCAATGGCTGTCTATGCATGTGAGACATCGAAGAAAACCAACAACATTAGCCAGAGGCTAGACGTCTTCTACCGACGAGGCTTGGGATCTCATGGCGAGACCACATAATTAACAAAAAGTCATGAGGAAATCTGATTGGCAAGATTATAGTTACCATTCTTCTTCTTCTTCTTCTTCTTCTACTTCTTCTTCTTCTTCATATATATATATATATATATATATATATATATATATATATATATATATATATATATATATATATATGTATATATTCTGTTTATACGTTATTTTTATAGATACAAATATCTGCTTATAATATAACAGTATTAACTATATTTACCGGCCTGAATGTCCGAGAAATTTCGTAGAAAATATGTTCTCCGACAGGAATCGAACCTGTATCCTACACGGAAAATCGAGAAAAATTATGGGAAATTTGTAATTTAAAAGCAGTAATTTGATTTTGGTAATCAGAGGCTTCTTCTGTAGCTAAATGGTATAGCACGTCAGGTCAACTGTTAAATTCCTCAACATGTTGAAGTTCTGAAAATGTTGAATTCAATTTCTTCAAAGGTTCTCAATATTTATTCGATTATAAACCTGTAAATAGACTTCCTCGGCAGTTGTTAGGTTGTATGTCAAAATGTCTATTGTTGCATATTGTGTGCAGTCATAATGTCCCCTGTTGTTGTGGTCGTATAGCTAGGTGGATTTAGCTTAGACCAGTGGTTCACAGTCTTTTCTTTGGTCATACCCCACCAAAGCATCTCGAAAATCCTTATGGTCCCTCCCGTACAATGTGATATTCAATTCTTATTTTTCAAAAAGTGAACTCCTATTTACATGGTGGAAGAATAAAAGGCCATTAACTTTTCTTAAGAATCTTGAGATTATATATATATATATATATATATATATATATATATATATATATATATATATATATATATAATTATTTATTTAAAAATATGATTCCATCGCTACATAAGAGTTCTCATGTTTCAAGAGTTTCTGCTAAACTAGATGCCATCCAAAGTTATAGTCTGTCCTGCTATTTACTCACAACTAGTGGGGGAGAGAGGGGGATTCATACCTTTCCCAATGGTATTAGCACGTACATGAATGTAATGGACTCTTCAATCTGAGCCGCTATTCATTACTTCACTGTCCCCCCCAAATATATATATATATATATATATATATATATATATATATATATATATTAATTTTTGGTCAATTTAGAAATATATATATATATATATATATATATATATATATATATATATATATATATATATATGATATAATATAAAAAGTTAAAATACTAATATTCCATGGTTATAATTCATTACATTGTAATCGTAACAAGTCTGTTGAATTGGATCGTGATTACGATTCCAATGTAATAAATTATAACCATAGAATATTAGTATTTGAGGCTTTTATATTATATTCTTACTCTGTCCTGGACATTGAGTTCTACCTGGATTCTATCCTGTTGGGTATTTATATATATATATATATATATATATATATATATATATATATATATAGTTTATGAAAAACTAAGTAATCCGTATGGGTAGACCGAAGGAGGATAAAATCCAGAGAGCTCAACGTAAATCCAGAGCAAATAATTTAAATAAAAACAGACCACTTTAAGGTTCCATGTAATAAATTATTTCACCACAGACCTTTTAAAAGGACTGCGGATCTTCAGACTTTACTTCCAAAGGTTGAAAGGAAAATATATAAATATATATATATATATATATATATATATATATTCATAATATATATATATATTCATAACATATATATATATATATATATAACATACACACACACACTCACGCACACGCAGACACAAACACACATTTCTGTTTTCTTTTTCTTTGTTCTGCTTTCTTTCTTTTTTTAACGTTTTCTTTCTTTTCTTTTTTCCTCTGTTTTCTTTCTTTTCTTTTTCCTCCTTTTTTCTTTCTTTTTTCTGTTTTCTTTTCCTTTGTTCTGCTTTCTTTCTTTTTTTTAACCTTTTCTTTCTTTTTTTTCTGCTCTTTCTTTTTTAACGTTTTGTGACGTCCACCCGGTGTCGCTGCGCCAGGTGTGACGTCCGCCAGGCCGCGTCCGTCGTGCTATTCTGTCCTGTGACGACCAACTGGCTTGGTATTGGTCGCGGCACCAAATGTGACGTTCTAACCTTTTGGTGATTCGGATGGGAATCTGGTTAGATTCGGTATCAGCCTTGTCGTTCCTCCAACGTTTGGTTACCGAAGTAACTGCTTTGATTTCCAGTCTAGCCTACCCACGTTGTGAATTGATCTTAGGCAGACGAAATCAGTCAGTCGCCGGGGCCGAAATGCAAGTCGAGTTCGAATAAGGATGATATCGCACAAGTACATGCAAAAGAAAATAAAATGATAACTCGAAAAGTTCAAATGTGTTAAAAAAGGATAACAGTCTTTTATATATGGTTGCTGGATACAGGACTGCGTCTATTTCCCAAACCCGCTATATGGATTCGTGACACTTTGTTTTTGTTAGGCGAGTCTTAACATCTTAAGTTGTTTGTTCTTTAAGAAACTGGTTCTTGGTGTATCTTAAGGCGATATTCGTAAAACTTGTATTGGTGGTGTGAGTCTAAGTCCTTCTTCAAAAATAAATTGTTCTTGATTAGAAGATGATTTCGGAATTGCGTGAATCTTAGTCAGCTTCTGTGAGGCGGGTGCAACTTCAACTGCGAACTTCGAACTTAACTCAACTGGAACTGGAACTTGAACTGATTTTCGCTCGTTGCGACTTTGCTTATATGGACGCCGACCAAAACCGGGGTGGGCTCGTCGGGGTTTGAGGTTCCTTGATAATTCCAAACCCACAATCCACTTCTTTGGTTTCGGTCAGGAAATTTTTATTCTTTTCCATTTTTGGAAGTCTTCTCGTCCTCCCACCTTCTTCTGTTCTCATATTGGTATCTCACCATACCCTCAGAGGGTGTCAACGGTTTCCCTCTCTCTCATAGTGTCATCTCACACCTATCCCTTTAGGGGGCGTTAACAGTCCTCCCCGCCTTCTTCATAGTTTACCTTCGCTTAACGCTCATGCCAGCATTCAGCCAATGGGCGCCCAGCAGTGTGGGTGTGGCCAGACTAGCCTCGTTTTAAAAAATCTTGCTCAAAGAAAAAAAATTATCTTCCTTTTTTTTTTTCTTCTTTTTCTTTCTTTTCTTTCTCTCATTTCCTGTGACCGACAACAAACCAATACGACCCGTAGTGTGATCCCTTAATCTCATTTCTTATCCCAATGTCACTTGGACTTTATCAATCGAGACTTTTCGCCAGCATCAAGTGGGTGGTCATATGAGGAGATCGCATTTTTGATGCCAATTACTGATCCGATAAAATAGTTTCGCTGTCATAGCCGACTTTCAACACAAAACAGATGCTTTGTCCAAGATAACTAATGTTTTAGTCTTTTGTTGTTTTTTTTGTAATTCTGCGGTTGATCCAACGGATATTTTCTGCGGCCTAAATAATTTTTATCTATTTAGAATTCTGCCCTGTAGGTTATTTGGCCAACCTGGAATTCGTCAATTAACTTTTCGCCATCACCAAGCGGGTGGCCTATTAGAATCCTGTCGCTGAGTTTACTTGGCCAACCTGGAATTTCCACCCGCCCCGTAACATAAATCAGATTAATTCCAGTATCTTCCTTTTTCGACTTCTCGACAATGGAAATAAAATAAAAAAAAATCTTACCACTTTTCCTTGTCAGAAAAATAACACCGCTCAGTGTCCTTTTCGTGATGGCCTCTTACCACCTAAATTTAATACTCGCCTTTCCCTTTTCCTTTTTCCTTCTTTCTCCCTTTTGGCAAGCCAAATAGTGTCACAATTTTCTTTCTTTTCTTTTCCCCCCCGTTTTCTTTCTTTTCTTTTTTCCCGTGTTTTCTTTCTTTTTTCTGTTTTCTGTTTTCTTTTTCTTTGTTCTGCTTTCTTTCCTTTTTACCGTTTTCTTTCTTTTCTTTTTCCCCTGTTTTTTTCTTTTTTCTGTTTCCTTTTTCTTTGTTCTGCTTTCTTTCTTTTTCCCCTGTTTTCTTTCTTTTTTTCCTCTGTTTTCCTTTCCCCTTTTTTCTTTCTTCTCTTTATGATAAATATATTCATTTGCTTTTTTTCACCTATACATCTTGTATAGATAAAAAGATAATTAAAAGGTTGTATTATGGAAACGTTTCGGGGTCTTTTTATATTTAATTCTTTTCTTGTGATTAAGCAATTTTCTTCTTTTTCTAAATTCTAATGGATTTATTTTTATTACTTAATCTTAAAAATATATTATCAAAAGCGAAGTTAAAATGAACTTTATTATGGCCCTTAAACTTATTACTAACTTCTCAACATGCTGTTAAAGGCATAAAAAATATTCCCAGCTTCAATTGGTTCAGTCATTTATGTACCATGCGTGATCCACATTCAGGCGATCATGTATCTTTCGATACATGATTCACGAGGCAGATATTTCCTGCTGTAGTTTGCCATTTCTTTCTGCCGTAGGCCAGTTGCCATCCAAGGCTATAGAACCCAATCTGTCCTGCTCTTTACCAATACCTGAACGGGGGGAGAAGAAGAGGATTCATACCTTTCTCAAGGGTATTAGCACGTATGGATTCGAATGGAATTCGAACTCGGCTGTCCGATTCCTCAATCCGAGCCGATATCCCTAACACTACCGAGCCTACCAAACATATTATTCGAGAAAAAAGTTAAGAGTAATCTGCCTTTCATAGATTTTATTTTTATTTCAATAATTTTTAATTATTTTTTATTTCAATTTATTTCTATGATATGTCTTCTCATGGCGTAAGCGATCACGGCTCTCTATATTTTCTTTCTCTTTATTATCTGAATGGTCATAATTATTCTTAGGAAGCATAGTGGAGTGATTCCCCTTTTAACAAATCGTAGACCACAGAAGATTCAGCCGGTCTACCTGTAAGATCAGTGGGGCGAGAATCAGGGCAAGCAGAAAAAAATCAAATAAGAACAAGTCAATTCGAGTCCAAAGAAAATTTATGTATATAAGGAAGAAATAGGTACAAAAAGAATAATGCTTCTTTAGCAGTGGATATGGAAGAAATTCCAGAAAAAAATAGATAAAATTCTAAAAGGAGAGAGAGAAGTACTTTTCACGTTCACCCTTTTCGTTCTTAGTAGTTGCCGTAATTATTTCCCTATCAGGATATAAGGAGTGTTCACTGGCAGTAATGTGCCAATATTGCAGATAACTTGAGTTCACTTCCTCCGTTACTATTGAGGTCAAAATAGGCAGAAATCATAAAATAAGACTCAACAACAAATTCATCCTTTTCGTTCTTTGTAGTTGCCGTAATTATTTCCCTATCGGGATATAAGGAGGATTCACTGGCAGTATTGGGCCAATATTGCAGATAACTTGAGTTCACTTCCTCCCTTATTATTGAGGTCAAAATAGGCAGAAATCATAAAATAAGACTCAACAACAAATTCATCCTTTTCGTTCTTTGTAGTTGCCGTAATTATTTCCCTATCGGGATATAAGGAGGATTCACTGGCAGTATTGGGCCAATATTGCAGATAACTTGAGTTCACTTCCTCCGTTATTATTGAGGTCAAAATAGGCAGAAATCATAAAATAAGACTCAACAACAAATTCATCCTTTTCGTTCTTTGTATTTGCCGTAATTATTTCCCTATCGGGGTATAAGGAGGATTCACTGGCAGTATTGGGCCAATATTGCAGATAACTTGAGTTCAATTCCTCCCTTATTATTGAGGTCAAAATAGGCAGAAATCATAAAATAAGACTCAACAGCAAATTCATCCTTTTCGTTCTTTGTAGTTGCCGTAATTATTTCCCTATCAGGATATAAGGAGGATTCACCGGCAGTATTGTGCCAATATTGCAGATAACTTGAGTTCACTTCCTCCCTTATTATTGAGGTCAAAATAGGCAGAAATCATAAAATAAGACTCAACAACAAATTCATCCTTTTCGTTCTTTGTAGTTGCCGTAATTATTTCCCTATCGGGATATAAGGAGGGTTCACTGGCAGTATTGTGCCAATATTGCAGATAACTTGAGTTCACTTCCTCCGTTATTATTGAGGTCAAAATAGGCAGAAATCATAAAATAAGACTCAACAACAAATTCATCCTATTCGTTCTTTGTAGTTGCCGTAATTATTTCCCAATCAGGATATAAGGAGGATTCACCGGCAGGATTGTGCCAATATTGCAGATAACTTGAGTTCACTTCCTCCCTTATTATTGAGGTCAAAATAGGCAGAAATCATAAAATAAGACTCAACAGCAAATTCATCCTTTTCGTTCTTTGTAGTTGCCGTAATTATTTCCCTATCGAGATATAAGGAGGATTCACCGGCAGTATTGTGCCAATATTGCAGATAACTTGAGTTCACTTCCTCCGTTATTATTGAGGTCAAAATAGGCAGAAATCATAAAATAAGACTCAACAACAAATTCAACCTTTTCGTTCTTTGTAGTTGCCATAATTATTTCCCTATCGGGATATAAGGAGGATTCACTGGCAGTATTGGGCCAATATTGCAGATAACTTGAGTTCACTTCCTCCGTTATTATTGAGGTCAAAATAGGCAGAAATCATAAAAGAAGACTCAACAACAAATTCATCCTTTTTGTTCTTTGTAGTTGCCAGAATTATTTCCCTATCGGGATATAAGGAGGATTCACTGGCAGTATTGGGCCAATATTGCAGATAACTTGAGTTCACTTCCTCCGTTATTATTGAGGTCAAAATAGGCAGAAATCATAAAAGAAGACTCAACAACAAATTCATCCTTTTCGTTCTTTGTAGTTGCCATAATTATTTCCCTATCGGGATATAAGGAGGATTCACTGGCAGTATTGGGCCAATATTGCAGATAACTTGAGTTCACTTCCTCCGTTATTATTGAGGTCAAAATAGGCAGAAATCATAAAAGAAGACTCAACAACAAATTCATCCTTTTTGTTCTTTGTAGTTGCCAGAATTATTTCCCTATCGGGATATAAGGAGGATTCACTGGCAGTATTGGGCCAATATTGCAGATAAGTTGAGTTCACTTCCTCCGTTATTATTGAGGTCAAAATAGGCAGAAATCATAAAAGAAGACTCAACAACAAATTCATCCTTTTCGTTCTTTGTAGTTGCCATAATTATTTCCCTATCGGGATATAAGGAGGATTCACTGGCAGTATTGGGCCAATATTGCAGATAACTTGAGTTCACTTCCTCCGTTATTATTGAGGTCAAAATAGGCAGAAATCATAAAAGAAGACTCAACAATAAATTCATCCTTTTCGTTCTTTGTAGTTGCCATAATTATTTCCCTATCGGGATATAAGGAGGATTCACTGGCAGTATTGGGCCAATATTGCAGATAACTTGAGTTAACTTCCTCCGTTATTATTGAGGTCAAAATAGGGAGAAATCATAAAAGAAGACTAAACAACAAATTCATCCTTTTCGTTCTTTGTAGTTGGCATAATTATTTCCCGATCGGGATATAAGGAGGATTCACTGGCAGTATTGGGCCAATATTGCAGATAACTTGAGTTCACTTCCTCCGTTATTATTGAGGTCAAAATAGGCAGAAATAATAAAATAAGACTCAACAACAAATTCATCCTTTTCGTTCTTTGTAGTTGGCATAATTATTTCCCTATCGAGATATAAGGAGGATTCACCGGCAGTATTGTGCCAATATTGCAGATAACTTGAGTTCACTTCCTCCGTTATTATTGAGGTCAAAATAGGCAGAAATCATAAAAGAAGACTCAACAACAAATTCATCCTTTTTGTTCTTTGTAGTTGCCAGAATTATTTCCCTATCGGGATATAAGGAGGATTCACTGGCAGTATTGGGCCAATATTGCAGATAACTTGAGTTCACTTCCTCCGTTATTATTGAGGTCAAAATAGGCAGAAATCATAAAAGAAGACTCAACAACAAATTCATCCTTTTCGTTCTTTGTAGTTGCCATAATTATTTCCCTATCGGGATATAAGGAGGATTCACTGGCAGTATTGGGCCAATATTGCAGATAACTTGAGTTCACTTCCTCCGTTATTATTGAGGTCAAAATAGGCAGAAATCATAAAAGAAGACTCAACAACAAATTCATTCTTTTTCGTTCTTTGTAGTTGCCATAATTATTTCCCTATCGGGATATAAGGAGGATTCACCGGCAGTATTGGGCCAATATTGCAGATAAGTTGAGTTCACTTCCTCCGTTATTATTGAGGTCAAAATAGGCAGAAATCATAAAAGAAGACTCAACAACAAATTCATCCTTTTCGTTCTTTGTAGTTGCCATAATTATTTCCCTATCGGGATATAAGGAGGATTCACTGGCAGTATTGGGCCAATATTGCAGATAACTTGAGTTCACTTCCTCCGTTATTATTGAGGTCAAAATAGGCAGAAATCATAAAAGAAGACTCAACAATAAATTCATCCTTTTCGTTCTTTGTAGTTGCCATAATTATTTCCCTATCGGGATATAAGGAGGATTCACTGGCAGTATTGGGCCAATATTGCAGATAACTTGAGTTAACTTCCTCCGTTATTATTGAGGTCAAAATAGGGAGAAATCATAAAAGAAGACTAAACAACAAATTCATCCTTTTCGTTCTTTGTAGTTGGCATAATTATTTCCCGATCGGGATATAAGGAGGATTCACTGGCAGTATTGGGCCAATATTGCAGATAACTTGAGTTCACTTCCTCCGTTATTATTGAGGTCAAAATAGGCAGAAATAATAAAATAAGACTCAACAACAAATTCATCCTTTTCGTTCTTTGTAGTTGGCATAATTATTTCCCTATCGAGATATAAGGAGGATTCACCGGCAGTATTGTGCCAATATTGCAGATAACTTGAGTTCACTTCCTCCGTTATTATTGAGGTCAAAATAGGCAGAAATCATAAAAGAAGACTCAACAACAAATTCATTCTTTTTCGTTCTTTGTAGTTGCCATAATTATTTCCCTATCGGGATATAAGGAGGATTCACCGGCAGTATTGGGCCAATATTGCAGATAAGTTGAGTTCACTTCCTCCGTTATTATTGAGGTCAAAATAGGCAGAAATCATAAAAGAAGACTCAACAACAAATTCATCCTTTTCGTTCTTTGTAGTTGCCATAATTATTTCCCTATCGGGATATAAGGAGGATTCACTGGCAGTATTGGGCCAATATTGCAGATAACTTGAGTTCACTTCCTCCGTTATTATTGAGGTCAAAATAGGCAGAAATCATAAAAGAAGACTCAACAATAAATTCATCCTTTTCGTTCTTTGTAGTTGCCATAATTATTTCCCTATCGGGATATAAGGAGGATTCACTGGCAGTATTGGGCCAATATTGCAGATAATTTGAGTTAACTTCCTCCGTTATTATTGAGGTCAAAATAGGGAGAAATCATAAAAGAAGACTAAACAACAAATTCATCCTTTTCGTTCTTTGTAGTTGGCATAATTATTTCCCGATCGGGATATAAGGAGGATTCACTGGCAGTATTGGGCCAATATTGCAGATAACTTGAGTTCACTTCCTCCGTTATTATTGAGGTCAAAATAGGCAGAAATCATAAAAGAAGACTCAACAACAAATTCATTCTTTTTCGTTCTTTGTAGTTGCCATAATTATTTCCCTATCGGGATATAAGGAGGATTCACCGGCAGTATTGGGCCAATATTGCAGATAAGTTGAGTTCACTTCCTCCGTTATTATTGAGGTCAAAATAGGCAGAAATCATAAAAGAAGACTCAACAACAAATTCATCCTTTTCGTTCTTTGTAGTTGCCATAATTATTTCCCTATCGGGATATAAGGAGGATTCACTGGCAGTATTGTGCCAAAATTGCAGATAACTTGAGTTCACTTCCTCCGTTATTATTGAGGTCAAAATAGGCAGAAATCATAAAAGAAGACTCAACAACAAATTCATCTTTTTCGTTCTTTGTAGTTGCCATAATTATTTCCCTATCGGGATATAAGGAGGATTCACTGGCAGTATTGGGCCAATATTGCAGATAACTTGAGTTCACTTCCTCCGTTATTATTGAGGTCAAAATAGGCAGAAATCATAAAAGAAGACTCAACAACAAATTCATTCTTTTCGTTCTTTGTAGTTGCCATAATTGTTTCCCTATCAGGATATAAGGAGGATTCACCGGCAGTATTGGGCCAATATTGCAGATAACTTGAGTTCACTTCCTCCGTTATTATTGAGGTCAAAATAGGCAGAAATCATAAAAGAAGACTCAACAACAAATTCATCCTTTTCGTTCTTTGTAGTTGCCATAATTATTTCCCTATCGGGATATAAGGAGGATTCACTGGCAATATTGGGCCAATATTGCAGATAACTTGACTTCACTTCCTCCGTTATTATTGAGTTCAAAATAGGCAGAAATCATAAAATAAGACTCAACAACAAATTCATCCTTTTCGTTCTTTGTAGTTGCCATAATTATTTCCCTATCGGGATATAAGGAGGATTCACTGGCAGTATTGGGCCAATATTGCAGATAACTTGAGTTCACTTCCTCCGTTATTATTGAGGTCAAAATAGGCAGAAATCATAAAAGAAGACTCAACAACAAATTCATCCTTTTCGTTCTTTGTAGTTGCCATAATTATTTCCCGATCGGGATATAAGGAGGATTCACTGGCAGTATTGGGCCAATATTGCAGATAACTTGAGTTCACTTCCTCCGTTATTATTGAGGTCAAAATAGGCAGAAATCATAAAATAAGAATCAACAACAAATTCATCCTTTTCGTTCTTTGTAGTTGCCATAATTATTTCCCTATCGGGATATAAGGAGGATTCACCCGCAGTATTGGGCCAATATTGCAGATAACTTGAGTTCACTTCCTCCGTTATTATTGAGGTCAAAATAGGCAGAAATCATAAAAGAAGACTCAACAACAAATTCATCCTTTTCGTTCTTTGTAGTTGCCATAATTATTTCCCTATCGGGATATAAGGAGGATTCACTTGCAGTATTGGGCCAATATTGCAGATAACTTGAGTTCACTTCCTCCGTTATTATTGAGGTCAAAATAGGCAGAAATCATAAAAGAAGACTCAACAACAAATTCATCCTTTTCGTTCTTTGTAGTTGCCATAATTATTTCCCTATCGGGATATAAGGAGGATTCACTGGCAGTATTGGGCCAATATTGCAGATAACTTGAGTTCACTTCCTCCGTTATTATTGAGGTTAAAATAGGCAGAAATCATAAAAGAAGACTCAACAACAAATTCATCCTTTTCGTTCTTTGTAGTTGACATAATTGTTTCCCTATCAGGATATAAGGAGGATTCACCGGCAGTATTGGGCCAATATTGCAGATAACTTGAGTTCACTTCCTCCGTTATTATTGAGGTCAAAATAGGCAGAAATCATAAAAGAAGACTCAACAACAAATTCATTCTTTTTCGTTCTTTGTAGTTGCCATAATTATTTCCCTATCGGGATATAAGGAGGATTCACCGGCAGTATTGGGCCAATATTGCAGATAACTTGAGTTCACTTCCTCCGTTATTATTGAGGTTAAAATAGGCAGAAATCATAAAAGAAGACTCAACAACAAATTCATCCTTTTCGTTCTTTGTAGTTGACATAATTGTTTCCCTATCAGGATATAAGGAGGATTCACCGGCAGTATTGGGCCAATATTGCAGATAACTTGAGTTCACTTCCTCCGTTATTATTGAGGTCAAAATAGGCAGAAATCATAAAAGAAGACTCAACAACAAATTCATCCTTTTCGTTCTTTGTAGTTGCCATAATTATTTCCCTATCGGGATATAAGGAGGATTCATTGGCAGTATTGGGCCAATATTGCAGATAAGTTGAGTTCACTTCCTCCGTTATTATTGAGGTCAAAATAGGCAGAAATCATAAAAGAAGACTCAACAACAAATTCATCCTTTTCGTTCTTTGTAGTTGCCATAATTATTTCCCTATCGGGATATAAGGAGGATTCACTGGCAGTATTGGGCCAATATTGCAAATAACTTGAGTTCACTTCCTCCGTTATTATTGAGGTCAAAATAGGCAGAAATCATAAAAGAAGACTCAACAACAAATTCATCCTTTTCGTTCTTTGTAGTTGCCATAATTATTTCCCTATCGGGATATAAGGAGGATTCACTGGCAGTATTGGGCCAATATTGCAGATAACTTGAGTTCACTTCCTCCGTTATTATTGAGGTTAAAATAGGCAGAAATCATAAAAGAAGACTCAACAACAAATTCATCCTTTTCGTTCTTTGTAGTTGACATAATTGTTTCCCTATCAGGATATAAGGAGGATTCACCGGCAGTATTGGGCCAATATTGCAGATAACTTGAGTTCACTTCCTCCGTTATTATTGAGGTCAAAATAGGCAGAAATCATAAAAGAAGACTCAACAACAAATTCATTCTTTTTCGTTCTTTGTAGTTGCCATAATTATTTCCCTATCGGGATATAAGGAGGATTCACTGGCAGTATTGGGCCAATATTGCAGATAACTTGAGTTCACTTCCTCCGTTATTATTGAGGTCAAAATAGGCAGAAATCATAAAAGAAGACTCAACAACAAATTCATCCTTTTCGTTCTTTGTAGTTGCCATAATTATTTCCCTATCGGGATATAAGGAGGATTCACTGGCAGTATTGGGCCAATATTGCAGATAACTTGAGTTCACTTCCTCCGTTATTATTGAGGTCAAAATAGGCAGAAATCATAAAAGAAGACTCAACAACAAATTCATTCTTTTTCGTTCTTTGTAGTTGCCATAATTATTTCCCTATCGGGATATAAGGAGGATTCACCGGCAGTATTGGGCCAATATTGCAGATAACTTGAGTTCACTTCCTCCGTTATTATTGAGGTTAAAATAGGCAGAAATCATAAAAGAAGACTCAACAACAAATTCATCCTTTTCGTTCTTTGTAGTTGACATAATTGTTTCCCTATCAGAATATAAGGAGGATTCACCGGCAGTATTGTGCCAATATTGCAGATATCTTGAGTTCACTTCCTCCGTTATTATTGAGGTCAAAATAGGCAGAAATCATAAAAGAAGACTCAACAACAAATTCATTCTTTTTCGTTCTTTGTAGTTGCCATAATTATTTCCCTATCGGGATATAAGGAGGATTCACCGGCAGTATTGGGCCAATATTGCAGATAACTTGAGTTCACTTCCTCCGTTATTATTGAGGTTAAAATAGGCAGAAATCATAAAAGAAGACTCAACAACAAATTCTTCCTTTTCGTTCTTTGTAGTTGACATAATTGTTTCCCTATCAGGATATAAGGAGGATTCACCGGCAGTATTGTGCCAATATTGCAGATAACTTGAGTTCACTTCCTCCGTTATTATTGAGGTCAAAATAGGCAGAAATCATAAAAGAAGACTCAACAACAAATTCATTCTTTTTCGTTCTTTGTAGTTGCCATAATTATTTCCCTATCGGGATATAAGGAGGATTCATTGGCAGTATTGGGCCAATATTGCAGATAAGTTGAGTTCACTTCCTCCGTTATTATTGAGGTCAAAATAGGGAGAAATCATAAAAGAAGACTAAACAACAAATTCATCCTTTTCGTTCTTTGTAGTTGGCATAATTATTTCCCGATCGGGATATAAGGAGGATTCACTGGCAGTATTGGGCCAATATTGCAGATAACTTGAGTTAACTTCCTCCGTTATTATTGAGGTCAAAATAGGCAGAAATAATAAAATAAGACTCAACAACAAATTCATCCTTTTCGTTCTTTGTAGTTGGCATAATTATTTCCCTATCGGGATATAAGGAGGATTCACTGGCAGTATTGGGCCAATATTGCAGATAACTTGAGTTCACTTCCTCCGTTATTATTGAGGTCAAAATAGGCAGAAATCATAAAAGAAGACTCAACAACAAATTCATCCTTTTCGTTCTTTGTAGTTGCCATAATTATTTCCCTATCGGGATATAAGGAGGATTCACTGGCAGTATTGGGCCAATATTGCAGATAACTTGAGTTCACTTCCTCCGTTATTATTGAGGTCAAAATAGGCAGAAATCATAAAAGAAGACTCAACAACAAATTCATCCTTTTCGTTCTTTGTAGTTGCCATAATTATTTCCCTATCGGGATATAAGGAGGATTCACTGGCAGTATTGGGCCAATATTGCAGATAACTTGAGTTCACTTCCTCCGTTATTATTGAGGTCAAAATAGGCAGAAATCATAAAAGAAGACTCAACAACAAATTCATCCTTTTCGTTCTTTGTAGTTGCCATAATTATTTCCCTATCGGGATATAAGGAGGATTCACTGGCAGTATTGGGCCAATATTGCAGATAACTTGAGTTCACTTCCTCCGTTATTATTGAGGTCAATATAGGCAGAAATCATAAAAGAAGACTCAACAACAAATTCATCCTTTTCGTTCTTTGTAGTTGCCATAATTATTTCCCTATCGGGATATAAGGAGGATTCACTGGCAGTATTGGGCCAATATTGCAGATAACTTGAGTTAACTTCCTCCGTTATTATTGAGGTCAAAATAGGGAGAAATCATAAAAGAAAACTAAACAACAAATTCATCCTTTTCGTTCTTTGTAGTTGGCATAATTATTTCCCTATCGAGATATAAGGAGGATTCAAAGGCAGTATTGTGCCAATATTGCAGATAACTTGAGTTCACTTCCTCCCTTATTATTGAGGTCAAAATAGGCAGAAATCATAAAAGAAGACTCAACAACAAATTCATCCTTTTCGTTCTTTGTAGTTGCCATAATTGTTTCCCTATCAGGATATAAGGAGGAATCACCGGCAGTATTGGGCCAATATTGCAGATAACTTGAGTTCACTTCCTCCGTTATTATTGAGGTCAAAATAGGCAGAAATCATAAAAGAAGACTCAACAACAAATTCATTCTTTTTCGTTCTTTGTAGTTGCCATAATTATTTCCCTATCGGGATATAAGGAGGATTCACCGGCAGTATTGGGCCAATATTGCAGATAACTTGAGTTCACTTCCTCCGTTATTATTGAGGTTAAAATAGGCAGAAATCATAAAAGAAGACTCAACAACAAATTCATCCTTTTCGTTCTTTGTAGTTGACATAATTGTTTCCCTATCAGGATATAAGGAGGATTCACCGGCAGTATTGGGCCAATATTGCAGATAACTTGAGTTCACTTCCTCCGTTATTATTGAGGTCAAAATAGGCAGAAATCATAAAAGAAGACTCAACAACAAATTCATTCTTTTTCGTTCTTTGTAGTTGCCATAATTATTTCCCTATCGGGATATAAGGAGGATTCATTGGCAGTATTGGGCCAATATTGCAGATAAGTTGAGTTCACTTCCTCCGTTATTATTGAGGTCAAAATAGGGAGAAATCATAAAAGAAGACTAAACAACAAATTCATCCTTTTCGTTCTTTGTAGTTGGCATAATTATTTCCCGATCGGGATATAAGGAGGATTCACTGGCAGTATTGGGCCAATATTGCAGATAACTTGAGTTAACTTCCTCCGTTATTATTGAGGTCAAAATAGGGAGAAATCATAAAAGAAGACTAAACAACAAATTCATCCTTTTCGTTCTTTGTAGTTGGCATAATTATTTCCCTATCGAGATATAAGGAGGATTCAAAGGCAGTATTGTGCCAATATTGCAGATAACTTGAGTTCACTTCCTCCCTTATTATTGAGGTCAAAATAGGCAGAAATCATAAAAGAAGACTCAACAACAAATTCATCCTTTTCGTTCTTTGTAGTTGCCATAATTGTTTCCCTATCAGGATATAAGGAGGATTCACCGGCAGTATTGGGCCAATATTGCAGATAACTTGAGTTCACTTCCTCCGTTATTATTGAGGTCAAAATAGGCAGAAATCATAAAAGAAGACTCAACAACAAATTCATTCTTTTTCGTTCTTTGTAGTTGCCATAATTATTTCCCTATCGGGATATAAGGAGGATTCACCGGCAGTATTGGGCCAATATTGCAGATAACTTGAGTTCACTTCCTCCGTTATTATTGAGGTTAAAATAGGCAGAAATCATAAAAGAAGACTCAACAACAAATTCATCCTTTTCGTTCTTTGTAGTTGACATAATTGTTTCCCTATCAGGATATAAGGAGGATTCACCGGCAGTATTGGGCCAATATTGCAGATAACTTGAGTTCACTTCCTCCGTTATTATTGAGGTCAAAATAGGCAGAAATCATAAAAGAAGACTCAACAACAAATTCATTCTTTTTCGTTCTTTGTAGTTGCCATAATTATTTCCCTATCGGGATATAAGGAGGATTCATTGGCAGTATTGGGCCAATATTGCAGATAAGTTGAGTTCACTTCCTCCGTTATTATTGAGGTCAAAATAGGGAGAAATCATAAAAGAAGACTAAACAACAAATTCATCCTTTTCGTTCTTTGTAGTTGGCATAATTATTTCCCGATCGGGATATAAGGAGGATTCACTGGCAGTATTGGGCCAATATTGCAGATAACTTGAGTTAACTTCCTCCGTTATTATTGAGGTCAAAATAGGCAGAAATAATAAAATAAGACTCAACAACAAATTCATCCTTTTCGTTCTTTGTAGTTGGCATAATTATTTCCCTATCGGGATATAAGGAGGATTCACTGGCAGTATTGGGCCAATATTGCAGATAACTTGAGTTCACTTCCTCCGTTATTATTGAGGTCAAAATAGGCAGAAATCATAAAAGAAGACTCAACAACAAATTCATCCTTTTCGTTCTTTGTAGTTGCCATAATTATTTCCCTATCGGGATATAAGGAGGATTCACTGGCAGTATTGGGCCAATATTGCAGATAACTTGAGTTCACTTCCTCCGTTATTATTGAGGTCAAAATAGGCAGAAATCATAAAAGAAGACTCAACAACAAATTCATCCTTTTCGTTCTTTGTAGTTGCCATAATTATTTCCCTATCGGGATATAAGGAGGATTCACTGGCAGTATTGGGCCAATATTGCAGATAACTTGAGTTCACTTCCTCCGTTATTATTGAGGTCAAAATAGGCAGAAATAATAAAATAAGACTCAACAACAAATTCATCCTTTTCGTTCTTTGTAGTTGGCCTAATTATTTCCCTATCGAGATATAAGGAGGATTCACCGGCAGTATTGTGCCAATATTGCAGATAACTTGAGTTCACTTCCTCCCTTATTATTGAGGTCAAAATAGGCAGAAATCATAAAAGAAGACTCAACAACAAATTCATCCTTTTCGTTCTTTGTAGTTGCCATAATTATTTCCCTATCGGGATATAAGGAGGATTCACTGGCAGTATTGGGCCAATATTGCAGATAACTTGAGTTAACTTCCTCCGTTATTATTGAGGTCAAAATAGGGAGAAATCATAAAAGAAGACTAAACAACAAATTCATCCTTTTCGTTCTTTGTAGTTGGCATAATTATTTCCCGATCGGGATATAAGGAGGATTCACTGGCAGTATTGGGCCAATATTGCAGATAACTTGAGTTCACTTCCTCCGTTATTATTGAGGTCAAAATAGGCAGAAATAATAAAATAAGACTCAACAACAAATTCATCCTTTTCGTTCTTTGTAGTTGGCATAATTATTTCCCTATCGAGATATAAGGAGGATTCACCGGCAGTATTGTGCCAATATTGCAGATAACTTGAGTTCACTTCCTCCCTTATTATTGAGGTCAAAATAGGCAGAAATCATAAAAGAAGACTCAACAACAAATTCATCCTTTTCGTTCTTTGTAGTTGCCATAATTGTTTCCCTATCAGGATATAAGGAGGATTCACCGGCAGTATTGGGCCAATATTGCAGATAACTTGAGTTCACTTCCTCCGTTATTATTGAGGTCAAAATAGGCAGAAATCATAAAAGAAGACTCAACAACAAATTCATCTTTTTCGTTCTTTGTAGTTGCCATAATTATTTCCCTATCGGGATATAAGGAGGATTCACTGGCAGTATTGGGCCAATATTGCAGATAACTTGAGTTCACTTCCTCCGTTATTATTGAGGTCAAAATAGGCAGAAATCATAAAAGAAGACTCAACAACAAATTCATCCTTTTCGTTCTTTGTAGTTGCCATAATTATTTCCCTATCGGGATATAAGGAGGATTCACTTGCAGTATTGGGCCAATATTGCAGATAACTTGAGTTCACTTCCTCCGTTATTATTGAGGTCAAAATAGGCAGAAATCATAAAAGAAGACTCAACAACAAATTCATCCTTTTCGTTCTTTGTAGTTGCCATAATTATTTCCCTATCGGGATATAAGGAGGATTCACTTGCAGTATTGGGCCAATATTGCAGATAACTTGAGTTCACTTCCTCCGTTATTATTGAGGTCAAAATAGGCAGAAATCATAAAATAAGACTCAACAACAAATTCATCCTTTTCGTTCTTTGTAGTTGCCATAATTATTTCCCTATCGGGATATAAGGAGGATTCACTGGCAGTATTGGGCCAATATTGCAGATAACTTGAGTTCACTTCCTCCGTTATTATTGAGGTCAAAATAGGCAGAAATCATAAAAGAAGACTCAACAACAAATTCATCCTTTTCGTTCTTTGTAGTTGCCATAATTATTTCCCGATCGGGATATAAGGAGGATTCACTGGCAGTATTGGGCCAATATTGCAGATAACTTGAGTTCACTTCCTCGTTATTATTGAGGTCAAAATAGGCAGAAATCATAAAATAAGACTCAACAACAAATTCACCCTTTTCGTTCTTTGTAGTTGGCATAATTATTTCCCGATCGGGATATAAGGAGGATTCACTGGCAGTATTGGGCCAATATTGCAGATAACTTGAGTTCACTTCCTCCGTTATTATTGAGGTCAAAATAGGCAGAAATCATAAAAGAAGACTCAACAACAAATTCATCCTTTTCGTTCTTTGTAGTTGCCATAATTATTTCCCGATCGGGATATAAGGAGGATTCACTGGCAGTATTGGGCCAATATTGCAGATAACTTGAGTTCACTTCCTCCGTTATTATTGAGGTCAAAATAGGCAGAAATCATAAAATAAGAATCAACAACAAATTCATCCTTTTCGTTCTTTGTAGTTGCCATAATTATTTCCCTATCGGGATATAAGGAGGATTCACCCGCAGTATTGGGCCAATATTGCAGATAACTTGAGTTCACTTCCTCCGTTATTATTGAGGTCAAAATATGCAGAAATCATAAAAGAAGACTCAACAACAAATTCATCCTTTTCGTTCTTTGTAGTTGCCATAATTATTTCCCTATCGGGATATAAGGAGGATTCACTTGCAGTATTGGGCCAATATTGCAGATAACTTGAGTTCACTTCCTCCGTTATTATTGAGGTCAAAATAGGCAGAAATCATAAAATAAGACTCAACAACAAATTCATCTTTTTCGTTCTTTGTAGTTGCCATAATTGTTTCCCTATCAGGATATAAGGAGGATTCACCGGCAGTATTGGGCCAATATTGCAGATAACTTGAGTTCACTTCCTCCGTTATTATTGAGGTCAAAATAGGCAGAAATCATAAAAGAAGACTCAACAACAAATTCATCCTTTTCGTTCTTTGTAGTTGCCATAATTATTTCCCTATCGGGATATAAGGAGGATTCACTGTCAGTATTGGGCCAATATTGCAGATAACTTGACTTCACTTCCTCCGTTATTATTGAGTTCAAAATAGGCAGAAATCATAAAATAAGACTCAACAACAAATTCATCCTTTTCGTTCTTTGTAGTTGCCATAATTATTTCCCTATCGGGATATAAGGAGGATTCACTGGCAGTATTGGGCCAATATTGCAGATAACTTGAGTTCACTTCCTCCGTTATTATTGAGGTCAAAATAGGCAGAAATCATAAAAGAAGACTCAACAACAAATTCATCCTTTTCGTTCTTTGTAGTTGCCATAATTATTTCCCGATCGGGATATAAGGAGGATTCACTGGCAGTATTGGGCCAATATTGCAGATAACTTGAGTTCACTTCCTCCGTTATTATTGAGGTCAAAATAGGCAGAAATCATAAAAGAAGACTCAACAACAAATTCATCCTTTTCGTTCTTTGTAGTTGCCATAATTATTTCCCTATCGGGATATAAGGAGGATTCACTGGCAGTATTGGGCCAATATTGCAGATAACTTGAGTTCACTTCCTCCGTTATTATTGAGGTCAAAATAGGCAGAAATCATAAAAGAAGACTCAACAACAAATTCATCCTTTTCGTTCTTTGTAGTTGCCATAATTATTTCCCTATCGGGATATAAGGAGGATTCACCGGCAGTATTGGGCCAATATTGCAGATAACTTGAGTTCACTTCCTCCGTTATTATTGAGGTCAAAATAGGCAGAAATCATAAAAGAAGAATCAACAACAAATTCATCCTTTTCGTTCATTGTAGTTGCCATAATTATTTCCCTATCGGGATATAAGGAGGATTCACTTGCAGTATTGGGCCAATATTGCAGATAACTTGAGTTAACTTCCTCCGTTATTATTGAGGTCAAAATAGGCAGAAATCATAAAATAAGACTCAACAACAAATTCATCCTTTTCGTTCTTTGTAGTTGCCATAATTATTTCCCTATCGGGATATAAGTAGGATTCACTGGCAGTATTGGGCCAATATTGCAGATAACTTGAGTTCACTTCCTCCGTTATTATTGAGGTCAAAATAGGCAGAAATCATAAAAGAAGACTCAACAACAAATTCATCCTTTTCGTTCTTTGTAGTTGCCATAATTATTTCCCGATCGGGATATAAGGAGGATTCACTGGCAGTATTGGGCCAATATTGCAGATAACTTGAGTTCACTTCCTCCGTTATTATTGAGGTCAAAATAGGCAGAAATCATAAAATAAGACTCAACAACAAATTCATCCTTTTCGTTCTTTGTAGTTGGCATAATTATTTCCCTATCGAGATATAAGGAGGATTCACCGGCAGTATTGTGCCAATATTGCAGATAACTTGAGTTCACTTCCTCCCTTATTATTGAGGTCAAAATAGGCAGAAATCATAAAATAAGACTCAACAACAATTTCATCTTTTTCGTTCTTTGTAGTTGCCATAATTATTTCCCTATCGGGATATAAGGAGGATTCACTGGCAGTATTGGGCCAATATTGCAGATAACTTGAGTTCACGTCCTCCGTTATTATTGAGGTCAAAATAGGCAGAAATCATAAAAGAAGACTCAACAACAAATTCATCCTTTTCGTTCATTGTAGTTGCCATAATTATTTCCCTATCGGGATATAAGGAGGATTCACTGGCAGTATTGGGCCAATATTGCAGATAACTTGAGTTCACTTCCTCCGTTATTATTGAGGTCAAAATAGGCAGAAATCATAAAAGAAGAATAAACAACAAATTCATCCTTTTCGTTCTTTGTAGTTGGCATAATTATTTCCCGATCGGGATATAAGGAGGATTCACTGGCAGTATTGGGCCAATATTGCAGATAACTTGAGTTCACTTCCTCGTTATTATTGAGGTCAAAATAGGCAGAAATCATAAAATAAGACTCAACAACAAATTCACCCTTTTCGTTCTTTGTAGTTGGCATAATTATTTCCCGATCGGGATATAAGGAGGATTCACTGGCAGTATTGGGCCAATATTGCAGATAACTTGAGTTCACTTCCTCCGTTATTATTGAGGTCAAAATAGGCAGAAATCATAAAAGAAGACTCAACAACAAATTCATCCTTTTCGTTCTTTGTAGTTGCCATAATTATTTCCCGATCGGGATATAAGGAGGATTCACTGGCAGTATTGGGCCAATATTGCAGATAACTTGAGTTCACTTCCTCCGTTATTATTGAGGTCAAAATAGGCAGAAATCATAAAATAAGAATCAACAACAAATTCATCCTTTTCGTTCTTTGTAGTTGCCATAATTATTTCCCTATCGGGATATAAGGAGGATTCACCCGCAGTATTGGGCCAATATTGCAGATAACTTGAGTTCACTTCCTCCGTTATTATTGAGGTCAAAATATGCAGAAATCATAAAAGAAGACTCAACAACAAATTCATCCTTTTCGTTCTTTGTAGTTGCCATAATTATTTCCCTATCGGGATATAAGGAGGATTCACTTGCAGTATTGGGCCAATATTGCAGATAACTTGAGTTCACTTCCTCCGTTATTATTGAGGTCAAAATAGGCAGAAATCATAAAATAAGACTCAACAACAAATTCATCTTTTTCGTTCTTTGTAGTTGCCATAATTGTTTCCCTATCAGGATATAAGGAGGATTCACCGGCAGTATTGGGCCAATATTGCAGATAACTTGAGTTCACTTCCTCCGTTATTATTGAGGTCAAAATAGGCAGAAATCATAAAAGAAGACTCAACAACAAATTCATCCTTTTCGTTCTTTGTAGTTGCCATAATTATTTCCCTATCGGGATATAAGGAGGATTCACTGTCAGTATTGGGCCAATATTGCAGATAACTTGACTTCACTTCCTCCGTTATTATTGAGTTCAAAATAGGCAGAAATCATAAAATAAGACTCAACAACAAATTCATCCTTTTCGTTCTTTGTAGTTGCCATAATTATTTCCCTATCGGGATATAAGGAGGATTCACTGGCAGTATTGGGCCAATATTGCAGATAACTTGAGTTCACTTCCTCCGTTATTATTGAGGTCAAAATAGGCAGAAATCATAAAAGAAGACTCAACAACAAATTCATCCTTTTCGTTCTTTGTAGTTGCCATAATTATTTCCCGATCGGGATATAAGGAGGATTCACTGGCAGTATTGGGCCAATATTGCAGATAACTTGAGTTCACTTCCTCCGTTATTATTGAGGTCAAAATAGGCAGAAATCATAAAAGAAGACTCAACAACAAATTCATCCTTTTCGTTCTTTGTAGTTGCCATAATTATTTCCCTATCGGGATATAAGGAGGATTCACTGGCAGTATTGGGCCAATATTGCAGATAACTTGAGTTCACTTCCTCCGTTATTATTGAGGTCAAAATAGGCAGAAATCATAAAAGAAGACTCAACAACAAATTCATCCTTTTCGTTCTTTGTAGTTGCCATAATTATTTCCCTATCGGGATATAAGGAGGATTCACCGGCAGTATTGGGCCAATATTGCAGATAACTTGAGTTCACTTCCTCCGTTATTATTGAGGTCAAAATAGGCAGAAATCATAAAAGAAGAATCAACAACAAATTCATCCTTTTCGTTCATTGTAGTTGCCATAATTATTTCCCTATCGGGATATAAGGAGGATTCACTTGCAGTATTGGGCCAATATTGCAGATAACTTGAGTTAACTTCCTCCGTTATTATTGAGGTCAAAATAGGCAGAAATCATAAAAGAAGACTCAACAACAAATTCATCCTTTTCGTTCTTTGTAGTTGCCATAATTATTTCCCTATCGGGATATAAGGAGGAGTCACTGGCAGTATTGGGCCAATATTGCAGATAACTTGAGTTCACTTCCTCCGTTATTATTGAGGTCAAAATAGGCAGAAATCATAAAATAAGACTCAACAACAAATTCATCCTTTTCGTTCTTTGTAGTTGCCATAATTATTTCCCTATCGGGATATAAGTAGGATTCACTGGCAGTATTGGGCCAATATTGCAGATAACTTGAGTTCACTTCCTCCGTTATTATTGAGGTCAAAATAGGCAGAAATCATAAAAGAAGACTCAACAACAAATTCATCCTTTTCGTTCTTTGTAGTTGCCATAATTATTTCCCGATCGGGATATAAGGAGGATTCACTGGCAGTATTGGGCCAATATTGCAGATAACTTGAGTTCACTTCCTCCGTTATTATTGAGGTCAAAATAGGCAGAAATCATAAAATAAGACTCAACAACAAATTCATCCTTTTCGTTCTTTGTAGTTGGCATAATTATTTCCCTATCGAGATATAAGGAGGATTCACCGGCAGTATTGTGCCAATATTGCAGATAACTTGAGTTCACTTCCTCCCTTATTATTGAGGTCAAAATAGGCAGAAATCATAAAATAAGACTCAACAACAAATTCATCCTTTTCGTTCTTTGTAGTTGGCATAATTATTTCCCGATCGGGATATAAGGAGGATTCACTGGCAGTATTGGGCCAATATTGCAGATAACTTGAGTTCACTTCCTCCGTTATTATTGAGGTCAAAATAGGCAGAAATCATAAAAGAAGACTCAACAACAAATTCATCCTTTACGTTCTTTGTAGTTGCCATAATTATTTCCCGATCGGGATATAAGGAGGATTCACTGGCAGTATTGGGCCAATATTGCAGATAACTTGAGTTCACTTCCTCCGTTATTATTTAGGTCAAAATAGGCAGAAATCATAAAATAAGAATCAACGACAAATTCATCCTTTTCGTTCTTTGTAGTTGCCATAATTATTTCCCTATCGGGATATAAGGAGGATTCACCGGCAGTATTGGGCCAATATTGCAGATAACTTGAGTTCACTTCCTCCGTTATTATTGAGGTCAAAATAGGCAGAAATCATAAAATAAGACTCAACAACAAATTCATCCTTTTCGTTCTTTGTAGTTGCCATAATTATTTCCCTATCGGGATATAAGGAGGATTCACTGGCAGTATTGGGCCAATATTGCAGATAACTTGAGTTCACTTCCTCCGTTATTATTGAGGTCAAAATAGGCAGAAATCATAAAAGAAGACTCAACAACAAATTCATCCTTTTCGTTCTTTGTAGTTGCCATAATTATTTCCCGATCGGGATATATGGAGGATTCACTGGCAGTATTGGGCCAATATTGCAGATAACTTGAGTTCACTTCCTCCGTTATTATTGAGGTCAAAATAGGCAGAAATCATAAAATAAGACTCAACAACAAATTCATCATTTTCGTTCTTTGTAGTTGGCATAATTATTTCCCTATCGAGATATAAGGAGGATTCACCGGCAGTATTGTGCCAATATTGCAGATAACTTGAGTTCACTTCCTCCCTTATTATTGAGGTCAAAATAGGCAGAAATCATAAAATAAGACTCAACAACAAATTCATCTTTTTCGTTCTTTGTAGTTGCCATAATTGTTTCCCTATCAGGATATAAGGAGGATTCACCGGCAGTATTGGGCCAATATTGCAGATAACTTGAGTTCACTTCCTCCGTTATTATTGAGGTCAAAATAGGCAGAAATCATAAAAGAAGACTCAACAACAAATTCATCCTTTTCGTTCTTTGTAGTTGCCATAATTATTTCCCTATCGGGATATAAGGAGGATTCACTGGCAGTATTGGGCCAATATTGCAGATAACTTGACTTCACTTCCTCCGTTATTATTGAGTTCAAAATAGGCAGAAATCATAAAATAGGACTCAACAACAAATTCATCCTATTCGTTCTTTGTAGTTGCCATAATTATTTCCCTATCGGGATATAAGGAGGATTCACTGGCAGTATTGGGCCAATATTGCAGATAACTTGAGTTCACTTCCTCCGTTGTTATTGAGGTCAAAATAGGCAGAAATCATAAAAGAAGACTCAACAACAAATTCATCCTTTTCGTTCTTTGTAGTTGCCATAATTATTTCCCTATCGGGATATAAGGAGGATTCACCGGCAGTATTGGGCCAATATTGCAGATAACTTGAGTTCACTTCCTCCGTTATTATTGAGGTCAAAATAGGCAGAAATCATAAAAGAAGAATCAACAACAAATTCATCCTTTTCGTTCATTGTAGTTGCCATAATTATTTCCCTATCGGGATATAAGGAGGATTCACTTGCAGTATTGGGCCAATATTGCAGATAACTTGAGTTCACTTCCTCCGTTATTATTGAGGTCAAAATAGGCAGAAATCATAAAAGAAGACTCAACAACAAATTCATCCTTTTCGTTCTTTGTAGTTGCCATAATTATTTCCCTATCGGGATATAAGGAGGAGTCACTGGCAGTATTGGGCCAATATTGCAGATAACTTGAGTTCACTTCCTCCGTTATTATTGAGGTCAAAATAGGCAGAAATCATAAAATAAGACTCAACAACAAATTCATCCTTTTCGTTCTTTGTAGTTGCCATAATTATTTCCCTATCGGGATATAAGGAGGATTCACTGGCAGTATTGGGCCAATATTGCAGATAACTTGAGTTCACTTCCTCCGTTATTATTGAGGTCAAAATAGGCAGAAATCATAAAAGAAGACTCAACAACAAATTCATCCTTTTCGTTCTTTGTAGTTGCCATAATTATTTCCCGATCGGGATATAAGGAGGATTCACTGGCAGTATTGGGCCAATATTGCAGATAACTTGAGTTCACTTCCTCCGTTATTATTGAGGTCAAAATAGGCAGAAATCATAAAATAAGACTCAACAACAAATTCATCCTTTTCGTTCTTTGTAGTTGGCATAATTATTTCCCTATCGAGATATAAGGAGGATTCACCGGCAGTATTGTGCCAATATTGCAGATAACTTGAGTTCACTTCCTCCCTTATTATTGAGGTCAAAATAGGCAGAAATCATAAAATAAGACTCAACAACAATTTCATCTTTTTCGTTCTTTGTAGTTGCCATAATTATTTCCCTATCGGGATATAAGGAGGATTCACTGGCAGTATTGGGCCAATATTGCAGATAACTTGAGTTCACTTCCTCCCTTATTATTGAGGTCAAAATAGGCAGAAATCATAAAATAAGACTCAACAACAAATTCATCTTTTTCGTTCTTTGTAGTTGCCATAATTGTTTCCCTATCAGGATATAAGGAGGATTCACCGGCAGTATTGGGCCAATATTGCAGATAACTTGAGTTCACTTCCTCCGTTATTATTGAGGTCAAAATAGGCAGAAATCATAAAAGAAGACTCAACAACAAATTCATCCTTTTCGTTCTTTGTAGTTGCCATAATTATTTCCCTATCGGGATATAAGGAGGATTCACTGGCAGTATTGGGCCAATATTGCAGATAACTTGACTTCACTTCCTCCGTTATTATTGAGTTCAAAATAGGCAGAAATCATAAAATAAGACTCAACAACAAATTCATCCTTTTCGTTCTTTGTAGTTGCCATAATTATTTCCCTATCGGGATATAAGGAGGATTCACTGGCAGTATTGGGCCAATATTGCAGATAACTTGAGTTCACTTCCTCCGTTATTATTGAGGTCAAAATAGGCAGAAATCATAAAAGAAGACTCAACAACAAATTCATCCTTTTCGTTCTTTGTAGTTGCCATAATTATTTCCCGATCGGGATATAAGGAGGATTCACCGGCAGTATTGGGCCAATATTGCAGATAACTTGAGTTCACTTCCTCCGTTATTATTGAGGTCAAAATAGGCAGAAATCATAAAAGAAGAATCAACAACAAATTCATCCTTTTCGTTCATTGTAGTTGCCATAATTATTTCCCTATCGGGATATAAGGAGGATTCACTTGCAGTATTGGGCCAATATTGCAGATAACTTGAGTTAACTTCCTCCGTTATTATTGAGGTCAAAATAGGCAGAAATCATAAAAGAAGACTCAACAACAAATTCATCCTTTTCGTTCTTTGTAGTTGCCATAATTATTTCCCTATCGGGATATAAGGAGGATTCACTGGCAGTATTGGGCCAATATTGCAGATAACTTGAGTTCACTTCCTCCGTTATTATTGAGGTCAAAATAGGCAGAAATCATAAAATAAGACTCAACAACAAATTCATCCTTTTCGTTCTTTGTAGTTGCCATAATTATTTCTCTATCGGGATATAAGGAGGATTCACTGGCAGTATTGGGCCAATATTGCAGATAACTTGAGTTCACTTCCTCCGTTATTATTGAGGTCAAAATAGGCAGAAATCATAAAAGAAGACTCAACAACAAATTCATCCTTTTCGTTCTTTGTAGTTGCCATAATTATTTCCCGATCGGGATATAAGGAGGATTCACTGGCAGTATTGGGCCAATATTGCAGATAACTTGAGTTCACTTCCTCCGTTATTATTGAGGTCAAAATAGGCAGAAATCATAAAATAAGACTCAACAACAAATTCATCCTTTTCGTTCTTTGTAGTTGGCATAATTATTTCCCTATCGAGATATAAGGAGGATTCACCGGCAGTATTGTGCCAATATTGCAGATAACTTGAGTTCACTTCCTCCCTTATTATTGAGGTCAAAATAGGCAGAAATCATAAAATAAGACTCAACAACAATTTCATCTTTTTCGTTCTTTGTAGTTGCCATAATTATTTCCCTATCGGGATATAAGGAGGATTCACTTGCAGTATTGGGCCAATATTGCAGATAACTTGAGTTCACGTCCTCCGTTATTATTGAGGTCAAAATAGGCAGAAATCATAAAAGAAGACTCAACAACAAATTCATCCTTTTCGTTCATTGTAGTTGCCATAATTATTTCCCTATCGGGATATAAGGAGGATTCACTGGCAGTATTGGGCCAATATTGCAGATAACTTGAGTTCACTTCCTCCGTTATTATTGAGGTCAAAATAGGCAGAAATCATAAAATAAGACTCAACAACAAATTCATCCTTTTCGTTCTTTGTAGTTGGCATAATTATTTCCCGATCGGGATATAAGGAGGATTCACTGGCAGTATTGGGCCAATATTGCAGATAACTTGAGTTCACTTCCTCCGTTATTATTGAGGTCAAAATAGGCAGAAATCATAAAAGAAGACTCAACAACAAATTCATCCTTTACGTTCATTGTAGTTGCCATAATTATTTCCCGATCGGGATATAAGGAGGATTCACTGGCAGTATTGGGCCAATATTGCAGATAACTTGAGTTCACTTCCTCCGTTATTATTGAGGTCAAAATAGGCAGAAATCATAAAAGAAGACTCAACAACAAATTCATCCTTTTCGTTCTTTGTAGTTGCCATAATTATTTCCCGATCGGGATATATGGAGGATTCACTGGCAGTATTGGGCCAATATTGCAGATAACTTGAGTTCACTTCCTCCGTTATTATTGAGGTCAAAATAGGCAGAAATCATAAAATAAGACTCAACAACAAATTCATCCTTTTCGTTCTTTGTAGTTGGCATAATTATTTCCCTATCGAGATATAAGGAGGATTCACCGGCAGTATTGTGCCAATATTGCAGATAACTTGAGTTCACTTCCTCCCTTATTATTGAGGTCAAAATAGGCAGAAATCATAAAATAAGACTCAACAACAAATTCATCCTTTTCGTTCTTTGTAGTTGCCATAATTATTTCCCGATCGGGATATAAGGAGGATTCACCGGCAGTATTGGGCCAATATTGCAGATAACTTGAGTTCACTTCCTCCGTTATTATTTAGGTCAAAATAGGCAGAAATCATAAAAGAAGAATCAACGACAAATTCATCCTTTTCGTTCTTTGTAGTTGCCATAATTATTTCCCTATCGGGATATAAGGAGGATTCACTGGCAGTATTGGGCCAATATTGCAGATAACTTGACTTCACTTCCTCCGTTATTATTGAGTTCAAAATAGGCAGAAATCATAAAATAGGACTCAACAACAAATTCATCCTTTTCGTTCTTTGTAGTTGCCATAATTATTTCCCTATCGGGATATAAGGAGGATTCACTGGCAGTATTGGGCCAATATTGCAGATAACTTGAGTTCACTTCCTCCGTTATTATTGAGGTCAAAATAGGCAGAAATCATAAAAGAAGACTCAACAACAAATTCATCCTTTTCGTTCTTTGTAGTTGCCATAATTATTTCCCGATCGGGATATAAGGAGGATTCACTGGCAGTATTGGGCCAATATTGCAGATAACTTGAGTTCACTTCCTCCGTTATTATTTAGGTCAAAATAGGCAGAAATCATAAAATAAGAATCAACGACAAATTCATCCTTTTCGTTCTTTGTAGTTGCCATAATTATTTCCCTATCGGGATATAAGGAGGATTCACCGGCAGTATTGGGCCAATATTGCAGATAACTTGAGTTCACTTCCTCCGTTATTATTGAGGTCAAAATAGGCAGAAATCATAAAAGAAGACTCAACAACAAATTCATCCATTTCGTTCATTGTAGTTGCCATAATTATTTCCCTATCGGGATATAAGGACGATTCACTTGCAGTATTGGGCCAATATTGCAGATAACTTGAGTTCACTTCCTCCGTTATTATTGAGGTCAAAATAGGCAGAAATCATAAAAGAAGATTCAACAACAAATTCATCCTTTTCGTTCTTTGTAGTTGCCATAATTATTTCCCTATCGGGATATAAGGAGGATTCACTGGCAGTATTGGGCCAATATTGCAGATAACTTGAGTTCACTTCCTCCGTTATTATTGAGGTCAAAATAGGCAGAAATCATAAAATAAGACTCAACAACAAATTCATCCTTTTCGTTCTTTGTAGTTGCCATAATTATTTCCCTATCGGGATATAAGGAGGATTCACTGGCAGTATTGGGCCAATATTGCAGATAACTTGAGTTCACTTCCTCCGTTATTATTGAGGTCAAAATAGGCAGAAATCATAAAAGAAGACTCAACAACAAATTCATCCTTTTCGTTCTTTGTAGTTGCCATAATTATTTCCCGATCGGGATATAAGGAGGAATCACTGGCAGTATTGGGCCAATATTGCAGATAACTTGAGTTCACTTCCTCCGTTATTATTGAGGTCAAAATAGGCAGAAATCATAAAATAAGACTCAACAACAAATTCATCCTTTTCGTTCTTTGTAGTTGCCATAATTATTTCCCGATCGGGATATAAGGAGGATTCACCGGCAGTATTGTGCCAATATTGCAGATAACTTGAGTTCACTTCCTCCCTTATTATTGAGGTCAAAATAGGCAGAAATCATAAAATAAGACTCAACAACAATTTCATCTTTTTCGTTCTTTGTAGTTGCCATAATTATTTCCCTATCGGGATATAAGGAGGATTCACTGGCAGTATTGGGCCAATATTGCAGATAACTTGAGTTCACTTCCTCCGTTATTATTGAGGTCAAAATAGGCAGAAATCATAAAAGAAGACTCAACAACAAATTCATCCTTTTCGTTCTTTGTAGTTGCCATAATTATTTCCCTATCGGGATATAAGGAGGATTCACTGGCAGTATTGGGCCAATATTGCAGATAACTTGAGTTCACTTCCTCCGTTATTATTGAGTTCAAAATAGGCAGAAATCATAAAATAAGACTCAACAACAAATTCATCCTTTTCGTTCTTTGTAGTTGCCATAATTATTTCCCTATCGGGATATAAGGAGGATTCACTGGCAGTATTGGGCCAATATTGCAGATAACTTGAGTTCACTTCCTCCGTTATTATTGAGGTCAAAATAGGCAGAAATCATGAAAGAAGACTCAACAACAAATTCATCCTTTTCGTTCTTTGTAGTTGCCATAATTATTTCCCGTTCGGGATATAAGGAGGATTCACTGGCAGTATTGGGCCAATATTGCAGATAACTTGAGTTCACTTCCTCCGTTATTATATAGGTCAAAATAGGCAGAAATCATAAAATAAGAATCAACGACAAATTCATCCTTTTCGTTCTTTGTAGTTGCCATAATTATTTCCCTATCGGGATATAAGGAGGATTCACCGGCAGTATTGGGCCAATATTGCAGATAACTTGAGTTCACTTCCTCCGTTATTATTGAGGTCAAAATAGGCAGAAATCATAAAAGAAGACTCAACAACAAATTCATCCTTTTCGTTCATTGTAGTTGCCATAATTATTTCCCTATCGGGATATAAGGAGGATTCACTTGCAGTATTGGGCCAATATTGCAGATAACTTGAGTTAACTTCCTCCGTTATTATTGAGGTCAAAATAGGCAGAAATCATAAAAGAAGATTCAACAACAAATTCATCCTTTTCGTTCTTTGTAGTTGCCATAATTATTTCCCTATCGGGATATAAGGAGGATTCACTGGCAGTATTGGGCCAATATTGCAGATAACTTGAGTTCACTTCCTCCGTTATTATTGAGGTCAAAATAGGCAGAAATCATAAAATAAGTCTCAACAACAAATTCATCCTTTTCGTTCTTTGTAGTTGCCATAATTATTTCCCTATCGGGATATAAGGAGGATTCACTGGCAGTATTGGGCCAATATTGCAGATAACTTGAGTTCACTTCCTCCGTTATTATTGAGGTCAAAATAGGCAGAAATCATAAAAGAAGACTCAACAACAAATTCATCCTTTTCGTTCTTTGTAGTTGCCATAATTATTTCCCGATCGGGATATAAGGAGGAATCACTGGCAGTATTGGGCCAATATTGCAGATAACTTGAGTTCACTTCCTCCGTTATTATTGAGGTCAAAATAGGCAGAAATCATAAAATAAGACTCAACAACAAATTCATCCTTTTCGTTCTTTGTAGTTGCCATAATTATTTCCCGATCGGGATATAAGGAGGATTCACCGGCAGTATTGTGCCAATATTGCAGATAACATGAGTTCACTTCCTCCCTTATTATTGAGGTCAAAATAGGCAGAAATCATAAAATAAGACTCAACAACAATTTCATCTTTTTCGTTCTTTGTAGTTGCCATAATTATTTCCCTATCGGGATATAAGGAGGATTCACTGGCAGTATTGGGCCAATATTGCAGATAACTTGAGTTCACTTCCTCCGTTATTATTGAGGTCAAAATAGGCAGAAATCATAAAAGAAGACTCAACAACAAATTCATCCTTTTCGTTCTTTGTAGTTGCCATAATTATTTCCCTATCGGGATATAAGGAGGATTCACTGGCAGTATTGGGCCAATATTGCAGATAACTTGAGTTAACTTCCTCCGTTATTATTGAGGTCAAAATAGGCAGAAATCATAAAAGAAGATTCAACAACAAATTCATCCTTTTCGTTCTTTGTAGTTGCCATAATTATTTCCCTATCGGGATATAAGGAGGATTCACTGGCAGTATTGGGCCAATATTGCAGATAACTTGAGTTCACTTCCTCCGTTATTATTGAGGTCAAAATAGGCAGAAATCATAAAATAAGACTCAACAACAAATTCATCCTTTTCGTTCTTTGTAGTTGCCATAATTATTTCCCTATCGGGATATAAGGAGGATTCACTGGCAGTATTGGGCCAATATTGCAGATAACTTGAGTTCACTTCCTCCGTTATTATTGAGGTCAAAATAGGCAGAAATCATAAAAGAAGACTCAACAACAAATTCATCCTTTTCGTTCTTTGTAGTTGCCATAATTATTTCCCGATCGGGATATAAGGAGGAATCACTGGCAGTATTGGGCCAATATTGCAGATAACTTGAGTTCACTTCCTCCGTTATTATTGAGGTCAAAATAGGCAGAAATCATAAAATAAGACTCAACAACAAATTCATCCTTTTCGTTCTTTGTAGTTGCCATAATTATTTCCCGATCGGGATATAAGGAGGATTCACCGGCAGTATTGTGCCAATATTGCAGATAACTTGAGTTCACTTCCTCCCTTATTATTGAGGTCAAAATAGGCAGAAATCATAAAATAAGACTCAACAACAATTTCATCTTTTTCGTTCTTTGTAGTTGCCATAATTATTTCCCTATCGGGATATAAGGAGGATTCACTGGCAGTATTGGGCCAATATTGCAGATAACTTGAGTTCACTTCCTCCGTTATTATTGAGGTCAAAATAGGCAGAAATCATAAAAGAAGACTCAATAACAAATTCAACCTTTTCGTTCTTTGTAGTTGCCATAATTATTTCCCTATCGGGATATAAGGAGGATTCACTGGCAGTATTGGGCCAATATTGCAGATAACTTGAGTTCACTTCCTCCGTTATTATTGAGTTCAAAATAGGCAGAAATCATAAAATAAGACTCAACAACAAATTCATCCTTTTCGTTCTTTGTAGTTGCCATAATTATTTCCCTATCGGGATATAAGGAGGATTCACTGGCAGTATTGGGCCAATATTGCAGATAACTTGAGTTCACTTCCTCCGTTATTATTGAGGTCAAAATAGGCAGAAATCATGAAAGAAGACTCAACAACAAATTCATCCTTTTCGTTCTTTGTAGTTGCCATAATTATTTCCCGATCGGGATATAAGGAGGATTCACTGGCAGTATTGGGCCAATATTGCAGATAACTTGAGTTCACTTCCTCCGTTATTATATAGGTCAAAATAGGCAGAAATCATAAAATAAGAATCAACGACAAATTCATCCTTTTCGTTCTTTGTAGTTGCCATAATTATTTCCCTATCGGGATATAAGGAGGATTCACCGGCAGTATTGGGCCAATATTGCAGATAACTTGAGTTCACTTCCTCCGTTATTATTGAGGTCAAAATAGGCAGAAATCATAAAAGAAGACTCAACAACAAATTCATCCTTTTCGTTCATTGTAGTTGCCATAATTATTTCCCTATCGGGATATAAGGAGGATTCACTTGCAGTATTGGGCCAATATTGCAGATAACTTGAGTTAACTTCCTCCGTTATTATTGAGGTCAAAATAGGCAGAAATCATAAAAGAAGATTCAACAACAAATTCATCCGTTTCGTTCTTTGTAGTTGCCATAATTATTTCCCTATCGGGATATAAGGAGGATTCACTGGCAGTATTGGGCCAATATTGCAGATAACTTGAGTTCACTTCCTCCGTTATTATTGAGGTCAAAATAGGCAGAAATCATAAAATAAGACTCAACAACAAATTCATCCTTTTCGTTCTTTGTAGTTGCCATAATTATTTCCCTATCGGGATATAAGGAGGATTCACTGGCAGTATTGGGCCAATATTGCAGATAACTTGAGTTCACTTCCTCCGTTATTATTGAGGTCAAAATAGGCAGAAATCATAAAAGAAGACTCAACAACAAATTCATCCTTTTCGTTCTTTGTAGTTGCCATAATTATTTCCCGATCGGGATATAAGGAGGAATCACTGGCAGTATTGGGCCAATATTGCAGATAACTTGAGTTCACTTCCTCCGTTATTATTGAGGTCAAAATAGGCAGAAATCATAAAATAAGACTCAACAACAAATTCATCCTTTTCGTTCTTTGTAGTTGGCATAATTATTTCCCTATCGAGATATAAGGAGGATTCACCGGCAGTATTGTGCCAATATTGCAGATAACTTGAGTTCACTTCCTCCCTTATTATTGAGGTCAAAATAGGCAGAAATCATAAAAGAAGACTCAACAACAAATTCATCCTTTTCGTTCATTGTAGTTGCCATAATTATTTCCCTATCGGGATATAAGGAGGATTCACTTGCAGTATTGGGCCAATATTGCAGATAACTTGAGTTAACTTCCTCCGTTATTATTGAGGTCAAAATAGGCAGAAATCATAAAAGAAGATTCAACAACAAATTCATCCTTTTCGTTCTTTGTAGTTGCCATAATTATTTCCCTATCGGGATATAAGGAGGATTCACTGGCAGTATTGGGCCAATATTGCAGATAACTTGAGTTCACTTCCTCCGTTATTATTGAGGTCAAAATAGGCAGAAATCATAAAATAAGACTCAACAACAAATTCATCCTTTTCGTTCTTTGTAGTTGCCATAATTATTTCCCTATCGGGATATAAGGAGGATTCACTGGCAGTATTGGGCCAATATTGCAGATAACTTGAGTTCACTTCCTCCGTTATTATTGAGGTCAAAATAGGCAGAAATCATAAAAGAAGACTCAACAACAAATTCATCCTTTTCGTTCTTTGTTGTTGCCATAATTATTTCCCTATCGGGATATAAGGAGGATTCACCGGCAGTATTGGGCCAATATTGCAGATAACTTGAGTTCACTTCCTCCGTTATTATTGAGGTCAAAATAGGCAGAAATCATAAAAGAAGACTCAACAACAAATTCATCCTTTTCGTTCTTTGTAGTTGCCATAATTATTTCCCTATCGGGATATAAGGAGGATTCACTGGCAGTATTGGGCCAATATTGCAGATAACTTGAGTTCACTTCCTCCGTTATTATTGAGATCAAAATAGGCAGAAATCATAAAAGAAGACTCAACAACAAATTCATCCTTTTCGTTCTTTGTAGTTGCCATAATTATTTCCCGATCGGGATATAAGGAGGATTCACTGGCAGTATTGGGCCAATATTGCAGATAACTTGAGTTCACTTCCTCCGTTATTATTGAGGTCAAAATAGGCAGAAATCATAAAAGAAGACTCAACAACAAATTCATCCTTTTCGTTCTTTGTTGTTGCCATAATTATTTCCCTATCGGGATATAAGGAGGATTCACCGGCAGTATTGGGCCAATATTGCAGATAACTTGAGTTCACTTCCTCCGTTATTATTGAGGTCAAAATAGGCAGAAATCATAAAAGAAGACTCAACAACAAATTCATCCTTTTCGTTCTTTGTAGTTGCCATAATTATTTCCCTATCGGGATATAAGGAGGATTCACTGGCAGTATTGGGCCAATATTGCAGATAACTTGAGTTCACTTCCTCCGTTATTATTGAGGTCAAAATAGGTAGAAATCATAAAATAAGACTCAAAAACAAATTCATCATTTTCGTTCTTTGTAGTTGCCATAATTATTTCCCTATCGGGATATAAGCAGGATTCACTGGCAGTATTGGGCCAATATTGCAGATAACTTGAGTTCACTTCCTCCCTTATTATTGAGGTCAAAATAGGCAGAAATCATAAAAAGGGACTCAACAACAAATTCACCTTTTTCGTTCTTAGTACTTGCCGCAATTGTTTCCCTATCAGGATATAAGGAGGATTCACCGGCAGTATTGGGCCAATATTGCAGATAACTTGAGTTCACTTCCTCCGTTATTATTGAGGTCAAAATAGGCAGAAATCATAAAATAAGACTCAACAACAAATTCATCCTTTTCGTTCTTTGTAGTTGCCATAATTATTTCCCTATCAGGATATAAGGAGGATTCACTGGCAGTATTGGGCCAATATTGCAGATAACTTGAGTTCACTTCCTCCGTTATTATTGAGGTCAAAATAGGCAGAAATCATAAAATAAGACTCAACAACAAATTCATCCTTTTCGTTCTTTGTAGTTGCCATAATTATTTCCCTATCAGGATATAAGGAGGATTCACCGGCAGTATTGGGCCAATATTGCAGATAACTTGAGTTCACTTCCTCCGTTATTATTGAGGTCAAAATAGGCAGAAATCATAAAATAAGACTCAACAACAAATTCATCCTTTTCGTTCTTTGTAGTTGCCATAATTATTTCCCTATCGGGATATAAGGAGGATTCACTGGCAGTATTGGGCCAATATTGCAGATAACTTGAGTTCACTTCCTCCGTTATTATTGAGGTCAAAATAGGCAGAAATCATAAAATAAGACTCAACAACAAATTCATCCTTTTCGTTCTTTGTAGTTGCCATAATTATTTCCCTATCAGGATATAAGGAGGATTCACTGGCAGTATTGGGCCAATATTGCAGATAACTTGAGTTCACTTCCTCCGTTATTATTGAGGTCAAAATAGGCAGAAATCATAAAATAAGACTCAACAACAAATTCATCCTTTTCGTTCTTTGTAGTTGCCATAATTATTTCCCTATCAGGATATAAGGAGGATTCACCGGCAGTATTGGGCCAATATTGCAGATAACTTGAGTTCACTTCCTCCGTTATTATTGAGGTCAAAATAGGCAGAAATCATAAAATAAGACTCAACAACAAATTCATCCTTTTCGTTCTTTGTAGTTGCCATAATTATTTCCCTATCGGGATATAAGGAGGATTCACTGACAGTATTGGGCCAATATTGCAGATAACTTGAGTTCACTTCCTCCGTTATTATTGAGGTCAAAATAGGCAGAAATCATAAAATAAGACTCAACAACAAATTCATCCTTTTCGTTCTTTGTAGTTGCCATAATTATTTCCCTATCAGGATATAAGGAGGATTCACTGGCAGTATTGGGCCAATATTGCAGATAACTTGAGTTCACTTCCTCCGTTATTATTGAGGTCAAAATAGGCAGAAATCATAAAATAAGACTCAACAACAAATTCATCCTTTTCGTTCTTTGTAGTTGCCATAATTATTTCCCTATCGGGATATAAGGAGGATTCACTGGCAGTATTGGGCCAATATTGCAGATAACTTGAGTTCACTTCCTCCGTTATTATTGAGGTCAAAATAGGCAGAAATCATAAAAGAAGACTCAACAACAAATTCATCCTTTTCGTTCTTTGTAGTTGCCATAATTATTTCCCGATCGGGATATAAGGAGGATTCACTGGCAGTATTGGGCCAATATTGCAGATAACTTGAGTTCACTTCCTCCGTTATTATTGAGGTCAAAATAGGCAGAAATCATAAAAGAAGACTCAACAACAAATTCATCCTTTTCGTTCTTTGTTGTTGCCATAATTATTTCCCTATCGGGATATAAGGAGGATTCACCGGCAGTATTGGGCCAATATTGCAGATAACTTGAGTTCACTTCCTCCGTTATTATTGAGGTCAAAATAGGCAGAAATCATAAAAGAAGACTCAACAACAAATTCATCCTTTTCGTTCTTTGTAGTTGCCATAATTATTTCCCTATCGGGATATAAGGAGGATTCACTGGCAGTATTGGGCCAATATTGCAGATAACTTGAGTTCACTTCCTCCGTTATTATTGAGGTCAAAATAGGTAGAAATCATAAAATAAGACTCAAAAACAAATTCATCATTTTCGTTCTTTGTAGTTGCCATAATTATTTCCCTATCGGGATATAAGCAGGATTCACTGGCAGTATTGGGCCAATATTGCAGATAACTTGAGTTCACTTCCTCCCTTATTATTGAGGTCAAAATAGGCAGAAATCATAAAAAGGGACTCAACAACAAATTCACCTTTTTCGTTCTTAGTACTTGCCGCAATTGTTTCCCTATCAGGATATAAGGAGGATTCACCGGCAGTATTGGGCCAATATTGCAGATAACTTGAGTTCACTTCCTCCGTTATTATTGAGGTCAAAATAGGCAGAAATCATAAAATAAGACTCAACAACAAATTCATCCTTTTCGTTCTTTGTAGTTGCCATAATTATTTCCCTATCAGGATATAAGGAGGATTCACTGGCAGTATTGGGCCAATATTGCAGATAACTTGAGTTCACTTCCTCCGTTATTATTGAGGTCAAAATAGGCAGAAATCATAAAATAAGACTCAACAACAAATTCATCCTTTTCGTTCTTTGTAGTTGCCATAATTATTTCCCTATCAGGATATAAGGAGGATTCACCGGCAGTATTGGGCCAATATTGCAGATAACTTGAGTTCACTTCCTCCGTTATTATTGAGGTCAAAATAGGCAGAAATCATAAAATAAGACTCAACAACAAATTCATCCTTTTCGTTCTTTGTAGTTGCCATAATTATTTCCCTATCGGGATATAAGGAGGATTCACTGGCAGTATTGGGCCAATATTGCAGATAACTTGAGTTCACTTCCTCCGTTATTATTGAGGTCAAAATAGGCAGAAATCATAAAATAAGACTCAACAACAAATTCATCCTTTTCGTTCTTTGTAGTTGCCATAATTATTTCCCTATCAGGATATAAGGAGGATTCACTGGCAGTATTGGGCCAATATTGCAGATAACTTGAGTTCACTTCCTCCGTTATTATTGAGGTCAAAATAGGCAGAAATCATAAAATAAGACTCAACAACAAATTCATCCTTTTCGTTCTTTGTAGTTGCCATAATTATTTCCCTATCAGGATATAAGGAGGATTCACCGGCAGTATTGGGCCAATATTGCAGATAACTTGAGTTCACTTCCTCCGTTATTATTGAGGTCAAAATAGGCAGAAATCATAAAATAAGACTCAACAACAAATTCATCCTTTTCGTTCTTTGTAGTTGCCATAATTATTTCCCTATCGGGATATAAGGAGGATTCACTGACAGTATTGGGCCAATATTGCAGATAACTTGAGTTCACTTCCTCCGTTATTATTGAGGTCAAAATAGGCAGAAATCATAAAATAAGACTCAACAACAAATTCATCCTTTTCGTTCTTTGTAGTTGCCATAATTATTTCCCTATCAGGATATAAGGAGGATTCACTGGCAGTATTGGGCCAATATTGCAGATAACTTGAGTTCACTTCCTCCGTTATTATTGAGGTCAAAATAGGCAGAAATCATAAAATAAGACTCAACAACAAATTCATCCTTTTCGTTCTTTGTAGTTGCCATAATTATTTCCCTATCGGGATATAAGGAGGATTCACTGGCAGTATTGGGCCAATATTGCAGATAACTTGAGTTCACTTCCTCCGTTATTATTGAGGTCAAAATAGGCAGAAATCATAAAATAAGACTCAACAACAAATTCATCCTTTTCGTTCTTTGTAGTTGCCATAATTATTTCCCTATCGGGATATAAGGAGGATTCACTGGCAGTATTGGGCCAATATTGCAGATAACTTGAGTTCACTTCCTCCGTTATTATTGAGGTCAAAATAGGCAGAAATCATAAAATAAGACTCAACAACAAATTCGTCCTTTTCGTTCTTTGTAGTTGCCATAATTATTTCCCTATCAGGATATAAGGAGGATTCACTGGCAGTATTGGGCCAATATTGCAGATAACTTGAGTTCACTTCCTCCGTTATTATTGAGGTCAAAATAGGCAGAAATCATAAAATAAGACTCAACAACAAATTCATCCTTTTCGTTCTTTGTAGTTGCCATAATTATTTCCCTATCGGGATATAAGGAGGATTCACTGGCAATATTGGGCCAATATTGCAGATAACTTGAGTTCACTTCCTCCGTTATTATTGAGGTCAAAATAGGCAGAAATCATAAAAGAAGACTCAACAACAAATTCATCCTTTTTGTTCTTTGTAGTTGCCAGAATTATTTCCCTATCGGGATATAAGGAGGATTCACTGGCAGTATTGGGCCAATATTGCAGATAACTTGAGTTCACTTCCTCCGTTATTATTGAGGTCAAAATAGGCAGAAATCATAAAATAAGACTCAACAACAAATTCATCCTTTTCGTTCTTTGTAGTTGCCGTAATTATTTCCCTATCGGGATATAAGGAGGATTCACTGGCAGTATTGGGCCAATATTGCAGATAACTTGAGTTCACTTCCTCCGTTATTATTGAGGTCAAAATAGGCAGAAATCATAAAATAAGACTCAACAACAAATTCATCCTTTTCGTTCTTTGTAGTTGCCATAATTATTTCCCTATCAGGATATAAGGAGGATTCACTGGCAGTATTGGGCCAATATTGCAGATAACTTGAGTTCACTTCCTCCGTTATTATTGAGGTCAAAATAGGCAGAAATCATAAAAGAAGACTCAACAACAAATTCATTCTTTTCGTTCTTTGTAGTTGCCATAATTGTTTCCCTATCAGGATATAAGGAGGATTCACCGGCAGTATTGGGCCAATATTGCAGATAACTTGAGTTCACTTCCTCCGTTATTATTGAGGTCAAAATAGGCAGAAATCATAAAATAAGACTCAACAACAAATTCATCCTTTTCGTTCTTTGTAGTTGCCATAATTATTTCCCTATCAGGATATAAGGAGGATTCACTGGCAGTATTGGGCCAATATTGCAGATAACTTGAGTTCACTTCCTCCGTTATTATTGAGGTCAAAATAGGCAGAAATCATAAAAGAAGACTCAACAACAAATTCATTCTTTTCGTTCTTTGTAGTTGCCATAATTGTTTCCCTATCAGGACATAAGGAGGATTCACCGGCAGTATTGGGCCAATATTGCAGATAACTTGAGTTCACTTCCTCCGTTATTATTGAGGTCAAAATAGGCAGAAATCATAAAAGAAGACTCAACAACAAATTCATTCTTTTCGTTCTTTGTAGTTGCCATAATTGTTTCCCTATCAGGATATAAGGAGGATTCACTGGCAGTATTGGGCCAATATTGCAGATAACTTGAGTTCACTTCCTCCGTTATTATTGAGGTCAAAATAGGCAGAAATCATAAAAGAAGACTCAACAACAAATTCATTCTTTTCGTTCTTTGTAGTTGCCATAATTGTTTCCCTATCAGGATATAAGGAGGATTCACCGGCAGTATTGGGCCAATATTGCAGATAACTTGAGTTCACTTCCTCCGTTATTATTGAGGTCAAAATAGGCAGAAATCATAAAATAAGACTCAACAACAAATTCATCCTTTTCGTTCTTTGTAGTTGCCATAATTATTTCCCTATCAGGATATAAGGAGGATTCACTGGCAGTATTGGGCCAATATTGCAGATAACTTGAGTTCACTTCCTCCGTTATTATTGAGGTCAAAATAGGCAGAAATCATAAAAGAAGACTCAACAACAAATTCATTCTTTTCGTTCTTTGTAGTTGCCATAATTGTTTCCCTATCAGGATATAAGGAGGATTCACCGGCAGTATTGGGCCAATATTGCAGATAACTTGAGTTCACTTCCTCCGTTATTATTGAGGTCAAAATAGGCAGAAATCATAAAATAAGACTCAACAACAAATTCATCCTTTTCGTTCTTTGTAGTTGCCATAATTATTTCCCTATCAGGATATAAGGAGGATTCACTGGCAGTATTGGGCCAATATTGCAGATAACTTGAGTTCACTTCCTCCGTTATTATTGAGGTCAAAATAGGCAGAAATCATAAAATAAGACTCATCAACAAATTCATCCTTTTCGTTCTTTGTAGTTGCCATAATTATTTCCCTATCGGGATATAAGGAGGATTCACTGGCAGTATTGGGCCAATATTGCAGATAACTTGAGTTCACTTCCTCCGTTATTATTGAGGTCAAAATAGGCAGAAATCATAAAATAAGACTCAACAACAAATTCATCCTTTTCGTTCTTTGTAGTTGCCATAATTATTTCCCTATCAGGATATAAGGAGGATTCACCGGCAGTATTGTGCCAATATTGCAGATAACTTGAGTTCACTTCCTCCGTTATTATTGAGGTCAAAATAGGCAGAAATCATAAAATAAGACTCAACAACAAATTCATCCTTTTCGTTCTTTGTAGTTGCCATAATTATTTCCCTATCGGGATATAAGGAGGATTCACTGGCAGTATTGGGCCAATATTGCAGATAACTTGAGTTCACTTCCTCCGTTATTATTGAGGTCAAAATAGGCAGAAATCATAAAATAAGACTCAACAACAAATTCATCCTTTTCGTTCTTTGTAGTTGCCATAATTATTTCCCTATCGGGATATAAGGAGGATTCACTGGCAGTATTGGGCCAATATTGCAGATAACTTGAGTTCACTTCCTCCGTTATTATTGAGGTCAAAATAGGCAGAAATCATAAAATAAGACTCAACAACAAAGTCATCCTTTTCGTTCTTTGTACTTGCCATAATTATTTCCTTATCGGGATATAAGGAGGATTCACTGGCAGTATTGAGCCAATATTGCAGATAACTTGAGTTCACTTCCTCCGTTATTATTGAGGTCAAAATAGGCAGAAATCATAAAAGAAGACTCAACAACAAATTCATCATTTTCGTTCTTGGTAGTTGCCATAATTATTTCCCTATCGGGATATAAGGAGGATTCACTGGCAGTATTGTGCCAATATTGCAGATAACTTGAGTTCACTTCCTCCGTTATTATTGAGGTCAAAATAGGCAGAAATCATAAAAGAAGACTCAACAACAAATTCATCCTTTTCGTTCTTTGTAGTTGCCATAATTATTTCCCTATCGGGATATGAGGAGGATTCACTGGCAGTATTGGGCCAATATTGCAGATAACTTGAGTTCACTTCCTCCGTTATTATTGAGGTCAAAATAGGCAGAAATCATAAAATAAGACTCAACAACAAATTCATCCTTTTCGTTCTTTGTAGTTGCCATAATTATTTCCCTATCGGGATATAAGGAGGATTCACTGGCAGTATTGGGCCAATATTGCAGATAACTTGAGTTCACTTCCTCCCTTATTATTGACGTCAAAATAGGCAGAAATCATAAAATAAGACTCAACAACAATTTCATCATTTTCGTTCTTTGTAGTTGCCGTAATTATTTCCCTATCGGGATATAAGGAGGATTCACTGGCAGTATTGTGCCAATATTGCAGATAACTTGAGTTCACTTCCTCCCTTATTATTGAGGTCAAAATAGGCAGAAATCATAAAATAAGACTCAACAACAAATTCATCCTTTTCGTTCTTTGTAGTTGCCGTAATTATTTCACTATCGAGATATAAGGAGGATTCACCGGCAGTATTGTGCCAATATTGCAGATAACTTGAGTTCACTTCCTCCCTTATTATTGAGGTCAAAATAGGCAGAAATCATAAAATAAGACTCAACAACAAATTCATCCTTTTCGTTCTTTGTAGTTGCCGTAATTATTTCACTATCGAGATATAAGGAGGATTCACCGGCAGTATTGTGCCAATATTGCAGATAACTTGAGTTCACTTCCTCCCTTATTATTGAGGTCAAAATATGCAGAAATCATAAAATAAGCCTCAACAACAAATTCATCCTTTTCGTTCTTTGTAGTTGCCGTAATTATTTCCCTATCAGGATATAAGGAGGATTCACCGGCAGTATTGTGCCAATATTGCAGATAACTTGAGTTCACTTCCTCCCTTATTATTGAGGTCAAAATAGGCAGAAATCATAAAATAAGACTCAACAACAAATTCATCCTTTTCGTTCTTTGTAGTTGCCGTAATTATTTCACTATCGAGATATAAGGAGGATTCACCGGCAGTATTGTGCCAATATTGCAGATAACTTGAGTTCACTTCCTCCCTTATTATTGAGGTCAAAATATGCAGAAATCATAAAATAAGACTCAACAACAAATTCATCCTTTTCGTTCTTTGTAGTTGCCGTAATTATTTCCCTATCAGGATATAAGGAGGATTCACCGGCAGTATTGGGCCAATATTGCAGATAACTTGAGTTCACTTCCTCCCTTATTATTGAGGTCAAAATAGGCAGAAATCATAAAATAAGACTCAACAACAAATTCATACTTTTCGTTCTTTGTAGTTGCCGTAATTATTTCCCTATCGAGATATAAGGAGGATTCACCGGCAGTATTGTGCCAATATTGCAGATAACTTGAGTTCACTTCCTCCCTTATTATTGAGGTCAAAATAGGCAGAAATCATAAAATAAGACTCAACAACAAATTCATCCTTTTCGTTCTTTGTAGTTGCCGTAATTATTTCACTATCGAGATATAAGGAGGATTCACCGGCAGTATTGTGCCAATATTGCAGATAACTTGAGTTCACTTCCTCCCTTATTATTGAGGTCAAAATATGCAGAAATCATAAAATAAGACTCAACAACAAATTCATCCTTTTCGTTCTTTGTAGTTGCCGTAATTATTTCCCTATCGGGATATAAGGAGGATTCACTGGCAGTATTGGGCCAATATTGCAGATAACTTGAGTTCACTTCCTCCGTTATTGTTGAGGTCAAAATAGGCAAAAATCATAAAAGAAGACTCAACAACAAATTCATCCTTTTCGTTCTTTGTAGTTGCCATAATTATTTCCCTATCGGGATATAAGGAGGATTCACTGGCAGTATTGGGCCAATATTGCAGATAACTTGAGTTCACTTCCTCCGTTATTATTGAGGTCAAAATAGGCAGAAATCATAAAATAAGACTCAACAACAAATTCATCCTTTTCGTTCTTTGTAGTTGCCGTAATTATTTCCCTATCGAGATATAAGGAGGATTCACCGGCAGTATTGTGCCAATATTGCAGATAACTTGAGTTCACTTCCTCCCTTATTATTGAGGTCAAAATAGGCAGAAATCATAAAATTAGACTCAACAACAAATTCATCTTTTTCGTTCTTAGTACTTGCCGCAATTGTTTCCCTATCAGGATATAAGGAGGATTCACCGGCAGTATTGTGTCAATATTGCAGATAACTTGAGTTCACTTCCTCCCTTATTATTGACGTCAAAATAGGCAGAAATCATAAAATAAGACTCAACAACAATTTCATCATTTTCGTTCTTTGTAGTTGCCGTAATTATTTCCCTATCGGGATATAAGGAGGATTCACCGGCAGTATTGGGCCAATATTGCAGATAACTTGAGTTCACTTCCTCCCTTATTATTGAGTTCAAAATAGGCAGAAATCATAAAATAAAACTCAACAACAAATTCATCCTTTTCGTTCTTTGTAGTTGCCGTAATTATTTCCCTATCGGGATATAAGGAGGATTCACTGGCAGTATTGGGCCAATATTGCAGATAACTTGATTTCACTTCCTCCGTTATTATTGAGGTCAAATTAGGCAGAAATCATAAAATAAGACTCAACAACAAATTCATCCTTTTCGTTCTTTGTAGTTGCCGTAATTATTTCCTTATCGAGATATAAGGAGGATTCACCGGCAGTATTGTGCCAATATTGCAGATAACTTGAGTTCACTTCCTCCGTTATTATTGAGGTCTAATTAGGCAGAAATCATAAAATCAGACACAAGAACAAATTCATCCTTTTCGTTCTTTGTAGTTGCCGTAATTATTTCCTTATCGAGATATAAGGAGGATTCACCGGCAGTATTGTGCCAATATTGCAGATAACTTGAGTTCACTTCCTCCCTTATTATTGAGGTCAAAATAGGCAGAAATCATAAAATAAGACTCAACAACAAATTCATCCTTTTCGTTCTTTGTAGTTGCCGTAATTATTTCCCTATCAGGATATAAGTTGGGTTCACTGGCAGTATTGTGCCAATATTGCAGATAACTTGAGTTCACTTCCTCCCTTATTACTGAGGCCAAAATAGGCAGAAATCATAAAATAAGACTCAACAACAAATTCATCCTTTTCGTTCTTTGTAGTTGCCGTAATTATTTCCCTATCGGGATATAAGGAGGATTCACTGGCAGTATTGGGCCAATATGGCAGATAACTTGAGTTCACTTCCTCCGTTATTATTCAGGTCAAATTAGGCAGAAATCATGAAATAAGACTCAACAACAAATTCATCCTTTTCGTTCTTTGTAGTTGCCGTAATTATTTCCTTCTCGAGATATAAGGAGGATTCACCGGCAGTATTGTGCCAATATTGCAGATAACTTGAGTTCACTTCCTCCCTTATTATTGAGGTCAAAATAGGCAGAAATCATAAAATAAGACTCAACAACAAATTCATCCTTTTCGTTCTTTGTAGTTGCCGTAATTATTTCCCTATCGGGATATAAGGAGGATTCACTGGCAGTATTGGGCTAATATTGCAGATAACTTGAGTTCACTTCCTCCCTTATTATTGAGGTCAAAATAGGCAGAAATCACAAAATAAGACTCAACAACAAATTCATCCTTTTCGTTCTTTGTAGTTGCCGTAATTATTTCCTTATCGAGATATAAGGAGGATTCACCGGCAGTATTGTGCCAATATTGCAGATAACTTGAGTTCACTTCCTCCCTTATTATTGAGGTCAAAATAGGCAGAAATCATAAAATAAGACTCAACAACAAATTCATCCTTTTCGTTCTTTGTAGTTGCCGTAATTATTTCCCTATCGGGATATAAGGAGGATTCACTGGCAGTATTGGGCTAATATTGCAGATAACTTGAGTTCACTTCCTCCCTTATTATTGAGGTCAAAATAGGCAGAAATCATAAAATAAGACTCAACAACAAATTCATCCTTTTCGTTCTTTGTAGTTGCCGTAATTATTTCCTTCTCGAGATATAAGGAGGATTCACCGGCAGTATTGTGCCAATATTGCAGATAACTTGAGTTCACTTCCTCCCTTATTATTGAGGTCAAAATAGGCAGAAATCATAAAATAAGACTCAACAACAAATTCATCCTTTTCGTTCTTTGTAGTTGCCGTAATTATTTCCCTATCGGGATATAAGGAGGATTCACTGGCAGTATTGGGCCAATATTGCAGATAACTTGAGTTCACTTCCTCCCGTATTATTGAGGTCAAAATAGGCAGAAATCATAAAATAAGACTCAACAACAAATTCATCCTTTTCGTTCTTTGTAGTTGCCGTAATTATTTCCTTATCGAGATATAAGGAGGATTCACCGGCAGTATTGTGCCAATATTGCAGATAACTTGAGTTCACTTCCTCCCTTATTATTGAGGTCAAAATAGGCAGAAATCATAAAATAAGACTCAACAACAAATTCATCCTTTTCGTTCTTTGTAGTTGCCGTAATTATTTCCCTATCGGGATATAAGGAGGATTCACTGGCAGTATTGGGCTAATATTGCAGATAACTTGAGTTCACTTCCTCCCTTATGATTGAGGTCAAAATAGGCAGAAATCATAAAATAAGACTCAACAACAAATTCATCCTTTTCGTTCTTTGTAGTTGCCGTAATTATTTCCCTATCGGGATATAAGGAGGATTCACTGGCAGTATTGGGCCAATATTGCAGATAACTTGAGTTCACTTCCTCCGTTATTATTGAGGTCAAATTAGGCAGAAATCATAAAATAAGACTCAACAACAAATTCATCCTTTTCGTTCTTTGTAGTTGCCGTAATTATTTCCTTATCGAGATATAAGGAGGATTCACCGGCAGTATTGTGCCAATATTGCAGATAACTTGAGTTCACTTCCTCCCTTATTATTGAGGTCAAAATAGGCAGAAATCATAAAATAAGACTCAACAACAAATTCATCCTTTTCGTTCTTTGTAGTTGACATAATTATTTCCCTATCGGGATATAAGGAGTATTCACTGGCAGTATTGGGCCAATATTGCAGATAACTTGAGTTCACTTCCTCCCTTATTATTTAGGTCAAAATAGGCAGAAATCATAAAATAAGACTCAACAACAAATTCATCCTTTTCGTTCTTTGTAGTTGCCGTAATTATTTCCCTATCCGGATATAAGGAGGATTCACTGGCAGTATTGTGCCAATATTGCAGATAACTTGAGTTCACTTCCTCCCTTATTATTGAGGTCAAAATAGACAGAAATCATAAAATAAGACTGAACAACAAATTCATTATTTTCGTTCTTTGTAGTTGCCGTAATTATTTCCATATCGAGATATAAGGATTCACCGGCAGTATTGTGCCAATATTGCAGATAACTTTAGTTCACTTCCTCCCTTATTATTGAGGTCAAAATAGGCAGAAATCATAAAATAAGACTCAACAACAAATTCATCCTTTTCGTTCTTTGTAGTTGCCGTAATTATTTCCCTATCAGGATATAAGGAGGATTCACTGGCAGTATTGTGCCAATATTGCAGATAACTTGAGTTCGCTTTCTCCCTTATTATTGAGGTCAAAATAGGCAGAAATCATAAAATAAGACTCAACAACAAATTCATCCTTTTCGTTCTTTGTAGTTGCCTTAATTATTTCCCTATCAGGATATAAGGAGGATTCACTGGCAGTATTGTGCCAATATTGCAGATAACTTGAGTTCGCTTTCTCCCTTATTATTGAGGTCAAAATAGGCAGAAATCATAAAATAAGACTCAACAACAAATTCATCCTTTTCGTTCTTTGTAGTTGCCATAATTGTTTCCCTATCAGGATATAAGGAGGATTCACCGGCAGTATTGGGCCAATATTGCAGATAAATTGAGTTCACTTCCTCCGTTATTATTGAGGTCAAAATAGGCAGAAATCATAAAATAAGACTCAACAACAAATTCATCCTTTTCGTTCTTTGTAGTTGCCGTAATTATTTCCCTATCAGGATATAAGGAGGATTCACTGGCAGTATTGTGCCAATATTGCAGATAACTTGAGTTCACTTCCTCCCTTATTATTGAGGTCAAAATAGGCAGAAATCATAAAATAAGACTCAACAACAAATTCATCCTTTTCGTTCTTTGTAGTTGCCGTAATTATTTCCCTATCAGGATATAAGGAGGATTCACCGGCAGTATTGGGCCAATATTGCAGATAACTTGAGTTCACTTCCTCCGTTATTATTGAGGTCAAAATAGGCAGAAATCATAAAAGAAGACTCAACAGCAAATTCATCCTTTTCGTTCTTTGTAGTTGCCGTAATTATTTCCCTATCGGGATATAAGGAGGATTCACTGGCAGTATTTTGCCAATATTGCAGATAACTTGAGTTCACTTCCTCCCTTATTATTGAGGTCAAAATAGGCAGAAATCATAAAATAAGACTCAACAACAAATTCATCTTTTTCGTTCTTTGTAGTTGCCATAATTATTTCCCTATCAGGATATAAGGAGGATTCACTGGCAATATTGGGCCAATATTGCACATAACTTGAGTTCACTTCCTCCGTTATTATTGAGGTCAAAATAGGCAGAAATCATAAAATAAGACTCAACAACAAATTCATCCTTTTCGTTCTTTGTAGTTGCCATAATTGTTTCCCTATCAGGATATAAGGAGGATTCACCGGCAGTATTGTGCCAATATTGCAGATAACTTGAGTTCACTTCCTCCGTTATTATTGAGGTCAAAATAGGCAGAAATCATAAAAGAAGACTCAACAACAAATTCATCCTTTTCGTTCTTTGTAGTTGCCGTAATTATTTCCCTATCAGGATATAAGGAGGATTCACTGGCAGTATTGTGCCAATATTGCAGATAACTTGAGTTCACTTCCTCCGTTATTATTGAGGTCAAAATAGGCAGAAATCATAAAAGAAGACTCAACAACAAATTCATCCTTTTCGTTCTTTGTAGTTGCCATAATTGTTTCCCTATCAGGATATAAGGAGGATTCACCGGCAGTATTGTGCCAATATTGCAGATAACTTGAGTTCACTTCCTCCCTTATTATTGAGGTCAAAATAGGCAGAAATCATAAAATAAGACTCAACAACAAATTCATCCTTTTCGTTCTTTGTAGTTGCCGTAATTATTTCCCTATCAGGATATAAGGAGGATTCACTGGCAGTATTGTGCCAATATTGCAGATAACTTGAGTTCACTTCCTCCCTTATTATTGAGGTCAAAATAGGCAGAAATCATAAAATAAGACTCAACAACAAATTCATCCTTTTCGTTCTTTGTAGTTGCCGTAATTATTTCCCTATCAGGATATAAGGAGGATTCACTGGCAGTATTGTGCCAATATTGCAGATAACTTGAGTTCACTTCCTCCCTTATTATTGAGGTCAAAATAGGCAGAAATCATAAAATAAGACTCAACAACAAATTCATCCTTTTCGTTCTTTGTAGTTGACGTAATTATTTCCCTATCAGGATATAAGGAGGGTTCACTGGCAGTATTGTGCCAATATTGCAGATAACTTGAGTTCGCTTTCTCCCATATTATTGAGGTCAAAATAGGCAGAAATCATAAAATAAGACTCAACAACAAATTCATCCTTTTCGTTCTTTGTATTTGCCGTAATTATTTCCCTATCAGGATATAAGGAGGATTCACTGGCAGTATTGTGCCAATATTGCAGATAACTTGAGTTCGCTTTCTCCCTTATTATTGAGGTCAAAATAGGCAGAAATCATAAAATAAGACTCAACAACAAATTCATCCTTTTCGTTCTTTGTAGTTGCCCTAATTATTTCCCTATCAGGATATAAGGAGGGTTCACTGGCAGTATTGTGCCAATATTGCAGATAACTTGAGTTCGCTTTCTCCCATATTATTGAGGTCAAAATAGGCAGAAATCATAAAATAAGACTCAACAACAAATTCATCCTTTTCGTTCTTTGTAGTTGCCGTAATTATTTCCCTATCGGGATATAAGGAGGATTCACTGGCAGTATTGTGCCCATATTGCAGATAACTTGAGTTCACTTCCTCCCTTATTATTGAGGTCAAAATAGGCAGAAATCATAAAATAAGAATCAACAAGAAATTCATCCTTTTCGTTCTTTGTAGTTGACGTAATTTTTTCCCTATCGGGATATAAGGAGGATTCACTGGCAGTATTGTGCCAATATTGGAGATAACTTGAGTTCACTTCCTTCCTTATTATTGAGGTCAAAATAGGCAGAAATCATAAAATAAGACTCAACAACAAATTCATCCTTTTCGTTCTTTTTAGTTGCCGTAATTATTTCCCTATCGGGATATAAGGAGGGTTCACTGGCAGTATTGTGGCAATATTGCAGATAACTTGAGTTCACTTTCTCCCTTATTATTGAGGTCAAAATAGGCAGAAATCATAAAATAAAACTCAACAACAAATTCATCCTTTTCGTTCTTTGTCGTTGCCTTAATTATTTCCCTATCAGGATATAAGGAGGCTTCCCTGGCAGTATTGTGCCAATATTGCAGATAACTTGAGTTCACTTCCTCCCATATTATTGAGGTCAAAATAGGCAGAAATCATAAAATAAGACTCAACAACAAATTCATCCTTTTCGTTCTTTGTAGTTGCCGTAATTATTTCCCTATCGGGATATAAGGATGATTCACTGGCAGTATTGTGCCCATATTGCAGATAACTTGAGTTCACTTCCTCCCTTATTATTGAGGTCAAAATAGGCAGAAATCATAAAATATGACTCAACAACAAATTCATCCTTTTCGTTCTTTGTAGTTGCCGTAATTATTTCCCTATCGGGATATAAGGAGGATTCACTGGCAGTATTGTGCCAATATTGCAGATAACTTGAGTTCACTTCCTCCCTTATTATTGAGGTCAAAATAGGCAGAAATCATAAAATTAGACTCAACAACAAATTCATCCTTTTCGTTCTTTGTATTTGCCGTAATTATTTCCCTATCGGGATATAAGGAGGATTCACTGGCAGTATTGTGCCCATATTGCAGATAACTTGAGTTCACTTCCTCCCTTATTATTGAGGTCAAAATAGGCAGAAATCATAAAATATGACTCAACAACAAATTCATCCTTTTCGTTCTTTGTAGTTGCCGTAATTATTTCCCTATCGGGATATAAGGAGGATTCACTGGCAGTATTGTGCCAATATTGCAGATAACTTGAGTTCACTTCCTCCCTTATTATTGAGGTCAAAATAGGCAGAAATCATAAAATAAGACTCAACAGCAAATTCATCCTTTTCGTTCTTTGTAGTTGCCGTAATTATTTCCCTATCAGGATATAAGGAGGGTTCACTGGCAGTATTGTGCCAATATTGCAGATAACTTGAGTTCACTTCCTCCGTTATTATTGAGGTCAAAATAGGCAGAAATCATAAAATAAGACTCAACAACAAATTCATCCTTTTCGTTCTTTGTCGTTGCCTTAATTATTTCCCTATCAGGATATAAGGCAGGTTCACTGGCAGTATTGTGCCAATATTGCAGATAACTTGAGTTCACTTTCTCCCTTATTATTGAGGTCAAAATAGGCAGAAATCATAAAATAAGACTCAACAACAAATTCATCCTTTTCGTTCTTTTTAGTTGCCGTAATTATTTCCCTATCGGGATATAAGGAGGGTTCACTGGCAGTATTGTGGCAATATTGCAGATAACTTGAGTTCACTTTCTCCCTTATTATTGAGGTCAAAATAGGCAGAAATCATAAAATAAGACTCAACAACAAATTCATCCTTTTCGTTCTTTGTCGTTGCCTTAATTATTTCCCTATCAGGATATAAGGAGGCTTCCCTGGCAGTATTGTGCCAATATTGCAGATAACTTGAGTTCACTTCCTCCCATATTATTGAGGTCAAAATAGGCAGAAATCATAAAATAAGACTCAACAACAAATTCATCCTTTTCGTTCTTTGTAGTTGCCGTAATTATTTCCCTATCGGGATATAAGGATGATTCACTGGCAGTATTGTGCCCATATTGCAGATAACTTGAGTTCACTTCCTCCCTTATTATTGAGGTCAAAATAGGCAGAAATCATAAAATATGACTCAACAACAAATTCATCCTTTTCGTTCTTTGTAGTTGCCGTAATTATTTCCCTATCGGGATATAAGGAGGATTCACTGGCAGTATTGTGCCAATATTGCAGATAACTTGAGTTCACTTCCTCCCTTATTATTGAGGTCAAAATAGGCAGAAATCATAAAATTAGACTCAACAACAAATTCATCCTTTTCGTTCTTTGTATTTGCCGTAATTATTTCCCTATCGGGATATAAGGAGGATTCACTGGCAGTATTGTGCCCATATTGCAGATAACTTGAGTTCACTTCCTCCCTTATTATTGAGGTCAAAATAGGCAGAAATCATAAAATATGACTCAACAACAAATTCATCCTTTTCGTTCTTTGTAGTTGCCGTAATTATTTCCCTATCGGGATATAAGGAGGATTCACTGGCAGTATTGTGCCAATATTGCAGATAACTTGAGTTCACTTCCTCCCTTATTATTGAGGTCAAAATAGGCAGAAATCATAAAATAAGACTCAACAGCAAATTCATCCTTTTCGTTCTTTGTAGTTGCCGTAATTATTTCCCTATCAGGATATAAGGAGGGTTCACTGGCAGTATTGTGCCAATATTGCAGATAACTTGAGTTCACTTCCTCCGTTATTATTGAGGTCAAAATAGGCAGAAATCATAAAATAAGACTCAACAACAAATTCATCCTTTTCGTTCTTTGTCGTTGCCTTAATTATTTCCCTATCAGGATATAAGGAGGCTTCCCTGGCAGTATTGTGCCAATATTGCAGATAACTTGAGTTCACTTCCTCCCATATTATTGAGGTCAAAATAGGCAGAAATCATAAAATAAGACTCAACAACAAATTCATCCTTTTCGTTCTTTGTAGTTGCCGTAATTATTTCCCTATCGGGATATAAGGATGATTCACTGGCAGTATTGTGCCCATATTGCAGATAACTTGAGTTCACTTCCTCCCTTATTATTGAGGTCAAAATAGGCAGAAATCATAAAATATGACTCAACAACAAATTCATCCTTTTCGTTCTTTGTAGTTGCCGTAATTATTTCCCTATCGGGATATAAGGAGGATTCACTGGCAGTATTGTGCCAATATTGCAGATAACTTGAGTTCACTTCCTCCCTTATTATTGAGGTCAAAATAGGCAGAAATCATAAAATTAGACTCAACAACAAATTCATCCTTTTCGTTCTTTGTATTTGCCGTAATTATTTCCCTATCGGGATATAAGGAGGATTCACTGGCAGTATTGTGCCCATATTGCAGATAACTTGAGTTCACTTCCTCCCTTATTATTGAGGTCAAAATAGGCAGAAATCATAAAATATGACTCAACAACAAATTCATCCTTTTCGTTCTTTGTAGTTGCCGTAATTATTTCCCTATCGGGATATAAGGAGGATTCACTGGCAGTATTGTGCCAATATTGCAGATAACTTGAGTTCACTTCCTCCCTTATTATTGAGGTCAAAATAGGCAGAAATCATAAAATAAGACTCAACAGCAAATTCATCCTTTTCGTTCTTTGTAGTTGCCGTAATTATTTCGCTATCAGGATATAAGGAGGGTTCACTGGCAGTATTGTGCCAATATTGCAGATAACTTGAGTTCACTGCCTCCGTTATTATTGAGGTCAAAATAGGCAGAAATCATAAAATAAGACTCAACAACAAATTCATCCTTTTCGTTCTTTGTCGTTGCCTTAATTATTTCCCTATCAGGATATAAGGCAGGTTCACTGGCAGTATTGTGCCAATATTGCAGATAACTTGAGTTCACTTTCTCCCTTATTATTGAGGTCAAAATAGGCAGAAATCATAAAATAAGACTCAACAACAAATTCATCCTTTTTGTTCTTAGCAGTTGCCGTAATTATTTCCCTATCGGGATATAAGGAGGGTTCACTGGCAGTATTGTGCCAATATTGCAGATAACTTGACTTCACTTCCTCCCTTATTATTGAGGTCAAAATAGGCAGAAATCATAAAATAAAACAACAAATTCATCCTTTTCGTTCTTTGTAGTTGCCGTAATTATTTCCCTATCAGGATATAAGGAGGGTTCACTGGCAGTATTGTGCTAATATTGCAGATAACTTGAGTTCAATTCATTCCTTATTACAATAGCAAGTGGACGCTTTCACTCTCACTGACTATCTTTCTCGACTTCGACTGCTTGTCAACTGACTTCACCCAGCTCCAATTCTAGTTTCGACTGTGACTGTTTGTTTTCTCACAATCAACCGCTTAAATAAACGCGGCGGTAGCCACAAAAACCCGAGGTGTTCGTGAACTTAGAATACAACCCGATTATTGACTTCTCCCTATTCATGATTAAATGAAAAGTCTTCTTCTCAACTGGTATTCCATAGTTCATATAAGTACTACTGTTTTGACATTTTATATTAACAATTATGACGAAGCACTTCTGAAAGTTAATCAAGTCTAGATAACCCAATCTATCTTGCTATTTCACTCCTGGTAAGGCTGTGGGGGATAAATGTATGAATTTTCCAAAGGCACTGGCGCGAAATTTTTATACCAACTTCTCCAATGTGACGTTGGCGATTATTGATCTTCATAATTTCCTGCCCCTAAATAACATCTGTCCTTTTGCCATCTCTCCCAAACCCTGTATCGCCATTCATTAATTCCATCTTGCTGTGTAAGTTATACGTTGTTATGTCCTGTGAGTATCAAATTTTCCAATCTCTCATTCCTCAGTATCTATCTATATTTTTGAGATGAGGTATTATGTACATTATCTACATTATTCGGACTATTGTCCTCATCTTTGTCACCATATATTTCGGTCGTTCTACGCTCCGGCCTTCTTCAGGTGGTTGGAATGTTAAACTGAACCCTTTATTTCGCTCACTGGGGTAGACTGGTTTCACGTGCCATGTTTAATGGATGTCAGTTATCAGTTATCTCCTGTTAATTCCTCTTAACCGGGTCTTGAACTCACACTCTTTGGGTACTATCACTGGATCTAACGAATATCTGCTGTGTCATGTGTCCTTGAGGACATGAATTTCTGGGTATTATATACCTAATGTCTTCAACATCAATTTTTACCAGTGCTCATATTGCAATCTTTTGCCGTTACTATCTCATGTTTTTACCAGAGCTCATATTGCAATTTTTGTTGTTATTATCGCTTTTCTCTGGCACTCCTTATTACTGGTTGTAATATTGTAATCATTTCTATGCTTGGTCGGCTCAGGAAATTTTTGTGGCCTAGCATATGTGCTGATTCCTTAAGTTTACGAATTTTCCAATGAAGAAGGCCGGAGCGTACAACGGCCGAAACGTTGTAATGAATATGGACAATAATCCTCACGAAAGAAAATCTGTAGCGATAGTCATGTTCGTCGAATATTGAGAACGCTATGGACGCGTGAATCGCAGGGAAGTCCTAACCAAAAGAAAAACTACAAATAAAATTATACTTACAATCAGAACGAGTAAGTTTATATATCTAGGACATAATAAAGAAAGAGGGCCTGGTGAATCTAACACTCACAGAATATATAGAGGGTAATCTTCTTCCCGTGTTTGCGTGAATAAATAACAGAGCAAAACAAATGATAGCAAAAACTAACAAAAAACATTCTTGAAACAACAAAGACAGGAAGTTGTGGAGAACTATGATAGCACATTTTTTAAAGGGACACGTCATATAAAACAAGATGTTGGATGAGAGGGACAGCGTCACTGAACTATGGAATTGGCAAATTTAGTATTTCACTACCCCCCTTCAAAAAGGCATGAACCCACTCATACCTTTCACAGGGGTATTTGAGCGTAAGTGAACGACACAGGCAATATTTGGGTCGTTTGAAAATGTAATCAATTGGTGATTGTTTTGAAAATGGGGAAAAGAATTTGTTGAAGCGAAGAAAATGTTTGGAGAAAGGGAAGGATTTCTAAAAGTAGAGTGAATTCTTTTCTTTATATAGAAAAATTTTATATACAAGAACTAATTCGTAAACAATAATTGTGGAGTAACAAAGAAATGTAAAACAAAAGTTATATTGTTTTAAATAGTTGACCCATTATCGAAAGTCAGGTGTTGTCAATCCAAGGTTGAGGAAAATGAATATTAATAATCTAGAGGCGTGGTCAGAGTTATGTGAGATGCATATAAACAGTACGCTACTTGACGGAGAAGAGTTGAAGCAGTCTCGGTTGAGCGAGAAGTGACGCGAGGGCGCTCCAACCCGGCGATTGACCGGAGACGATTGACCGGCGACACCAGAAGACGCCGGAAGAAGTCACGTGTCCGGCTGTCGAAGAGAACTGCCAAGAAGGGTATTGCTGACGTCGAGCCGGACAAGGGAATGGCTGACATGGAGAATTGATGAATGGAAGTCCCGACCGACATAATTCCGCGTTGTAATGGCTAGCCTACTCCAAGTCTAAAACAGAAGATCCCTTATCACTAGGTTTCAGGGGAAGGTTTAATTTTGTGTAACAACCATTACATAAAACTAATTGAAAATTAACCCAGTAACTTTCTTCGTGACTTAATTTGTATTTCCACCAACGGAGGTATCGTTGTTCCTTGCACGGTTCCACCAACTCGATTCAGCGCTGAAGTGCGGTCGAAAGTTCGATCTTCGCTACACTGTGATCAGTCAATCACAACGTGGGACTGAGTAGATGAAGAAACGAAGCGGCCAACAGAGAGGCATAAGTTGACCGGCGCCTGTATTCACCAGCGTGGGAAAGGCCACATTGTCGTCAGCAATCGTAGCGCTGGTTCGCATCACAGCGAAGGAAAAAATTTTAAAAAAGTTCCTTGCAGACGAAATAAAAGAAGGTAGGAACTTCTTCGGGACAGTTTTCGATGTGGCTTATATACTTCTTTATACTTTGTGACACTTTGCTCATTTTAGCTAAGTCTGAAACAAGGCTTAAGTCAGGAGTTCTCTTTGGCAGCAAGTCACGTGGGCTTCGGTAGCGTGGTCGTCTCTCGTCTTCTGCTCCTCCAACTGCAATTCCAAATCTCTTGGTCGCTTCAGCGCTCTGTTTATATTGACTCTTATACGAGACTGGCATAAGAGGGTGACGTGTTTAGGGACCCGGGGTTTCTCCGGTCTTCCAACAATTCTTTGTTGTCTGGCTTTGTAAAATTAATTATTTCCCCAAATTTGGTAGATCCCTTCTTCCTACCGGCACTGGTCACAGGTACTGGCCCGTCCGTTTCCCATATTTATGCTTGACACCTCCCAATGGACGTAGTCAATTCCTTAGTCTTTCTTGGCATCTCATCTAAGCCTTTCACCTCGGTTGTCATTTTGATAAATCCGATTTTTAAACCGAGTGGCGTGGCTTCTGGTCATTAATTGTAATTATCGTTTTAATTTTCGTCAAGAAATTTTTCCCAGCCAGGTCTTGTTTATATAATCAGAAATTTACCAGCCATCACCATATCTTGTTAATCGCACATGAACCCTGAGCTGAGTCTTTACATAAAGAAATTCTATTTCTCGATTTGTTTACAATTTCAACTTTTTGATAGGTGGAATAAATCAATTTTTCAACTTCCGCTTTCGTTTTTAAAAATTACCAAATTTTATCTCCTCAATCGACCTTCTTTTCTGGCTGGTCCTTAGATGTTTTTTTTTAACTTCCATTTTAAGGCAGCGCCATCAATCAGTTGTCAGCACAGATTTTTCCAGATGGCCTCTTTGGTAACATCTTTCCCCAAAACAACAAAGTCGCTTTCTTTCTTTTTTCTCTGATAAAAATATAGGCTTTCAAAAATAAAAGCAATTTCGCTTCTTCTCTTAGTTTATCTATCGTTCCATTCTTTAACCCTTTTCGTCTTCTTATATTTGTTATGTTAACCATTTCTTTCCATTTACCAGTGTTACAAAAACGTTTTTTATTCAGTTTGTTGTAGTGTGTAAGGCATATTTTTATTCGCTGGTGTAATGTGACAGTGTTGTGTCCATACAAAAATAAATAAATCAAAATTATAGTGTCAAAAATCATTATAATAAAATAATTATCATTATCATTAATTCACTCATCCTAAACCAATGAGAATCGACCCCACTTTTCTCCCCTACACACACAAACACGTTATAACACGGCCGGCCCGGCTCGATCCGGGGTCCTTCCCACGCTGGTCAGTACTGGCTCTGGTCAACTGATGGTAATCTGTTGACCGCCTCGTTCATTCATCTGTTCTGCCCACATTGTGTTCTTTAATTCCAATGCAGTGAAGATCGAATTTTTATCTGCACTTGAGCGCTGAATCGAGTTGACAGAACCGTTGCTATGAAAAAGGACAACGAATGCTTCCGCTGGTGAAAATACAAATAAATATCATAACAAATAAAGAAGAAGGCCGCTGGATTAATTTTAAATTGGTTTATATAGTCGTTGATACAACAAAATCTCTTGCTTTTAAAATTTGGAGCGGTTAAATATTCACACGAGATGTTAGGTTGTTGGGACTCTTTTCGTCATCAATTCTCTTGTTTGGCTCAACGTCAACAATTCTCTTCGGCAGCAGGTCACGTGTTTCTTTCGGCGTCTATCAGCCATCGTCGGACTCTCGTGCCTTCTGCTGGCTTCTCATGGCCTCTGGTCGCTATCTCGCTCCAACTGCGACTTCGCTTCGCTTCAATCGAGCGTTCGGTTTATGTGCATGTCGCCTAAATCTCACTACCCCTCAAAGCTCATTACATATTCATCAATTAATTATTTTCTCCAACTCTGGAGGCATGACATCGACCAAAGAACAAAGAGGTATGGTATTTCAAAACAATAAACTTTGCTTTTAAAAATTCCCTTCTTTTCCCAAATAAAAATTCCTCGTCAATAAATTTTATTTCTAATCGGCAATTCCTTTTGGCTGTCGATTTACCAAATCCGAACCAAATAATTACTTTGTCCATTTACAAAACATACTCCAGATTATTTATATTTCTCGAAATCATATTTTTGACCCCACATTCCATTCTGCAGTTTCTTTTGTTTACAATTTTGGCTCCTGGCATTGAATGACATTCAATTAACAAAATAGTCAACTGCAAGAATTTCCTTCGTTTGCCAAATTTCAGTACGACCTAAATAATCCCTACGGCAATCGGGCGTTTTTTGTTTTTATCAAAACAAAATGATTTATTTCAAATAGACACAAAATTCTTCTATCGTTTTACATTCCAACTTTCGTATTCATAACAATAATTGTTTGTGTTTGAGTTTATAAGAAAGGAAAACATTTATCTTTTTTTTTTCCTTAGCTTCATATTTCAATTCCCGTTTCTCACTTTAAATAACCTGCAAAAGGTTAATAAGCCGTAGAAAACAAATCAATCAATCAATGAAATGACTAGCTACACAGACATGTCTTTGAGATTTATTTACATTCTCTGGACTATAAATATATAGAAACGACAAACGCCATAAAGTAAGGGATCAGCTTATATATTGATTGTAATATAAAATTTTTCCCCAATTTATATCCACATTATAGTTTCTTGTTTGTTGATAAGCTATAGAAAACGAATCAATCAATCAATGAAATACTTATTAGCTCCACAGGCGTGTCTTTTAAATTCTTTACATTGTCTGAAATATAAATGTTCAAAGACTACCATGTCACAAACTGAGGGATCATTTCATATATTGATTGTAATATACAATTGATCCCCCACTTTATATCCACAGTTTCTTATTTTTTAATCAAATTCTGATTAGGTATAGCTCCACCTCTTCTTCTCCCCCAGTTATGGGTTAATTAGTAAGAACTGTATCATTAAAATTATCTAAAAAAAATTCTTATTCTAAAAATATTTTCTGACCTGTAAAGGGTTGATATTCCGTAGAAAAGAGATCAATCAATTTGCATTTTGTAATATTCAATTAAGTAACTGAAGAATTCACAGAACAGAAACTTGTTGAGTCAACAAACATATGGGTTGCGTCTGAACGATAGCCACGTATCTTTAACTGAGGAATGGACGTGCAGTGCCAATTTTAAAACCTTAAAACATTTCAAGTAGAGAGGGAAGAACAAGTCAATGGGAAGAACCCCACAGGTCAACGACCGGTCCGATCTTCTGGTATTAATTAAACAACCTGCCAATTCCAAAACATGTTTCTTTTTTACCATTAAAATAATTAGGCATCCAATTTTATCTGGAGAAATTATATTGGAATTTAAAATAAAAATATTTTTCTTTTTCTTTCAATTCCGATCCATGCCACCAACGAATGCAATAATGACGACCGCCGACGCATACGTTGATGACAATAAGAAAACAACAATGGGAAACGGTTCAGTATTTACATTACACAAGGGAATCTTCAAATTGACAGTTAATTAAAATATTACGTTCAAAATAAAACTAATAAGCTTTATTAGCAGAAAATGAAGATAACATGTCAATGAAAAATGAAGAAAAAATATTGTATAGATCTACTTCATTGATCATTCTCTAAAACCTTATCAGTTTAGAGTTAACCTAATACTACTGGATGACCAATGAAAGTATGGCTGGGTCATGGATAGAAATTGCAATGAAGAGGCCAGGAAAATATTGTATAGTCTTACTTTAATTCTCTAAAACTTTATCACTTCAGGGTTAAGGTAATACTACTGGATGACCAATAAAAGTATGGCTGGGACATGGATAGAAATTGCAATGAAGAGGCCAGGAAAATATTGTATAGTCTTATTTCAATTCTCTAAAACCTTATCGGTTTAGGGTTAAGGAATATTACAGGATGACCAATGAAAATATGTCTGGCTCATGGATAGAAATTGCAATGAAGAGGCCTGGAAAACTTTGTATAGTCTGACTTCAATTCTCTAAAACCTTTTCTCTTCATTGTGATAACATAAATATAACTGAATACATTACATCGTCTAATAACTCTAAATATATCAAATTATTATATTGTAATCAAATGCATACCAACTATAAACAGGAGGAAAAAAATTCTAATAAAAACCAGAAACATTAATACATCTCCCACTGATAGAAGAAAAAAATAAAATTAATTATATACGGTACTAAATTTATTACAACAAACCTACTTGTCCATAACAATTCTTCTCCGCTAGTAACTAGTATCTTGCAAAAGGCCAACATTGTATATCAATTTAAATGTCCTTTAGGAAATTGTATCTCTGATAAAATGTCAATACGTACGCTGGCTTTACTACGATGATGCTAACAATAAGACTTACATTTCATTTGGCTGAACATAGCTCAATACATTATGCCCACACTCACAGATTAGGCGGATATTAGTTGAAAGTACATATATATTACATGAAAACAATAACAAGTAAAAACTAAAAATCCTTGAACTCTTTATATAAGAGAGTTCAAGTCTAAAATAAATAGTCAATTATGAGTATAGCGATAAAGTCCTTAAATGCTCATGAAAAATGTATTATATACGTATGAAAAAAGATAAAATTTTACTCATCTCACATTGAAAAAAACTAAAAGAACACTTGAACTTTGAAATCTAGAACGCTGCATAAGCAGTAAAAAAAAAACAAAAAAAACAACAAAAAACACGAACAGTTGAAATGTTTTAAATTCACATATGGGTTTCGCATATACATACTCACAGACAACTTAACCTCCTGGAGATGTTCTCAGATGAGATTGAAAGTACTTGGGAAAATAAAAACTATTTGAAAGAAAATTTTGGTATTTTCTGAATCTACCAAAAAAATAATCCGCGAACTTGAAAGAATCACAACAAAAACTAATCGAGATGATATGTCTAAATTAGTTAACCAAACCAGTTTGAATAAAAAGTTTATGCCTAAATATACACAATATACACAATATACACAACACACACACACACACACATATATATATATATATATATATTAAAGAATATAGTTCTTTCAAGTGTCATAATACAATTTGATTTGCATACGTGCAATTTTTTTGATGACCTCAATGTCTAATCCCCCACAAGCGAATGCCTACGTTAATAATACAGGGTGACCCCACAAGAGAAAAAAAACAACAGGAAATTTGGTAGAGTTTATTTAATTGTTGGACTTTTTGTTAGGGTTTTTTGAAACAAAAACAAAGGTTAGAAATTTAGTCACTTAAAACAGAACAAAAACAGATGTTAGTTGTGGTTTTTTAACAAAAGAACTTTGTCGTGGGTTTTTTTCAGTTCACAAGTTGGATGTTCTTTCTTAAAGCGAACAATCACCTCGCGTTGAACATTTGATAACTGCGGCATGCTGGAACAACAAATGGTTAAAAAAATTTATATGTTAGTTAATTAGTTTTAGTTCATTCATATAGTAAAATATACAGTTATTTTTTTTATATGTTAGTTATTTTTTTTTGTTTTCATCATATAGTAAGTCTAAAATTTCCTGTATTTTTGTGGGGCTCCCTGTACTATCAAGACAAACATTTGTGAACAGGATTAAGAAAAACAAATATCAATTTTATCTTATCCCTGATGAGCGGAGTAATTCCTGCGAAACACTATTTTTGAACTTTTTATTTATTTACTAATATATTTTTGTTTTAAGTGTTTCTTGGTTGGGCTGAGAAGTTTCCTGTCACCTCTGGTATTTATTTTATAATTTCATTTGACATTTTCCACTGAAGTCTTTTTTTCACTTAATCTTTCAAATTCTGGGTGGGGAAAATTGACTCACCGAGGAAACAAATGTCAACTGGGAGACATTCATCTCGTATGCGCCGCGATCCTTTCTAATCAAGACGAACTGATAAGAATCCGTCTGCAAAAGCTGAAATGTTGCCGACTGAAGTTTATAATACTTTTCATCTGAAATTAGATTTGAAAATGTGAAATCTCTTTCCTGGCTTTGGTAAATGTTCCACTTGTCTAAACTTTATATATTATCACTCTTCATTGTCTTACCCTTTTTTTTCTTTACCTCATAACTTAATGTTCTTTTGGCAGATTTTAGAATTCATCGACACCATTTTCTGAAGAAAGGAAAGAAACTCTCAAAAAACAAAAACAAAAAAAAAACTAGAGGGGTGGGGCGTCTAAATGTACCCTTCGAAACTCGAGTATTTTTAGAATGTAGTACTAAACGGAGTCATGTCTTCTTTTTTTTATTATTTATTTTCGTGCGAAAACGGAGCACTCTCTCTCTCTCTCTTTTTACTCTTATGCGAACCGGATCTAATTTTATTCTAATGTAAATCGTATATATCTATCGATTAATTCACTGTGGTTTTTTATTCTATGCAAATTACTACTGCTATTTTATTGCTCGTGGTGGAATGGTCGTTTTTATAATGAAGTTTCAGATTCTTAGAATGATTAAAAGTTTGTGCTTACTCGTTTTTGCTTGCTCCGAGAATTTCGTGGTTATAGATAGCCTTTGAAACCGTCAACTGTCGATTTTCACAGAGCGAAGAAGATACACATGTGCTGTTCCTTTTTACTACTGCTATTCTATTACTGCTCGTGGTGGTAAGGTCGTTTTTATAATGATGAAGTTTCAGATTTTTAGAATGCTGAAATATTTGATCTTATTTCCAGAATGATTAAATATCCTTATCAATCATCACTGATGGAAAGGGTTGCTTTTAGAATGATGAAATATCATTATCATTCTGGATCATAACCAGGAGTGTACCAACGCAAAATGCCGCCTGGGGTCCGTATTAATAATGGTGTCCTCTTTTTTTCTTTTTTTTTTTCTTTTTTTATAAATGAAATACCCTTAATGGTGTTGATTAGTACTTGAAAAACAATAAATTAAAAAATTAGCTGAAAAAACGTTATCATATTTTAACCTTTCGAGCTTTTGCAAATTTACTAATAACTTGGTCAAAGTCTATCTTCTCCACAGTTTCATGTTCAATTAAAATGAGGGACAAATTGGATAAGCGATCTTGCGACATACTCGATCTCAAGTGACTTTTAAATGAGCTTCAGTTTTGAGAAGCTTCTCTCTGCAGTAGCAACAGAAACCGTAAGCGTCAAAAACAACCGTAGAGCAATCAGAATATTTGGCATTGTTTCTTGAACTTGTCATCGATAAATCCATCTCAGCCATTCGAAAGCCGATGGTTTGGTCATCATGGTCATGTCACGTTCAACTTTGGAAGCTCCCGCTAAAAATCCTGAAGCCAGAGAACTTCCAAAGACAGTTTAGATACGTCTAAGTCAGCACCGTATTCGCTACCGAGAATTTTAAATTTTCCCTCCAACCCAACTTCAGTATCTTCCAGGATTGCTTGCGATGATAATTCAGCGAAGACGAAGTTTCCAGATGAGACATGGAGTCAAATCGTGCTTCCGGTTCATTTACAAGTCGATCATGACATTCGTAAAGATTTTTCTTTACTTCCTGCACAAGTGTTTGACATGCATAATCTTCCTTTTCCCCAGGTAGTTTTATCTTTCTTATAATCAGCTTTTCAGCGGGATTTTCTATTTCCTCGCACTTTGATTTGATTAACTTTTAATACCAGCCTGTCCCTGTTATGGTTAAAGAAAATTTTGGTTACATCCACGTCGGTTATACACACATCCAAACCAATAACAGGTTCTTGAAGTTTCTTTTGGATGAGATTTATTTGTCACAGAATTTATTCCCAGGAAAACAAATGTGACATGAAGGAGAAGTTTTCAATAGAAAACAAAATGATTTTCTGAAGCTGAGATTAATGAATCGAGTGCTTGAATCACTCCTTGAAATCCGGTTTTCACTGTACGAATAGCTTCGTAACGTGCACTCCAACGGGTGGTTGCCAAATGCTTCATCATGACCACATGCGAAGATATAGCTTTCCACCCGTGCTTGGAAGAGGAGAAAAATGTATAGAGTTTCTCAATCACTCCAAAAAAATGTAATGGCACTTGTATTCACAGCCGAGGCATGAACACCGCATAAATTCAGACTTTGATTAGAACATGGCACAAATTTAGCTTTCCCGTTTATGTTTCGTAGAAGACGTTGAACACCACCATGAACTCCAGCCATACTAGCCGCGCTGTGAAATGTTATCCCTCTACATTTTTTGAAATCAAGTTTCTCTTTCTCCAGTCGATCGAAAATCATTTTCTTGATATACTGTCTTCTCATGTTCAGTGATAAAACCAAGAAATGATTCCCATACCCCCACTTCTTTGTCTTCAACAACGACATATCGACAAATGAAAATCATTTGATCAGTATAAGAAATGTCCGACGTGCTGTCTAGTATGATTACAAAGTAATCGGCTTTTCACATTTGATCCAATATTTTTGCCTTTACGTGGTTTCCCAAGATTTGAATGAATTCATTTTGGATTTTCGGTGACAAGTACCGCCGATTATCATTTACTTCTTTCAAATGTTTTCCAAGAACAGGATCATCCTTGCTCATAAGTTCAACAAGTTCTATAAATTTACCTTTATTGGAACCATATACAGCTTCATGATGACCTCTAAAAGGCAGATTCTGTTTCGTCAGAAACTTCACGGCATCAAGTAACCGTGTTAAAACCTGTCTCCAAATCTGTCTTTCTTTCATAGTTTGTTCTTGTAATTTACTGTCAAGAGTTTTACCTTTATTAAGGGTCATTGCCAACATCTTCTATTCCTTGAAAGCTCTTTAGTGGTCAGACGAATTTTCATGTTCAGGCATTTTTGAATTAAGCTTCCAGAACTTTTGAAATTCTGGATTTCTTGCTAAACTTGATTTGCGTTACTCTGACTTCAGGAAGAGGCGATAACAGAAACAATAAAGAAATTTGTTCATCTTTGAGTACAGCAATCACGATCCCAAAACAGTCTCTCTATTCTTCATAGTTTTGTAAAACCAGGGTTGAAGCATTACCCTCGGACTATTTTTCCCTGGTGTTACAGTCGGAGCAAACTGTTCATTTTTGTTTTGAAACTTTTTAGGTCCCAATGTTACAAGATCAACAAGCAACTACCCTAGGAAAGTTCGTCGCCAAATTGCGACGTCTTCGTACACACAGCAATTTCTGTGTTTGCCTGTTCTATTTCTTTATTTCCAGTAACTTCATCAGTTCCTTCTTCATACAAGGTGACACAAAAAAATGGGTATTTTTGAAGTGCGTATTGCCAGACATGAGCAAGTGGCAACACTGCGAGACAGTGACCTTAAGCAAGTAAACATTTCGCCGTTTAGAATTCAAGATGAAATTCACAGTATCTCAGCTGAGATGTTGCATCAGTCAATGAGAAATCTCAACAGCAGATTTCAAGAATGCATTCGTACAGGAGGACGCCATCTACAGGACGTTATTTTTAAAAAATGAAAATTCCATCATTGTTTCTTAAATGGCATGTTTTAAGATTTCAATTACTATGAATAAAATATTTTTCTTCCGTCACTCTTGGTTTTATTGGATCGTTAAAAAGTTCCCATTTTTTGGGGTCACCCTATATATATATATATATATATATATATATATAAAATTATATGAATATATATAAATTTCATACATGTGAATTATTTGCAATAACAGATTATTATAATAGCAGTTAATGAAGGCTGACCTTGTGAAATGTCATTTTTGAAAATAAAAACTATGAAATCTTAAACTTGAATGGTAGCTTTAGTGCTCTTTACAGCAGGTTTTAGATACAGGAAATTTGGGGGGGCTCACCCTGTATTTATACCTGTCCCTACTGCATACACTAGAGTTCTCTTCCCTTGGCTCATCACCATTGTCCCCTTCAATTTCTTTAACGTTACTTCCTGCAGGAAATTCCTCTTCAATTTTTATTTCTATATTTGTCTCCACCATATTCTCATTTTCTCCATGTTCCTCCCCTCCTAGATCCGATGTACATTCAGCATTTTCGTCTTTGCATTTTGCTTTTTTTAAGGAATGCCTCCTTTCAATTAGCAGCAAGAGTCAGCCTCTTACGCTCATTTGATCGGCTTTTTTTTTCGGGAAAATAAACTTGTTTTTCATCTGAATTCTTAAATAATTTTCTTTTACAATAGATTCATTGAGGCATTTTTCAATAAATATAGAGGATAGCTTATTCAATGCAACGTTGGGGTTACCCACTTGTAGAGTGAAAAATTGGCTGCGTTTTCAATGTAACATACATCTTCACCACATTTATTTACTTCTTCAACGAATAACAAAGCAATGAACAAAACACGAAAAAAAAAACAAAAAAAAAAAACACAACAATATTATACTGTAGAGGACCGTGTCGGCGATATTGAGTAGAAGTAGAAGAACACATGTGAGTTAAGATTTTCCTGCTAGCCGGTCCAACTACATGAGAAAGTTGGACTTTAATTAAGTCCAAAGAAGGCAAAGAAAATCAAACACAAGACCGATAAATATATGTAAACAAATATATGTATTAATAACAAGAAAGGTTACAAGTTACATGGACAGTTACATGGACAGAGTGCGTGTGGTGAATATTATGCATGTGTGTTGTGGTGAGTGTTCGTACGTACGTGTATTGTTCTTAGCGTTTTCCCAGCATTTGGGAAACGCTGTATCTGTGAGCGTTCACATCTGCGAAGTGGTAAGGCTGAAGGCCTGAGGAAAAAGAGAAAGAGGCGAAGGGTCAGCGAGTATTTATAGCCAGGGGAGAGAGACCCCTGGCGAAGGGTAAGGAGCTAAGGAGGAGATAACTCCGACAATACAATAACAAACAACTTTTCATTTATAAAGCATAAGAAATACAATGATTTATGCTGGAGTAAATAATTAAGATTTGCAAATGAAATATTTGTGGTGTTTGAATATTTAAAAAACAAACAACTCTTTTTTATGTTTGTGGAATGTAGCTTGTGAGTTTAAATGAAAGATTATGCGTTGAATTTGTTGCGATAAAATTTTCACAATGTCAGTGAAAGTATTTAAGTTAAATTTACTTTCTAACACCCGCGCTAAATATCTCTTAAAATTTTCCAAAATCGTCATAATTCCGTATAAATGTACATGCTGAACAAGAATTAACAATTAAATTATGAGAAAACCTACCGTTTTGGAGTAATCGACAAGAAAAAAATCGGACTTCTTGTTCGTCATTCGTCCACCATTACTGCCATACTGTTTAGTAATTTACTGCGGGATACATCCGGCCAATTTACTTCTTTTACAGACTTTCGGTGCAAAAAATCACTAAAATCATTACCGTAAAGCAATTCTTTTTATAAGTGTGGTTTTATTTATAACAGAAAACTTTAAACAAAAACAAATTCAATAATACAATAAAACGTTTTTTTTTGTGTAGAATCGAAATGACAAATTAAAAGAACAAATTAAATAATACAATGAAACACTTTTTATATTTTAAACTTGGTAAAGTAGAAGCGAAATGAGGGTTGATTGTATTATTTAATATTTTTTTAATTTGTCGCCTTTTCTACACAGAAAGAAGCCAAACACAACCACTGTGGCAGTGAACCTTAAATACCTAAATTCTAAACTTTATTTAATTAGTTCTTTTAATTTGTTATTGCTTTACGGTAGTGCGTAGTGTTTTTTTGTTGTTTTTTTTGTTTGTTTTTTTTTTTCACCGAAAGTCTGTAAAAGAAGTAAATTGGCCGGATGTATCCCGCAGTAAATTACTAAATAGTATGGCAGTAATGGTGGACGAATGACGAACAAGAAGTCCGATTTTTTCTTGTCGATTACTCCAAAACGGTAGTTTTTTTCATAATTTAATTGTTAATTCTAATTCAGTATGTACATTTACACAGAATTATGACGATTTTGGAAAATTTTAAGAGATATTTAGCGCGGGTATTAAAAAGCGAATTTACCAGTATTAAGCTGATTATGTGGAAATTAAACAGTTTTGTGTGATGTAAAATTCAAATGTAATTGTTGCGTAAATTAAATTATGATTAAGTTATCTTTTCCTTTGACTGTATTTTTGTCCAGAAATAATATTGGGCTTTTTATGATAAATCGGAAATTGTTCAATGTTCTGTGATTGACAACTTGCAGTGATAAGCAATACTTTGCTGTGAAATAAAAGAAGTTTAGTATGAAATGTGAGTGAGCGAATGTCTTAAAGCTTAAATTATGTTAAAAAGTAACTTTAAAACTTCAGATGATAAAGTGGCGTAGATTTGTTTAGCAATTGGTTTGGGGTCACATTTTTAAAAAGATTAAATAAATCTTTATTTACTTACAAATATCTAATCTTAGGCAGAAGAGTTCGAAGGATTTCAAAATTCACTGTAAAATGTTTAAGCGAATAAAATGTAGGCAAATTGCATCAAAGGAAATTTGTTTTTTGGATCAACCCAAAGAAAAAAAAAAACATTGTTTTTAAAACTCAACTAGAAAAAGTCACAGTATAAAAATTATTTTTGAGTTTTTTAAAAACAAAGTTAAAATTTTCAAATAACCTTTTCAGGGTGTTCATATCGTAAATTTAATTCTCGTTTTAGATCTTTCTAGAAATGTAAAAATTAGCGATTAGAATTTATTTTTATTCAAGTGATCAAACGTTGAACCTCTCCTGCTAGTTAAACTTAAATGCGGAGCAATTTTAGACGAGTAAGTTCAGTTAAGATCAGTAAAAAGGCACTTAATTAAACCTCCGCGCGCTAAATGTTCCGCAAGGCCGGTAATGGGCCGACAGCTGAACGCGACTGAGTTCGAACTTTTATTGACGATAACTCCAAAACAGTAGGTTTCTTCATAATTTAATTGTTAATTCGAGTTCAAATTAGCTTTTAACGCCCGCGCTAAATATCTCCCGATAAAAAAATTTTCTCAATGTTTTTTTTTTAAATCAAAGAAACTCGTCATTATAAAATTATTTTATTATGAATAAAGTACCTTAAATTTCATTAAAGTTTCAACATCTTCACAAATTATTTTGAAATCATTAAAAAAAAAAACTAAAAAAAAACATTTTATTTTTATTAAAAATAATTTAAAAACGATCCAAAAATTATTTAGATCGATTATCGCAATACAAAAACATGGCGGGTGGCGGGGATAAACTATATTGGGGATGTCGCTTGGAATGTCCCGGTGTGGTCTTGTGGTCGCTCCTAGCAGGCCCAGATCAAAGAACCAGCATCTCAGACAGTCTCCCGATCTTATTAAAAGCTACGGTTGCCAACAGGGCAGCATGTCATATGTTTGTGATCTTCCAAACAAAAAGGATTGAAGGTGAAAAAAAAAACATTCAATTAAGAAAGCAAAATATTAGTTTTCTTTTTTGAAATAATGAAAAAATGAATTATCGTGTCTCCAATTTTTTTCACCCGCAAAATCCCTTTTCTGTGTTTTCGGATTCTTTAAAAAGGAAAAATAGGAGGGGCAGATGATTTCAAAAGAGGATAGGGAGACTTTCAAATCTGTTATCTTTCCCTTTACAAGCATTTTTAAAGACATTAACGAAAAGACAAGATTTATGCTGGGTAGTAGAGGTGAGACCTCATTTCTTTTTTTTCTTTTTTTTTCAGAAGGCACCTGGCTCCACTTCGGCATTTCCTTTGTCAAAGGAACCGTGTTAGTAACATTCTAATTTTCTTAATTAGTTTCTCATACAATTCAATATTATCTGTTTTATTAAAACCAATTTTTACATTAACTTTTACACAATTCCAACATTTGAGTTATTTTTTTTTTCTCAAAATTTTAATATCTTTTTTTTTTTCTGTTCCTTTCCCGATGCCGTCTCTCCAATTTTCTCGGCCATCTTCCTTTCAGTTCTTTTTTGTCGTCTGTTTCCACATTGTGTGATTTCAATTGTCACTCGGAACGGGTTCCTCCTTTTCTGTGTTTTCGGATTATATTTCCACTGGTACCTGTCGTCAAAACACCTCATCATCATCATCATCATCATCATCATCATCATCCAAACTGTTTCGATTTGAGGTCATGAATTAACATGTTCCCTCATCTTCAATGACATTTTATACTGATTCGACAATATTTTGCCAGCCTCTGTTGTCCTCTGCGAGTTTGTGGATTCGTTGCAGATCTTCCTTGATTGTAAACTTCTCCAAAGGAAAAGTGGGATCTTTCTGCCTTGTTCTTCGAATGTCTCGGTTCAGTGTTGTGACTATGGTGGTTCTTGGATAACCTCTGAACTTTTTGAAGTCAGTCTTTTCAAAGTAAAAGTCCGTGGGTTTGTTAGCTGGTTTCAAAGTAAAACTCCATGGTTTTGTTAAGTAGTTACTGCTACACAGTAACTGGAGCAGCCATTACCTACTCCGCCATTTCAAATCTTTTCTTTTTCGTTTGTTTGGTTTTAATTTCTTTTAAAGCAAAAGACATTCTATTTTTAACATGTGGACGACCTAACATTTCTAGTGGTCCGAAATGTTCCTTCATGACCTTTCATGACACTTGGCTTTCCTTAATTGTTGACCTCATTTTTATTCTTTTTAAATCGTTTCTGTTAAGTGACTCGTCCACAATAAAGATTGAAGTAAATATGAGACAGATTTAATAAAGGTTGACAAGTTTTCATCTGACATTTTTGTTAGTGGAGTATTGTCAACCATTTTAAAGACAATAAAGATGAAAGTTCTTCTATTTGAATTAGAACTCTCGGACAATGACTTCGTTATGTATTTGGAGATAATAAATTTTAGTTTCATTGACCTACACTTTTTTGGCATAAATTTTCGATACCTAAAGTTTAAAATTGAATTTTAAAAATGAAAAATCTTTCTTGAAGATTTCATTTTTGCTTTAATTGAAAGTTTAATAATTAAATTAGTAAAATATACTGGGGTATTTCAGATATAAATTATATAGATTGGAATGTCAAATTTAATTCCGATTTCTTAAAATTTTCTTAAAAGCAGTCATTTTCTTAATTTTAAGAAATTTGTAAATAAAACAAATTTTTCTATTTTAAAATTCTTTCAAAAAATAAATATATATTTCTGACATGTTATTTTAGCAAAATTAGAAAATTTAAAGTCAAATTAATCTGATTTGAAATAAATATTACTTACTTATAGCATAAAAAATAATATACAACCATTAATGATTGGTCCTGGTCATCTGATCCAACGTTTGATGGACTTGCTGAAAAACGAAGCGATGACAGCTACTATGGATGACCCAACTGTCAGAAATCTAAGTAAAGGTATTTTTTTGTTTGTTTTTAACTACCTAGTAATTTTTACAAATGAACATATTTTCCGCAATTATTTAATATTTTATTGACTTTTATTTACCTTTCGAAGATGCAAAAATAAAAAAAAATTAAAATACTATAAAGTGGACGTACCTATTTTAATTTCATTGACATGGAGTTAAAATCACACATTTCTCTTCTATGTGAATCATTATCATTCCTGTTCTTGTATTGATCTCTCTCTCTCTCTCTCGCACCCGGCCACATCGCGTACGATCCCCAAAGTTAAGCAACGCCGAGCCTGGTCAGTACCTAGATGGGTGACCGCTTGGGAATACCAGGTGCTGTAAGCTTGGATGTGCAGGTGGTGTAATGGATAATGGCTCGGAATTGTTAATCGGAGAGCCGAGTTCCAATCTCCGTTGGGTTCGTTATATTCACTTACGCGCAAATATCTTTGGGAAAGCTATAAATCTATCTCTTCTCCCCCAGCTATGGGTTAATTAGTAAGAATTGTATTACTAAACCATTATTCGCTCCACAAATTCTTAAAATCTAAAATTATTTTCTGGCTTTAAATTACTGGCAAACGGTTGATAATCCGTAAAAAACGAATCAATCATGTTCTCCCATCCTTAATAGTGCATTTTTCTCATATTCTTTAACACTCGGTAACCAATTGCATCTTAGTGGTTTTATTGCCTTGCGTAGTGTGAAATGATTTTTAAAAAAATACAAAGACTGCCGAAGAGCGCATTAATAACATTTCGCGAACATTTAGGCCGGTAGATGAAAATAAATAAATAAATATATTCTTTAAGAAATAAACGGAGTGTCTACTCAAATATGGGTATCGTTAATAGAAAAAGAAAAAAGCGGCGATATGAAAGAAGACTATTTAAACATTCTGTGGTCAAATTTTACAAAAGATGTGTCAACAAAAAACAGCCAAAACAGCCAAATTTAAATTGCAAACTGGTGCAGTTCAGTTGGATAGTAATTCTTGAGTTTTAAACCAAAGAATTAATATAGCTCCGTAGTTGAGCTGCTAATCATTCAAGGATTCGCTTGGCTGTATTGTTCAAGCCCATAAAACCAAGGCAGTCGACATTGGCCTATATTGTTAGTGCTGAAAAGATTGAATTGATAATGAACAACAAAAAGGAAAGAAATATAAACATTCAAGAGTAGAAACAGATGGCCAAGTGGTTTTGCTTTTAAGCTTATGAAATGAGCGTCAGAGTTTCTCCTTCATTTTAATCGCTATTCAGAATCTTGATCTTAATACTCAGTTGAATCTATGAAAATATTCTTTCAGAAAACTTATATAAAGCCGCGAGTCTTCGTTCGTAACAAAGATGGCGTCGAAAAGCAGTATTCGTATCTATATCTATAATTCTCAAAATGTGTGTGTGTGTGTATGTATGTGTGTATGTGTGCGTATGCATGTGTGTATGTATGTGTGTGTGTATTTACGTGTGTGTGTATTTACGTGTGTGAGTATGTATGTGTTTATGTGTGTGATCGGATGTTGTTTATGCGTTTCCACAGTTTTCATGCGATTTAGTGCCGGTAATGCGTCCAAATTGGCTGGAAAAAATTACAACTTTGAAGATGAAAAATCGAACAAAACTGTTTTTTTACACTTTGTGCAAAAATCAAAGCCAAAATTTAATGTCTGTAAAAAGCAGCGTACAACCAATTCAGAGAGTTGAAATCTAACGCAAAAGATTATTAGAATTATAGCAAAAAATTATATTATAAATAGAAATTATCGTATATTATTATTATGACAGTCCATGGAAGAGTTTCCTTACTTGCAAGATTGAGAATGCAAAAACGACCCTTTTCAAGCAACTCATTCAAATTGTTAACCCTCTATTTGGGGATGTGCCCCAGTTGCACCCCATTGTTGTTACCAATATTGATTTTCGGGTGGGCTGACTTTAAACTTAAAGTGCTTCAATTGAACGGCAAAAATTCCCAGTAATGAAACACTCTGTCGAAAACGGGTTATACAGCTAGCATGATTATAAATGCTGGACAATTTCCTTGCAGGCGAAGGGGAGACTTGAGACAACAGAGATGATGTTCTACAGAAGGATGCTGAGAATATACTGGACAGGAAATGTGAGTCAGAGGCACAACTCAAAATACGAGCTACAAATTGAAAGCATTAAAATCATACAAATAGAGGACTTTGGGAACAAACGACAGAAAAGCGATACCGGAATCTAAAAATGATTTGGAATAGCGAAAGATGCCTTCTAAAAGAGAAGCAAAGTATTAAGAAACAGGAAAATTTCGTTAAAAACAAAGAAAAGAGTGCTGAATATTATCGATCGTTCTATGTGGCAGTAAATGCGGGACACTTCATTTAAGCAAGATATGTGGAACTACAGGAAGATACTGAGAATATCAGTGACGGAACATGTGGGCAACGAGGAAGTTTTAACGAAATAAGACCAAAAAGAATCAGAAATGGACAGTTGAAATTTCTGGAAGACATGATGAGAAAAGAGAGCTTGGAGAATTTGACACTCATAGGACATATTGAAACTATAACCCACTACCTCGAGTTGCTCTTGGGCCTAGATAAAATAGTGCAATGGCTGACCGGTTCTTTTTTTTATATACCGGGTGTTGTATATCGGCTGAGGAAGACCTTTGACATCACTTCCGCCGCATCAAAGAGTAAGCGAAAAATCGGAATGAGTGATAGCATAAGCAAGATATGCATCGGGTGGCTAAAATAAAACAGTGCGCACAGGTGTCCTGAGCAAAAGGAAATACGTGCCTGCGTGGACGCATGCCGGAAGAGGCGTGACCACACGAAGTTGCGTGGGAACATGCCGGAAGTGGCGTGGCCACAAGAGGTTGCGTAGGTGACATACGGGAAGAAGTCGTAACCACTTGAACGATATTTAACCGGTTCGATTCTTGATCTGGACAGAGGGGCTGGCTCGAGGTTTACCGAAGATTTTGTCTCCGTCAATTCCTGTGTGCGCAATCCCAACCTCTTTGATTCTCCCTCAATCTACCCAATTGCCACAATTCGAACAATATATATATATATATATATATATGTGTGTGTGTGTGTGTGTGTGTGTGTGTGTGTGTGTTCGTCGCCTTATTTGAGTCCAGCAGCAATATACAACGCGTGGATGTTGATGTTACTCAGGCCCTCCTCTCAGAAGTTAAAGAAGCAAGATCTACAAGACAGCAGGTGGTTTGAATTCAAACTCTTCATTCTCCGAGACTTCCAGACTATGGGGTTCCCTCCTCTCGGTCATACCGACAAGATCCAGTTGAATCGAGGGCACTTCGTTTGTGGTGGTGGGGGGTCTGCAGTTTGTCTGACTCCGGGTTTTCTCTCTGGATTTACTTCATTTTCTGTGTTTGGATATGATCGCAAGGCAATGGAGATTTAAAATCAGGGTTTTCCTTTCCCTAGATGGATTTCCTTCCTGGGCTGAACTCAGTTGTCAGAGGCTATTTGAGGCGCATGACACGGAAGCATTTTATCGACAGTGGAAGCTTGTCTTTACTATCACCTCGGCTATGAGAACCTTTATTTATGACCACAAAATTTATTAAAAACTTTTAAAAAAGATTTAAAATAAAACAAAATTAGCCAAAATAAATTATTTAAACGAGGACAATCAGAATAAAAAAAAACAAAAACAAAGAAAAAACAGTTTTTTAATCGTTTCTCCCCACGCAAGGCGACAAAGCCACTAAGATTCAGTTGCTTACAGAGGGTGAAAGTGAAAGAGAATGAGAAGATTGCGAATGGGGAGGATTGGGGAAAAGACAAAAATGTAACGGGGTTCAAGAAGACAGATGATGGTGATTGAGGTTTGTATTTAAATTTTTGAACATTGTAGTTATGAGGGAAGCAAGAAATCGTAAAGGTGTTCCACAAATGGGAAATGCGAGAAAAGAAACTGTTAGGGTAGAAGTGGCGGTTGCATCGACCTAGATGCCAATCTAGTAGCACGCTTAAATTCATGTATTCGAGGAATCTGGCGAAAAAGACTGTCAACAAAGTTCTTCAAAAAAATATTCCGGTAGTGTGGCAAAATTTCGCCCAACAGAGTCGAAGAAGCAAATTAAATGGTTGAAAAGCGGGGAAGCAATTCCTTCCCGTCGTCCGAAATAATTATTTATTGTATGGAACAAGTACGGCAAAAGGTCACCATAGGGAAAGAGGGTTGTAAACTTTATTTGTCACAACATCAGCTTATCTTCACTATTTACATTGGTCGGACTATTGTCCTCATCTTTGTTGCCATATTTATCACAATGTTTCGGCCGTTGTACGTTCCGGTCTTCTTCAGGTGATTGGAACGTCGAACTGAACCCTTTACTTCGCTCACTGGAGTAGACTGTTCTAGTTCCACGTGCCATGTCTAATGGATGTCAGTTATCAGTTATCTCCTGGTTAATTCCTCTCTCCAAGTTCTCCACTGCCTTAACCAGGTATTGAACTCAGACTCTTTGGGTCTTGTCACTGGATCTAACTAACGCGTGAGTAAGCAACTGAGAGATGATAAGAAATCAGTTTGTAGATGGTTTCATTGACGTATTTTTGTAAAGAGGGTTTTTGTCTAGAGTCAAATCTGTTACTGGTAATTTTTTTGTTTCAAAGGTGTATTGTTGGTATTTTTACTATAAAAATCTATTTTTATACTTTCATGGTGTTTTGACCCCAGTTTGGGGGTTAACTACTTGGCCACACCTGGGACCCTAACAGGTGCTACTAGGTGGACCTGGAAAAATGCACATACAAGAGTTGTGAAAAGCAAATCAGACTGTGAGTACCTGCTTCTATGTAATCTGTCTATAAAGGGATAGTTCTTACAGGGCAGGGGTCGGTAATCTACCGTACGCGTGCAACGCGTGGTACGGCAAGCAATTTCCAATGGCACGATTCCACAAATGACATCACAAAGTCCGAACCAATAACTGTTACAACGTAAAGAAGATATTTAGCTGTTACAATTGTAATATATATTAAATATTACTATATAAAATATATTGTAGAACACGTATATTGACCTTGACTTGTATAAAAATACGTCTGCTGTTGGCACACTGAATGATTTTCAAACCCTAAGTCGGCACATAGCAAAAGATTGCTGACCCCTGTTTTAGAGGGTCCCTGATTCAAGGGGTCTGTGACTCAAAAAATGTTTAAGAACCACTAATCTAGAAGTTTGCTAACCAAGAGGATTTTGAGCCTCTGATGGTTCATGTGTCAATCCACCTTATGCTTGAGTAATGGATAGCGATTCGGATTGAGGAATCGGAGAGCCGAGTTCGAATTCCAGTCGAATCCTTTACATTCACTTACGTGCTAATACCCTTGGAGAAGGTATGAATCCTCTTCTCTTCCCAGCTATGGGGATAATAGGTAAAGGGATATGGGTAAATAGAAGGACGAACCAGGTTGGATGGCAACTGGTCTACCACAGAAAGAAATGGCAACCTACTGAGGATAAAAGATCTGCCTCGTCAGTCATGTATCGAAAGATACGTGATCGCCTAAGCGTGTATCACGCATAGCACATAACTGAATAGGGTGTTTTAGGAGTTTTTGCTTCAGTTAAATTTAAACTACAGTATCGAAGGTCATCAGCCCTTTTACCGACCTCCCACTTTTTTCTTTCTCTTTCTCCTCCTCATTGGGTGACATATTTCAGTTCTCTAGCAGCTGCGAGATGACCTTTCGTCTCGAGAGTATAAGTTTCGTCGCTGTCACACACACAGACACACACACACTCGTACAGTTAACTGTTACAGCTGCCACGAATCGTTTGGTCGGACGTTCACCATACAATCATTCTTTTTGTTTAGTTTGTGGTTTGTTTTTCCATTTGTATATAAATATTATTTTATATATTCTATACTGCATATACTCGCATATCATGAATCTTTTGACGACCCAATTTTGAAGCTAATTTTAAGGGGGTTGCATCATATCTGACAAATAAAATTAGAGTATGCAATGCTGGACCCCAGGCTACGCTATTGACCAAACTATATACCCATTTACTGTAGTCCAATTATCTTCGTACGCTTCCTTAGAGTAACATCCATCGCAGATAAAGGCCGTAGGACAACTAATGGGCAGTCGAGACATTAGTATTTGGGCGTGATAAAAATCTAATGCAATCACGGATGACGCAATATTTTTCAAGGCCAAATTTCATCATACATCGCGAAAATAAATCCATATTACTGCACACCACTGCAAATGACCTTATCTGAGGAAAAAATAGAAATCGATTACACCCTGTCACCCCAGTGGGTCTAAAACTGACCGTATGATGAATGAAAAGAAACTAAAGCAGTTTTTTCAATTAATTTGCACACAGGTATAGGAGCCAGTTTAAAAAGTAACATCTCTAGGGTAACACCCTCACACATACACTTTGTTTTTTATATACATGTTTTTATCTTTGTTTTATTTTACAGAAAAATTTAAGGTAAAAAATGGTTTTGTTGACTTAGGTTAGTTCCAATGGTTTTAAATTTTATTAACTAAAAGAAATCCTAATCAAAAATTAATAATAGTTGACTTCATATAATAAAAAAAAATTAATTATATTATTATTACTACTAATACTACTAATAAACTGTGAATACTCTCGTATCATGCGACTTTTGAAGAACTAATTTTGAAGCTAATTTTAAGGTGGGTCGCATCATACATGAGATATAAAATTAGCGTATGTAATGCTGGACCAGGCTACGCCGTTGACCAATCTATATTTACTGTATCTATTTACCGTAGTCAAATTAGTTTCAAAATTAGGTCTTCAAAAGTCGCATGATACGCGAGTGTTTACGGTAACTAAAAAAAATCCATTATAATCAAAAGAAGTTATGGTAAAATTGGGATTTCAGTTTTGTATTGTTCTTTAGTAATAAACTCATCCCCCATTTCTTGGCCACAGTAGATTCATAGATGAAATTCCAAAACAACCTTATCAGTAATCAAATGAAAGGATGATAGAAAGTGAGGGATCAGTTTTGTATTGTTCTTTAGTAATAAACTCATCCCCCATTTCTTGGCCACAGTAGATTCATAGATGAAATTCCAAAACAACCTTATCAGTAATCAAATGAAAGGATGATAGAAAGTCAGGGATCAGTTTTGTATTGTTCTTTAGTAATAAACTCATTTCCCATTTCTTGGCCACAGTAGATTCATAGATGAAATTCCAAAACAACCTTATCAGTAATCAAATGAAAGGATGATAGAAAGTCAGGGATCAGTTTTGTATTGTTCTTTAGTAATAAACTCATTTCCCATTTCTTGGCCACAGTAGATTCATAGATGAAATTCCAAAACAACCTTATCAGTAATCAAATGAAAGGATGATAGAAAGTCAGGGATCAGTTTTGTATTGTTCTTTAGAATTAAATTCATCCCCCATTTTTTGGCCACCATATATGCTATTCATTTCTATAATCTAGACAAGATTTAAGTAGCTTAAAAATATTCTAAAAATAGGTTGGTTTGTTATATATATTGTATATACTCGCGTATCATGCGACTTTTTAAGGGGCCACATCATACATGAGATATAAAATTAGCATATGTACTGCTGACCTATATATCCATTTACTGCAGTCAAAACGTACAGTTGTATGCAAAATAACATAACTGAGTTGTTACTGTGCTTGATTGGGTGAGTGGTTGGTAACGTGAATGGTTTTATCCTTATATCTATTCAGTCTGCCGTTATTTTCGGCTGGTGAACCGATATTTCTGTCGCAATTTACGACTGCGGGGAATTTTACTTACTAACATCATTTTGTTAAGTTTTTCTAAATAATCCTTTTTACGCATTGGAGAGAGACATTGTTATTTCCCCAGATAAAATATGCACATATGGGAAGTGGTTAGGACTTTACGGAGAAGTTGTAGCATTTTGGTAACTGCAGTACAAATGGTATTCAAGAATCTGGTGTTATGGTGAAATGAACAATTGTAGCGATACAGTTTGTCCCCAGTCCATCTTTGAGTAAATTTAATGTTCAGGATTTTTTAGGAATCCTCTTCCCAGCCCAGCTTTGAATCGTCAAACATAAAATTTTGTTATTGATTTTAGATGGAACACAAATGGACGGAAAGGGTTGGTGCGTCCCCCAGCCAGTATCCATATAATGAGTAGTCAGGAAAATGTGTGTAGGGGTCTGTTTTCCGTGGCCAGAACTTAATGAGAAGTCAGGTAAAAAAGAAGTTCGCTTTCTCATAACAGAAAACATTGCCGATTAATTGAGAAATCGTATTTCTTTTTGCTACTTCCCAATCCATTTGTTGTTATTTCTTTGTTGACGTCGATCACGGCAATAACTTAATGCTTATCTGTGAGTCATAGCGGGTGCATACAGACTACTTTAGATGTCATCATAGCTTCTGCAGTGACGTGCAGAAACGCATCATCACACATTATCAGACAAGTGGGTCAGGGATTGGACACAGCTGAAGACCAGTCACATTCTTCCTCCGTTTTCGGTCTTCGGCCATATTTGATATAAAATATCATCAATAAATAACATTTCAGACGCGCCGGGTTTTCTGTCTTGATCTCGACCCTCCAGCTAGAGATCAACTGGTCAGAAGTTCTGGAAAAGGCCGAGGCTTCACATCGTTTGAGGTCCCCAAGAAATCAGTTGGCCAGTCGCTTTATAGGTAAACAGGAGTCTCCAGAGATAGACCTGAATTTCAAAATTTACCTGGGCACGAGACCACGTCTCTGATTGGTCAGTAAATAAAATAAAAATGAATCGGCAACAATCCACATAGATGAAATCATTTTTTTTTCGGGGTGGGGGGGCGTTATTTTTAATTGCTAATTCTAAAAATAGAAAATTTTTACAAACCGTCTGGCTTTCTCTAAAAAGTACGTGTAGATGACAAACCTAGACGATTATAATGTTTGTTTATTTACACCTTTCAATTAACTATTAATTTTAATTGTTTTACACTATTAAAATATAGAATTATTTAATAACACATTCGGGTAAGAAAAATAATAGGAAAAACTTCGATATGATTGTTTAAGTCGGAAACCGTTTTGAAATGAAAACCGTATTTGCCGGACAGTTTTGTTTTTTCCTAAAATAAAACTCGAGCAATTCGTATAATATGCAGGAATTCAATTTACCGTCTGGCATAGATAACCTTCTTACGAAGACCCTAACCTTCGCTCGTCAGTATTTTTCGAGCCTTATTTCAGGAAAATTTAAAAAACACTAAAAAAAACTGCATCCTTGATGCCAGGAAAATTTTTTTAAACATTTCATCCCAAGCAAGGCGGGAGTGCCACTAGCACGCAAGGGTTTACAGAGAGTGAGAGCAAGAGTAAAGAGGGGGTGTTTGAGGAAGGAAGACCGACGGGGATTAGGATCAAGGCTCCAGAATATGTCGATTGGCGTCACATTTGAATATTTGAAGATTATAGCTACCAGGGAAGTAAGTAGGAGGAAAGGAGTTCCACTCTCATGTGCGAGAGAAGAAGCTGTTGAAGTAGAAAAGGCGGTTACATTTAACTGTTTCGACAATGAAAGAGTGGGACCGAGATGCCAACCTAGTAGCACGCTTAAATTCATGCAGTTGGGGTACCAGTGTAAGTAGCTTGTCAGAACAGTTACCATGAAAATATTTGTAGAAAAGACAGAGGGAAGCTAAATCTCGTCTGTAGACGAGATGCCAGATCAGAATATAAAATATTTGCACGTGAATTTTTCGCCTTTCACCAAGTACATCATATAGCCAATCCGCTTTTCTATTTTTTGGTACCTCCATAGTGTTACCAGAAACAACCTTCCGCTTTGAGCTTCTTAAGGATGGAATCACAGTTTCTGTAGGTTCTTCTTGTGGTTCTATTTGTCCAGCCTCTAGCTTCCCTTTTGTTGATCTTGTGCTTCTTAACGTTTTCTGTGGTGACTTCAGTTGACTTAAATCATTTAATAATACTGCATATCTTTGGCTGCAGGTAACTCGCTCTCCAGTTTTTCTCGGTGTCGACTTCATCTTTACTTTCTGGAGCTTGTTTTTCACATATATCGTCGGTGTTACCCATTCAACTTTTTTAAATACACCGGTTTTCTCTAATATGTCCAATTCTTTATCTATCTGTTCAATTGAAGCAAACAGCACATTCCTTTTCTTTTTGAATACCGCCTGAGCGTTTTGTTTTGGCTGGATTTTTGCCTCCATCTTGGTACACGTTCCCAAACCTGGAGAAAAAACAGTAGGAAATGTTTCCTTAAGTTTCCTTACTAATTTTTGTGCTTCGTAGTTTAAAAAACCTACCTTGTAACAGAAAGAATTTATCGGTAGATCCCATGATTGAAATTCTGTTATCCAACCTGTACCAAGTTCGTGGTATTTTCTATGACAAATAGTTTAGCTTTTCGCGTTTTTTATTTAACGTGACGTTTGTAACAAATTTTCCTCAATTCTGCGTCTCTTTCCGACACCAGCCCTTGAACAAACACTAAGCACTTAAAGTTGTCAGCGCTTAACTCTGCTAGTTTGAATTCTTCACAATGCTTATTCACATTGGCTGCGTACGTTATATAGTCTAGTTCGTCATCTTTCATCAGATTCAAACATTTCCACCTCTTGTGAAACAAAGATGTCTTTTTACTAAATAATTCAGTTAATATATTTACCGCCTCGGTAAATGTCAACTCGCTAGATTTTTTTCGGTAAAATGTAGTTTACCAATTTGTTATGCTCAGCAGTTCCTAACTTGCTTAAAAGAAGACTAACCTTCTTTCCTTCAGACCACGAGTGGCAGTCCTTGTTATACACGTCCGTATATTTTTTATAATACTCCTCAAAAGTTATCTATTCATCTGGACTGTATGTGAATATTTCAATTGAATTCCATATTGTATTCTCTGGGAAAGAATCATTTTGTAGATTTTTCTCTTTCCTCTTCTCAGTTATTTCCAGAATTTTGTTCTGAAACTCCTTATGCATCTGTTCCATTTCTCGTTGAAACTGTATTTGTCTATTAAAACTTTCCTCCTGTAGTTGCATCTGGAATGTCTTCTGTTGCTCTAATATTGTCATCTGTTGTTCCGTCTGGAACTTAAAAAATTCCTGGAATATATTTTTGCATTCCTCAATCTTCGCAAAAAGTTTACACAATGATTAAATATTGTATAGGGGGGTCCTACGAATTTGCAATTCGTAACCTATTTGAGCAAACTGTCTTATCAAAAAAAAAAAAATTCTTTTCTCAGTTGAGAATACGACTGATTTTTTCGTCAATAAGTTGACGTCTTGTCTTTCGAAAAACTTTGCCAAGTTTATTTATTTATTTATTTTTTTTTTTTAAGTGTGAATCCGAGATTTTGTCGCCTAAATTGTGACGAGCAAGTTTTTTTTCTTCCTCCGTATCAGTACGAATTTCGTCACGAAATAATGTTTGTGGCGAGTGAACTTTTTTTTTTTTTCACCGTATGGATCCGAATCCCTTCGCCAAATTATACTGTGGTGAACGAAAATTTTTCTTCCTCCGTATGAGTTCGAATACTCGTGGCCAAATTTGTTATGGCGAGTGAATTTTTTTTCTCCGTCCGTATGAGTACGAATTCCTGGTCGCCAAATTTGTTATGTGGCGAACGAATTTTTTTTCTTTCTCCGTATGAGTTCGAATACTCGTGGCCAAGTTTGTTATGGCGGGTGATTTTTTTTTCTTCTTCTCCGTATGAGTACGAATCCCTCGTCGCCAGATTTGTTATGGCGAACGAATTTTTTTCCCTCTTCCACCGTATGAATCCGAATCCCTCGTAGCCAAATAATGCTGTGGCGAACGAAAATTTTTCTTCCTCCGTATGAGTTCGAATCCCTCGTCGCCAAATAATTGTTGTGGAATGGTTTCACAGTGGAGGCTTGTATTTGTACTAAGTCAGTCCTAAAATAGGTTCGACGTACAAAATGTTAGGAACTTGATATGATAGGTAATGACGCAGAGAAATCTAGTTGTGGTCGCTGATACTTTAGTATCCGACTAACGGTCGTCCGGCATCGACTGACTGACCGAACCACTGAGCGACTGACTCGTTACTATTACTACTCCTACTTATTATAGGTGGGAGAGTCTATTAACTATAGAATAGGTGTATTCGACTATAACAATCTCTCAGTTGCTTCTTTGAGCAGAGTGCAACTCAGTTGTGGCTCTGTCCGCGAATTGCACTAAAGAGAACGGGACGGTAATCATACCGATGCCAGCGCAACCGATGATTGCGGGGTCTGGGCAATATTTGTTCTTGGCCTGGGTGTACGTACTCAGGTTTTCCCCACGTTAAACCCGACCTTGTATCACACCTCGTTTCAGTGGAGGTTGTGCTAATTGATTAAATTATATGGATTAATAATTGTTGAATAAATAGGCTGTGTGATGAAATTAACAATTTCCTCTCACATTAAATTTCAGTATTCAACAAACATGAGAAAGAAGAGTTTTTGCACAACAATGAATAAAATATTTATATAACAAAGAGGTACAAACAACTGGAGTAAAAAGGTAGTTTTAAAAAGTTCAAACATCCTTTTATGTTTAGATTGAAAAGTTATCAATGTTCTGGTTTGATAGATTATAATTTTTTGAATTGTCTGTACAATAATGAGAAAGTGTGTTTGGGTATTATTGTAATTTAAAGACAAATGAACAGTTCAAGATTGTACTTAAGTAAAGAAATATTGTTCACGACTTACTTTAAGGTTTACGGAATTGTCGCTCTTTTACTTGTTTTCACGTGTCGTTCGAAGAGAATATTCTGTAGTTGGAGTAAGTGATTCTTAACAAGCTGTGTTTATGTTAATTGCAATAATTAACGTTGAGCTTGAAAGCGTATGAAAAAGATTCTTATATCAAGTTGAATGTGGAAAACTTGAGTCGATGGTTTGTGATAAAATATTGCTGTGTGAGTGGTTGTTCTTTCAGGCTGAAATCATGTTAAGGAACTTTAACGTAAAATCTGAAACTGCGTGACGAGTTCAAAGGATTCCGATCGGCTCACTGTTGAAGATGAAAGACGTTTCATATTTATTGCTAACTATGGTCACGTGTTAGGCTCACAGAGGTTTGACAGATTTTGGCAGAATTATTTTTTGGTCAGGTCAAGAACTAGGTCGAACATGACTTAAATATTAAGTGACCAATTAGAAGTTGAGATTTTCTGGAAAATATATATTATGCTGTATAAGCTCTGTGATCCACTTTTTGTACGAAAATTAATATTGATAAAAAAAGGTGTTAGCGGAATGCTAAAAGACCACAATCACCGAAACGACGCATGCTCACCGTATTTACTATTTACAAACATGGAGAGGGGGGGGTAAAAAGTATGATTTTTATTTGCATAATAATAAAAAAAATAACCCCATGTCATAAATGAAAAACAAACAATGAAAATATTAGTATAGGACCCTCTCCACGGTTAAATGTGATATAAAAGCGAGTGAAATGGTTGAAAGATACAGTGGGAACGTATAAAAAAATAAATAAAAACTAAAAACACGAAATGACCTCACCCCTTCAGAAAACACTCATTTCAGGCCAAGCAAGGCGGGAAGCCACTAGCACGCAAGGGGTTACAGAGAGTTGGAGCAAGAACAAAGAGGAGTCATAGAGGAAAAGATGAAGAGACGGTTAGGGGATAGATCAGGGCATCTGGAGACATCGATTGACATTACATTTAAATAGTTGGAGATAGGGTTAGGAAAACAAGAAATGGGGAGGGAGTTCCACAGGCGAGAAGTGCGAGGCATGAAGCTATTGGAGTAGAAAAGACGGCCACATTTAACAGTTTCGACAGTGAAAGGGTGAGAGCGAGATACCAGCCTAAATTAAATTCATGAAGTCTGGGAACCAGCGAAAGCAGCTCATTGGAGCAGTTACCGTGAAAGTATTTGTAAAAAAAAGAGAGCGGCTGCAGACGAGATGCCAGATCAGGGCTAGTTAAATTGTATATCCGTCTCTGGATTTTATCAAGGATCTTGAGACAATTAGAAGGGACTCCAGACCATATATAGCAGCAATAATCCATGCAAGAGCGAATGGTTGATTTGGCGAGAAAAATAGATTTGCGATTTGTGCTTTCTGTCGCGAAAGTGTTGCGTGTCGCATTTCTAGTGTACAAAGACACTTTGAAACTAAACACGAAAGTTTAAAACCTCAGAAGAGCAAAGAGAAGGCATCAAAAAAGCTATTTCTGGTTTCAAAAAACAAACTGGTATTTTTGAGACAAGCAGCTGGAAGGAAGGATAAAGCTACTGAGTGGAGTTACAAAGTAGCTGAATGTGTGACTTTAAAAAGTAAACCTTTTACAGACGGAGAGTACACCAAAGAAACGTTTTTGCGCAGTGCTGAAATTTTGTTTGGTGATTTACCAAATAAGGAGATTATAATCTCTTGAGTTAGATAAATAACGGTGTTTTACAAGACCAATTGAGAGGTGAATAACTGACTTGGCTGAGAATTTAACAATTAAAAAAACAATTGGATTAAAAGAATCCCAAGTATTTAGTATCGCTCTTGACGAACGAAGCGATTTAAATGATTTGTCACGTCTAGCTGTAGTTGCAATATATTGTAGTGAGCAAAACAAGATCTAGATTTAAAATTCAAATGCTAAGCACTGACTCATTGTTTTTTTTAGAAATTAAAAAGACTCGAATTTACAAACTTTACTTAACACACACGCAAAAGCGAATCCAAAACAAAACTCGTGAAATTTCACATCTTGATGCGAAATGTTTTTCGGCCAATAAAAAACTAGGAAACATTTAAAAACAAAATTCAAATAATCTTCAATTCTCAGAAACAAATTCTTTTACGGACCTTTCCGCAAGCCGACGCCAAGTTTGTTCATCGTCCAATGGAAAAGCCTGAATCATATCCGGGAGTGAATTCTCAAATGACCTTTTCAAGCCTCACAAACAAAATAAAAGACGGGCAAGTTTGCCTGTCACCAGAGAAAAGAAGACGAGCGTATTAACTCGTCCCTTGACGAACGTCAAGCGATCGTTATTATTATCTCTACCCTTCTCACTCACCTCTTTTATATTTGATAAACGAAAGGAATATTTAAGACTGAGAGATTACTTCAAAGACATTCCTACCCTACGATAACGCTCATACATACATACATACATACATACATACACACGTTCCTTCCTACGTACACATAAAGTCATTCTTGCAAGGACTACTACGAACATTTTGACGACCTTGTATCAACCAAAATACATTAATTTTATTTATAAAGACCTTAATTAATTTATATGTATATAAATCTGTTGTTTCACTTTACAATTTGATTTTCTTGTTTTATACCCCCTCCTCTTATGGTGGGCTATCTAACTAACAAGGCCAAATCAAACTAATCTGTTTCAACACTCATACACTTCACTATAACTGATAACCCACTATAATATCACGAGAATAATTACATTTATGAAGAGTTATGTTGCTTATTATCCTTTCATGATACAACCAAAGCAAAAGACATTTTGACTGCATTTATTAGTTATATTACTAAACATGACATTGTCTTGAACAAATTTTTTTCTGTGACAACCTATGTTACTGCTGCAATGTTTGGCAAGATTTGTAAATCTTCCTTTAAAATCCTGTTGGACGCAAACTGTTAAATTTTCATTGAATTTTACATCAGGAGAGCTTATGTGAAATGACCTCATCTCTGAATTTGGACTCTGTGATGACAAGTGTTGTTAAGATTGTCAACTTTCTTGTTTCCTATGCTTCACTGGTCCACAGCCAATTCAAGTGTCTTCTACAAGAAATTCAGTGCCAATATGGAAATCTTTTATACAGTAATGTTCGCTGGCTTAGTCGAGATAAAGTTTTAACTGGAGTTGTCTCTCGCTTTGCCTCTATTAAGGTGTTTCTTGATGAAAAACAAACATTTTCCTGAATTGAATGATGAAAACTGATTCGTTAAAGTTAATGTTTCTGACTGACATAAACACACATTTAAATGAGCTGAATTTAATATTACAAGGACAGAGTCAAACAGTCAGTCAGTTTTGTGTGTAAACCCCTCCCTCGAGGTATTTGTAACACATCTATTTATCAACTCTCAGTTTAGTCTCTGTCCTTGGGCAGAGTGCGCTCAGAGGCGACTCCGTCAAAGGACAGAGTCGCAACTGAAGAAAATTATACTGAGAGGTGCCTGGCCCTGGGGAACAGCTGCCCGAGGCCGCGCCTTCTCATTGCACTAGAGAGAAGGATCGAGGTCAGCGTAGCCAGGCAATTTTTGTTCCTGGCCCGGGTGTATGCGCTCGGGCCCCCACCTTAAAAAAAGACCTTATGTCGCAAATCTTCTTAATGGGGAGACAGAGTAAATACCCAGTCAGTTATGTGTTATGCGTGATACACCCTCAGGCGATCATGTATCTTTCAATACATGACTAACGAGGCAGATTTTTACTCGCAGTAGGTTGCCGTTTCTTTCTGCGGTAGACCAGTTGCCATCTAAGGCTATAGGACCCGGTCTGTTCTGCTATTTATGCATAGCTGGCGGAGGGAGGAGAAGAGTATTCATACTAGCACGTAAGTGAATGTAATGGATTCGACTGGAATTCGAACTCGGCTCTCCGATTCCTCAATCCGAGCCGCTACCCACTACTCCGGTATTCAGGTATTTGAAAGCATCGATACTTTTACCCGCGTGACATTGACATCAAAACATTCAAGTACTTCTCAAATATGAAGATTCATTCAAAACAATATGAAGTGAATATAGATGAGCTTCATAAGCACATTGAAACGCTCAAAGTAGAATTTGATAAACTTCTACATTTATGGATCCTGATTTTCATGCCTCATTACACCCGACATACTTGATTTGACAACTACCCAACTAGAACTTTTTATTTGGGTGGATATTGATGAGAAAATGAAAGAGGTTAAATTTAGATCTTCAGAATTATGGACATCAAAATTTGTTGAACTAAGAAATTCTTTGGAAGACGAAAATTTAAAAAATTCTGCTGATTTTCTCAAGACACCCCTCCCAAGATCTTTCACTGTTTGAAGAAAATTCGACTTTTGCACTTTTTTTTTTTCGACTTTTCCCTCAAATTATTCCTGTGAGCAAATTTTCTCTCACATGCAAGCATTGTTAAGTCCACAACGAAGTTGCCTAACATCTGAACATTTAGAAAATTGTGTAAAACTCAAAGTAACAAAGTTTGTTGCCGATATTAAGCAACTGGCTAAGACCATGCAAGGGTAAGGCTCCCATTAAGAATAAAAATTAAAAAAAAAAGACTTTTAAAAACAGTATTTCTATTAATATGGTTTACATATTATTGTATATCTTTCTTTATTTTTATGCGCTATATCCTAATGATCGCCTACATCCATGTCAGGACGTAGGCGATCATGGCTCTCCACCTCCCTCCATCGTTTGCAGCTCTTAGCAAGTTCCTTCCCTCTGCTTCCTCCCCTAGACCACGTTCTGACATCCACTTGCTTAAGCCCGCCAGGTACGTGACGCGTTGTTTTCACTTGTCTCTATTTCCCTCTATTTGGCCCGTGAGTATCAAATTCTCCAGTCCCTCCTTCCTCATTAATAGTCCTACAAATTTCAGCTGCCTCTTCCTGATATTAAGTATAAGCCTCCTCCTTGTTTGCATCCATTCTAAGACCTCATCGTTGCTCACACGCTCGGTCATCCACTTGCTCAAGCCCATTAGATATGTCATATGTTGTTTTTCTTTGTCTCTCTTTCCTTCTATTCGACCTGTGAGTATCAAATTCTCCAGGCCCTCCTTCCTCATTATGTGTCCCAGAAACTTCAGCTGCCTCTTCCTGATGTTAAGTATAAGCCTCCTCCTTGTTTGCATCCATTCTAAGACCTTATCGTTGCTCACACGCTCGGTCATCCACTTGCTTAAGTCCGCCAAGTATGTCACACGTTGTTTTCCCTTGTCTCTCTTTCCCTCTATTCGGCCTGTGAGTATCAGATTCTCCGGACCCTCCTTTCTCATTATGTGATTATTGGTCGGCAACCTTTGCTAACTATGTGCTGACTTGGCGTTTTAAAATCATTCAGTGTGCCAACAGCTTACGTATTTTTATACAAGGTAAATATAGATGTTCTACAATACATTTTATATAGTAATTATTGTATATATTACTATATAAAATATATTGTAGAAAACACAGGAATATTTATCTTAATTTGTATAAAACGTAAATTGTTGATATACTGAATGATTTTAAAATCCTACGTGAGCACATAGTTAACAAAAGGTTGCTGACGCCACCTTCAGACGAACTGTAAGAAATAAGCGGGTGTTTTAACAAGCAGACAGTAACCGATTAAATTTAGGCTTAGGTCGGTTGGACGTATCAACGGGTACAGATTCGTGGCGATTGATAGAGAACAGGGAACAACGGTTCAGATTCGTGGGTCGTGTTTTTGATTTGAGGCTTGATCAAATTACCGAATATTAATTGGATTTTATCAGTCTGCTCGGTTTTCGTTCGAGATATGGTCGGATATTATACAAACATTGACGTGCTTCGCGGACACTTTGAAAGCAAAACTGCACAAACAAACTGAATATCGACACTTGTGTGGCTTAAAGGTTCTGCAACTGAGAAGTAATAACTTGCGCATTGACAAAACGTTTATCAGGAGAAGCGCTGTTATTATTTATCTGATGTGATGGATAACAGCTCAGAATGAGAAGTCAGAGAGCCGGGTTCGAATACAAACCGAATTCATTACATTCACTTACTTTCAAATACACTTGGGAAAGGTATGAATCGATATCTTCTCCCCGCCACCCACCACATAACCCTTGGTTGGTAACCAGTCTACCAGGAAGAATATTCTCGTTACTAATGAAAGAGACATGACTAGCCAAGCGTGTATCACGTATACTGGGTCCTATCTCTTCTCCTCCCAGCCATGGGTTGAAGAGCAGGACAGATTGGGTCCTATAGCCTTGTGTGGCAACCAGTCTATGGCAGAAAGAAACGGCAATCCATTACAGATAATCATATATCGAAAGAGACATGATCACCCAAGCGTGTATCACGTATGGTACTTAATTTTACGGCAAATGTGCTTTATTTCTCAGCTTTCATTTGAAACCTGTATCCATATATATATATATATATATATATATATATATATATGTGTGTGTGTGTGTGTGTGTGTGTGTGTGTGTGTGTGTGTGTGTGTGTGTATTTGTGTATGTGTGTGTATGTGTGTGCGCGTGTGCGTGTATTTAGCAGCATATCATCATTTAACCATGTCCGATTAAATAATCTCCAGACATATCTATGCATTGAGAAATTGATTCGTGAATTTGTGCGGATTAAAATAAAATAGGCATAATATGTCGAGATTATTCAACCAAACACACAGGCGTGTGCGCGCGTGCACACACACACACATATATATATACACACACATATATAAATATATACACACACACATATATAAATGCACACACGCACATACACACACACATATATATACACACACATATATATAAATATATACACACACATATATAAATGCACACACGCACACACACACATATATATATATATATATATATTCTTACCTCCAAATATAAGAAAAAATTTCATAGACAAATTTAAGCCACCACTAAACAGATCATAACCCCAGACACAGCATACACACATAATGGCCAAACACACTAGTCGGATAACACACACACACACACACAAATAGCTATGGAGAACCAATATGTATATACATACTGGAAAAAACAAACACACTAAAAGGACCACACGCGCGTGCACAAACACACACACGAACCTACACACCATAGGAAGTGTCTGTATATATGTGTGTGTATATATATACACGTATATATATATATATATATATATATATAGATAGATAGAGAGATAGATACTAATTCCTTATAGTATATATATATATATATATATATATATATATATATGTATGTATGTATGTATGAAGAAGGAATATGTATACACATGCTAGCAAAAAACACACACATACACAATACACAAAAACGGAGATAGGTTTAAAAAATACAGTGCTCATAAAAGATAAGACCTCCTACCTTCTTCTTTTCTCTGACCAATCCTAATTTGTTTTATTTCTCCTTAAGCAGAAGAATATTTTCTCCACAAGTTCAAGAAAATTTGGATTACTACTACACAAAAAAAGACAATGGTTAAACATCGGAAAAGATATGGAAAAATTAATTCCTTAAAATAATATGTGTATAAATAAGCACTCTTCACTGGATCTAACCCTAACCCCTTTATCCACTGTGCCATGTGTCCTTGAGGACATCTGTGTGTGAATTTCTTGGTATTATAAACCTAATGACTTCATGCCCCTTTTTACCAGTGCTCATATTGCTGTTATAATTCCATGTTTTTACCAGGGCTCATATTGCAATTTTTGTTGCTATTATCGCTTATCTCTGGCACTCTTTATTACTGGTTCCCATATTGTATTCATTTCTATGCTTGGTCAGCTCAGGAGTTCTTTTTGGCCTAGCATATGTGCTGATTCCTTAAGCTTACGCATTTTCCAATGCTGTTCTTTGTCTATGATCTCAACACGATCCCACAGGGGACGGTGATCTTCCTTCTCTCTCCATATGTGGTCAGCCACGCCTGATTTTTCCACTTCCCCTCGTGTTACAGCTTTCTGGTGTTCTTGAAGCCTTAACTTAAGCCTCCTTAATAATATCCAGAAATTCATGACAAACAGGAAAGCGGGAGTAAATCACGCCGTTAAGCTTAATACATGTAGTGAGCAGACAAACAAAATCTGATTGGCTGTGCCATTGTAAAAGTAAGATCTACCACCTGATATAATAATTGTTGTTAAAATTACTTTGTGGAGCGAATTATGAGGAGTGGCGGTCTGTCTACATGTTGGGGTACCTGGCAGAACGAATCTGATGTTGCAATAACCGAAATCCGTAATGAAGCCAGGGTAAGAACACTGGTAACTGATAAATGACATCCATTAGACATGGCACGTGGAACTAGAACAGTCTACCCCAGCGAGCGAAATAAAGCGTTCAGTTCGACATTCCAACCACCTGAAGAAAGCCGGAGCGTACAACGGCCGAAACGTTGTAATAAATATGGCGACAAAGATGAGGACAATAGTCTGGATAATGTAAATAGTGTACATAATACCTCATCATAGAAATATAGACAGATACCTAAGGGCCGAAACTTTGTAATAAATATGGCGTCAAAGATGAGGACAATAGTCCGAATAATGTAAATAGTGTACATAATACCTCATCTCAGAAATATAGACAGATACTGAAAGGCCAAAACGTTGTAATAAATATGGCGACAAAGATGAGGACAATAGTCCGAATAATGTTAATAATGTACATAATACCTCATCTCAGAAATATAGACAGATACTGAAGGGCCGAAACGTTGTAATAAATATGGCGACAAAGATGAGGACAATAGTCCGAATAATGTAAATAGTGTACATAATACCTCATCTCAGAAATATAGACAGATACTGAAAGGCCAAAACGTTGTAATAAATATGGCGACAAAGATGAGGACAATAGTCCGAATAATGTTAATAATGTACATAATACCTCATCTCAGAAATATAGACAGATACTGAAGGGCCGAAACGTTGTAATAAATATGGCGACAAAGATGAGGACAATAGTCCGAATAATGTAAATAGTGTACATAATACCTCATCTCAGAAATATAGACAGATACTGAAGGGCCGAAACGTTGTAATAAATATGGCGACAAAGATGAGGACAATAGTCCGAATAATGTAAATAGTGTACATAATACCTCATCTCAGAAATATAGACAGATACTGAAGGGCCGAAACGTTGTAATAAATATGGCGACAAAGATGAGGACAATAGTCCGAATAATGTAAATAGTGTACATAATACCCCATCTCAGAAATATAGACAGATACTGAAAGGCCAAAACGTTGTAATAAATATGGCGACAAAGATGAGGACAATAGTCCGAATAATGTAAATAGTGTACATAATACCTCATCTCAGAAATATAGACAGATACTGAAGGCCCGAAACGTTGTGATAAATATGACAACAAAGATGAGGACAATAGTCCGAATAATGTAAATAGTGTACATAATATCTCATCTCAGAAATATAGACAGAAACAAATCTGACAATAACTCGAACAAGTTCGTGAATGCTATACCGCAGGTTTTTATGGAGATGTTCCGTCGTGAGGAGATCATATTAAACTCGATTGATATTAAATCTATTGGATTCGTCTGTTCGAAAGTTATTTGATGCTAACTTTCTTGATAAACAAGAAAAGAAGGTAAAAAACAAACAAACAATTACTTCTATTCAATTGGTCCACCTATTTAAAAACATTTGGCCCTTAATGAATGTCTAACTACGGTGTTTAAAACTAAAACACGCCGTTGGCTTCATTTCCAGCCAAGCCAGAAAATGCAAGCTAACTTGTTTAATACAAGGGGAGGGAAAAAATAAAAAGAAAGAAGTTACACTTAACGATAGAGTAATGGGTGGCGGCTCGGATTGAGAAATCAGAGAGCCGAGTTCGAATTCCAGTCAAATCCATTACGTGCTAATACCCTTTGGAAAGGTATGAATCCTCTTTTTCTCCCAACCTCCAGCTATGGGTAAATAGCAGGACAGATTAGGTTCTATAGCTTTGGATCTATTCCTTTTTAAACATATCCACCGGGTTCTATAGCCTTGGATGACAACTGGTCTACCGCAGAAAGAAATGGCAACCTGCTGCTGGAAATAATCTGCCTCTTCAGTCATGTATCGAAAAATACATGATCGCCTACGCGTGTATCATGCACGGTACATAACTGAGTGAAGGTCTTGTTCATTTTTTAATCCACGGGTCATTCTTTTTTTAGCCATATCCACCGGAATCTTTCTTCAACTGCATCTGAGCTTTTTTTGAGGACAACCTTTTTTGCTGATCCATAATTCTATAATAAAAGAAAAACAAAGAAAAAACTAAATTACTTCTAAGCCATTAGATCACCTTTTTAAAACCCTTTGGCACCTCACCAGCGAATGCCTGACTACGGGGTTTAAAACTAAAATAAACCATTGGCATCATTCCACCCCCCCACCCAACAAGCCAGAAAATGCAAGCTAACTGGCTTAACAAAAGGGGAGGACAAAACTGTTTCACTCAATGAATGGTCTTATTCATTCTTTAATCAAGGAGCCATTTTCTTTTTAACACTATCAACCGGAATTCTTCAGCTGCATCAGAATTTTCTTCCAGAACTTTCTACTCTTATGATTCCTGTTTTCGCCAATGCCTTGCTTAACCAGTGCCCACAAAACCTCTACACTCCTGTTTCTATTGAATCGAAATAGGTTTTCCAATGATTTTCCTGGCACCTTTCGACCAATTCCTGGTATTTCTCATTCTTTCTTTCATTAAAAAGCGTGATATTCTTCTCCCATGCAACCGATAATTCCCAAATTATTAATTTCTTTGTCGAAATAAATTATTAGGTTTGGGCGAAGTGTTGTCTGCACTACATGACTTGACAATTTCAAATATTATTTCAGCTCCGTGATCAGCTGCTTATCAGGGGTGCTGTTGAAAGCATATTTGGGATATTCTTTTCTGATTCCATTTTCTTTCCTCCGGCTTTAATAAAATGTATTAATGGCTCGCTATTACGTACTTTATATTTCTACAACCTGATGGCTGTCGTTACTGCGTTCGCTATGGCTCTGAGGACCTGATCGTAACACCAACAATACCGACCATTCCCTAAAGCCTTGGGGGCAACTGCTTAATAAATGTTGCAATGACCTTCTCCTTCCACATTGAGCACAGTTCGGCGTTTCCTTTATTCCCCATAAATTTAAATTTGCTGGACTTGGGAGAACGTCGCAGACTGATTTTTATTAGGAACTGAATTCTATTGAAGTCAGCGCGCCAATAATCTGAGCAATTCATCTTACTCTGTTCAATTCTCTCCTATTTTGTCCATGTTCCTTGTTGGCAAAGCACAACCATTCTACACTAATGGTTTTCCTCGGCACCTGCTCGGATTTCATTTTGTAATAATTGCCGCCTTTCTTTGCCTTGGGCTTTATCGTATCGTTTGCTGGGAAAATAGTTCAATCTTGTCCTTCCCTTTTGCCTTTTGTCTTAGTTTCTCTTCTGCCACAGTTAATTCCTTACTGGCGCTCCATTTTCTCCCTGTCCGGGTCTCTGTTTCCACCAACTTTTGACGAATAACCATTTGAACGATATCATAAGGATAACCGTTACTAGTGAAGATGTGAGTTAAAAACTTAATCTCATCTTTCAAAGTGTCATCTGAGCAAATCCTCAATGCCCTATGGGTCAAAGACTTAATTAAATTAATCTTTTGCTGTTTGGGACAAAAGGAATCCCAACGAGTGTAAAGACCCGTAAAAGTGGACTTCCTATAAACTGTAGTAGTATATAAGGAAGGTGTTCTACGAACTAGAACATCAAGGAAGGGTAAAGTATTATCCTCTTCCTTCTCCACTGTATATTTAAGGGCAGGATGAACACTATTTAGTAGGGAGAAAAATTTGTCTACCTCGAATTCATTACGAAAAACACAAAAAGTGTCATCAACGTAACGGAAGTAAACAGTGGGCTTAGAGGAATCTGTAAACAAACTCTGTTCATAGAAACCCACAAAAATGTTAGCTAAAACAGGACCCAAAGGGGAACCCATAGCAACCCCATCAATCTGTCGATACATAATATTATCAAAACTGAAATCGACAGACATGGTAGCAAATTTCATGAGTTCAATAAAAACATCTTCAGGTATTGTCGGAGGTGTCAAATGACTACGATATAGCAAATCACTGCAAATATCTATCGTCTCCGACAATGGAACGCAAGTGAAGAGGCTACAAATATCGAAGGAACACATAAATCCATCAGTGGTCTCAAGATTCCTAATATATTCAGAAAACGAGAAGGAATCTTTAATACAAAAGGAGCTATAATGCTGCAACACTGGTTCCAGCATTATAGTTAGCCACTTAGCGACTTTATGTTGAGAGGACCCAATCATAGATAATATGGGTCTCAACGGAACACCCTCCTTATGAATTTTAGGTAATCCATAAAGACGGGGTCGAATCGAGCCTGACGGTCTCAATTCCTCAGATATATCAGAAGAGAGAACACCGCTTTTTACCCATTTAAGGAGACGCTTCTGAAAACGAATTTCAGAAGTTAACGTATTATCATGGGTATCAACGTGACCAAGACGCTGAAACTTAGAAGGATCATTAAGTATATGTAACATTTTAGTCACATAATTCTGGCGGTCCATAAGCACAACACCAGAACCCTTATCTGGTCTAGTAATGACCAGAGAATTATTATTTTTTAGGGACTTAATGATCCTGTGATGCTCCCTACTCCATTTAAATTCAGAGGAGGAAATTGAAGAGCTTGCATATGAATGAGCTAAGTCATTCAATTTTGCTCGGAAGTCCCTGGATTTACTTACAGAAAGGGGTTGAAGCTTACTGAGCTGAGCATAAAGAACTTCAAATTCCGAAAAAATCTGTTCTCTATTAAGAGAAACAGGCGGAATTTTGAAGTCTAGGCCATGTGCCAAAATAGTAAGCTCTAGCTCAGAAGGACTATATGATGATAAATTAATTACATTAGACCAATTAGGTTCAACCGCGCAGCCAAATCTTTTGAAAATAAGATGTTTTAATTTGCTATGATAGCAGCACGTTGTCTTCGAACGACAGCGTGCAACTACCTGACCAACATAACGGGAGAAACGGACCATATCAAAAAACCTCAAAATATTCCTAGTTTCACGCCATATCCTCCTATATTTTCCCATAAGGTCCAAACGCTGGTTAGAAGCTTGCAAGAGAAAGTCTTTAATAAAAGCCCTCTCCATCTTCCAACCAGACATCAACCTAGCCCGCCTAATCCGAAAAGAGATGAACGTAGGACAGACTTGATTTTGAAGGCAGGATTGTAAGAATACTATTTCTGCCTTCAGTTTTTCAATTCTGGACCTAATGTATATAATTTTATTCAATTTTTTAATTGAATCAGAGGTGTACCTATTTTTAAAATATTTAAAAATATTTTTTGTGGTACAAAACTTTATTACGGCGTTAAAAACATAAATATTTTTACATTGGGCCATGATGTTATTAAAATAAAATACCAGCCGACCGGTTTCGCCCCCTCTCTTCAGAGCTGTAAACGGGGGAAAATTATGAAAAAGGAGAAACAAAAAAAAAAAAAAAAAAAAAAAAATATATATATATATGGGTGACGTGAATGAACGGAAGGGAAGTTGTTACACCTAAAGATGCTAGAGACCCAGTAGAGCAAGCCTAAGCAAACAATCTCTCTGTTTACAAAGAGAAGGTCGCCCAGACTTGATAAACAGCGTCTCCAACACCTTCAGATGGAACAACGAGTGCGAAGTGGACACCACAGAAAACCAATTCACACTAAAGTCCACCGCACAACCAGGACTATTTATGAGATGATCCGCTATAGATGACCCGTATGTGTTTCGAACGGTATCACCAATCGAAAAATTTTTATTATAAATTTTCGCAGGCACGTGTTGCTTGATTCTAACATCCAAGCGTTGTGTAGTTCTACCTATGTAGTCGGCACCGCAACTACATTTAAATTTGTAAATTACAGAATTAATATGATGAGGAGGTAAAACATCCTTACTCATGGATGGAAGAACAGATCTTGTTTTAAACACAACACGTACATTCGCTGCAAAATAGCATTGATTAGAACTCGATGAAATTTGCTTAGCCAACATTTCGCTATCCCCCCCAAAATATGGAACTCGTAAATACACGGGACATTTTTTGACAAGCACTGGTTTTACTTTATTAAAGTCCACCAACTTTTGACGAATAACCATTTGAACGATATCATAAGGATAACCGTTACTAGTGAAGATGTGAGTTAAAAACTTAATCTCATCTTTCAAAGTGTCATCTGAGCAAATCCTCAATGCCCTATGGGTCAAAGACTTAATTAAATTAATCTTTTGCTGTTTGGGACAAAAGGAATCCCAACGAGTGTAAAGACCCGTAAAAGTGGACTTCCTATAAACTGTAGTAGTATATAAGGAAGGTGTTCTACGAACTAGAACATCAAGGAAGGGTAAAGTATTATCCTCTTCCTTCTCCACTGTATATTCGTTTTCAGAAGCGTCTCCTTAAATGGGTAAAAAGCGGTGTTCTCTCTTCTGATATATCTGAGGAATTGAGACCGTCAGGCTCGATTCGACCCCGTCTTTATGGATTACCTAAAATTCATAAGGAGGGTGTTCCGTTGAGACCCATATTA
>OZ010614.1:7885751-7925751 GCA_963932145.1 Acanthosepion lycidas
TTCAGTTGTTTATGGCTGTACGTGTTTACGCAATAAGTATTAGCATTACTAACGATATTTTTATCAATCGCTTTTACTTTTTGAACTTATTTAACCAGAAGATTGGATAAAGAGATAGAGGAAAAAGTCTATTGTAATTTGGTCTGTGACGGGGTTAATGTTTAAGGGTTATTAATGCAGTATCTACGCTGTTATTTTATGTAGTAATACCCTTGGGAAAGGTATGAATCCACTTCTTCTCCCATCCTATAGCCATGGGTAAATAGAAGGACAGACCGGGTTCTTTAGCCTTGGACGGCAACTGGTCTACCATAGAAAGAAATGGCAAGCTACTGCGGAAAAAATCTGCCTGGTCAGTCATGTATCGAAAAATACATGATCGCCTAAGTGTGTATCACATATGGCACATAACTGACTGACTGAGTAGTAGTTGATAGAGGAATCCATTTTATTTTTATTTTACTGAAAACAAAATTCTAGATACGTAACATAAACAATGAAATATGTTTTTCGTCTTTCATCGCTGATGACAAAAGGTTATGTTGGGATGATGAAATTTTCTTTCTTTATTTCAGGGATGACGTAATTATCTTATTTTTTATAATCGCTGATGGCAAAGGTTAGTTTAAGAATGATGGAATATCATCAATATTCTGGGTCATAACATATTCTCTCAAAAGAGGAACTCGGATGATACCACGAGATACATGATAAAAGCATTTTTATAATTGAAAATTTGGGAGTCGCACGATACGCGAGAACGCTGGTAATTGTTTTCCTTCAAAATTGTATTGCTCGTAATTTGTTTTTCTTCAACAATGTATTCCTGGTAATTTCTTTTTCTTCAAAAATGTATTGCTTTAATTTTTTTCCTTCGAAAATGTATTGCTGATAATTTCATTTCCTACAAAAATGTATTACTAGCAATTTTTTCCCCTTAAAAAATGATTGCTGCTAATGTCTTCTTCGTCTAAAATGTATTTATTGTAATATTTTACCTTTAAAAATCTATTGTTGTTATGTTTTTTTTTTTCCTTTAAAAATCTATTGCTGATATTTTTTTTTTCATTCAAAGATGTATTGCTGGTAATTTTTTTTCCTTTTAAAATGTATTGCTGTCAATAATTTTTCCTCATAAAATTTATTTCTGGTATTAAGACCTATTTTTACACTTTCAGAGCGTTTTGACCCCATTTTGGGTTTTAACTGCTTGCCTGTATTTGGGACCCTAACACCAATTGAACCTGAGAACACCAGCAAATATGATGAAAGCCTCCTGATCAGACCCCTTCCTGTTGGAAATAGTTTATCTTCATACTCGGGATGTTGATGCAATTTATCGTCTTACTCAGGACGCAAGACATGTTGGTTTGCCATAAAGAAATAAAACCAAAAAGATAAGAAAAAATTTTAAAAATAAATAAATAAAAGAGGTCAAAAGGTTATCATTTCTAAATGTAGTTGAAGTAAAAGGTCAAATGAGTCATTTCTGGACGCAATCAAACTGAAGAACAATTCGGGAATGAATTCTATTGTCTTAAAAAAAAGTGTTAAGACAGTGACTAGCAGGCAAACGGACTGGACGAGCCACTGAAAAGAATTTCATCCTTACGCTAAAGCTTCGGATACGTAAAAATCCCACAGAGGTAGTCGAAAGAATTACTGCTATCAAGAAATACTTACATACCTTTTTTTTTATCCCGTAACCCGTCGAGTCGTAGGGGCACAATGTGCACTGCGGTTGCAGTAGAATTGGTGTTTCTTGAACAAGATAGCCTGACGAAGCCTTACTCTCTCCAGACTTTTCTTTCTCCTAGACCGGTTGCTATAGAACACAGTCTGTCCTGCTATTTACCCATAAATGGGGGGGGGAAGAAGATTCATACCTTTCCCAAGAGTATTAGCACGCAAGTGAATGTAAGTGGATCCGACTGGAATTCGAACTCGGCTCTCCGACTCCTCATTTTTTTACATTTAAAATGAATGAACACTTGGCGACAATTGTTTTGAAAAGTTTATTATTTTAATACAAATACAAACTTGTATCTTTGTTTTCGGTACGTTTGAACAGAGAGAGAGAGAGAAAGAGAGAGAGAGAGATCCCTGCTCCTTCTTTGTATCAGGCAGTTGTTTTTTATCAGTTCTTTGAGGGGTAGAGTGAAATGGACGAGCTTGTTCCGCTTTCTAGCAAAAGGCTAGAGAAGGCTGTCACCGAGGACCTTCTCTACCTAGGTTTATTGTGGTCGAGAAGTGCAGTGAGTGAGTTTAGGGTTGTCCTTCGCTTTGGTACAGTCATTGATCTTTCGTTTTGCTTATTCAAGTATCTGGTTTCAGAAACGAAGTTATCTGATTGACCTTTCCTTAAGAATGCCGGTGTTCATGACGATTTAAGGAGATAAGTAGGTCATAAAAAATAATTTTATTTTGTTTATTAAACTTAGCTTACTACTACACTTTTATTATAAAAAGTGCGCACGCATTTTGTATATATATATATATATATATATAATAAAAACTTTTTGTCATTGAAAAAAAACAAAAAAAACAGACGACATGCGAAAAACGGATGTCATCATTTGTTGAACAGGCACCCCTACCCTACCCATTCTTAACTTAAACTCATTTGGAAAGTAACTCATATTTTGATACAATAGTTGTCAGTGAAAATGAATACCCTCCCACTGCTTGTCAAAATTATTGAATTTCCCCGTAATTAGTAACAAATGTCAAGAATGTATGGGCTTATAAACTCAGTAAATTTCAAAATAAGTTATTTCAAAAATCGCTTGAAAATGAAACAGTACTAGGAATTTTAATTTAATTCTGTAATTAAATTTAAAGTTTTAGTTTCTGTCTTTGAAACATGGTAATTCTTGTGTCATGATGGGACCATATTGTTAAATTAGTAAATTTATAATGTTTATGCTTTACAGAATTGTATTGAACACTGTTTTTTAAAAATAATTAATAACACCGGATTATAAATCTTACTGTTCATTCTCATTATTTTAATATATATATATATATATATATATATATATATATATATATATATATATAATAGCTGGCCATTCGTATTCGAGGATACCCGTCTACTAGGGTGGTTGGCCAATCCCTAATTCAGATTCTCGCTCAGGCACATTTGTGTTTATTCAACACCCACAGAGCCAATATGAGGTTTATACTGCAACTATGCTGAGCAGACCTTAGTTACAGTTTCTGGGAGAGAGTGTGTTATCTAGCGTGATCAACAATCTGAAGAAGGCTAACATGTTCTTTCCTATTTTTCTACATATCTGCACACACACACACACACACACATATATATATATATATATATATATATATATATATAACAGTGGACATTGAAGTCAACACTTAGAGGCGACAGTCTGTTTCATACTAGACGCAATCGTCAGGCCACGAGTGTTGTAGGGTTAGGGTAGGGAACAACACTCGTGGCCTGACGATTGCATCTAGCATGAAACAGCCTGTCGCCTCTAAGTGTTGACTTCTATGTTCACTTTTATATTTACACACGCTCTATCTCTATTATTGAGCACTTTATCCCATAAATATAGCACACCTTAAGATCATATTTCTTTATACATACATACATACATATATATCATTTATTTTGTTTAAACGTTATTTTTATGGCTACTCATATTCGAGGAAGCTCTGTTTTTTTTTTTTTTAATTAAACAGTATTTTTATCTAATTACAATTACTGGCCTGAATTTTCGAGAAATCTTCTCAGAAAAATATGTGTCCTCCGGCAGGATTCGAACCTGCATCCCCTATGGGGAACCATCATTGGATCTGACGAACCTGACCGTTCGTAGGAATTCCAATCAAACAAAGCTCGAATTAGTGGTCAGGTAGGCATGTCGGATCCAATAATGGTTTCTAAGTCTATGATGTCCTTAGGGACGCACACCCCAGTGGATAAAAGCGTTGGTTGGATCCAATGACTTGACCCAAAGAGTTGTGAGTTCAATACCTAGTTACTGCAATGGTGGACAAAATCTGTGAGATTTGAGATAAACGGAGATAACTGATACATCCGGAAGAGGCGCGTCACGTGGAACTAGAACAACCGAAACAAAATAAAGGGTTGAGTTTGAAATTCCAATCACCTGAAGCAAGCCGAAGCGTACAACGGCCGAAACGTCGCGAATATGGCAATAAAGATGAGGATAACAGTAAATAATGGAAATCGTTATATTCACTTATGTGCAAATGCCTTTGCGAAAGGTCTGGACCTACCTATTCTCTCTCCACTCCAGCTATGGGTTAATTAATATGATTTGTAGCAGTAAATCATTATTAAAAAAATTCTTAGAGTCTAATATTTTCTGGATTTAAATAACCTGCAACGGGTTGATAGACCGTAAAAAACAAATCAAAGTGCAGAGTCTCATTGTATCGCATTCCTTCTCCTCATCCTCTGTCTCTTTCACTTTGCGAATCAGTTTATTGGTCAGCAGTAGAATTATTGGTCAGCAGTAGAATTATTGGTCGACATTAGAATTATTGGTCAACAGTAGAATTCTTCAACGTCAGAATATTCGAGGGAAATGTATGACTATCAATTCTTAAAGTACAGAGGATGCGTATCATGATTTTCTAAGCGTATCTTAGATATGGCACAAGACCGAAAGTATGGAGCACCCCGTGAGGATCGAAGTCCTAGCTGATCTGTATGGAGTTTATATCCTATAAAAGCCAAATTAAAATGTTTGTATAAAGCCTGAAAAAAGCTAAATAAACACATGAAATTTTATTTATTTATTAATTAATATATTGTGGGATTCTAGGCGATTTATAATTAAACCACGTTTTATTATTTTTTCAAATTTAAACATTTGTGTAGTAAATTTTTTTAGCTGTAAATTCCGAAATTTAATTCATTTAGATAACAACAGTCAAACAATCAACTCTGATCTTGTTTTTTTTTTTAATGTTTTTTTTTTGAATTTTAATATTACTTAATAATTAAAAACATTTTTTGATAAATTTCATGAAATTGAAATTTTTTTTTACTTAACTTAGTAAATCTAATGATAGAGTAATAACTGTTTTATTCATTATTCTTTTTTTTTTAGTATGTGTATATCGGTAAGCCATTCTTTTTTCATTTAAACAACTTAATATTAAATTATGAAAGAAACATCCGAGAAGAACAGGGTCTCTCTTGTGAAAGACAAGGAAAAAACGGTCATTAGTTTATTTATATGATAGAGAATGATGAAAGAGAAATTTCTTCCTTTTGATGAGCTGCTAAAATGGGCATAAGTTTGCAAAAAAATCATTATTCCTTTTTTTTAAACAATTTCTGGGAGCCCTTAAAATGGCCGAAATCTCCCATAACTCAGGCGCATCACTGAGGATATCAAAATATTGTAGTATGGCAGCTGTAATATAATGTTTATTACATATTTGAAAATATTTTATCATGTAAAAAAAAAGACAAAGTAACCAAATCAATATGAAAAAAAAAAACAGATTTCAGAAATTTGGCGTTAAAAAAAAAAAAAGGTCAATATGGCAACCCTAATTCGAAGACCAGCTCACCCCCTCCTATTTTAGCCTTGTCCCATATTCCCTCTAAACTCGTCATGACAGCCGACAACATTGACGACTTTTAACGCGTGTGAGAACAATTCCACATCTCGTATCCTCCCTACTGCCCTGTCTCTGTCAAAAAAATTCTAAGAGGGATCCTGGATAAGGATTCTTGTCGTCTCCAAAACTCTTATCTAAATAAAAAGAAAAGATCACATCATCACCAGCCTACCAGTGTCCTTAGTGAAATGCCCCATACAAAGAAGCTCCGGCCAAATGGTTTTAGGTTGCATTTTTTACAGTACACCTAACTTGCACATAGAATAATTATATCTGATCCCTTCTCTTCTAATAAAACGAACGTTAATAATTTATTTGACCAGTTTCTTTTAAAACAAACATAAAAACTCTATCTCCCTTTTCTTTTTGCAATGGAATATTTTTCAAAAGAGAAAGAAAAAAAAATTCAGAACGTTTAAGGAATTCTTTGGGTCGGTAAACTTTTCTCTGATTCCTAACATTACTTGTAGTTTTACCTCCAAAGGAAAGCGATACGTAAGATTTTTAGAATGTGGAAGATTTGGGTTTTATAGGATATAAAATCCTATATTTAAAGCTAAACAAACTGTGATGACGTTAAGTAGGTACCTCTAAAAAAAGCGATACCTAAGATTTAAAATGCATTTTTAAAAATGAAAAATCTTTCTTGAAGATTTTATTTTAGTTTTAATTCCAAGCTTATAGATTAAAATTAATATTTCCAGTATGCAAAATACTTTGCTGTACTTGAAACTGAATTAAAATTTAATGGAATGATTTTCTTTATTATCAGTAAAAACGCTAAAATTTCATCTCTATTGGGTATGATGGCGTCTGGGAATCAAAATTAAAATTTGGTTCTTTTCCCTTTCTGTTTTTATTTATAATGTTTTGAATAAATTGATGGCTTGATTAAAATTAACTAATTTTGTGACTAAACTAAATGCTGCCTTACATTTGTAGAGGACCGTGTGTGTGTGTGTGTGTGTGTGTGTGTGTGTGTGTGTGTGTGTGTGTGTGTGTGTTGCATTAGAAACACGTGTGTAACTCCTAGTAGAATATTAAAAGGTCCAACTTAGGTTGGTGCAAAAATAATGTCGTTTTCTCACATAGTAACATATGTGAGAAAACGATATTATTTTTGCACCAACCTAATAAAAGAAAATTGCCGGGCTTGAATTAAGTCCAACTGAAGGTAAAGAAAACAAACAAGACCGATAAAATATAAGTAAATATTATGTAGATAACAAAATTTGACAATGGACAACAACGTTTGTGTGTGTGTGTAAACATTGGTGTCTGTTCTTTAGTGAATGTTCGTACGTACGTGTATGTGTGTATAATGTTCATGGCGTCTCCCACAAATGGGAAGACGCGGATCTTCTAAGAGAGTTTACCTTGTAGTCGCTGAAATGAAAAAAATGAAAAAAAAAAAAAAAAGAAAGTCGCGCAGTATTTATAGCATAGGGAGAATGACCCCTAGTGACAATTTGGGAATTAAAGAGGAGCTAACTCCGACACAATCACCAGCTTCTAAAATTATGTATCTCCCAAAAAGAAAAGAAAAAAAAAAGTAATACCAAAAGTTTAAAATATATTTTAAAAAATGAAAAAAAAATCTTTCTTGAAACTTTTATTTCGGTTTTAACTCCAACCTAATAGATTATTTCCAATAATCAAAACGCTTTACCGTATTTCAAACCAAATTTAAATTGAATGGATTTTTTTTTTTTACGTATGAGTAACTAAAAAATTCAATAAATTTGTCCACATTGACAGATCTGTCAACACAAAATGATTCTTTTAAAAAAATCTATCAAGAGTAAAATATACTTTTCCTGAAACATCATTATTCAAGGAAAAACTGATTTAAAGTTTAATGAATCTGAATTTAAATAAATATTACTTATTTTTAGTAGTCGTCTGTAATCGGGATAATCAAATCAATGTGAAAGATCCTTTCTTTTTAGCTGCATGGCATTTGCTTCACCAGAAAAACTTTGAAAAGCATCTTTTTTTCTTTCTTTTTTTTAACATGAAGGTCTGTGCTTTTCTGACTGTGTTGAGTGATTTATTTATTGACAGTCTGATATTTGCTAAATTTAAATAATTTAATGATTGAAAGATTCAGGAATACAATGTGAATGAATGCCTTTTTTTTTTTGTCTATATAGAATTTATTTTAAATACCCAGTAATCTTTTAAAAAATACTTTGCTGGATTTCAAATCGAATTTAAATTAACTAGATTTTTTTTAATCGTTAAAATAGCTAAAAAATATGTGTTGTCATATTCACATGGACGAATATGTCAACTCAACACCACAACATGATTCTGCTTATTACAAAAAAAAAAAAAAAAAAAAAAAAATCGTTCAAGAATAACATTTATTTTTCGAAACTTTGTTTAAGGAAGATTTGCTAATTTAACTAATAAAAAAATCCCACTATTAAAAATTTAATTTCTCGAAATTTCATGAAAATATGTAAGGGTGTGGAAACATATGTAAAAAAAAAAAATTTACCAAGATTTTCTAAAAAAAAAAATTTCAAAAATAATTTAATACATTTCTGAATATGTCCTGAAAGTTTCATTAAAATACGACAATTATTTGAATTTTGCAAGAATTTCCAAATCAACGTGTGTTTTCCTCGAGAAAAGCGCAAAATAAAACAAACCCTGTTTCTCTGTTTGGCCGCTGTCGTAAAAAAAAAAAAAAACAGAAAACAAAAAAAAAAAACACAGCAAGATTTTTAACCAAAATTTTGAACGTGCTAGAAAGGAGTAAAAAAATTTTAAAAATAATAAAAAATACTTTGGTCTTTCCTCAAACATTTTGATGAAAAAACTTTGTTTTCGTTGTAGTGGATGGGTTAATCATGTGGTAATATTTGTTGAGAATAAGTTGCGTGTCAATTAACTATTTCCACTAACATCAAAATAAAATACAAAATTTGACTGAATTGTTTTAAAACGTAACAATTAGATTTATTTAGGTTGGTGTACAACATGCAAAGAAAAGGTAGGACAGAGTCGTGTCCCTTTGATTTGGAAATATTTGTACCAGAGTTCATATTACGAACAAGACATATTTAATTAGAAACTAATAAAACATTCAAAACAATGTACAAGCAGAATATTTGGTATATGTTATGTTGGCAAATATGTATGATGTTTTAGGTTTCAGAATGTCTTTCTTGTAATCGTTCGTTAATGTTGATATTAAAGTTGTTAATATTAAGTGTCTTTTAAACAGAAAGTTCTTAAGAAGTAATTTACCTTTTACTGTAATATTGAACTTGTAATTCAGAAGAATAAAGGTTGGAATTGTGAGTTCTAAAGTTGATAAAGGTTCAGGAGTGATTTCAGAGGTTGGTGAGTGAGTGTATTGGAGTTGTTTCGTGTTAAATAAATTTAACTTTGTAACTTCAAAAGTATGAGTGACGTGGAGTTGTTTGACAGTTAGTTATCCGTCACGAAGCTCACTATATTTATTATTGTAAATATACAATAAATGCGGCACAAGGCCAAAAAGGGGGGTTGGGGAAAAGGACGGTCATCATTTGTCTTAATATAAAACTTAGCTCTCCACAACCACTGACCCTATCATACAGAACAATATTCCTTTCACCAAAACAACACATTTATCCATACCTTTCTTACTACATCCACCAAAATACCTCTTTGACTCAATGAAAATCCTAAATACTCCCCTTATTTACAAATATCGACTGTGGGGGAAGGGGCATAAAACAACAATATTTAAAAAGAACCCCAATGAATATATATAATATGACACATAAAATATTTACAAGAAACTAAACAAAAAGGTGTTAGTAATAAATCCCCCCACAAACTTTAAATGTGGCAGAAATATCAGTTAACCAGACGAAATCGATGCGGGACTATGAAAAATAAAGGAAAACATTCAATTCTCCCAAGCATTCACCGAGGCACACACTCATTCATACACAACAACAAATACGAAAAACACACACGCGAAGCGAAAGGCGCCCCGCATCCCCCAGAGAACTGACATCACTGACCCCTTAAACGAGGGAGGGGATGGGGAGTTAAACTAAAGGAAAAAAATGGGGACAGAAAAAAAAGGGACCAATGAACAAACACACCCTAGCTAAGTTTTCAGAAAAAGAAAAGAAACTAAAAAGTCAAAAAACCAAAAACCTACTCTAGCCTAAAACCAAGGATGGGTTGCCCAAGTTCAACCCAGGAAAAAACAATATCCTAATGCCTAACCGGCATCAAGATGCCACTCAAGGTCAGCCCCTTTTACTCGGCACATACGCGCAAGATTCACCCACCTTTTGCCAAATTCTGATGAGGTGAGCCGCCGCCTTTCCGTCCTAATCTTGACTTTAAGCTGATGCTTAAAGAACAAGATCAGTTGGGAAGAAGTGAACCTCTCGCCCTCATAGAATTCCTTCTGACGCGTCGTCCAAATCACGACTCTCATAACCCCTAGTAAGCAAAAGAAAACATAGTGTTCAGCCTTCGTCATCTGCGGCACCACATTGCTACAAACAGAACTGGCTTCAAGGACAAAAAACTTTCCCTGCAGCATGCGAACCATGAGGCTTTCAACAAACCTGCACAACGGCACTACCGCCCTGCACTGAAAGAAGGCGTGACCAATGGTCTCGACTTCCCCCGTACAGCGACGACAGTTTGGATATTTCTCCAAGCCTGCTGAACAAAGTCTCTTGCCGACCCAGAGGGCTTCACGAATCACCAGCCAGGTGAGTGATGCTTCATCGTTATTGAGGCATTTCAACCCAGGCGCCCAAGGCCATATCGAGCGAGCCTCCTGCTTCGTAAGACCGAGCTCGCCAATCAGATCATCTTGAACGGCCCCCCTAACTAACACTTGATACAATGCCTTACGAGACAACGCCTGGGCGTTGGAGAGGCCATCCGAAGCCCGTAAGAGGAGCTTCAGAGCACGACGACATTCGCGATAGAAGGAGCACTCGGCTCGGGGTGTACGGCGGGCCTCTTCCTCGCACGAGGGCACACTTCTCAGGGACGGGAAATGTTTACGGACGTCTTCTTTCCAAAAGGCACCCTCCTCATCCGATCCGCGACACATTCGGTCTAGAAAGGTGATGCGAAGCATATGTTGACGAATCTCAATGCTAGGCATACCCAGGCCGCCCTCAGAGGGATGAAGGCAACAGATCTCGCGAGATGCCATAGGGGCCTTGTCTCTCCACAAGAAAGAGAACAAGGTCCGTACTAATAAAATTAGTCTGGCATACGGGAGTGGAAGTACAGAGAGTCGGTACAGGAGTATCGGATAGATGTGTAAAACACACACTTCCGCCCTTCCCTTCAGGGAAAGTCTCCTCCGAGACCACAGATTAACCGCGATCTCGGCCTTCCCTTGCACCTCCGACCAATTCATTTCCAACTGGAGATCAGGAACGAACCAGACGCCGAGTATCTTGATCGGCCCATCCGTCCAGAGGAAAGGTCCGGGAAGAGAAACTCCCTTCCACGCACCCAACCGCAAGCCCACAGACTTATCGCGGTTGATCTTGGCCCCTGTCACCATCTCATAGCCACTGATCTCTTTGCTGACTTCGTCAATCTCGGCTCTGCTCGACACAAGAACCGAAACGTCGTCAGCATAGGCAGAATACCTGGCTGAGGTGGTAGCCCCAGGCAGGGAAATTCCGCGCAGGACCGGATTCGCCTTTAACTTGCGAAGGAAAGGTTCCAGCGCAAGAACGTAAAGCAAAGGCGAAAGCGGACAACCTTGACGAATGGAGTGAGACAATACGAAAGGTTTCGATCTTACCCCATTCACTTCCACCAGCGCACCGGGGGTCGCATACAAAAGTCGGATCCAGGAGCGAAAGTCGGCTCCGAAACCGGCCGCCGAAAGGACAGCCTCCAGAAACCGATGGTCAACCCTATCGAAGGCCTTAGACTGATCTAAATTGATCAGCGCGGCTTCACTGTCGACTTGTTCTAAGATCAAGCGTACTATATGAAGGTTATCCTGAATAGTCCTGCCCTTCACAACACAAGTCTGTTCGGGGCCAATCAGACGGGACAGGACAAGCTGCAAACGGTTGGCTAAGATCTTCGCCAAAATCTTTAACTCTGTGTTTAACATGGTTAAAGGGCGAAAGTTCCCTAATCCATCCCCACCGTTCTTGTCCTTACGCAGCAACTTGATCACACCCCTGGTGAAGTGTTGAGGTATAGACCCCTGCTTCATCCAGTAGTTGAAAATCAGTTCCAGCAAAGGAACAAAAACGGGCGACTGCCTCAAGTAAACTTCGTAGGGAAGACCATGTAGTCCCGGAGACTTATCCAGGCCAACCTGCTTCAGCGCTTCCCAGATTTCCGACTCTGTAATAGGACCCTCGCACCTAGCCGCTTCAGCTGCCTCAAGGCAGGGAAAGTCAGCCAAATAGGCGTCGAACTGAGCAGGACTCAGACCGGGCTCCCTGCTGAAAAGATCCTGAAAGTAATCTCGAAAGGCCTCGCATATGCCCGCGTTTGTAGTCACGGTCCGCTTATCCGGCAATGTGACGCACGCTATATGTCGCCTAGACGCGTTCCGATTCTCCTCTGCACGCAAGTTCAGCGGCCATGTTCGTCGCCTCAGAAGACATTTTTTTTAGCCTAGCTCTAACTACCAGAGCTTGATCCTTCTTGATAAGCAAGGTGGACAACTCTGCCTTAGCTAAGGCTATATCCCCACTAACACGGGATTTCACGGCCCGATCAACTTTATCTTCTAAAGCCGTTTGCGCCGCTAATCTATCTAGATTGAGTCAACGACTAAAATCGGCAGCAAACATTCTAATTTTGCATTTTAAATTATCCCACCAGGCGTTTCCCACAACCGCCCCCGTCAATTCCCTCTGAATCATTAGTAGCAGCTGGTCCCTGAAACCCTACTCACCAAATAATGAACATTTGAATTTCCAGTAACCAGCCATTCTAACCTTAGGCTTATCTAAGTTTACACGTACCCGGACAAGCCTATGATCCGTATAAACTATATAGTGGAAATTTGGACACCCTAAGAGCCCTACATCGACTCTCTTAACTAAGACTCGGTCCAGGTAGCTCGCAAGCGTGACAGGAGCTGAGTTGCCACTATTTGTCCAAGTGCATGCTACCTCCCGAGGGTGCTCATTCCGGAACTTATCGACAAGATCAAACCCGCCGATAAAGTCCTGAAATGCCTTCACAACAGGATTGTTAGTACCCGGATTTTGCCCTATACGATCTATATCGGGGTCAAGGACGGCATTCCAATCCCTCACTAAAACTACCTGACGAGAAGTCATCAAAAACGGCTCGATCTGCCGAAACAAAGCAGGCCGCTCAGCATGGTGATTGGGCGCATAAACCTCAATGAGACGTAAAGCCTTATCCTTTATGGTAGCATCCAGCACACAAAGCCTGCCCGCCGGATCTGCGAAGACAAGGGTACATGCAGCCTTCAAAGACCTGCTCACTAGCCAAGAGACACCCCTCGAACGACCATCAAAACATGCTGAATAAAGGGCGAACCCCTTAGACAGTATATCCTCACGGTCATGAGAAGAAAACCGGGTCTCTTGCACACAACAAACATTCACCCCGAGGGGCTGAAGGTCACGAGAGAGCCTCGCCCTGCGAGACTCGGACCTCAGGCCCCGCACATTTAAAGTAGCTAACCAGAGCGCCAGAAGTCCGATTAGGGTTGTTTACCGGAATTAAACATGGCCGGGGTAAGGATACCGACAGCCTCTCCCATAGACCCATGGCCCATTTCATTTTTAATGGTACCGTCTTGGGAGATTCCGCCGATATCCCAGGGGAAAGTCAATTTTAGTGCTCTATAAAGGGAGGGGTGAACGAAAACCGGGACCCTTCCTGCACAAAATTGCTTCATTTTTTTAAAACTGTTATTTTCAATAATAGCGATGGGTGGGGTCATGTTGAAAGAAGTTATAGCCTCGTCCAACATGGCCCAAATCTGTTTCGTGCCCGGGTCGGATCTGGCCACTGATAACACCCTTTGTGCGTTAGGGAAGTTACGTGGGTCATCAATGTCCTTGTCAGCAAACTGCTTGATCGACAGTAAGTATTTTAGGTTTGTGATTCTGTTTCCATAGTCTTTAGCTTTCTCCGCTTGTAGCGGAGAAATTTTGCAGACTTCAGTCCCTAGGTTAAAAATGTGTTTAGCTTTTTTCTTTTTTTCGTTATCATCTTGGGTAGGGCTTCTGAGTCTTTTTGACAGGGGAGGCATTACAGGTGATTTAGTGGGGGAAGTACTGGGGGTATTACGGGGGGGGTAAAGGGTTGTCTAAATAGGCTGGGGTCTCTACTGAGAGGAATATAGGACTGGGCAGAAGAGGAGGGGGAAGCAAGTGGAGGCTTCACTCTACAAAGAGAGGTTGAGGGACGAGTAGAAGGTGGTGGGTCGGAAGATGTGGAGGGAGTGGATTTCTTTGTAGAGGGGGACTTAGGTGGACGGGATGTAGAGGGCTGTGAAGAGGAAGGAGAGATCTTAGATGGAGATGATTTTGCTTTCTTTTGTTTATCCAGTTGATTTTTTAATTCTTTAATCTTTTCTGTTTTACTGTATCCAGGGTCGTATTTCCTTTTTAGATTTTCAATGGTCTGGTTTGAGGCCGGGGCATCGCCCTTACTGTTGCCAGAGGGAGCGGGGCTGTAAGTGTCTTTAGTCCCCGGGGCTTCAGGGGACTGAGGCCCCGCTGTCTGACGCTTCCCTCTGGCCCTGCCGACTATCTGCCATTCCCCCTATTCCTTCTCCTCAACCACACTTGCAGTGGAAGAAGGCGCTTCGGGGAATGGGGGCTTGGATGAAGACCCAACCGGGGGTACAACCGCTCCGGTCCTGGTAGCCGGCATGCCCATTACAGGCGTAGCGGTTAAAGACTCGGTCAGAGGGGGAGTTTGGTCGATTGGGACCTGAGCTCCAGAGTCTTTCTCTGGGCAGGAAGAGGAGAGGTGACCAGTCACTCCACACTTCCAGCAAACTGGTTTACGGCCGGTCACCGACGTCAAGACAGTTGGGGATATAGCCGAAGGCTTTTTGATTGAGCATCATCTCAAAGCTCCATCCCCCGATCAGGCTATCGCAAGAAGCACCCAGAATCTCTCCGTATTGGGAAAAGAACGCCGCCATGTGCTCTCCGATAACCTGAGGAGGGACCTCGTATACCACTATAGGTCCTTCGCCGGCAATCGTACTCTGTACGAAGGATTTGATCCTTCGTAATAAGATCACGGGTTGTTGCATTCTTGCATACATTCTTCGGCGGTGGGCAGCAGCACGTCCCACATGAAAAAAAACCCTTGCCCTTAACAATTCGGAGGGGCTTAACCACCAGGGACTCCAGTCGAACGACAAATTTTGCGAGATCGCTTGTCGACGACAAAGACTGACACTATTCTTTTCTCGACTTTCTTCAGTTCTATTGGATCCTGCAAGAGCCCTCCTTCCACCACAAGGTGTGCGTAACCCTTGGCACGATCCAAGTACTCCGCAATGTCGATTATACATTTAGGAGGGGACTTCCAACAAGAGAGCGATTCCCCGGCCTCTGCATTAGCAGTTGATTTGTCATTTGCTTGGTCTAATTTCTTGCTCTTTTCAGCCTCCATATTTTTGGAGGCTTTTTTTTAAAATACTTCTACAATCTCCTCATTAGATGGAACTGAGGGCAGATCAGGGTATTCATCCTTATTTTCTTTGTCAGGGGGGTCTTTTTTAGGGTTATAAAGGTTCTTTCTTACCGTACGCCTGTAAGAAGCTATTTTTGGCTTTTTTTTTAAACTAAAAAGAAAGGAACTTTTTTTCCTTCTCATCCATTTTTTCACAGTGGAGGGGAGTGGGGAAAGGGGTTGTGTGGGAGGGAAATGGTTAAACAAATTTATAGGCAAAAGATAATTAAATCAAAAATTAAACGAGACAAAAATGAATAAAATAAATATGCACACACAAAAATAATTACGTGACGAAAAGAACAAAAAACACGGTTCACTTATACGTAAAACAAAAAATACAATAAAATTAGAAAAAACAATAAAGAACAAATATCGCCTAAAGGCGAAACAATAAAAGAAAACACGTAAAAGAAAATAAACAATAAAAAAAATAAAAAACGTTAGACAATGAAAACAGAAAACAAAGAATATACAAAACTTCGACAAAAGCCGAAACTAGTTAAAAAAAGATAAAAATGGCCGACGTCAATAAACAAAAAAAATACGAAACGACAATAGCCGAAGCTAGTTACAAAAAAAATCAAAATGGCCGACCCTAAGAAAAGCGAGTCTAACCAAAAGAAAACAAAGAAATTGGACAATACAAACGATTACAAACAATAAACACGTAAAAATTAAAGGATGGAAAGAAACAATAAATTAATTAATCAAAAATAAAGCGAAAACACAGAATAAAGAAAAACGAAGATAGATTTAAAAAAAAAAAAGGGAATGAAAATTAAAAAAGGAAGACTAGAATAAAAAATTAAAGGGGGTAGAAATAAGAACTGCGAAAATTAAAAGGGGTAAAAATGAAAACCAAAAAAGGAAAACTGGTAAAAAAAACAAAAAAAAAAAAATCAAATAGGAAAACTGGAATAAAAAGAAAAAGTGCAAAAATTAAAGGTGGGAGGGGGGCAAAAATAAAATGGAGGGAAGAAAGAAAAATCAAAAAACTTTTTCAATAAAGTCACAAAAATGTCACAAAAATGTAAAATTAAAATAAACAAACTTTAACCAAAATGAAGATCAAAATGCAAACGGGTAAATTTCAAGAAGAATTCGAGCGAAAAACTTGCGTCTGGAGCCTGGATTGTGTTTAGCTTGCACAAAAATCTATAACTAACATGAAAATGTAAATTAGAAATGTTTTTAGCCATTTCTTGTCCAATGAGGATGTAGTGCACTCAGTAATTGGTTCTGATCCACTGGCATATAGAGGTTAAGCTCTATATCGTTAAGTTTGGTGCCTTTTTTCATCATGCTATGCTGTTTTTTACGCTACCTAGTGAAGGTACCTAATTTAAAGTTTAATTAACCTGATTTGAAATAGATATTGCTTACTTTTAGTTTAAAATGTTGTAGAAAAGTATTTTTAACATGGAGGTGGGTGTTTTTTTAAGATGTCGACAATTCTCAAGTGATTTGTTTTTTACGGCTTAGCAACCTTTTGTAGGTTAATTAAAGCCAGAAAATATCTTTAGATTATAAGAACGTTTTGGAGATAATAATGATGTACTGATACAAGCCTTACTAATAATTAACCCATAGCTGGGGGAGGAGAAGGACTTCATCAGACTAGGTTTGTTTACGTTCATGTAACTACACATGCGCCCGAAGAAGAGAAGCTGGGATTTTTAAAAAAAATTGTTTTGGGTCTATAATCTCGCCATTTTCATTTAGATTCTTTTTGGTTTTGTTTTTGTTTTCATCATCTTTGTTACTAAATATCGCACATTGTGAAAATAAACGATCTGCCAAGAATGGCGAAACGTTATTAGAACTTGAACGCAAATTTACTGTCGATGATCTGGCGATTAAAGCACTTTGTAGACATTTTCATCTTAGTGAATTATTTTCACTTTTAATTAGGGTAGCATTTTTTTATGTCAAAATTGTGGTAAGTCTCGTTATGCTGAGTAGCTAATGTGTTTAATGTGTTGTTTTTTTTAAATGTCCCGTTTGTGTTCATATAATCTTTTATTTAAACTTGAAGTTTCTCCAATATATTCTTTCTGGCAATCCTAGCTGGTGATAGGATAAATTCCCGCCTCAAGTTTTGGTTCGTTGTTTTGTTTCAGTCTTTTATCGTTTTATATCAATTCTTTTCAGTTGTAGTTGTGATAGTAACGGGTAGAACAATTTTTTTTTTGAATCGTTGGGTTTGTCAGGAGGGGACGCTTTTCTATTTTGGAATATAAACCTTTTGAATATGCATCGAATTTGAGATACTTAGGGTCTTCGAGGGTTTTGAAAGTATGTCTCCTCTTCGTGTAAATACTGCAAATTCTGACTGCTCTTAAGTAGAATCCGATAATTATTCCAGATTTTATTTTGCTGTTATGATGGGAATAGAAAATTATGAGATCATTTTTATTAGATGATTTTCGGTGGACACTAAGTTTTAAACTGCTGTTAACGTTGGGTAGTATGCTATCTAGGAAAGGTAAAGTATTTTATTTACATTACTCGGACTATTGTCCTCATCTTTGTCGCCATATTTATCACGGCCTTCTTCAGGTGGTTGGAATGTCGAACTGAACCCTTTATTTCGCTCACTGGGGTAGACTGTTCTAGTTCCACGTGCCATGTTTGATGGATGTCAGCTATCAATTATCTCCTGTTAATTTTCCCTCTGAAAGTTCTCCACTGCCTTAACCGGGTATTGAACTCACACTCTTTGGGTCAACGACTTTATCCACTGTGCTATGGCGACAAAGATGAGGACAATAGTCCGAGTAATGTAAATAATGTACATTATACCTCATCTCAGAAATATAGACAGAGGTAAAGTATTGTTTTCTTCCATTTTGTATGTAAATTCTATTGCATGTTCGACTTTGTTTAGTATATCTACAAGGCCAGGTAAATAAGTATCATGGAATGTGTTGATCATCAGGTATATTGGAATTATGTTGATTGTTTAGGCAAAGTATTTTGGAAAGGACCAGATTCGAGAAATTCTAAGAAAATACCTCATCTCATTCGTAATCAAATTTTTGTTTATAAAAATTATTATTGAATATGAAATAGCATTGATTGGTGATGAGACAGCAGATTTTTATTATTTTAGCTGTTGGTAGAGAGAGCTTTGTCTTTGATTGTGTTAAAAGCTTTTTTAAGCGATTTAAGCATTTTTCAATTCTGTAACCTACATCAGTTTTTCAATCATAGAATTTTAAAACTTTTCTGGTCTACGGCCATATCATGTTAAAACTCCGGCTCTCCTACGATCCCCAAGATAAGCAACGTCGAGCCTGGTCAATACCTAGATGGGTGACCGTTTAGGAAAACCAAGTAAACTTGGATGTGCGTGTGGTGTAATCGATAACGGCTTACAATTGGAAATCGAAACACCGAGTTCCAGTCTGATTCGTTATATTCACTGACGTGCGAATGCCGTTGGAAAATGTTGAATCCATCTTTTCTCCCGTTAGGTTAATTAGTAAAATTTGTATCAGTAAGTCATTATTTATCTCCCCACCCCTAAATTCTTACAATTTAAAAATATTTTCTGGTTTTAGATGGTTGATAATCCATAAAAAACAAATCAATCTTAATTTTTCTACTGTTTCGTCTTTAGCATTGTTTTGTACCGGTGTTGAATGTTGGGTATGTTTGTTAATGTAAATTAGCCCGTTGTTATATGCATTTGTATTTAATAGAGGATTCCTTTTCTCTTTCTTATATTAAAAATAAAACAAACCGTACAACGAGAGCAACAATAAGACTTTGAAACAATTGCTGACAAGATTATTTAATGACAAGAATCAATTAATGAAAACAATGTGTATTTTTCTTTTCATGGTGTCAATTACAATATTGGTATTGTGTGTGCTAAAAATGTTCTCAGTCTTATTGTCTCTTTTATTTCTTTAAAAGTTTGTGCTTACTTGTTTTTACTTGTTCCGAAAATGTCGTGGTTACGGGTAGGGTTTGAAACCGTCAACTGTGGATTTTCACGTAGCGAAGAAGATATATCTGTGTTCTTCCTTTATTACTACTTTTACTGCAACTCTACTGAATTTGCTTGTGGTGGAAAGGTCGTTTTTATAATGATGAAGTTTCCGATTTTATAATGATGAAATATCATATATTATTACTAGTGGGAAGATTGTTTTAGTGATGAAATATTTATCTTTATTTCCAGGATGATGAAATATCCTTTATCATCAATCATCACTGGTGGCAAGATTATATTTTTAGAATGATGAAATATCATCATCATCATTCTGAATCATAACAACTTGTAGCCGTTTTTATTTAAAAAAAAAATCTTTGCTTTCATATTGTTTTCCATTTTCATATCTATCTTTTAGTGATGGATTAGAAGTTTTCTATAACGAGAAACTGAGCATTTTATGAATTTAATGTCTTTGAAAACTTTGTTTTTATGAGATATTCCACTTTTTAGAATAAGAACGAGTTTTGTCTTGGGTAAATATATTCCTTAGGGTGTCCCAATTAAAAAGACAGCTAGTCTAAATAGTAATTTCTCTACTTTTATCCGAAAACCATCACCGACTTAATTTTGCTGCTGATAATTTCGGCACAAAACACAATTTGCAGCACCACCCCCATCATTCCTGCACACTCGGTGTCTTGATTGTGATCCCAGCGAAATCCTAATTTTGATAATTCCCAACTTTTCACCCTGTCAACCGGTTAGTCAAAATCCCTATTGTTTGAAATCTAGGATATCGTTCCTGGGTTCACAGTTGTGAGTCAATACAACTCCCCTGGCCCGTGAGAATTGATTGATTCTTTTTAACCTTTTCAGGACGCTATGCCCAGTTTTATCATCTTCAAAAATTCACCATTAAAATGATTGTTCAGAAATCAATTTTCATGGACTTCTTTGCCCAACTTACACGTTTCTCTTTTTGGTCTTTACTAAAATATAAAAGTTTGGTTGTTTTTATGACTTCTGTATTAGTTCTTACCTTGTCTATCAATTTATATTTCATTAATTCAGTTTCTTTGAAAAGTTTGATTCTTGTAAGATGAGCGAGAGTTCACTTTTTAGAATATAAAAAAAAAAAACAACTGAAATTAAAGAAAACCAAAAATCCATAACTGAACTGTCATGTATACTTTATTTACAACTAGCTTAAAAGCTGCACTCTAGACAGACTTTTAAGCTAGTTCCTCTCTGTGTGTGTGTGTGTGTGGGGGGGGGGGGCTATTTGGGCCTCAGGCCCAAAACTAAAGGTATCTCTGGTCCAGCTTAGAAAACAGCAATAATAATTTTCGAGAAATAACTTTGAATTCCTCAATCTACTGCATGGAACTTCAAAATCTCATTTTTGATTCGGGCTATAAATCCAATTCCGTCCCCCCCCCCAAAAAAAACTATTTGGGCTGAAATTCCAGATCAGGCCGAAAAATTGAGTTCTTCAGATCACAATCTGTGTGACACTTCAATTGACTTTTTCAAATCATAAACTCGGCGGAACTTCAAAAGCTCATGTCTCGAAAACCTTTCATTTTAACTCTGATTCCTTGGCATTTTAAAGAAATAAAATTGATTTCCTCAATTCCCAAAGTTTTGGAGATATTTTAAACTGAATTTAAAACAAAAATGTTTAAATTCACAGTGTGTTTGTGTTATTTAAACTCAATTTAAATTAAGAACTTGTAAATCACTAATTTTTTAAAGTTATTTTAAAATTTGAATTTTTAACTGTTTCTTCCTCATCTGGACACAAATCCCAATGCTGGCTATTCAAGGACAGATTTCCCAAAAGGTGTAATATGTCTATGTAGAGCAAGTGTGGCACGCGTTAGATCGGGTTTCAGACACCTGGACGAACACACAGAACTTGCCGTTTATTTATATATAAGAGGATCTAATGAAGCACAATGCAGTTGCGTAATAAAATCTCAAACTTATTGAGTAGGTTATTTGAAATCTTTCTACTTTTTTTACATTGAAGTTCACCCTGTAAAAAGGCCCGTGGGCCACTCAAGTCAGAGGATTACAAAGTAAGAGCCAGTTTATTCTGATAGGAGGAGAAGTTAACGTTTGATCATAGACATGAACTGGTTAAGACTATAGTGATCGGGGAAACATCCTCTTGGGAGTCGGTTCCACAGAGCAGTGGTTCGCCGGAAGAAGCTGTTCGAGTGGAACTTATTTCTCACCAATGGAATGCGGAGAGAATGCGGGTGGTTTGATAAAATGGCGAGTCTTAGCGTGAAAGTTAGAATTGGCGGGATCAAAGAATACCAGTTCGTCAGAGCACTTTACATGGAAATAGCCATAGAGAAGTAAGAGGCTTGCCACATTCCGTCTGGTTATTGGGAGGAAAATAGTTTGTCACCCACAAGGACTCGGAGATGCTTTTGGACACTATCGAGACTGGAAAGTGGGAACTGGGCAGTTCCCACTAAAATAAGACAACAGTACCGTATTTTAAGCCTGACCTGGTTCTTGTAAAAACAAAGGATAGCATGAAGTGTCGGTGCTTACTAGAGCGGTACCGGAAACCGAGCATTTTTCCCGAATCTTTGGCGATGGATCGTATGTATGAATTCTAACATGATATCAGGGGTCAGTTTAAAGTCCAATAGTCTCTCAAGACACGGTGCCTCCCCAAAGGGGTATCAAGTCATTCTATTGAAAACAGATACAAGTTGAAATTCATTTCGTATATCTCTCTATATAAAACAGAGGATGTCTGTCTGTCTGTGATAACTTTTCACTCGAGATCTATCCAACCGATTTTGACCAAACTTGGCACATACATTGTACAATGTAAGAGATAGGTTTTTTTGCGTAAAAAATTGATAATTTAAAAAAAATCAATAATCGATAAAATCAGCTTTTTCCCCCCGATTTCGTTCAAACTCGGTGTGTAGGTTACTTACATCATGACGAACTCAGCGATACCTCATTTTTTTTTATTTCTATGCCACTGCGTTTAGCGAAAAGCCGTGAAAAACAAAAAATCAATTTCAACACAAATTTTAAACTAAAAACTCCCTGTTTTCAAGCAATCTAATACAAATTTCACTCAATTGTAGCCAACAATAAGTTGATCGTTTAACAGTCATTTAACTTGATAACTGAGTCCACCCATTTAGTGAAAACCCGAGTAAATAGCGAAAAATGGTGATTTTTACTGGTTTCTTTCTTATTTTTCGTTGATATTTCAAGCATTTTTCATCAAACTTAACAATTGCTTTAGAAATGTCTCCTCTTTTACATCCCTGTTAACACACTGACAAATTGAATTTCAAAAACTCCAAAATAATTGTGGTCTGAAGTGGGTTTTCATGTTGCCTGTTTTATCCCTTCATGTCCTCGGCTAATTTCGATTGAATACAGACTACTTCTGTTATATCAATAACTGCATTAATTCAAAATGTTTTTTTTTAAATGAAAGTACTTTAAAGTAATTGAAGATAGACACTGTTACATTTAAACATGATGCTGTTTTTGCTCCATTTTAATCGAACGCTTTTTCTGATCGACCAGCTGAGTATGGCTGCTAGTTTATCCTAAAAACATATCCTGAAACTTTTGCGAACATCGCCTTGAACATCAATTGAAGTTGAATCTTAAAATCTGGCTGGATCAATTGCACAAATTAAAACAATAGAAAATCGATCACCCACTTTATGTCCAGTTGAAACATAAATATTAGAAAAAAAAAATATATATATATATTGAATTTTTTCCAACACCGAATTTCTTAATATCAATTTTATTATGTAAACATTGCATTATGCAAAACAATGTGAAATAATGTAGTAATTCTAAAGAGGCGTCAATTTCTTACTTAATAACAATATAAAATTGATCCCTGACTTTATGACCATTAGAAATGACTTAATATCTAACATAAATATATCCCTGGTTGGTTAAAGCCAGTTTTATTTTCAAAACTTTGTATTATGCAAGTCAATCTGACATATTGTAGTAATTCTAAGAGTGATCAATTTTATTTTATCTGATTTGGGCGTAAGCTTTTGGATTTATTTAAAAACTATCAAGCTAGCTTAAGACTTCGTTTTAACAACACATTCTCTTTGTATTGAGTTTGATAATTTGGGATTTATTCTTTAGTTGTCATTACTATCTATAATCTGAGAATATTCAGCAGTGCGTCAGAGTGCGACTCAGTTGCACCTGTCTTCGCTCAGAGTGTGACTCAGTTGATTAACTGGTAAAGTTAATATTTGTTTACATGTCTTCATTTTTCTTATTTAGTAGTTTGTTTTTACCTGACTTGGTCAGGTTTGATCTGTAATTATATATATATATATATATATATATATATATGATGGGATAAGATAAAGAACAATGAAATATTTGTTTCTGTACTTACTCATTATTTCATTTTTGTTAGTGTTTTTTGTTCCTGTTTTTTTCTTGTAGTGGTGGTATCTTAAATATTAGACCATTAGTTATGGAAATTTAGGTTTATAACTGTATTTCTTGAGTGTGTGTGTGTATGTATATATACATATATATTTTATTTATCTTTTAATTAGTGTTTAGATGGATTTGTTCATGTCTGCAGTTGTTTGTTTTGGTTTCTCAAATAAAATTATTTTAATTTTTTTCTCTAAGATTTCCCATTTGATTTTATTGATAATATTTTCTTTCTGTGTCCATATATATTTTGATAGGGTTGTGTTGAAGGACATTTTGTGGTCATATCTTTCTTTAGGAGTTTTTTCTGCAGCTTTCATATAAACTTATTCTTTTGTGTTAATGATATTAGTCATGCTAGCTTTGTATATTATGTTATTAGCTAAACATTTGTTAGGTGGGCAATTTTCTTTATTTTTACAGTTACATTTGATGGTATTATTCTGCTGGTTGTTATTGCTATTAATTTTGTTGTGTATTTTTTCTATTGTGTTTAGTTATTATTTTATTCATGCAGCTCTAATTTTGATTGTATCTTTATTGAAAATTTGCTGTTTTTAGGGAAATGTTTGAAGAATATTTTGCATATTTTTTTATTATGTTATAAGGAAGGTCGATTTAATTATATTTTGTTTTCCTTTTTATATTCTAGATTGTTTGAATTTGTTTCTCAGGACTGGTTTGTATGTTTTTTATTTGCATTTAATATTTTAAATTGATAGAATTTGTTGAAAGTATCTCATTTATAGATATGAGTATTTGTCTGAATATGGTAGAGATGATTGGAATTTTTATTAATATCTATTTGATTGTTTGGTCTTCTGTATGCTTTATATGTTCTGTTGTTTCAGTTAAAGGACATAAGAGGGAAATTTACTATTTTTAGGTTTGATTTTATATTGATTGTGAATTTTAGGTTTATATTTTATTTTCTGATTATATAAATTGTTCTACCATTACAAGTAGTCTATTGTCTCCATATAAACCCATATCTTATTTTTTATTAAGAATAGTTGCTAATTAGTTGATCATATATTTGTCTACAAGCCCTACAACATCATAGCTAACCATTGTTGCGTCAAAGTTGTTGTCTTGGCTTAAAAGTGTTTTGCAAGTGGTATATATTTTCTACAGTGTTTTGGTATATCTATGTCATCATTAGTGAGAAAGAGAAAAATAAAAAACAAGTGATATATAGTACTGGAGTATAGTGTTAATCACTCACGGGAAGTAGTATACACTCAACTGCCACATGAGTAATAGCTATGGCTACTTAGAGGCTTTATGACTTCACATGTAAATGAGTCACCTCATCTCCCTGTATCGAAAAGGTTTTATCCCCTTTTTTTCCCTGGTACTTCTGGGAGCTTTTGTCTTCTCACTATTTTCGTCTCTGTCCCTAAGAGATTGTTTAGATATGCGAAACATCGACATTCTTTTTCATCCAATGATTGTCCTTGTGCATCTTCAGTGTATCATTGATTCATTACTTTCAGGCTCACTAGACATTTCTTCAGAGCTATCGTGTTGCAATCTAACTTGGTCTGCATTTCGCTAATATCCAGTTTCCATCTTTTTCTATTATCGTAGTGTTCTGTCCACTTTGCATTATGAATCTTGCCTCTTGTAGATTAGAGTCACTGTTCTTTTTGCACTATGGTTTTTCATTGGTAGCATAGGACATGGTCAAAGTTTTTGCCCATGAGGGCTGGGACGGACTTTTCACTCTTCAAGAATTTGGTATTCCCATATAGCTTAGAAACAATCTAGGAAGATTTTCCTTTCCATTGTACACTTATTTTTCAATCCATTTTTTATCGTTTGCACCATCTTTTCTACTAATCTGTTTGACTACCAATGGTACAGGAGTTATATTGTTTGCACTGTTTGCATTCAATTCTGTTCAACCATTGACATAGTTCCTAGTCACAGAATTCTGGGACATTTTCAGATGCTAGCGTTTTTAGAATTCCATTTCTTGAAAATATGATCCTTAATGCTTGTTTCACAATCAAACTTCTGTAGTGTAGTGTTACTGACTCATGAGAAGTAGTATGCACTCAAATGCCTCATGGGTAATAGCTTTAGCTACTTATAGTCTTTGTGACTTCATATTTAATCTCACTGTACCAGGTTTCATTTCCTTATTTCAGTGGTATTTCTGGGAGCTTTTGTCTTCTGACTATCTTTCTCCTTTTCCCTAAGAGATTGTCTAGATATGGAAGACCATGCCCTTTTTTCGTAGGAGTGTTCCTCCAATGATTGTCCTTGTTCATCTCCAGATTACTCTTGATTTCACTGTCTAATCCGTCTTGCCTTGACCTGACACTTTCACCTTCATTACTTTCAGGCTTTCTTCATCACTATCGTGTTGCAATCTAACTTGGTCTGCATTTCGCTAATATCCAGTTTCCATCTTTTTCTATTATCATAGTGTTCTGTCCACTTCACATCATGAATCTTGCCTCTTGTAGATTAGATTCACTGTTCTTTTTTTGGACTATGGTTTTTTTTTGTTGGTAGCATAGGACATGGTCAATGGGGCTCTAATTTGTCTACCCATGAGGGCAGACGGACCTTTCGATCTTCCAGCATGCGCTATTGCCCTATAAACTTAGAAACAATCTAGGAAAAAAATGCTTTTATCTTTTCTTTCCATTGTACACATATTTTCAATGTTTTTATAGTTTGCACCAGCCTTTTTACTAATCCGTTTGATTACGGATGGTACAGTGGGGGGGGGTTTATATGGTTTGCATCCAATTTTGTTCAACCATTGGCATAATTCCTCGGCACGGAACTCTGGGGGTGTTGCCAGGTAGTAGCGTTTTCGGAATTCCATTTCTTGAAAATACGATCCTTAACACCAGTTTCACAGTCGAACTTTTGTTGGGGAATTGTATTAATTCTGGCCAGCCTGAATACAAATCTAACAATATTAGTAAGAATTCCACTCCATTAACATGATCCATGTGTACTCTGTCCCAAGGTTAGGCCATGTATTTTTTTTGTCTAAATTTTCTGATATTGCACATTTTACACTTTATGTATTCTTCTCCATTTGTAAAATAGCCTGGCCACCATGCCTCTAGCCTTAATCTCCTTTGTCTAGACGTTATTCCGCAATGAACATCATTATGTATACTTTTTATATTTTCACTTTTCCCTTGCTGGTGGAACCACTACGTCTGTATTACAGATTACACCATTTTCTACAGTTAACGAGGCATTTTCAGGTATCAAACTCATGTCACTTCTCGTATCTAATTGCATGTACAAAAAAAAAAAAAAGATTATTGATTCGAATTTTTAATAATCCTTTTTGATTTTTTTCAAAAGAAAGACGTCCATACTTATTTCCTCTTCATTTTGTTGGACCGTCTCTACGCTTTTCGTTTTGGATTTACACACGTTTAAAATGATTCATTTTGAAACACTTTTTCACATGCCGGACATTATCTTTTTTCTTTATCACGTGCGTGTCCATTTCTACTACCATATCCATAACTTTTGTTCTGTTAAATTTTCCAGTCAATTCTTGTTGTTCTACAAACTCAAGACACTGTTCTAGTGACAACTTTCCCAGTTGTAAATGCATTAGTCATTTGCCGATGCTCATTTTGAAGGCCATTTAACAGTTTCATTTGAATCAAATCCTCTTTCGTTTTCTGATCCCAGTTTCTTAAATTCACATTTAGCAGCCTGTTTTAAACAAACATATTTGATGACTCGTTCATTCACCATTTAAGAAATACTCATAAACTTTGCTCACTCTCTCTCTCTGCATTCACTAAGTTTTTTCTTGGTTACTATGCTTTTCACTAGTCGTACACTTATATCATCAGACGTCATTTCTTCCAACTGCCTCGGGTGTGCAATTGCTGATAACTTTATAATAGCTTCACAACCAGCCCAGCAGTTGCCAACAAGAAATCAATTATTTGGTTTTCTTCTTCAACTGATTTTAAATCCTTTAGCTTTTTTGTTCTAGCTTTAAGTGCTACTATCCTAAGCCACACTTGTACATATTCATAATTATCAAGTGTTGTTTGTTCGTTTTTTTTTTTTTTTTTTTTTTTTAAAGATATTGGCGAATCCATTGTAGTGTAGCATTACTGATTTACATGAAGTAGTATGGGCTCAATTGCCTCATGGGTAATAGCTGTAGCTACTTCTAGTCTTTGTGATTTCATATTTAAATGAGTCACCTCATAGAACATTGTGTTTGAGACATCTTTCCTGTTGGTAAAGGAAATGACACTTATTCCAATCCAATAAAATAAGTTGAGAGTAAAACTATAATTACATAATTTCTTTTACTAAATGTTTATGCTTGGAGCTATATCACATTGAAACACCAGTACGATCACTGAATCTAAGCAACATCAAGCCTGGTTAGTACCTAGATGGGTGACCGCTTAAGTATAGCAGGTGCTGTAAACTTGGAAGTACATATAATGTAATGGATAACAGCTTGGTATTGAAAATCTGAGAGCCGATTTGTAATTCCAGTCAGTTTTGTTATATTTACTCACATGCAAATAACATTGGCAAAAGGATGAATCCACCTCTTATTTCCCCTGCTATGGGTTAATTAGTAGAACTTGTATTATTATCTCCATAAAAAATTCTTATAATCTAAAAATATTTTCTGGCTTTAAATAACTTGCAAGTCGTTGATAAACCATAAAAATAAATCAATCAATTTACTAATATTTACCCAATACAAGGTCAAAGAGCCACTCAAAGTAGAGGATTATGCAATGATCATGAGAAGAAAAGTGCAATTCATGAGGTTAGAGCACTTAGGAAAACAACCTTTCATTCCACAAAGTAGAAGTTCTTGGGGAGAAGCTGTCTGAGTCAAACTTCCTCCTTACTAATGGAATATGAAGGGAATGATGTTGATTCGTCCCAATAGTGGAACTATGGAAGGAATGTTGCTTGTCAGGTGTGTATGTGTGTGTGTGCGTGGGGGGGGATATTTCATCACCCCCCTCTCCAAGTTTAATATAACTGTGCAGCATATTACTAATGTGGATTTTAAAAGAATGGGTTCAAATCTCACCATTGTTGATTTGTCAAGAGGTAATTTCTTAATTATTTCTGCTTGGGGGAGATGATCCTGTTGGGAAGGGCACAGAAACTATATCGCATGTTGACCAAAGTTGTCAGAGTTAAATTGGGTTGACAAAACTGTTTTAGTACAATTATGGATGGTTTTCTGAAGTCATAAATAATTGTGATGGAGGCTGTTGTCCTAACCTTTGGTCAGCTACTAATCATACCCAGAAACTGTAACTAAGGCAAATTTAAGTAAACTTGAATTTTACAAGGAACTTAAAAATACCTCAATTGAAAAAGGTTAAAATGTATTTTTATTACAAAATAGAGTATTTTATTTAGAGCTCAATGTAGAATAGAAGAAACACAAAAACAAAAGCCACATTTTTATAAGACCCAATGTCATTTTGATTTCACTGGTGAATGTATCACTTGAATGAATATCTTGTATTCTTCAGAGGAGCACAAGTACCTGGAAGTGTTGGGAAAACAGTTTTGGTAAAGGTGCTTTTGAACACAGTTCATCAAGAATGGCAGAGAATAGATATATAACGTGAGCTAATCTAGTTTTTTTTCTGAAATTACAAAGGGAAGCTCTATGCTGTGAAAATTAAAAGGTACTTCAAAATCTGTCAAAGTGATTTTAACTATAAAGGCATCTATTTTTTGTTTACATTAGATACAGAGTCCTCATGGTTTGAAAATCTTAATGAACAAACTTTAATGATTTTAAATTTCACAGAAAAAAAGAATGGGTTTTGGAAAAATGCTAAAGCACAGAAATTTCTTTTTGGTTAGTATTTCTTTATTTGTCAAGGATGTTTAAATAACATAAAAGGGGCAATCGCAGATGTTAAGAGAAAATCGATTGAGACAATGAAAGTAGAGGTAAGTGAGGGTGACATGACACACCCTTATAACTCATGACACCCACTTAAAAAGGCTTTCATTTTGGACCTTAGGCAACTGAAAACAAAGATATTAACAGACCCTATTTAGTAACCTTTTGGCACTCCACGACTTGGCAAGTATATTCTTTTATTGAATATGCTACAAATTCTTTGTTTCTGTAAAGAATAGTCCTCCACCCCTTACATAAATTACTGTGGGGGAATGTTTTAATTTGTCCTTTTAATGACAAAATAAATACAATGTTGTCATCCTTTTGCTCTCTCCATTATTTCTGAGATTATCAATTTTTCTTTATGAATATGTATGCTCAACTGAGACATTTTAAACAAGAGACTTCTTCAGACTTAAAACTACACTACATAGGTAGAGAGGCCGGCTAGAAGAGAAAGAGAGACAAAGTTAATGAGGAAAAAAAAAAAAAAAAAAAAAAACCTCATGATCACAATGAGATAAAGAACTCTTTATTTTCCAGCTGAGAATAAACAAATTATGAGAGGGGTGGCTTTAAAAAAAAAAAAAAAAAAAAAAAAAAAAAAAAAAAAAAAAAAGGTGCCAATTTCAAAGGCTTGGAGGTTAAATTTGACAAGCTGGTGATTGTGGCAATTTTCTTAGACTTGCTAATACACAAATCAAGATTCCCACAAACCAATAGATGCACTGTGGCTAAAAAAAAAAAAAAAAAAAAAAAAAAAAAATTTTTTTTTATGAATTCTTGATATGACATTGATGCAGTAATCAACATCTACTGAAAGAAGGAACCAGTGCTACTCATTTCAATCACTACAGTAACTATCCACTAATTCAAAACAGCATACCATTGTCATGTATAAAAAGAAACAAATTTCAAAGTATTTCCCTGATATAAATTTTCGATGTCATATGTTAAAGACCCAGAATGGGCATTAACTAATTTTTTTTCTTAAATAGTTTTAGTAAATCTGAATAAAATGTTCTAAGAAGAAAATCTGATTTACTTGGGTTTTTATTATGATGCAACAACATGTACACTCTACACACACGTGTATATATATATATATATATATATATATATATATATATATATTTCTAAGGAATTAATGGATACCTAAATTTGAATAGATGTTTTTTTTTTGCTTTGTTTTTAAACAGTGTTTATTTTATCTACCGCTGTGTGCACTTGAGAAAATTAAAAAAAAAAAAAAAAGAAAAAAAAGAAAAAGAAAAAAAGAGGTCACTTTTTTTTGTTACTTTCAGTGTGCAGGCTGGTAAACAAAATAAACTCATTTTATTTTAAAAAACAAAAATACGAATGTCTACTCAAATATGGGTATCCACTAAAATTAACATTTGAAGTGTACACACACACACACATATATATATATATATATATATATATATATATATATACACACACACACACACACACACACATGCATATTATAGAAAAGAGGTTATAGTTGTTCCATGAGAAAAGTGTATATATTAAAAAGAAGAGAGAAACTGTAAACGTTTTTGGTGTAATGTAGATTTTTCTTTTTTTTAAAAATATATATTATGCTTTATTTTCCATAATTTTACAACGTGTTTCAGGTTTCGATATCTTCTTCAGGCAAAGAGTGTATATTAAAATGAATTAATTTTCCTTATGTTTTTCAATGTTAAATATTCTCTTTTTTGTGTGGTAGTGACACAAATGTCTTTCTTGGTCTTCCAATCCAAGAAAGACATTTCTGTCACTACCGCACAAAAAAAAAAAAAAAAAAAAAAAAAAAAAAAAAAGGAGAATATTTAACATCAAAAAACATATGGAAAATTATTACATTTTAATAATATGTGGAAATATGCACTCTTTGCCTGAAGAAGGTTGCAAAGACCTGAAACTCATGTTGCAAAATTATGGAAAATAAAGCATTATATATATATATATATATATTAACCCCCCACCCCCAAAAAAAAACCCCATTAGAACTAAAAAAAAGTTTGCAGTTTCTTTTCTCTCTAATATATATATATATATATATATATATATATATATATATATATATATATATATATTAATGGAGGTTTTTATTTAATAATATAACAGATTTTATCACTTTAAATGTAATTTTAAGTGTATACTCATATTTGAGTAAACATTCCATATATTAATCAATATATTTATTTTGATGGCCTGAATATTCAAGCAATCTTATTAAAGAAAAAAGTATTTGAACCTGTATTCTCCTGGGCTGAGGGAACCAACATTAGATCCAACATGCTTTAACTGACTTTGCCAATCGAGCAAGGATTGAATAGTGCCTTTAAGCAATCATAAGATTTCTTGGGTGTATAATATATTGTTCAATATAAATAAACCGAGTGTCTACTCATATATGAGCATCCACTAAAAATAATGTTTAAAGTGATAAAAATCTCTCAGATTAATAAATAAGAAAATCCATTACATCTTTAAAAATTGCTTTAGGTTTGGACATGAAACTGAGCATAGACTAAATTTTGAGAATTTCTGAGAAGGAATTTGTTTAAAAGGCACTATTCAACCTTGCTTGATCAGCAAAGGTTCTTCATGGCAGAGTCGGTTAAAGAACGTTGGATGCCTAGGGAGATACAGGTTTGAATCCTGCCAGAGGGTGTATTTTTTTCTTTAATATTCAGTCTGGTAGATGAAAATAAATAGATAATCTGTTTACCTTTTGGCACACTGTATGTGCCTATTTTTAGTAAGCAAAATGTTATCCCACCAATGCAAGTAGTATTTGAATTTCTTGGTTGTGAAGTCATCTTTCTATGGCAACATCTAAATCAATCTTGACTAAAATTGAGAACCAGGCTACTGCAATTCCAAATATATAGAACTAATATATAAAACATATTTTGAGAGGTTTCCATATACAGTAAAAGGGGAAGTAATATTTATAAATGATGCAGAGTTGTAAATGTTAATAAATAAATAGTGTCTACTCAAATATGAGTATCCACTAAAAATAATGTTTGAAGCTTTTATATATATATATATATATATATATATATATATATATATATATATATATATATAATTCTCAGAATTAACCTGTAGAAAAAGACAATATGAAAACTGTAGTTTTAGCCAACATTTTGTCCAACGTGGACTTTTTCGTTTTTGGCTTGAAAATGTCCAAACTGGACAAAATGTGATGGCTAAAACTAGTTTTCCTATTGTCTTTTTCCTTAATACACACACACGCACACATATATATGTAAAATGTGTGTGTGTGAAGTACTTCCTCTGATAGATGGAACCACTAGTGTTTTATTTTGTTATTTTCTTTTTCAGAATAATTTTAAAAGTAAGTACTAACCATAGGATACATACTATGATGTAATTTTAAAATAATACAGTTTTCAGTCTAACACTATTTCTCATAAAAAAAAAAAAAAAAAAAAAAATAGGGGTACATTGTTTCTGTAGATATTCTTTCATTTTTATTTAGTGTCTATCCACTTAGAGAAAGGAGTTCTATTTAACCTTTAACCCTATGAAATATTCATCTTGTATTTCATCCTCCTCCATCCAATTGAGTATAAGTGACCAGACAAATGCTGTAGCATCATCTTTGATTTTCAGTTAATCATTTTCCTGTTGTCATAGTAGGATATGACAACACTAGCAGAAAATTAAAACCACACTATTGTCTGATGATCAGAGTTGAATGCAGTGGCTGTACAAACATTTTAACAAATAAAGTTATCTACATACAGAGTGCTATAGGTTAAGAAAATTTGCCTCCCAACAGGAATCACACCTGTATTTCTTTTCTCAATCAGGGAGACCACTTTTAAGCTAAGTGGGCCTCACCATTAGACTACAGTAAGCTATCATAACAAATAGAGTAATTGAGCTTTGCTTTGCCAGAGATTGCCTCCAGTAGCCTACTAGTAAAGCACATTTAGTTTAAAGTGGTTTCCATGATTGAAAATAAAAATTGTTTCTTGTTGGGAGGTACATTTTCTCCAGTAGAAGTTCTTTATCTCTACACTACTTGACATTAATTTAACATTTGAAAAACAAAAAAGATGTCGACAAACATGTGTACCCACTAAATATAAAGTTTATAGTAATTAAAAAAAAAAAAAAAAAAAAAATCCCAAAAAACCACTAGTATGTTTATTGAAGCAGTAAGTGTCCTTAGAGATCAGGAGTCAGTATGTCTCCTTAATTTGCACATTGCCATATCAGAATTAGTTACTCGAGACCCTTCCAATCAATGCTCAAAGTATTTTTTGTGGTAGTGGCAGGTCTTCTAATACTCAGTGGTGGAGAGATTAAGATTTAGGACAGTGCTACTCAAAGTGGTGGTCTGCGGATGAGTGCCGCTATGCAAACCATCAGCTACCAGTATGCGGCCAGAGTCCAGGCCATGCTAAGGAATCATTTGTAAAGATTAAGGTTATATCATTTTTGTTTTTGTCTTAATAAACTGCTTATATTTTTATTACTTTTTATGTTTTGATATTGAATTATTTTTTGTAAAATAAATGGAAGATAAAAAATAGTCAACTTTAATTATGTTCATCATATATATCATTTCCGGCATAAATTAATATTACCACAAAATATTACAGGTACGTGACACAATGAGGAAGAAAAAAAAGAAAAAGAAAAAAAGAAGCTGATTCACCATATCAGATTAGTTTGAGAAGCACTGGTTTAGGGGGTGTATTGGTAGATAAATAGGGTGGACTAATGCATTCTGTATCTGTTCATAAGATAGAGAGAAAAAAAAAAAAAAACAAACATACATTTTAATATTTTTACATATTTAGAAAACAGAAATGAAATGACAAATTTTAAGAAAAAATAATAAATGGAAAATAAATTTAAAAATGTTTTAAAGCTTTTAAATTATACAAAAATATCAAGCAAATAAAAAATAAGATTTTGAACAGTAGCAAGCAAGGATTACACAAGCATAAAAATAAACATTTGCACATAGATTTGACTATGTTATATATGAACACACACACATTTATATACATAAGTGTGCATATATATCACACACAGACACTCTCTCACAGTGGGTAATTGAATAATAAAATACAGAAATTTCTTCAGGTCCTATTAAAAGGATGTAATCAGTAGATTAGAATTTTTTTCTTTGTGATTCATTTACTCACTGTTATTCTGATATACAAAGTTCATATATCATGTTTCTCTCATTTCCACTTATATAGACCCTCTGGGTAGCATGACCCAATATGAGATCATGGCTTCCAATTATTTTTGAAAAATCATCAAAATTGAAAACATTTCCTGCAGATTAGGTGTTTTAAGGGGGAAATTAAGTGGAACTCGTGTTATGCAATGCATTAACACTGGCTCACAAAAAAGAAAAGGGAACAGAGAAAGGAGAAAGAAAAAAGGCCAATAAAAAGAGAGAAAGAAAAAGAAGAATGAAAAGAGAAAGAGAAAGGAGAAAGAAAACAAGAGAAAGGAGAAAGAAAAAAGTGGAAAAAAGGATAAAGAGAGAAAGAAAAAGAAGAAAAAAGAAAAGGTGGCAAAAAATAGACAAAAAAAAAACAAAACAAAAAAAAAAACTGAAAAGAAATTGAAAAGAAATTGTTATACTGGTTGTTATAACAATTTCAAATTGCAAGAAGCAGGGTTGAAATAAAGATCTCTCTCATCCGTAAAGAAAGAAAGAAGTTAATTTTTTTTTTTTTTGTGAAAATATTCATAAAATCTTGTGTTCTCAGCAGGTTTCGTTTATTTATCATCCAAGTCTTGTTTAAACTCCCCAATCAGCATCGTATTGGTATTGCTTGTGTGCGTCTATGTATATATGTATAACTGTACATACATTTGTGTAGATAAATTTTTTTTAAAGATTTCTATTTGAAATTTTTGAAATTTACAATATAACTTGTGAAAGAAAGAAATAAATGGACAGGGAATAAGAAAAACTTTCATTTAATCTCAACATTATTTGCTGTCAGGTGTGTGTGTGTGTTGAATGTATGGGCAAATAGATTATGAAAGAACTAGCCAAAAGCTCTACACCTGAATAGAGACTTGACCTTGAGCCGAGTTAAAGGAGGGTGGTGGGGAGTCTTGAAATAGAGAACAGAGAGAGAAGAAAAATTCAGATTCTAGGATGAACATCTATTAATGCAGATGACACAGCCATATTGGAAGAATGTTTATTCAGTCATGTAACGTGTTTATAGCTGTTTTGAATAGCCTTCCAACACTTAATGTTGTCTAGCGGGGAGAGGGAGAGAAAGAGGAGAAAAAAGAAAAAAGTGAAAGGAAAGAGAGAGAGAGGAGAAAGAAGAGAAAGGGGGGAAAGAGACAGAGAAGAGAGGGGGGGGAGAGACAGAGAAGAGAAAGCGGGGAGGGGAAGAGAAGAGAAAAGGTGGGAAGGGGAAGAGAAGAGAAAAGGTGGGAAGGGGAAGAGATGAGAAAAGGTGGGAAGGGGAAGAGAAGAGAAAAGGTGGGAAGGGGAAGAGAAAAGGTGGGAAGGGGAAGAGATGAGAAAAGGTGGGAAGGGGAAGAGATGAGAAAAGGTGGGAAGGGGAAGAGAAAATGGGTGAGAGAGAGAAGAGAAAATGGGTGAGAGAGAGAGAGAGAAGAGAAAATGGGTGAGAGAGAGAGAGAGAAGAGAAAATGGGTGAGAAAGAGAGAGAAGAGAAAATGGGTGAAAGAGAGAGAAGAGAAAATGGGTGAAAGAGAGAGAAGAGAAAATGGGTGAAAGAGAGAGTCAAGAATTTGATCAACTTTTGATAAGTGGATAGAAAATCAGATGTTTGCCTGTTTTCTTTTAATGAATGATAAATGAGATGACTTACTGGTTTACTGACACTTACATGGGTAGCACCAAATGTTATCACTTCCTGCACTGACAAACACACAGAGAACAAGATTGTCCTTATTCTTGGCAGTCTAAAGAGATGTTAAAACTTGTACATAGGCAAATGGAAAAAAAACTGACACTGAAATTAAACCTAATATGGGTTTAAATTGGAAGGTACTTTTTTTTTTTTTTAAAATATTAATTTTGTCAAAACTGAAATAATGATGGCAAGGATTTCAAATTTTACAGAATGTACAACACACAAGAATCTGTGTTTTCAAACAAAACCCAGCATTATTACTGGGTGCTTGATGATTTAGCAGCTCTGAAATGGTGGTGGGAAGAAGGGCTTGAAATGCAAGTGAAAAACCACCTCTACTGCTCTTTTGAATGCCAATGCATGACTGAAATGAAAAAGAAAAAAAAACATGGGTGGGTGTGGGGGTTGTGCTAAAAAGTTCGCAACCCCAAATTTCCTACAAATCTGAACAATATTCAAATTTTTTGGAAGCACTTTTTTGTCAGGCAAACACCCACACATATTTAGAAATTTAAGTCTTATAATAATGGTTAGAGAACACTATATCCAGAGAAACAGAATCATTTGCAGGATTTAGCTAAGTTGTTAAGCAAAATTTCTGGCTTCAAACCATTTACAAACAAATTGTGATCTATAAACTCATCGACAGTGGGGATTAAAAAAAATGCAGATGAACAAGCATTTTGCTGATGGAATGGTAAAATTCCAATTGAACTTAAATGCTTGGGGAGGAATGAAAAGTTAGAAATGTCAATTCGAGAGGATGACAGACTTATAAAGGGAGTAAGTGGCAGCAATTGATTGTTGAAAACTTGAGCAAAAGTCCCACTGGACGGAGGAAAGAAATAATTCAATTTGTCTTTTTTGTATCTTCCAACTTGGATTTTGGTTTTTGAATGCTTCCAGGAGTGCTGAGAATATGGCCTTCATTTTGATGTTCTAACTTGATGTGCTCAAACACACGATCACTGAAATTAGAGGAAAAAAAGAAAGTCATTTTCAGAAAAGGAAAAAAAAAAAAAAAATATCCATGACAGCAGTAGAGGTTACTTTTTAAATTCTTTTTTTTTTTTATTTTAAAAACAAAAATTCAAATAACAAAGGGAAGATAGTAATCAACTCTTACTGGCCAATAGGGTTCAGTTTTGTTATTATTTAACTCCTAAATTGACCCCACACTTGATGTTGTCTAAAAAGTCTAATCAACTCTTACTGGCCAATAGGGTTCAGTTTTGTTATTATTTAACTCCTAAACTGATCCCCTACTTAACGTTGTCTAAAAAGACTAATCAACTCTTACTGGCCAATAGGGTTCAGTTTTGTTATTATTATATAGAAAAATATAATGACAAAAAACATGATCATGATAATAATAACAAATAAAAATTAATAAATGAAAAAAATATATATAAGACATTTTTTAATAGAAAAAACATTAAAAATTAGTTATTCCTGCAAAAATAACATATATTATTGACTCATGTAACAATAAAATATTAAAATCATTTTATGATACCATCATACCAGATAACATGCCCTCTTGCAATTGTAGAACCAAACTCAACTGTCCAGTTGGAGGTATACTAAATCAAAGAAAGGAAATAGCTATATTTTGCAGTCAATGTCAAATATTTTCCTTAAATAATAATTAATTCTGGGAAAAAATTAAAAAAAGAGGAAAGATGAAACATACATATTTATACTTGATCATTAATTAATAAGTTTCTAAAATAAGAAATTAACTTCTAACATATTTATGTAAAAAAAAAAAACAAAACCCCAGATAGTCTATTAGTTATTAGGAGGAGGAATGTTACTTTAAATCTGTAGGAATAGAATTTAAATGTTAAAAGTATTACTGAAATGACCTTTTAAGAAAAAATTTGTGTATAAAAATATGAATTAAGTGGATAAAGAAAAAAAAAAAAAAATTTTTTGTCATTGAAATCACGCTAAATAACATATCTGTTGGTGAGCCGGCACCCACAACCCACCTAAACATAACCTAACTTTGTAAGTAACATTTCATAGATAAGTAGTCTAGGGAAATTAAAACCCAACCACACCTAATCAAAATAGAATGAATTTTCCTTAATCTTAACAACTAAAAATATTAAGATTGTCTATACTTACGAAGTAAGTAAATTTCTTAGAAAGTAATTCCTAAAATTGATTGAAAGTGGAATGAAACTCTGGATTTAAATTTAATTTTTATAATTAAATTTACAATATCAGTTTTGAAAGAGCGAAATGTATACACACAGACAGACACACACATTGTGTATATGGATGTGTGTATATATATATATATATATATATATATACACACACACACAAACACACAATATATATTATATATACATATACACTAAGCACAGTATATATGTGTGTGTACATATATATATATATATACACACACAGACAGACATATAAAGAAATATATTAAGGTGTACTATATTTATGGGATAAAGTGCTCAATATCAGAGAGAGTGTGTGTAAATATAAAATGAACATTGAAGTCAACATGTAGAGATGACACGCTGTTTCATGCTAGACGCAATTGTCAGGCCACCTGATAATTGTATCTAGCCTGAAAAAGCCTGTCGCCTCTTTTATATATATATACACAGAAAATACATGTATATATACATATATATATATACTTCCACGCATATGACAGACTGTATATATATATATAAACATACACAGAATCAATATTATATATATATATATATATATATACAAAAGATATATATTATTTATATACAGAGAGATAATACATAATATCTGTCTATACTTCTGAGATGAGGTATTATGTACTTTATTTACAGTACTACTCCGAACTACTGTCTTTATCATTGTTGCCATATTTATTACAACGATTCGGCCGTTATACGACCTGTCGTTCTTTAGGTGGTTGTAATGTTGAACTAAACCCTTTATTTTGCTGATTGGGGTTGATTATTCTAGTTCCATGGGCCATGTTTAATGGATGTCAGTTATCAGTTATCTCCTGTTAATTTTCCGTCTGAAAGTTCTCCACTGCTTTAACCAGGTATTGAAGTCACACCGTTTGAGAAGACATGGCACTGGATAAAGGCGATGGTAACATCCAGTGAAGAACAGAATGTAAAATTATATATATATATATATATATATATATATACATACACACACACAGAATATATATATATATATATATACACACACACACACACACACAGAATATATATATATATATATATATATATATACACACACACACACAGAATATATATATATACACACACACAGAATATATATATACACACACACACACACAGAATATATATATATATATATATATATATTTAATTATTTATTTTTAAAGAAAAAAAAATTTATAACATAAATATGTTATAAAATCACTACAAAAATAGCCATTTT
>OZ010614.1:7944086-8061586 GCA_963932145.1 Acanthosepion lycidas
TATATAATATATACACAAACACTATATATATATATATATATATATAATATATACACAAACACTATATATATATATAATATATCCACAAACACTATATATATATATATATATATATATATATATATATATATAATATATACACAAACACTATATATATATATATATATATATATATATATATATATATATATATATATATATACACAAATACTATATATATATATGATATATATATATACACACAAACACTATATATAAAATTAACAACCAAACATATCGTTTTACCTTTTATGTGGTATAGGCTATTTCGGTTGACAATAAAACTGGTTGTCTGCCTTTTCCTCCCTGGTGTGGAATGAAGCAGGATCCACTTGAATTATATACCTCTGGATTTTATACCTTACTATATATATATATATATATATATATATAGTAATACTTGATTGTAAGAAGATGTAAGTAATAGAAATTTCTTACCGGTTATTCTTTTTGTAGGCACATATTGAACACTGATAAAGGACATCTTTGTGTTTCTTCCAATGATTTATTATATCAGAAACAGTGTGTCTTTCCACCAAACATAATGAACAGACGTATACATTTTTTCCTGTCTTTGGACAAATAGACTTGGTGTAGAGACTTGCTGAACTGGTTCCATCTTCTTCCTCTTTGGTATTTTTGGGACTTTTGCTGGTCTTTGAAGATTTAGCTGCCGATGCCTTTTCCACTGAGAAGGGAGGCTTGGGTAGAATCTTTTTTAAAATTGTGGAGACTTTATCAATTTCTGTGGATTTCTTTGTTGTACTTTTGCCTTTGGTCTCTTTGTTCTTATCAGAACCTTTCTTAGCAGTTTTATCCGGACTTTTTTTAGAACTGTTTTTATTCGGAGACTTTGACGTTCTTTCCTTGATAGAACTTTTTTCTGAAGCCGAAGCCTTTTGAGATACAGTGGGTGCCTTCGTGTTTTTACTCTTCAAAGATGTCCTTGGCAGACTGTCAGTCTTTGAAGATTTCAAATTTTTACTGTTGTTGATTTTCTTTTGAGAACAGGAAGCTGAGGAACTTTTGGCTTTTGGAAGAGATTTCTGACTGTCAGTCTGGGTTTCCATTTTTTTCTTGCTACCATTTATTATTTTTTTGGCGTGTTGTTTTACCTTGTGACTTTTTAAATCTTGCTCAAACAATGCCGCATAATCACATTTGTTACACTGCAGTAATTTCAACTGTCCAGTTGTTTTATCAGTATGACATGCTTGTTGGATTTGAGAATCGGGAGTTGAAGAAATTGCTGAGGAGGTTACCAAAGGGCATTTTGAAACGCTGACACCTGTGACTGGAGTTTCTTTATCCTTGCTTGATAGACTTGCCTGTCCATTGCCATGATCCTCAGCCACATGTCTCTGCAAGTGGCGCTCAAACCAGGTAACAAATTTACACTGATTGCAAACCAAGAGTTTCAAATGTGCATGAATACGCCAAACATGAATCTTACAGTCGACTCTTTGTTTTGTTTTCTGCTCACAAAATGGGCAGGCAAAACCTGAGAGCGAATTGCCTGTAATAGCTTCTTCAACTTGTTCAATCTCTTCGTCAGTGATACAATTTTGGTACTCTTTCATGTGTTCTTGAATCAAGTGAAGAAGATACAGGTTGGACTTGCAGCTATAATCACACATGGAACATTTTTTTTCATTTGGATCTGCATTGCAAGTTTTGGATTTCTTTTTAGGAGGCTGTTCACCATTACTTCGGTTATTGTGATTCAAGCTCGCAGCTGAAGAATCGACAATAGAATCCCTGCTGGACGCTGTCTCACTCACATTGCTTGTAGAATTAGGCTTGATTTGTTCTGGGGCAACATCACTCTCAGAACTCCTCTTTTTCTTGTGTTCTTTATTATCCCCATTCAGCGGCTTGGATCTCTTATTTGGGCTCTTAGTCAAGGTTTTGGATGTCTCCACAGAAGCGGGTTTCTCTTTTATGGATTTTGAAGTTCTGGCGCTCTTTCTTTGACCTTCGTTTAATGGAATAGTTCTTGAAGTACTCTCAAATTCCTTCTGAGTGTTAACAATTGTAAACTCATTGTTTTTGTTCAACTCTATCACCGGTAAATCAAGAGATTTTATTCGTGGAGACTGGTTTTTGTGAACCCGCCAGCAGTGCGTAGTAATTTTGGAATGTGAGTAGACTCTCATGCCGCAATCTTGACATTCCCATAGTGGCCATTTGAAGTGGTCACTTAATAAATGCAAATGTATCCGATAGACTGTCTTGTAGTTCTTCAGGCAGATGGAACAAATTAATATTTTGCCTTGATTGTTTTTTTTGCCCTTTGTGTAACATTTCTGTAAGCGAAGATCCAATGTACCACCGCCAAGACTGACCTCTTGTAGCAGAGAGGGAGTTTTGATCTTCTTGTCCAAGCCATCCTCAGTGAAAGGACAGTCATTGTTTACACTGTCAGCAGGGCTTGATGCAGACACATTATTTCCACTTGGTGTATTTTCATGTTCTGCATTTGGAATCTGCTGCCCACCTCCAGAGAGCTCTGCCTTTGAGGGTGACGTCTGGACATCAGATTGTTCCATTCTTCCAAACAATTGAAAAACATTTCTTTCTTTCCCTGAGTCTGATGTCTGCTTAGGAGGCAAATTTCTGGCATCACTTACTTCTGTTGTGCAGCTCGTACGTCTTAACATAATTTTTAGCTCGCATGGTAGTTTGGAGCTGTTTTTCACAGTATAATGTTCTGTTATGTTTTTTTTTCTCTTCTCTTCCTCGACCCCTTTTTTGCCTAAAGAGCTCTTACATTTTTGGACGTTGGTTTCTACTTCAGATAAAGCTTCAACATTGTTACTTGGGTCATCGTCTGTGCTCAATCTTTTTCTTTCATGGCTTGACAGCAACTCTACCAAGAGAGGACGAGGTAGATCTTTGGGTGTCTCTTTATGAAGTCCATTCTCATTGCTGCTACACACAACACTTTCATGGTCATCCAGCAGGATTACCTCATTAGTCTTCTTTTCTTGGGTATTCATCTCTTCCTGTTTCGAAGAGGGTTTCACATATTTTGATTCCATGGTTGCTGGTTTTGTTTCAATGTTGCTATATAAATTATGCGAGAGACACTTTTGGGAGCCTTTGCTGGCCACTTCACTCTCTTTGTCTATCAACACTTTTGGTGAGTGTTCAACATTTGGAATCCTATCTTTCTCATCAACATGCTCCCCATCCGTCGGACCATTATCTCCTTGCTCCTCTTCATCAAGAATTATCAGGACGTCTTCTTTAATTTTGGATTTCAGGGATCTCACCTCAGTATCCTTGTATTTGGATTCATTTCCCATTAGCTTATTTTGGTTTATTGCTTTACAAATGAGCTGACTGGTGACAACAATCTTTCGTGGTTTGTCAGGGTGCTGTGTTTGGATGTGATTGAGCATGCGTCTTCGATAGACATCACGAGCACTACAGTGAGGACACAGAATAAACTTGAGCAGATTTTTTGTCAAGTGTTCAAGGAGAAGTTTAATGCTGCGGAAATATTCCTTGCAAAAACGACACAAGAAAGTGCTGTTTGTCGAGTGGCAAGACAATAAATGATGCTCAAAATCTGGCAATAGGTTTGTAGCATATTCACACACCGAACAACGATAGAGTAAGAAGAGGGTGTGATTCACATGTGTGTCCATGTGTGTCATCAACAGATTTGGGCCATTTGAAATATGGCCACAATGAATACAGGGATAGGTTGTTTCACTCGAATGCAATCTTTCAAGATGATTCTGGAATTGGTTAGAATCTATGCAAGAGAATTTGCAGCCAGAAGAACCACAAACATAAAACCCACCTTCTGAAGTTAGAGAAGAATTTTTACAATCTTTGACGTTTCCAAAAAGCTGAGGTGCCTGTTCCTTGGTGTCTACCAAGGAAGATTCTTGAATTTCTTTCTTGTTGCATTTTAATTCAGTTTTTGTTTCTATTAACAATTTTGTTTCTTTCTCTACCCGACCATTTTCCTGGTTTTCGTTGGATTCTTCACATGACGTGGCTACCTTGTTTTCACTTGTTTGGGAGTCTGAAGAATTATCGTCGATGTTGATCACCATTGTTTCTTTTAAGTTATCATTGCTGCTGTGTTTCGTCTTGGTAGCATCTTCATCATCAGAATTCTCAGTGGTAAGGTCAATCACTGGATTCTTCTTTGGGTAAATAATCTGCACCTTAAATACGGTTTTTTCTTCTGTATTTTTTTTCCAATAAACAATGACGATTTTCATTTCTCTGTGCAGTTTAGGCATGCAACTGATGATGTTGCTTAGAATTGGACACTCTTTCTCTGACAACAGCTGACCATCATAATGGCTGATAGAACAAAGTTTTTCATGTGAATGGAAATGCCACATAATATGTGCTTTCAACAACTCGAGAGTGACATAGACTTTTGTACATGACGTACAGATATAATGCCCAGATTTTATAACAAATGTCATCTTTTTGCATCCCTCCAGTGTCTTGGTTGAAGATGGACTTACTTTTGCACCAGGCTCACCACCCAAGACAATTACTTTCTCTTCACTTACTTGTTTGCATTCAATGACTTCAATATCCACATCTTCATTCTTCACATTGCTTTCTGTGGCTTCACCACATTCTTTGTTTTGGTTTGGAATGACAAAATGTGATGACTTTAACACCTGATAATCTTTTGCGGAGGTGAATCGACTAGTGTTGTTGTTTCCGGATGAACTATTTCCTAGATTATGATGGATAAGCAGGATTCGGAATGTGAGATCTCTTTGGAAATTCCACTTCCAAGCTATGTCCAGGATGAGTAAACCAGCTTTCTTGGTTTCAGCGCTTGGAATCATGGGCATAGTTTTCTTTATTATGCCACACTCTATTTCATTGCTGCAAATGCCATGTTTGGGAAGATTTGCTAATGCATGAAGGTGGTGGTAAATATGTTGGGCAAGGTTGGAGGACACTATTCGTTTGTTGCATTTAGCACACATAGACCGCTGGGAGGAAATGAACACTGTCAGATATTCAAAGTTTTGAAAGTTATTTTTTGAAGTTTCAGTCCACTTGGAAGTCTGGCTTTCTGGATGATTAGGTAAAAGACTTGGTAAAAAGTCAGGATTATTGGTCACTGGATTTTTAGCTGAGATTGCTTGGTTTGTGGTTGTCTTTTCATCTTTTGATGGGGTGTCAAGTAATAAGTTCAGGCGAAGTGATGAGACTTCTTTTGAGCAGGAATTGTGGAGCATTGTGAAAACCTTCTTGACAGCAGGACATTGTGAAGAATCCTTGTTTGATAAACAATGAATGCACAATTGTTTTTTGGATATACAGTTGTGAAAATGCTGCCAAACATGCCTTTTGAAGATCGACTCGTTTTTAACATGCTTAAAACAGCTGAAACACACAAAATAGCCTTTGATGATTAGAAAAGATACTTTACGAGAAACCACTGCCCTCAGAGATAATTCTTCCCCAGTGTAAGTTGTAGAATCAGGAGAAGCACTGGGCTGCACAGGAGTCCCACAAGATTCTGTTGTATCGTCTTTTAATATGCTTTGATCAAAATATTCTAGTTCATTTTCTTTCTCAGTAGTCTGATTTATGGGGTCATCCTTATTTGGTGCCAAAGTGGGTGGTGTGTCAAATGCCCCATTAAAGATACCAGACAGACTCTTTATGGCTTCTTTAGAAACTACACTATCACTTTGATTGAAGAATTTCTCAGAACTTTGGCTGCTGAATTTTGAAGATAAGGCATTTAAATTTATTTTTTCCTTTTCAAAACCTGACCACCTTTTATTGTCTTTATCTAAGAAGATCTTTTCAGTTTGATAGTTCATTTTGCTATTCATTAACGGGATGTCTTGGACAGTTGCAAATCCTTCTTCAATTGTCAAATTTTGACTCCCAATTTGGGAGGCATTAATTTCTCGATGAGGACTTTCTATATTTAAAGCATTTTTTTCAGTCACTACAAGAGCATTTTGCAATTCCAGGCTATAGTGTTCAGGCTCTGTCTCTGAAACAATATTTGGACTCTTCAGACCTTCTGTATTTAGATCTTTGTTTATTTCTTTGTCTGGCATTGAAGAGGAAGCTGGTTTATGAAGCTGAGGGATTAACCGTGCTTCACATTTTGTTATTTCCATTCCTTTATCATTGGCATCATCATTGTAGACCTCCTCATCACTCATACTCTCGTCTATCAATAACTTTCCTTCCAGGCTGCTGTCAAGGTCACTTGACATTTCTTCATCTATGTTCTTCTCATACAATAATGACTCTTCATCAGCAATCCGAAATTTCTGACTGTTTAGCTTTGTGTCCGAGATTTCTTTCAACCCTCCCCGGCCAGAAGTGTTGTTTGGGATAATATTATATGATGTGAACAAAATACCTGTAGATTCTGTGTGTTTATTTGATATATTCTTGCTTTCAATGCTGATTCTCTCCTGTGTTGGCACCTGAGATGGGAGGACATTTTCGTCAGTTGATAACAGTTTTGGGGGGACAGCAGTTGATTTGCACTTTGCAGCCGAGGTCAGATCTTGCTCCCCTGCAGTGGCAGATTGGGCAGTTGTAGGTTCTTTCGAAATGGCTACTTGATGCATTGTAGACAATTGGCCAGGAGTTGTTAAATTTGTGATAGCTCGGTGCTCACTACCAACAGTACTGACCTTCAGGAGGGAGATTCGAGGCCACAAACATCGTCCTATCCTTATGACTCTTCTGTTTTTAACCAAATGGTCATTGTGAAGCTGGAGAAAAAAAAAAAGAATAAAAAAAAAGGTTAAAAGAAAATGGAAACATTTTGCTGGAAAAAAACAAAAACAAAAAAAAACAACAAATTATTAAAAAGCAAAGGTCTATCTTTCTGATATTCACTAATAGGATAGCAAGAAAGATTGTATCATATTAGTCCTCAAAATTAAGAGAACCGACTTTGAAAAACAGTATTTGGAATAAGCGTTTATAAGCAGGTCTCAAACACTAACCACAAACACTGGTGGCAAGCTAAGACAAATCCTGTCTCAATCATTGGTGGCAAGCAAGGATGTGCAGGTGGTGTAATGGATAGCAGCTCAGAATGGGAAATTGGTGAACCAAGTTTGAAATCCAGCTAAGTTCATTACAGTAGATTCATCCTCTTTCCAAGTATAATTTTAAGTTTAAATTTAAGGGGACCATATAATTACATGGCTACAATTGATTTGGTCAAAATTCAGAGTGAATCAGAATTTTTATTGCACTAAGAGAAGTCCTGCTTGTTGAACAAAATCTTTCTTGCTTTTTTAACTGATGAATTTGCCTTTTTGATGTTTGGATCTCTACTTAGATTGTCATGACTCTCTCTCTACAGATGCTTTTTCTTTATTATCTGTTGGTTGATTGATTGTTTTTTATTGCTTATCAACACTTTACAAATTATTTCAAGGCAGATAATATTTTTACTTTGTAAGAATTTAGGGGGGTGCATAATGGTTTGGTGATACAAGTTTTACTAATTAACCCATAGCCAGGGGGAGAACAGGTAGATTCATACCTTTCCCCAAATGTATTTGTGCATAAATGAATATAATGAACTTAATGAAAATCGCAAAATGGTTCGCCAATTAACAATTCCAAGCCATTATTCATTACACCAGGTGTGTCAAACTGGTTTACATGCATCTTGGCGGCCCTCACAAAGGTTTCTATAGCCGTTATCAAGAATTTTGTCTATGCTGGTAATGCAAATTATTAAAAACAGTGAGATTTTTTCAATTGGTATGATTAAATTGTTTATTCTATCTCAATGTTTTTTTGTTTTTGAATGTCAGCGACTATTTTTAACTTCTGGTTAATCATGTAATCATCCTTGATAACTAAATAAGAACAAATGCAAAGTGAAAACATTCACAATTTTGTAATATTTTGCCTTAAAAATGTTGAATTCTACTCCATCTCGTAAAAAGAGAAAATTATCTGAAGAAGGATGTATTTCAAGAAAAGTAGGAATTACAGTACTTTTGTACGACTGTTAATGAAAAGATAAACTGTTTGATTTGCAACCACTGCATTGTGACACCAAAAGAATATAATGTGAAAAGACATTATAAAACAAACCATCGATCTTATGGTAAATATGAAGGAGATATGCATGTTTCAAAAGTGAAGGAATTCAAGATTAAGTTAACACAGCCACATAGTTGCTTTATAAAAATTCGGAAAGGCAACATTAGTTGTTACTGCAAATTTTGAACCCTGTGATGTCTTGTAAAAACAGCTAAAATTGTATGTCCAGGGAAGTCACACTTATTTGAAGACATTTCATTAAGCAGGAACACTGTTGATAAACGGATTGATGAAATGGCAGGTGATTTGTGTTGACAGTTGAAGAATTTATCATCAAGTTTTAAACATTTTTCTATTGTTCTGGATGAGACTGTTGACATAGCTGAAATAGCACACCTTGCCATTTTCACCAGGGCTTGTGACAATGAATTTCAAATTTATGAAGAACTAATTGAACTGGTCCCAATGCATGATACTACAACAAGCCAGGACATTTTTGATAAAGTTGAACAGCTTCTCCATGAGTATGGCCTTGATTTGAGTAAACTTGCATGTTTATCTACTGATGGTGTTGCCAATATGGTTGGGAGACATAATGGTGTTTTTACTGTATAATTCATTAACATTAAAATTAGATCATGTGTTGGGTTTTGTCATAAAAACAGTGAACTTTATCAGAGGTCATGCTTTGCATCACCATCAATTTAGCCAGTTATTAGAAAACGTGAATAACGAGTTCACAAATGTCCTATCCTACACAGAAGTTTGGTAGCTTTCATGTCACAAGGTACTGAAAAATCTTTTTTTTTTTTTTATTGTGACACAAAATTGTTGTTTTAGGAGATGAGGGCCCAAAGCACAGATGGACTGAAAGATGAAAGCTGGCTCCAAGATCTAGCTTTTTCAGTTGATATTACTGCCCAATTAAATGACCTTAATTTGAAATTACAAGGTAAAATAAGCTCATCACTCAGTTATATGATAATATCAAGTGTTTCATTGCAAAATTAGTTTTACCATTCACTTTTGATGTTGCTCAGGCAGAGGAAAGTCTACAGATGGAACTACTAGAAATGCAGACTGACTCAACACTCAAGGGAAAGTACCTAGAAGTAGAGGTACCTGGATTTTTTTCATACCTTCCTCAGATATTTAAGAACTTCAGAGAGTTTGCCACAAAGACTATGGTGCTGTTTGGTTCCATATATGTCTGAACAGTTATTTTCTTTTATGAAGGCCACAAAAACATTTCACAGAATCAGATTGACCGATGAACACCTGTCGTCTTTGATCAAAGTGGGATCTACACAGACATTCCAACCTGATATATTGAGAATAGTTTGTCTAAAGCGATGTCAATCATCAGGACAACATAAAAATGATTAAATTGTACTACCTTGTAACGTAAGTATTTTGTATTTAAAGTTTAGTTACCACTAGCTGTGATTAATGTAAGACTGTAACAGGTGTGGCCCTTGAGGCTGCAGATATGGTCGATGTGGCCCTCCATATGCCCAGAGTTTGACATGCCTGCATTACATCACCTGCACATCCAAGCTTACAGCACTTGATTTTCTCAAGTAGTCACCTAAGCTTAACTTAAGTGATTGCAGAGGAACTGGTGTCTCAACATGATTATCTGTGAATTACCATGATTTATTGGGAAAGAGTGGTTTCATGTTGCCTTCTCCATGATTTGGAATCCAGAGTTTTCTTTCTCAAAAATTGGTTGCCACCCAAATCTAGGGAACCCTGTCTACCTTGCTTATTTAATCCATAGCTCGGAGAGCAAGAAGATACACATTCCTGTATTTCCCAAAGATATTTGTGTGAAAGCGATTGTCAACTACCTGAAATTAATTTTCTTGATTTTTATAGCCAAACAATTCATCTACCTCTGCATTGGGATGGCTGGTGAAGTGTGTGAAGTGTGTGAAGGGTGATTTACTTTGCATATTACTTTCTCTCTCCTTTCCTTCCTTTGACCTATATCAAGAATTCGAATCATTAATCTAGACACCAAAAAATAGGTCTGATCATATACTTGGCAAAGTTCAATCCACACATGCCTTTTCTATAAATACTTTATGGTAATTGTTCAGATGAGTTCTTCTCTATGGTACTTAGAATTTATGAATTTAAGTGTAGTACTAGACTGGTAACAAGGTCTCATCATTTTACTGTTGAAGTGGCTAGATGTAACCATAAGTTCTATGCTAATAGTTTCTTCTATTACACTTCTCACTTGTGGAATTCCTTTCTGGCTCCATGCTTTCCAGTCAACTTCAATGTGCAAAAATTTAAATGCAATATCAATCGCTATCTGTTTTCCTGATTGCTCGTTTATTGTTCTTGCTCCTTAATAATGCTTCTGTTTTCTAATTGTTTCACACCCAGCAAGTTGTTGGGGTGAATTCAATTAAAAACAAAAAACAAGGAAATAAACTAGACTTGCCCAGAATTTGAACTCAGTTCGCAGATACTGTTTTTATGCCAATATCTGTTATGCTATGTTCATGTGCTTGAAGCAAGGATAACTACTCAATTTACATATGATACATTGTTATAGTTTTATAAATAATTACATTTTCAGTCATATGGTGTACATTTGGTAATTGTTCAAGCAGTTAATTCAACTGGTTTTCTGGAGTGTTGGTTAGCAAGGTTGCTTCACAGTTTTTTTTTTTTTTTTTTTTACTGCAAATTTAGTATTCATTGGGTGTTGTATCACAGCAAGCATCACTAGTAGATTTTATTATTATTAATTTTACAGCTGCAAGCAAAATCGTTTTTGATTGTGAATAGGGAAAAATAAAAACATATCAGCTGAAATCTGATGCTAAGATATACACACTTCCACTGAACCATTTGAAACTCAACTGGTCAGTCTTTATTTATGATCATCTCACCAATGTGAGGGTGACAGAAATAACATTAGCACAAATTAAACACCACTACATGTAGAGGGGGGGGGGAAATAAAATAAAAAACACGACGTGAAGATTGGGGGGGGCAAACATGCACAGAAAATGAAAATCTGCTAACAAAACATTTACAGCAGCACCTAGAAGTTTTCAGGCAAAGCAGCCGAAGTTTTCATTACATAATATGAAAAGCATATATTAACCAAAGCTGCTTTTTTATAAACCTTGGAAGACATGAAAAAAAGTTAAACAAAAGAACAATAAAAAAAGAGAGGCATAATTACAAAAAAAGCTAGGCATAAAATAAAATAAAAGCGAGGCATAATAAAAAAGAACCTAGGAACAATTACAGTACAAGTAAAAAGCTAGACATAATAAAAAAACTAAAAAAGGAACTAGGCATAATAAAAACTAAAAACAAATAAGTATAATAAAAAGAACCTAGGTATAATTATGACTCTTTCCTTGTCACTACACCTGATGACACAAACCCCATTTAGCAGCCTGATCCTCAGGGTCTTAGGTTGCGCGTTAATCACGGGGCTAACCCCGCCCTGGTCAATACCAACACTAGTCCAAGCTGGCTGGTGGTTGCTGGCCACTTTGACCCACACCCTCTATGTGTTTTTGATCAGAGAGCAGTGACAGATCAAACATCAAAATAATTGTAGCACTTGGTCGAATTGTGGTGAGAGCTAAATCAAATAAGAAATATCCTCACAAATGAAAAATAATAAAAACGAAAGAATCCTAGAGTTAATTTTCAATTGGTTTATGCAGTTCTTTAACTCTTCCCACATCAGTCTCTATAGTGACACTGGTCTTTGTCAAAAACTCTGAATTCTGAGTTGGTGTTCAAGGTTCTCTGTCATGAGTTCTTGGTGGCAGTTGATCTGGGTTCTTGAGGCAATGATGCAGAAGTTTTCTATGGAAGTCCTTGAGCACACCAAACTGTCTGCTTATATGCATTTCAGCCCATAACTGGAGTGTGGCCGATATGTTCTGAGATTCGGTAATTCTTCAATTATTGCATTAATCCCAACAAGGGATTTCTTCCCTATTTCTGCTTTCTTAACCAACTTTCCAAATTTGGAGAATTATTCACTTTCCTTGGGAATAGACACAGAGATCCCTCCTACCCTCAACTCTAAGTTGCTTCATGCAAGTGGTGTCAAGTTCTACTTTCTCCTACCCTCTCAACCATAGTTTACTTCCCAGAGCAGGCACAACTGTCTTAGTGATGAATCTAATTTTTAAAATGCATGGGTGAAAGGTGGTATTTTATTCTCATCATGAATTTAATTTCTGGTTCCTTTCTATTTTTCTGAACTTTTCTCCAGCCAGCAAAAATATAAACCAGACCTCTCATCCTCCTTCCAACGACATGATTTGTTTTCTTCTATCCAATCCAAACATTCAACCCTTTAGAAGAATCATACATTTTTTTTTTCACCAATACATTAATCTTCTGCAGGAGAGATAAAATTATTTCCCAGTTTGTTTTGCTGCATGCCTGATCTTTGATAGATAAAAAAGAAATTCTTGGCTGCATCACCTTTGCATATCCCATTCATAATAGAGAGAAAACCCAGATGAATCCCTTATTTATTATCCTCAGGGAAAGTGCCTTCCAATTTCTCTCTCAGCATATACTTAATTTTAATATTAGCCCCTTCACCATCTCAGTGTCACACAATTACAAGTAAAAAGCTAGGCATAATAAAAAAAAAGAATGTAGGCATAATAAAAAAAATTAACCCCCCCCCAAAAAAAAACAACCTCAGCATAATAAAAAATAAAAATGTATATATAGATATGTAAATAAATAGGCACTCTTATTTAACTTTGCTTTGACATTTCTTAAATACAAATGTTTATAGACATTTATTCAATTTCCTATAAAATCTAAAGAGAAATAACTGCACAATTCAGAAGAAATGGAATCCATTAGCTTTTGAAATGGGTTGATGAGTCATCAATTCAAAGCTGGAATGAACCAGCATCAGACAGCATCACAATCTAAGATATGAGTTTTAGGATCATGGTGGTGTCTATTAAAATTTTGAAAGTATGTAGCACTATTTGCTAGGCACTGTCTACAGCAGGTCTGTACAATGAAGTCCTCTTTAACTCCACATTGTAATTATTTAAATATGGGGAGATACCCCCATCTTTTTGGTCAAGAACTTTCTGGTCAGAATGGATCCCACAGCTAATGGCAGTTTGTAGCATCATAGGACAAAAAATCTGAGTTACTATTACCAAATTGTACTTTCACCAAAATGAGTGCCACAACTCACTTAGCAACAATAGTTTAATGTCTATACAAAAGATGCAGCAAATCTACTTCAGAGGAAAGAGGATTTGCAAATTTTTGTGGTTGATTCTTCCTCAGAGTAAATGAGCCAACAGATGCTGTTACGGGTCTGGGATTTATCATTTTCGCTCAGGGTCTGGCAATTTTCTGGACACTTCTTTGCAACAACTGAATGTAAATTTCTGCAGCACCCAGAAATTGGCTTTACAGATCCAATTTGCTTACCTAATTACCTGGCTCAAAAAGGGATAGTATCCTTTTCCAATATCCTCACCAGTTCGTACGAACTAGATAAAGTCACCATGTGGCAAGAGGAAATCTTTTTTGCTTTTTAACACCATTGTATCATAAAAAATTCCAGAAATTTCATCCCAGAAAATATTCCCCTATAGATTTACTTCTCAATTTGGTCTTGTCTAAGTTCCTATGTATCAACAATTAAAATAATTAGTAGCAACAACACCTAAGTTTATCTTTTCACGTATTTCCATTACTGCCCATTTTTGATTAACCCAATTTCATATTCCATTGTTCTTGCCTTTTCTTTGTCACACATTTTCTGTATGAATGAAATGATTCTTATCAGATTTCCAAAATCATTTTTTAACTTTCTTTTCTGTTTAAAGGAAATAAATTGTTTGAGTACTTCTTTAGAGAATCTTTAAAAATATCAAAATTTTGTTCGTCAATAATAAAAAAATAAAAAATTCAATATATATAAAATTTATTTAATTTTTCTTTCTTTCTTTTTTTTCCTTTTAAAGGTTTTCCCGGTACACCATGTGAGAGGTGCAAATAGATATTTTAAGCAGTTTTAACAACTCTTCAGACAGGTTGGTTGGGTTTTATGGCATATCAATCACTGTGTCTTCAGACAGAGCACTACCATAGGAAGACCAGTGTTTGCATATTGAGCCACACTAGTGCATGGAAGGTGGTTAATGACTTGAGGTATTGAGAGACTTAATAATTCTGAGTGAAGGAGAATAGTTAGACTGATAGAAAAAAAAGATAAAGTCTAGTCAAAAAATATTAATTTATATTATATATATATATATATATATATATATATATATATATATATAAGGAGGGCTTTGGAAGAGTTTGAACTCAAATTAAACTAATTTAGTAAGATTCAGTATAATTGACCCCCCACCTCTCGCCACCAGCTCAACCCCATAACCCCAAGGAAGTTGGTATGACATGACTAATGGATTTTTGGTAACTCTAGGGTATGTTCTTTTAGCAAAACATATCAGACATATTCGTGTTGACTTCAATGAAAATTTGGAAACTTAGAAATCCAAACCAAAATTGAAAAGCACTTTATGGAATTGCCATCCGAGTTATTTAACAAGGAGGCTCTTTGTTTGAGAAGCTAAATACACATGTCTATACTGGACTGGATTATATAAATGAAATATGCATGCACAGAAATCAGAGTTACCCAGAGAACTTCAGAGAGTGTGTCTTGAAGTAGAATGCTTTCAGAGAAAACTGGTAGCACCCCCTATGTCCATCACATATATTAGATAATCTGCTGTAGAATTCATTCGCAGCTAAGATGTTAGCATTTCTGCATTTCCTAAACAGACATGTTGCAGTGTCTCAAAGGTGATTGGGTTGAAGCAGCCACATAGCTGTTGTACGATTTCACCTTTAAATAAACTGTTGATAATTTTTCAACAGCATCGTTTCCTCTGTTGGCGCATTTACACCTTTCTCAGCAAGATCTTGCCCAATGAAGAAACAGTATGGTTGGGTGTCATCTATATCTGTAGATTGCATTAAGGGTTCAATTGAAAAATTCCCTGTAGGTTTCCTGGATTGACGTACACCTGATGAAGGCCAGAGGGCACAATAACCAAAATGTTAAGATAAGAATAACACAGATGAGAACAATAGCCTGCATGTAAATAATGATAACTTCACACAAGACATTCAGACATAAATTAAATGAAGCACATTAATAAAAATAATAATGATACTCACGTCCGGGTAGAAAGGATTCAACTGTGATGACGTTTTCTGCTGAAGAGAAATATTACAAGCAAAGAGTAAGCTTCCTTTCATAGTAGTAGGATCAGTGGTGTGAATTTTCTGAAATTTAATATAATAATTAAATTAGATTTGCTTCAAGTCCTCATTGGGCCCCAAATCCTAGAAAATCTAAGGGACATAAATTGAATTTATTTCTTCAACTGGTTGATTTTCTCTTTTTTAAATTAAGAAATTTTATTTTAACAATACGGTTCTAAAGCTTAAAGCTCTTCATGTCTTTCTGTCACTCATTAAACTATATCAGCAACAGATATGGAGGGGTAGTGTAGTGGAAAGTGAAATCAGAGTAGTGAGTTCAAATTCCAGGATAGTCCATTGTATTCACTTTTACAGATTCATGCCATTTGAAAAGGCATGAATCTGTTTCTTCCCCAACCTATAGTTTAAATAGCAGGATAGACTGGAATCCTTAGCCTTGAGTAACAACCTGAAGGATGACTCTCAATTCAAAACTGTGGAGAGGGCAATGAGAAACAGCTTCACTATCTTTCCCAAAAATAAATGGAAATTCACAGGTAATAAATGAATCTGTAGAGAGTCATGATTGTCCATACATTGAAGGGAAATGGCATTTAAAAGAAAATATCAATAAACACTGCAAGCATTTACCAGATGAGACAGAGAATAATTTATTTTTAAGTGAAAACTTTGAGGTTGAGAATCCAATTTTGGAAAAAACTTCAAAAATTTTTTTTAGTTCAACAAAGCAACCCCCCCCCCAATAACTGGCTGGTTTATTGAATGCCCACTGAACCTAAAAGGGTCCCTGTTGAAAAAAAAAAATCCCATTGGTTGAGATTTTTCAAAAAGAATAAGACAGTTATAGAATGATTACCTGATGATTTGGCTAAAAGGCAACAAATGAAAGAATTACAAAGTCAAAAAATCATAGATATATATTTATTAGGTTGGTGCAAAAATAATGTTGTTTTCTCACATAGTAACATGTGAGAAAACGACATTATTTTTGCACCAACCTAATATTAAGTAAAGAATCATATAATTATTCTTGTTCTTTGTTAGTTAGCATGTGTGTCATGTCCTGCCATTGCTTAAGATAAAGAATGGACCATTCTAGTTTTACTGTGAGAAAAGACAAAAGGATATATTAGAGACAATGTTTTGTTTTAGTGAGAAAAAGTATACATAAGAAAGAAGAGGCAATGATGCACTCATGCATTTAATATCTGTTCAGTGAAATGGAAAGACATGTCAGTTTTAAATCTTTTCATTTGTACCCTCTTACTTCTTTAAATAATGACTTCTGATTATCATTGTAATATTTTTTCAATGTTAAGCCCAAATATTTAACCAGGCAAGAGTGGAATTTCTACAAACAGGTATTTTATTGTTATGGAATGCACAAGATTAAGAATGAGGACTTATCAGAAAATTAATAGGAAAATTGAAATTTTCACCAGTACTAGTAAATAATAATTGGTTCAATCATGTTTGATGAAATGAAAATCTTCTGAAATTTGAAAAAAAAGTGGTTAAGATGATATCTGAAATAGCCAGAAATCATAGTGGAACTTGAAAAAATACAAAAAGTTCTCTCATTGTAGTCCGTCACATTTGGCACATTGATATGACAAAGATTCTTCTCCTGAACATTTCCTGTGTTTGATATATCATTGTTTTCTGAAAGCTCCAACATGAAGTATTCTTTTGATATTATACACTATTTACATCATTTGTACTGTTATTCTTATCTTTATTGTCATAATCACAATGTTTTGGCCATTGTACGGTCCGGCCTTGTTTAGGTGATATACATTGGAATTTCGAACTGAACCATTTATTTAGTGCATGGGGGTAGAATGTTCTAGTTCTATATGCCTTGCTTTTTCTGGACATCTCAGTTTCAGCAAATTCCCTTTATAACAATCTGGGGGTCCTTCCCATGCTGGTCAGCACTGGCACCAGTCAACTGATGATTATCTGTTGACTGCTTCGTTCTGTCATTCGCTCTGCCCATGTTGTGTTATTTGATCCACAGTGCAGCAAGGAAAGAATTTTCATCTGTACTTAAGCACTGAATCAAGTTGTGGTGGAACTGTGCTACAAAAAGGATAAAGAATGCCTCCACTGGTAAAAATGCAATTATCATAACAAATAACGAAGAAGGTTGCATGGTTAATTTTCAATTGTTTTATATAATTGTTGATACAACAAAATTAACCCTTCCTGTTAAACTATTGTGACACTGTATTGCTTTTAAAACTTGGAACAGGTCAAACATTCACATGAGATGGTCATTGGGAATTCTTATCAAGACTCAACACCAGCAATTCTCTTGGCAGCAGGTCATGTGGCCTCTCCTGGCCACTGCCAGCTCTTGGTGCCCTCTTCTGGCTTCTCGTGTCCTCTGGTCACTTCTAGCTCCAACTGCTGGCTTCAACTAAGCATTTGGTTTATATGTATTTTTCCCAACTCCTGCTACTCTTCAAAAGCTCATGTATTCATCAATTAATTATTTTCTCCAACCCTGGAGGACATGATACCGAAAATCACAACTCTTGACTTTGACTTTTTTTTTAAAAAAAAAAACATTTTCAGCCAATATATTTTTCAGCCTTCTCATTACCCCTCCTTTTCAGAGAAGGCAGTCTGAGGGTGGGGGTAGGATTAAAAAGAGACAATATGATAAAGAGAGATTTTATGGTTTCTGATATGATAGAGATGCTTTACAGTACCTCCTTGCCAAAAATGGGACAGGTAACAATGACAACTGTCTGACTGTACTTCAACTCATGTGGTATGAGTTGGAGTATGGCTTTTGTGAATTATATTATGATTACACAGAAGCTTTCAATCCAGTGCCTCTTGTGGTTTTAAGCAGATTCAGCTGACAGGTAGTAGAAAGCTGAAAACAAGAACAAGATTCACCCAGTAAACTTTTCACTAAGCCAAGGGTTGAAATAAATTGAATAAGAAATGTTCTCTGCACTGGTTGTTTGGATCAGTGAAAGAGGCTATACTTCAGGTATTTGTAATATTAGCACTTATAGTTAATACAGATCTCATTGTTTATGTCTGTATGTGCAATTGACTGGTATAGATAAACCGACTCTTTGCTGTTTTACTTATATAAAAAATTATTATCCGTTTGAATTTCTGGGATGAGAAGTTATCAATCTTTTCGTTTTTTTATCGTCTTCATCTTTGTTGCTGTTATCAAGCATAACAAGCATCAGTAGCACTTGTCAGCAGGCAGAGTATGTTTAAAACTCCAAGTTCTACACTTGGGATTGTCCCATGAGACAATAGCCTAGTAGATTAAAGTGTTGGCTCATGAATTTGGTGAAAATGATTGTGACTTCAATCCCTGGGCCAGTGGATACTCAGACTCAGTGGAAACAGGGTGAGTAATAACTAAGAAGTAATAAATAAAAACTACATGAAATATCCATAGACATGGGTAGTTGAATGAGAACAATCTATCCACATAGATTAAATAAAGTGTTCAGTTTGAAATTTCAAGAAGGTTACATGGATCAACTTGATGGAGACTGGATGGCCCAATGGCTGAAATGTAATAACAAAAAATGAGAACCATAGTCAAGCGTTGTAAATAAACCATCCATCTGTTTGACGTTTGATGGATTTTGATAATTCAACAATCTGTTATCCACAAAGCATTTCAATGTAAATAAAATTCTGACAATTTTCTAGGCTCTCACAAACCATATTTGCCCTATCACATTTTACCACCTTGGTCAGGCTTCCTAAATTAAGTACAGAACAATAGGGATTCTAGTGATTTAGTATGTTGTGCAAACATTCACTATCAACACACTATCCATCGTATAACCTTATATATGCAAATTCCTCTGTCTATATTTCTAAGATGAGGTATTACAACTATTTACATCTTTCAGACTTGTCCTTATCTTTATTGCCATATTCACAATATTTTGGGTGTTGTACGTTCTAGCCTTCTTCATGTTATGTACATTGGAATTTTGAACTGAACCCTTTATTTATTATACTACAGGGGTTCATTCAATGTGCCATAACTTTTTTTTTTGATATCTCAGTTTCAGTTGATTTCCTTTAGTATCTCAGCTCTCCAAGTTTTTGTTCCCTCTGCTGTGACCAGGTAATAAAACTCACAACTTTTCATTTGACTTTTTGGATTACTTCAACCAATGGCTTTTATCCACTGGGCCATATGCTTCTGGCAGGGTGAACAAAAACTTGGAGAGTTGAGATACTAAAGGAAATCAACTGAAACTGAGATATTAAAAAAGGCATGGCAAGTGGAACTAGAACAAACTACCCCATGGACTAAATAAAGGGTTTGGTTGGAAATTCCAATGTATATTACCAATAGAAGGTTGGAGCGTAGAATGGCTGAAATGTCATGAGCATGGCAATGAAGATGAAGACAACAGTCTGAATGATGCAAATTGCGTAAATAATAAAAATTCCTATTTTAAAAAAAAAAAAAAAAAATTGCCTATCTGAACAGTACCTTCCAAAAAGATTAAATTAACGTTTTTATGGCCCTGCTTTTGATACTTAACCACCAATCACTATTTGGCAAAACTTTTGCATTCATTAATTCCAACCTGGTCACAGCTCCAAGCTATCTCAAAAGGTACATTACGTATCCTGAAGTTATCAAGAGGTACATAATGCACCTTGAGAGGTGGGTGTAATTGTCATAGTAACAATTCTATGAAGCATGAAGATCTTGTTTAATTCAAGTATCCAAAGCACAATATTCAGTTTTACAAGAAGAATAAAGACAAGATTTTAATATTTTCATAAGAAAACCTTAGCTTGTTGATGCTGCAAATCTTAAGTTTTCTACTTTAATGGCAGGATATACTTCAGTTTTTTATGTTGCTTTCTATCTTGGAAAGCTGCCATTACTGGTCTGGCTTGAGGCACTTTCTCTCAGCAACTAACTTCAGGATCTGGTTTAGACAATTTCTTCATTGCAACTGATTACAGCATCCATAACAACACACCTTAATATATGGAGGTCTTCAAAATTAACTCCACCCTCATGTAATCCAATCCAATCAGCTCACCTAACCTAATCACATTGTTCAAAAGGGCAGCAATTTCCTTTTCCATTATCCACAGTAGTTTATTCTAATAACCAGGATGTATCAGCAAAACCTCATTCACGCACACACTTCCAGAAATTTTTGTTTCAAAAAAATATTTCTCATAGATTTATTTGTCACTTTAGTCTGACCTAATGTCATACATCTAGACATATGTTTGTCAAAGGTTTGGTCTTTGTCTCTATTTCCCTTAATGCCCCACTTTTGACTAATTTCATGTTCCATTGTCCTCATTTCATTTGTCATTTTCTGCATAATCTGGTTCTCATGTTATTTTAGCACTTTTTTCTCTCACTAAAATGAAAACAAAATACTTCATTTACATTTCAGTACTTTACTAGATATTTGGTAGCTTCTAAAATCTGCAATTTCAAAATATTGCCATATCCACTAGGTTAGGGTTCAAACCTAGATAAAGGAAAAACCTTCAAATCCTTATTTTATTCATTTAACAGTGTTCTTGCTATTTCTTCCAATCTGGTTGTAAATCTAAGTATCTTTACATCTTCAATGTTTATTAATATAAAAATTATATCCAGTGTTGTCAAAACTTCATTAATGAAACCATTATTAATCTGAAGACTTTTCAAGGGAGAAAATAAGGTTTTTTGATTTTCTTCAGTTACCTACTTACATATAACAAATGAAAATGGAAAGTAACTGTCTATATTTTTCTGAGATGAGGTATTATGTACCCTATTTACATTATTTAGACTATTGTCCTCATCTTTGTTACCATATTTATTACAACGTTTTGGCTGTTGTACACTCCGGCCTTCTTCAGGTGGTTGCAATGCCAAACTGAACCCTTTATTTCGCTCACTGGGGTAGACTGTTCTAGTTCCACATGCCATGTTGTCTGGAGAGGGGAATTAACAGGAGATAACTGATAACTGACATCCATTAAATATGGCAATGTGAAACTAGAACAGTCTACCCCAGTAGACATTCCAACCACCTGAAGAAGGCCGGAGCATACAACGGCCAAAACGTTGTAATAAATATGGTGACAATAGTCCGAATAATGTAAATAGGGTACATAATACCTCATCTCAGAAATATAGACAGATATTTTCCAGATGAATTATAATTTATTAAAAGATATATTAGGTTGGTGCAAAAATAATGTCGTTTTCTCACATAGTAACATATGTGAGAAAACGAAATTATTTTTGCACCAACCTAATATCTTAAATTCAGTAGATTTATTTAACCAGAAATAAATTTTTTGACTTTATACTTTCTTTAAAATGCTCTTATTTATTAACACTGAGAACAATTAACAAAGACTGGTTGCCTTAAAAGCATTATTTCGTATCTTGTATTATCTCACAATCTTTGTCATGTTATAGAAAGCTTGATTAAAGACCAATGAAAGTTCTTTAAGATATATTTTTTTAAAACTTATTTTGGGCCATTTTCATGGTTTCCAGTACATAGACATTGGACAATTTATATTTCACTAAGTACTTTTGACTTTTACAGCCATTATAAAAAAAAAAACTTTTTGGTAGTAGCTTACAAAGGCAAAACTATTCCGATATAGGACAATTTATATTTAAATATGGAGAAGAAGAAGAAGAAGAAGAAAAAAAAAAGGCCTTAAGGGAATGTTGCAGAATCTTCAACCAAACTTGTATAAATTGCTAACCATTTGAAACTCCAATGTGGATTGATTCATAGTCTTTTTTTTTTTTTTCGTCTTATCAACCTTTTGCAGGTTATTTAAAGCCAGAAAATATTTTTAGAGTTAAGAAATTTTTTAGATAATAATGATTTACTGGTCAAAGTCCTACTAATTAACTGATAGCGCTGAGGGGTGAAGAGATTGATTTCAAGGGTATTTGCACCTAAGTGAATATAATGAACCAAACTGAAATTGGAACTCAGCTTTCCATCCAATATCCATTATACCACTCACACAGCCACGCTAACAGCACCTGGCATTCCTAGTGATTATTCATCTAGGTACTGATCAGGCTTGACATTGCTTAATTCTGGTGATTCAACAAATGGGCATGAGTTCTCGGATATGTCATAGCTATATAGAAATGCTATTTAATCATTTGCTTATATAATAGCTGGCCACTTGTATTCAAGGATACCTGTCTACTAGGGTGGCTAGCCAATGCCTATTGCAGATACTTGCTCAGGCACATGTGTTTGCTCAACACCCACAGAACCCACCTGTGGTTTATACTGCAACTATGCTGAGCAGACCTTAGTTACAGTATCTAGAGAGAGTGTGTTATTTAGCATGATCAACAATTTGAACAAGGCCAGCATGCACAAGCTCTCAGCCACGATGACTTGTGCTTTGTGCTAGCATAGCTATTGATGGCCATCAAGAGTTCCGCCTACCCACTCTCACTCACAAGACTTGGATCAACCTGTGGTATGGTTTTTAGGCACTTTCCAAAGGTGCTGCATGCTGGGAGCAACCTCGATCCATTCTGATAACATCAGGAAGTCTCCTTCCTAACAAATCGACCATGGTGAGTTTTCCTTCAATTTCTTTTACTCTCAATAATCTGGGTGTTTACCTTCAGCAGCAGTTGGCACTTTTGGTACTCCAGCTCCTTTATTGTCAACATTTGTGCCAGTTTCTAACTGCCTTTCTGTTTGTTTGGGTTTTATGGCATATCAACCACTGTGGGTTATTTAATGCCAAATCCAGTTTATATGAATTTTAAATGCCTATTTTGTATGGAATAAAAAATGTATAGCTGGCAACATTATTGTTTAAAAAAAAAAACAAAAAAAAAAAAAAAAAACGTATAGCTGGCAACATTATTCCTTTACAAAAAAACGTATAGCTGGCAACATTACTCCTTTACAAAAAAACATATAGCTGGCAACATTACTCCTTTACAAAAAAACATATAGCTGGCAACATTACTCCTTTACAAAAAAACATATAGCTGGCAACATTACTCCTTTACAAAAAAATGCTTAGCTGGCAACATTACTTTCTTACAAAAAAACGTATAGCTGGCAACATTACTTTTTTACAAAAAAATGTATAGCTGGCAAAATTACTTCTTTACAAAAAAACGTATAGCTGGCAACATTACTTTTTTTTACAAAAAATCTTATAGCTGGCAACATTATTGTTTCAAAAACAGAGCTGGCAACATTATTTTTCTGAAAACATTATCTGAGACCTTGCTGTTAGATGCAGTGTATCGCCGTACCCAGGACGTGGATGTAGTTTATCGTCATACCCAGGATGCGGATGTAGTTTACCGTCATACCCAGGACGTCTGCCTTTCTGATAAATATTGCTAGAAATCTTAGTAGCCTTCTTGGAATAAGATTTCAATTTATGCCCTCACCTCAATGCTTAACTGCTTTGATTTTACCATTTTGTACAAATTACTTTAAAATTAAAAACTAAATTAAGAAAACTATGAAAATACTGTCGTAATGTAACAATATTTTTCTTCTACAAACAGAGACAGCTACATATGTTTTGTTTATACATTAGTCAGTGTTGAGTTAGCATTTAGAACCTGGATTAACATTTAACTTAAAGTCAACTGAAGGGTTAATGGTGAAAAACAAAATATGTTTCTCATACATAATATTCATAATATAACAAAATGTATTGTGGACAGATGAATCCAAATTTGAACTTTTTATTCGTAAGAGGAGCTTGGAGAAAAAACTGAAAAATAATAAATACACCATAGTTACTGAAATTTATCCTTTATGTAAAAAAAAAAAATAATAAATACAAAGATATCTCCTTTTAAGGTGTTTTTTTTGGTAAAGAAATGCAGAGTGGCACCAAAATATTTTGCCTGTTTTATATGTAGATAAATATTTGAGGAAATGTATGACAAAGTGGAAAAAATTTACATGTGACATGTTTTGTGCTTCAGGATTTCATTGGACTAAATTTGTTCTGTTAGTATGACTACACATGAACATGACAGAGGGGTGCTGGGAATTTTAGAAATTTATTTATTTTTTTTTTTTTTTATATCTAGCCAATTTAATTTAGAGTCTTTTTCTTTTTCTTTCCATCACTTTTGTTAGTAGATTATCTCACACTGTGATAATAGAAGATCTGTTAAGAATGGTGAAATGTTGTCAGAGCTAGGGTGCAAATTTACTGTGAATGACTTCACAATCAAAGCACTCTCTAAACATTTGTCATTGTGAATTGTTTTCTCCATTGTTCAGAGTAGCATGTCTATGTCAAAATTGTTGTCAGTCTCATTATGGTGGGCAACCAACACATTTGACATACCGTTTTGTAAAAGATAACTCATGGAAAAAAGAAAAATTCTTTTTCAATTTTTTAAATTCATTGAATGGTTGCAGAGTTATTTGAATTTTTTGCTTGGGCCAAATTAGGAATTGCTGTACTAAATAAAATTATAGGAAGCCAAAATCAGAATTTTAGACACAAACACACACACACACAAAAAAAAAAACCTACACTTTCATAGAAAAATTAATTTTCTTCACTATCACTGAATATAAATTTGTGAAAATTCACATAGTAGTAGTTTTCAATATAGGGAATAATATGGTACTATTTCCAACCACAGAGATGTTACAGTCATCCAATATGCCCTATATCCAAGATGGCAGCCACAAAATTCAGATTTTGTTACTGTAGGATCAGGAAAAGAGCATTTTTTGGTTAATTATTGCTAGCAATTAACAATTAGATGTATTTTAATCCATAGAGGCCACTAACATCAACAGATAATGTCAACTAATGTTAATGGCAACCATTTTAATTAAAAAAAAATCTTGAGATTTGAAAAACATGGTGCAGTTATATATCAAATAAAAGCTCTGAATGACTAGGTCAACATAAGGATCACAATAATTCACTTGAATCAACTTGAAATGAAAAATATTCTAAAAATAGATCTTCCAATAGTGACCACATTATTTTTGGTAACAAACTGAAAAAGCATATAAACCATTGAAACATCATAAACCCATTTACCTCAATTTAGACCTATAATAATTTTATTGCTTATTGTTTCCATTTAAAAAAAAAAAAAAATCAGAATCAGAGCCATGTACATTTGCAGAAACTTTAATATTACTTCAGAAATATTTTGCTTTAGTTTATAGGAGTTGGACTGTTACAAGCTAAGGTGGAAAAATTCTTTCCCCATATTTCTGCTTCTTTTGAAGAAAGCCATTTGTAAATTCCAGGATGATGGCAATCTGCTGTCACATCATCATCACTATCAAACATCCATCAATAATAATATATTGAAACAAGAGCATTTTTTCATAGGTGAATTACATTAAGTCCACACAACCAATCCTTCTGTTTAAACAGGGATGGTCGTTTCAAGTTAATAAAAATAGTTTTCAGGACTTTTTGACAATAGCTAGAATATGATCTGCTCAGGAAAGAAAATATCTATGCAGAAGGAGGCTGCATTTTTGATTTTTTATAAGATGTTCTGCACTTGCAGACATGGATGTACTGGCACACCTATGCAAATCATCAGTTGACATGATTTAATATATATGGGAGGGATATAGCTATCATACATACTTTTTTTTTTATTATCAACAATTTATTCTAAGGAATTGCCATGTTTGGCAGAGTGTTACTGAACAAAAGAATCAAAAATTTTCAAAAGTGGGAGTGGTTGGAAGCAGCTTTACTGTCAGGTAGAAAATTGAACCAATGTTCTTTTCATTAAAAAAAAAAAAAAAAAGAAAGAAAACAAGATTTCTAGCGACTTGTTAAAATTCTTTGACAACTCTGAATGCTGAAAGGTTAAGGGAAGCAAGGTGAAATGTTGTCACATTTTCTTCCTTACTTTTCTGGGGGTGGGGACAGCAGAGGGGGAGTGTTTAGAAGAGAAATTCAATGGCTTCCTCAGTCAAAGAGACATTTCTTTCAGACCCAAATGACATCAAACTATCAGGCACACATGAGTTGCTTTTAAGGCTGCTTGATGGCCAACTTGCCTGCATGTTTTCACATTGAATTGACATTCAAATTCAGTCAAACCAAGATATCAAATAGAGAGTTTTCAATGTTGACTTGCAAAATAATTAAATAAGAATTTATTTGAGGTATTTTTTTCTCTGGCCTTTATCTTTTGGATTTAATTAAACAACAAAAAAAAACAAAAAAAAAAAAACAATTGTAGATTTTAGTTTGTTTCCATAATAAAAACCTGACAGCCCCAAGACAAGTAATTATCAATATAAAGAAGATTGTAAGAGTTAGAATTTATATATATATATATATATATATATATTTCATTCCTCCCAAAATCAGTGACACCCCAAGCAAGGCAGTACAGCCACTAAGATGCAAGTAGTTACAGGATGTGGAGGAATTAGGAACAGAAGCATTAGTAATGAGCAGAAAGAGAAAAGAGTAATCAGGAGGACAGTAGATAATGTTTGACACAGCATTTCAATTTTTGCAAATTAAAGTTGGTAGGAAAACACAGAGTTAGAGAGTTCAACAAGTGAGAAAAGAAACTGTTAGCATAGAACTTACAGCAACATCTAGCTAGCTCAACTGTAAATTGATGTGATATTACCGCCAGTCTAATATTGTGCTTAAATTCATGTGATCTATGTGCCATAGTAAAGAGCTCATAGAACCAATTACCATGAAAGCATTTATAAAAAAGGCACAGAGAAGCAAAAGTGACTGGAGCCAAGCTGCCAGAGCATGACCAATAATATTGCTAATTCTTCTTTGGATCTTATCAAGGAGCTCTAGGTAAATAGTGGGAGCAGTGGACAATATATGGCAACAATATTCTAAGCATGGATGAATGGTAAACTTATAGATATGCAAGATAGAAGAATTATCTCACCTTATATAGCTAACTGACTTTCTTAGCAGCAGCTGACCTGGCAATGGATTCAATATAGTCTTTCCATTTCATGTCAGCTGAGAAGGTGCAATGAGTCACTTTCCTAGAGGTTAGCATCAGCCATGCTGATGGAAGGCAGAGAGGGGTCTCTCAGATGATTAACAGAGAGAAGTTTAGTTTTGGAGATGTTAAAATTGACAAGCTATCTTTTGCTCCAGTTAATGATGGTCTTGAGGTCGTTTTGTAAATCAGCTGCCATCTTGACCTTGTCGAACTATTCAGCCTATTGAGGCAGGAGTAAATGGTAGTGCTGTCAGCGTAGATGCCAAGTTGAGAACTCATGTCATTGAGAAGGTTGTTAATGAAGATTAAAATCAGTGTAGGACCAAGGATAGAGCCCTGGGTGACACCCATGTTAGTATGAAAGGATGTAGACAAGTGGCTATTTTAGACAACTTTCATTTCACGATTTGATAGGAACCACTGGAACAACTCAAAAATGTGACTGGAGATAGTGTAACTTTTCAGCCTGTGGAGAAAACCTGAATGCCAGACCCTGTTAAAGGCTTTTGTGATGGCCAATGATACAGTCTAGGCTTCACTGTTTTTATCTAGAGCACAATAGACTCTGAAATTATCATTACTACATCAGCAGTTGACCTGGAGAAACAAAAGCCATATTGCTTGTTTGAAAAAAGGCCTGCAATGAGAGATGATGAACCAATTCAGTATTGATAAGGGACTCTAGTATTTTCCCAAAAAGAGGTAGAAATAGTTCCTGTGTGCTATGGCGACGTGAACCATAGAGAGTATTTGGGTTTCACATAGTATTTCTGAGAAGGGATGAGGGCATCCATGCTGGCTTTGACCCAAGAAGAAAGCTCAGTGGTGCAATTTTCGATTGGGAGATTGAAGATCTCAGTCTAAAGGAAAGAAAGTCCTGGAATGAGTCCCAATCATTGTGCTGGTAATGGAAAGAGGTCGTATGGATAGGGGGTTCCTGTTTAATGGATGCTTGGAAGGAGATATCAATAGCTACCACAGAGTGGTCTGACTTACCAAGAAGGCAGTATTGTGAAGCTCGGCAAGAGCAAGGAGAGGTGGTAAGAACTAGATTCAGTAGTAAAGAAGTCCATGGAGTCCATGATTTAAGTGAGGGATTGGGCAATGGAATAATTTCATGTCTGTATAAAGTCACTGAAGATAAAGATGTTCACAGACAGAGGGAGAGAAAGTGCCTTTTTCTATACTGTCTGCTATTGCATCTAATGCAGTCTTGGGGAGAGGGGGAGTGATAAAGGAAAAAGAGATAGCTGACAGAGTTTAGTAAAGAAAGACAGAAGCATATGGAAGAGTAGTTAGCTGCCTTGAGAAACAGTTCTCTGGTCATCGGAAGATTATCCCGGATGCAAACACAAAGCCCATGCATGTGAATGCTAGAATCTTTTTGGCAAAGGAGAAGATACCCTGGAATCAAGAATTCATTGGTAGCAATGGAAGAGTTCAAGTTGGTTTCACAAAGGGCAAAGATATCTGGTAACCATTCCAGGAGAGAAGATTCTATGCTGTAGAAGTTTGAATGGATACCATGAATATTGGAGAGAGAAAGATTGAGTCGGGTAGGTGGTTTAGTTTTATTTCTTTGTGTTGTGATTTCCATGAGATGTTTTGATGAGCGAGAAGAAAGACCACCATAATTATCGCTGTTGTCAATGGCAATACAGGCCAGTTAGTACACGGCTGAAAGGAGATGTATATGGCCTCAGGGTTGCCCACCAGATATACATGCAGGGACACCTACCCATGCACAACACAACACTACAGATAACCCTATATTACGCGACTGTTGGTCGAAGCAGCAACCAGCAAACTGACATCCCATCACAATAGAAAGTCACAGCTACTGGCTAGTCTGATTACCAAAAAGTAAGGACAGATAAATCATTGTGGTCCTGGTAGAAGAAAGAAAGAGAACCGGTAAACTATATCCTGATCAAGGAACTATTCCTGCTTAATAGACACGGAAGGAGTGCAGACTGGACGATAGGTTAGCCTATCTACTCCTATTAACTGGTGGGGGGGGGGCGGAAAGAAAAAGAAAAGCAGACTGGACGATAGGTTAGCCTATCTACTCCTATTAACCAGTGTGGGGGGAGGGGAAGAAAAGAAGAAAAGCACACAAAACATAAAAGAGTTCATATTATGGCTTTAGCTCTGATGTCTACTACCAAAACTAAAAAATGAGATGGTAAGACTTAATGGACTGTTGTTGCATTAATTTTTCAGCATTGATAAGCAACTCTAAGGTAAACACATACAAAACTAAAATTAGTGGGTGGGAGCTGAAGTAAGAATTTTGATCATTAATAGCAATGGGGAGAACAAAATACACAAGTCACAATAAAGGGTAGGTTAAAACATTTAGTCTAAACCAACAAAAAATAAAATAAAATTCAAAGAATGACACACAGACATTTAAACATTTACAACAACAAGATGGCACAAGGCAAATGTAACTTACAATATGGAATTCTATAAATGTTTCATTTCAATCTAACAGACTTTTTTTTATGGACACTGTAGATGAACTTATTTTCAATGGGGCATTTAGAGAGAATATAGGACTGCCTCAAATGGATCTTGGCTTTCCTAGGTCAAACACTGACTTAGGATAGGTGAACAAGGAGATGTGTGGGTAGGGACCAGACCAAAGAATTTTGCTTCAGACAAGTAGTGGAGGAGGCAAGGGCGGAATGAAGTGGATGGAATCATTTGCTTTCTATTGGTGGTACCAGGTTGAAGTCGGGTGGGAGGGTTAGAGAGGTTGCCTACCTAGTTTTCTTCTTTTCCATTTTTTTTTTTTCCCTCTACCAAGAAATTAAGTAGGTATCTCCACGAGATGATAAAAAAAATAGCATAGCATGGATAATAAAGTCCTTAAACTTGATGAAAATAATTTTTTACTGCCTAAATATTTATGTTATTATCAAGAGGAATGATCAAAGTATTTTTTGAATATTTTTTTTACATTTTTTAATCATTCCTAGAATGTCCAAAATTTTCGTTAAAAATCTTGTTTTTTTTTTTGAATCAGCAAATTTGACAGAAAATCAGCTATTTTTACACTTGTTTACAAAAGTGAACGTCTCCATTTAAAATTCTTTAAAAAAAAAAAAAAAAAAAAAATCAATTATAATTTTTTCAAAATTTAAGAAAACTATAAATTATAAAGTTTATTTAATATATTTTGAAACAAACATTACTTGCTTTCTGCACTGAAAAAAATGTACTTTAAAATAAGAGAAAGTGGTCTTAACAGTGGTGTTGATTGACAAGTAACCTGTGATGATTTCACCATGTACTGACATCTTACGTGAGGAAAAGTTATCATATGGAAGGTCATAGTTGATTTAATTTAGCTTTAAGTGAACCAACTTATTTACCTTGTTATTTTAAAGGAAAACTATCAGTGCTCTAACCTTTATTTATTTTTTTTTTTTGTTCTTTGGTATTTAGCTTTCACTTTTACAATGCTTCATGGAAAAATAAAATACTATAAAAAAAATGTAAATAAGACATGAAGAGTGAAATAAAATTTGATAAGAAAGGTATCTAATTAATTAGTTACCTTTCTTATGAAATATTATCAGTAGTGTATACATTTTATTTATTACATTTTACAGTATTATTTGGATTTCCACTCATTTTATTAATTTTTATTTTATGGAAAAATGACATAACAGAGATAATATAAAACTAAGATCATATAAATTTCATAATACATTGTAGGTAACCTTGTAAGTTGAAATGCTATACATTTTTTCACTTTTGTTAATTTTTTTAAATCTTAAGTTATGACAATATTGAAAAGGCATTTTTTCCTAATACTTACATAATCATATACACTTTTTCTTTTATTTTTCATAGCCAAGTAAGAACAGACGTTTAGAAATTCAATGCAACTGGTATCAGACTTCGCCCAATGTAAATGTAAAAATGTAAAGGCCGTTAACAGCGCCGAACAACATTTATATACAAAATCTAATCACGTGATGTTTTTACTGTATCATGTTTCTTCTGGTCTTCCATACATTTGAATCATAGCCGTTTTTTTTGTTAACACAAAAGGCAAGGAACAGTAAGATTTTTCTAACAGGAGGCTCATTGGTTGTAAAAAAGCTTGTGCAAATTATAATCTGTACAGATACATCTACTTAATAAAACAATTAAGTAAAGGATTCACCATTTCCACTAATTTTACAATATTTAACAACTTTAATGTAAAAATAATAAAATAATTTAAGAAATAACAATTAATTCTTTTAAAAATTCATTTATCATCAAAAAAGTTATTTTTGCCTTCAGACAATATTATGCATATTCATAAAAACAACTAAAAGCTTTTGAAATTAAATAATATCTATGTTTTATTGAGTTTTGTATGTTACAATTCAGAGCTGATTTTTAGGTAGATGTGGTCCAATTTAAAAAAAAAAAAAGAAAAAAAAAAAAGTTTTACTTTTCTCAAAGCCTGGTGTTTTTAACTAATATAATGACTTGTGTGCTTCAACATTGAATTTCTAGAGTTTTCATAAAATTATTTGGGAGGGGGGTAATATATATATATATATAAAATATATTTTTATCATGACTTAAAAAAACAACAAAAAAAAAAAAAACAACATAATTTCCATCATTCCTGAATAGTTTATGAAAGTTTCATTAAAATCCAACAATTATTTCTATTTTTGCAAGATTTTCAAAATTAATGTGTCATTAAAAAAAGAAAGCACAAAAATTTGCTATGTTATTTTAGTACTTCCATCGACGAAGAGAAACAAAGGTTTTTTTAATCAAAAGTTAGAATGTTTGTGACGTCCCCCCGGTGTCACTGCGCCAAATGTGACGTCTGCCTAGCCGCGTCAATCGTGCTATCCTGTCCTGTGACGACCAACTGACTTGGTATTGGTCGCGGCACCCAAGTGTGACGTTCTAACCTTTTGCCGATTCGGATGGGAATCGGGTTAGATCCGATAACAGCCTCGTCATTCCCAACTTGCCTCCAATGCCTGGTTATCGAAGTAACTACTTTGATTCCCAGTCTGCCTAGCCCACATTGTGAATTGATCTAGGCAGAGGAAATCAATCAGTCGTCGGGGCCGTAATGCAAGCTGAGTTCGAATGGGGATGGTATCACACAAATAGATGTAAGAGAAAATAAAATAACAACTCGAAAAGTTCAAGTTATTAAAAAAAAAGGATAACAATACTTTATATCTGTTGCTGGATACAGGGCCACGTCTATCTCCCAACCCGCTATGTGGATTCGTGACACATTGTTTTTTTTGTTAGGCAAGTCTTAACATCTAAGCTGTCTGTCCTTTAAGAAACTGGTTCTTGGTGTGTCTTCAGGCGAAATCCATAAAACTTATTTTCGTGGTGTGAGTCTAAGTCGTTCTTCAACAAAAATTGTTCTTGATTAGAAGATGAGTTCGGAATTTGTGCGAATCTTGGTCAGCTCTTCGTGGTGGGTCTTCAGAGCTCTCAACTGGAACTCGGACTCAAACTAACTGCAACTAAAAACTCTCTCTCTGATTTTCGCTCGCTGCGACTTTGCTTATATGGACGCCAACCCAAACCGGGGTGGGCTTGTCGGGGTTTGAGGTTCCTTGATAATTCTAAATCCATAGTCCACTTCTTTATTTTCGGTCAGGAATTTTCCACTCCTTTCCATTTTTGGAAGTCTTCTCTTACCCCCACCTTCTCTTATTCTCATATGGATATCTCACCATACTTCAGAGGGGCATCAACGGTTTTCCCACTTCCTCGCAGCAACTTCTCATACCTATCCTCTCAATGGGCGGTGGCAGGCTCCCCCTTTGCGTCACATGATTACCTCCGCCTGGCTCTCGTTAACATGCGGCCCGGGCGTCCAACAGTGTGGGTGTGACCAGGCTAGCTTTGTTTTAAGAAAAAAATAAATCTTGCTCAAAAAAAAAAAAAAAAAAAAAAAAAAAAAAAAGAAAAAAAAAAAAAGAAAAATTATCTTTTTCTTTTCTTTCCTTAATCGCAGGTCTTATCCTCAATGTCACCTGGGATCTATCAAATGAGATTTTCGCCAATTGTCAAGTGGGTGGTCATCTAGTGAACACAGCCAATTTTTCGTCCCGATAAAGCAGTTTCATTATCCCAGCCGTGTCTGCATTCTTGGTGCCAATTTCTGATAACATATTTCAACTCACATAGATGTCCTATCCAAACGACAAAGACTTAACCCAGGTTTGGGCTTCGTGTGCGGTTAACAGATGACCTATTAAATTGTTTGCCACCATGACACAGCCAATCCTTTATCTATTTAAAACTGTATCCACCTGGTGTTTGTCAATTAGCTTTATGACAATTTTCACCATTCTTCATTTATCAAAATAACATTGCCAAATGTCCCTGTCGTGGGTGGCTTTCCTTTATCATCTAAGTTTAAGTCTCGCCTCTCTTTTCCTTTCTTTTTTTCCTCACAGGGAATTTTCACCATTTTCTGATAATTTGTTTGCCACCATGACACAGTTAATTCTTTATCTATTTAAAAAAAAAAAAAAAACTATGTATCAACCTGGACTTTGTCAGCTAGCCCTACGATAATGCCTGTCAGAATTTTCACCATTTTTTCATTATCAAAATAACATCGCCAAATGTCCCTTCTTGTGGGTGGCTTTCCTTTATCATCTAAGTTTAAGTCTCGCCTCTCTTTTTCTTTCTTTTCTTTCTTTTTCCTTTTTTTTTTCTTTTTGCGCCCCTAAATGGTGTCACAGTTCTAAAAAGATGGAAAAAATTAAAAAAAATAATTATAAAATACTTTGTTCTTTCCTCTTAATAGTAACAAACATTTTGACAATAAAATTTTGCTTTTGTCAAGTTTAAGGCTGTTTTTATCATGCTATGCTCATTTTCCAGCAATCTCATGGAGGTACCTAATAAGAGCCATACGCTAGTCACCAAAAAATAAATCATACACAAAAAAACACAAAATTTCAAATAATATATATATATATGTTACTGGGGGATTTGAATTCTCAATTAAGTAATTCATTGAGTCAAGAAGAATCCTCAACTGAATGCAGAAAGCATTGGATGGCTATTTCGTCCTATTTTGGGACTCATCAGCAGTGCGCATCCACTAACAAGAATTGAACCTGGACTGTTACAATTTGACATAAGTGTCATACCCACTAGATTAACGGGGTCTCAGTGAGGAAGAGGGTAACAAACTAGACCTGATATAATGCCTGCTCTTCACAATATATTATATATGAATTGCACATAAAGTGCTGGAATTATTGAACTACTGAATTATAAAGTATGTATATTAATGAATATCCATGTTATTTAACACCGTTCACACTATTTGGAGTTTCATACCAAATGCAATTCTTCAGGTGCTAAGAGTATACTGATTGTTACTTGTATATGATTTCATGACATTAAATCCAGCAACTAAAATAACTGGTATAACCAGATGAGCATAAAAGATGATGCTATTAAGCAGTACATAAACACACACAGAGAGAGATCAATAAACAATAAATACACTAAGGCATAGAAATATATACAGACACACACTCAAGATAGATACACTTCTTATTTAAAAAAAAAAAAAAAAAAAAAAAAAATCATATCTGGCTTTGTCTTCACTTTTTGTTTCTTACATGTGTGGAAAAGTTTTTAAAATAAATGTTTACTTTTATAGAATTATTAGTTAATATTAAAATACCAAAATGTGTTCATTTTGGTTTTATGCAGAGATTTTTAAAAATTATATATTTTAGTTACAGTAAAGGAATCATATTAACATCTAAGTCATACCAATCGTATATTTTATTAAAGATTATAAAATAAGCCCAACAAACATTGATGGCTTAGAGTTGCTATTGATGGACATTTTAACGTTGCAAATTAAAATTTAAATCTAGCATAAACAGTTCTGGTCCTGAAGTCAGAATTTTGATCAAAATTTTGTACATATTTTACCATAAGGCAGACAAATTTGTTGTCAAACTTGAAAAAATATTAAAGATATGATTTTGAGAAATTAATGGTCAAATGTTAGGGTGACGGTCAAATTATCTTATTTGAGTGTTAAATAAAAAAAAACTAAAACGATCACCTTTTAGATCTATTAAAATACTTTAAAATGGTATATAATTTAGCTTTGTAGGTGAAAAAACAACTGAGATATTGATACTTAAACTTAGTGACTATTTTCCAAAATTCACCTTTTGGCTAGGGTCACATCTTGGAAACTCTTTGACCAATAGATGTAACATAAGTACCATTCAATTTCTATCATGAAGCTCTATAAGTGTACCAAATTTTGGAAAAGAAATCTGTGTAGGTGATGGTCAGACCCTTGTTGATTTGATAAGAAAGAACTCTTTTCTGAAACTTTACTTGAGGAATATTAGCAGATTTAAAGTATAATTAATCTGATTTAAAAGAAATATTTATTTTAAGGTTGAAATAACACAGAAATGAATTCTTAAAACAAGCAGTAGTAATGGGATTGATGCGTGATGACAAGTGCTGATAAAACACTTGTGAACACCTTTTTTTATATAATTTTTAAGTACTAAGTAATCTTCAAAATGTTGGAAAAGATTCTCCATAATCTAATTTTAGGAACATTGACTTTAAATTTACTATAGTCATAGATATTATTTTCTGATAATGTTGTGTATGGTCACTCATACTTTCAAAATGGGCACATTTATAGACATAAAAAAGAAATTAAAAATTATTTTAAAAATCTTTCAGTATGATGATTTGTATTAAGCTTTTCAATGTTTGATTAGTAAATATGGTGTTCACTTAACAATATCACCTAACACGATCAATGTTTTGAAGAATTTTTAAGATTTTTGAAAATTTATAAATTATTATTATAATAATAATAATAAAAAAAGAATGAAAACAGTCCTAGTAAAAATTCATTGAAAAATTTTTTTTTACAAAGACTAATGTTCTTATTATTTATAAAAGCAATTAAAAGCTTACCTAATTAAATAATGTCATAGTTTTAGTGCATTTTTTATTTTACTATTTGGAGCAGATTTTTGGTAAAAAGAGTAACTGTTTGAAAAAAAAAAAAAAAAAAAAAAACGATGATTTACATTCTACAAGGAGTCATGTTTTTAAAGATGGGCAGTTTAACTGAAAAAACAATTTTTTTCGGTTTCATCTTTTGAAACTGTGAAAATGCATTGAAATTTTTTTTACAAAACTGAAATCATTTGGTTTCGTTTAGTGCTATCACTACTAAGTGAGCATATCCAAAGAAACACTCCTGAAAAGACTTCCAGATGTTAATAAAATCAAATTTTATCAACATTTATATATTGTTGTAAAAGACAAATAATTGAAGAAAAATATGTTAAAATCATTTAATTGACTAGTTTTAGGAAAATAAATGTGAAATCTATTTGTTTAAAAAAGAAATGAAGAAAAAGAAAAGGAAATACGACAGATTATATCTGATATGACACTTGGAAATCTTAATGTTTTCAATCAGAAAAAAAGGAAAATATGACATCTATTTGTTTCAGTTTTCAAGAAAAAAAACTTTTTGTGATAAAATTAAGTTAACAACAAAATAGCAAGTAAAAATAAAAAAAAATAGTTGCCAGTTTCGTCTTAATGTTAAATTTTATGAAGTCAGATTTTTTGTAAGGATTTTCTAGTAAGTCAATACACCAATCACGAAATAAAGTTGTTGTAAACAAGAAAAATGAATGAAGATTTTTTTTTATACATAAATTTGTATTTTTATCTAGAGTATGCATCTAAATTAGATATTAAGAATAATTAAAATAGATCTTAACTTCACTTTTAAAATGTGTATATTTTCAGATATGCGAGCCTCTAGTGTAAAATTGTTTTTCTACAAATAAAATTATGTTTCTATCCACTGAATACACCTTGAAATTTCATGAAGTGAGGGGTAACAGATGTAAAAAAAGATTTTTACCAAGATTTTTAAAAAATAATAATTTCAAGAATAATTTAATAATTCATTTATGAATAAGTCCTGAAACTTTCATTAAAATTCAACAATTATTTGCTTTTTGCAAGAATTTCTAAATTAATTTTACCAGAAAAAAGGTCAGTCAGCTTTGTTACATTGCTGATGGAAAAAAAAAAAAAAATTTTTAACTAAAATATTGAACATTCTAAGAAAGGATTCAAAAATTTACCTCTTAAAAATAACAAAGGTTTTGATGATAAAACTCCCTTCAATTGGCCTAAAAGACAAGACACTGAGATTCCCCCCAAATACCTTCAACTGACCTTTTAGAGAACTCCAAAAACTTTACCCTAGCCTCACCAGGTCATTGTCATGACAACTCTAATACAAGTGACCTACCATGAATTCTACACTTTGTTAAAAAGTTCCTGCTGGCAGCTTGCTATGAGTTAAATTTGTGCCTCCTTTCTTTGACAATCTTTCTTTTTAGGGGTAGCATCCATTTTAGGTACATCCCAAAATTCACTAAAAAAAAAAAAAAAAAAAAAAAAAAGACCAAAACATAACAGAAACAAAAAACTGTATCAAAATCTTTGTGTTATTTACAGGAAAGATCAAAAGGATTTTTTTAATGAATTTTTTTTTTTCTGTCCTTTTCTAGAATCTTGGAAATTTTGGTTATAGGTACCTGTGCAGATTCACGATGCCTAAGGTTTAAACAAATTTATAAAAATGAAAAATCTTATTTTATTTTAGTTTGAATTTCAATCTAAGAGATTAAATTTAATATTTCCAATAAGCAAAATATAATACTTTACTGTATTTCAAAACTAATTTGATGGGAAAGAGTTTTTGTTTTGAATTTATAAAAATTTAATTTAGGACCATTTTTTGCCTTCCATCATTTCTTTATTAAAATATTCAGAAATGCATTTATTTTAACACTGCAGTAACTGTTCATGTGTTTGACAGCTTGATGGCAGATAGATCTTTTTATCTAATGTTGTTCAATGGACTTTATAGGTAAAAAAAATAATTTAATATAATGTGAATGCCATATAATTTTTAAGTATTCAGTAATATTAAAAATTTAGGAAAATGTTTTCTGTAATTTAATGTTTTATTGAATTTTGAGATAGTTTGGCTTTAAATTTACTATAGTTATTGCTCTTCTCATTTTTGGATATGATCATCTGTATCTACAAAAATCAGGACATTTATACAAATAGAAAACCAATTTAAAATTCATTTTAAAAAGTTTGAAAACTTTATAAATTATTTTAATTAAAAAAATTAAAAAAATCTTGTAAAAATTCATTATTCATTGAAGAATATTTTTTTAAAGACAATAGCACCCTTAATATATCTTATTTATAAAAGCAATTAAAAGTTTTTCTAATTAAAGAATGTCTTAGTTTTATTGTATTTTTTATTTTCTGATTCAGAGCAGATTTTTGGTAAGACAGTGCTCGATTTTACAAAAAAATTGATGATTTAAATTTCCCATGCAGTTCTGTTTTCAACTAATATATGCACTAAAAATTATCCTGTTGATTTTCTCATGTTTCCACAAAATTAACTGGGGGTGAAACACACACACAAAAAAATTAAAAATATTTACCAAGATTTACTTTTCTAAAATAATTTTATTTGTGAACAAATTTTTTAAACAACTTCAAATGTTCTGAAAAAGGATTAAAAAATATAATTAAAAAATCCTTTGATCTTTCTTCTTAATAATAAAGATTTTCATGATAAAACCTAGTTTTTATAAAGTCTGCAGCATTTTTCCATCATAGTATGCTTTTTTCTTTTTTTTTTTTTTTTTAAGTGATTTTGTGGAGGTACATAGTTAAAAACCTAGGTTTTGGGTATTAACTCAGGACACCAAATTTGTAACAGAAATTTGAGTGTCTTTTTTGCAGTGAAAAATATTGATTTGAATATTCTTACAACAAACAGCTGTCAGATTTTAATTAAACTTTTAAGACTTATTCAAAAAATAAATTATTATTATATTTTTAGAAAATATTTATTTTTTATTTTTGTATCATTTAATGTCAATATTTGTTATATGGGCAAGTATTAAGAAAGTTTAAACCAAAATTTTAGTGCTACTCCAGCATGTCATCTACATGCTGAATGTGATCTGAGGAAGTCATGCGGAAATTTTTGAAAGCCAGTCTGGTTTATACAATAAATTAGGTACCGCCACTGAATTTTCAATACCTAAGTTTTAAAATTAAATTTTAAAAATGAAAAAGCATTGTTGAAGAGTTCATCCTAGTTTTAATTGAAAGCTAAATGATTAAGCTAAATGATTAAATTTATTATTTCAAGTAAGTAAAATATTTTGGTGTATTTCAGATAGAAATTATATAGATTGGAATGTCAAATAATTGCTCAATTTTAAAAGATTTTCTTAAAAGTGGCCATTTTCTTAATTTTTAAGAAATTTGTAAACAAATTTATTGAGTTTAAAATTCTTTAAAAATTAAATTATAGATTTGTGACACGTTACTTAAGTAAAATTATAAAATTTAAAGTTAAATTAATCTGATTTGAAATAAATATTACTTACTTATAGCATAAAAAAACATTATACAAGCATTTCTTAATGATGGGTTCCACTTTCTTCCTCTTTCTTTGATCTTTATTGATTTATCAAGAAGCTCTTAAGGTGATGACAGCTCTTATGGATGACCAAAAAGGACATATTTATGAAAACTAAGTGAACACATTTTTTTTTTTTTAGTTTATAACTACCTAGTTATTTTTTAAAAATTAACATATTTTCAGTAATTATTTAATATTTTATTGATTTTTAATTAAGTTTTTAAGAAGCTTTTATGAAATTTGCATTTTGTTTCTAGGTTCTTAAGTTTACTATCTTAAACAAAAACATTAATTAAAGTATGACCCAAATTAAAATACATAAAATAAAAATATTTAGTGAAATAGCAATTAAGTAAAAGTAAAACCTTTTTTTTTTTTATATTCTGAAGGGATGATCTGCAAAGACGAAACAGAATTGAATTAAAAGTGAAATAACTGCAGTGTGTCAGCGAAACTTAAATCCTGTGACCTTTTTAAGGATTATGTCATGTATAAATTCCCATAGGTAGAAATTAGGAACGTTTTTTTTCACTAAAGATTATTTTTAAAATTATTTAAAAAAATATTTGAGTTTAAACAACTGTTATAAGCTCGTCAAATTTTGATTCGTAAATTTACCTTTCACTTAGCAAATATCACCAAATTGCATTCTTGAAAGCAATGAAGAATTTTAAATGATTTTTGAACTATTATAATTAGAATTTAAAAAAAAAAAAAAAGAAAAATTCCTGTAAAAATTCATTATTCATCGAAAAAATTTTATTTCTTCAGACAATAGTGTCCTTAATACAACTTATTTACAAAAGCAATTAAAAGCTTTACTAATTAAATAATGTCATAGTTTTATTGCATATTTTATTTAAAAATTCAGAGCAAATTTCCGATGAAACAGGTAACTGTTTCCCCCCAAAAATAAATCTATGATTTACTTTCTCCAAAGAGTCCTGTCTTTAACTAATAACGCATTCCCTTACAAATTTAATTTCTTGAAATTTCATTAAATTATGTAAGTAGGTAGTAACATATGTAAAAAAAAAATATTTTTTAACCAAGATTTTCTAAAAAAAAAAAAAAAAAAAAAAAAAAAAAAAAAAAAAATTCATTTCTGAATATGTCCTGAAAGTTTCATTAAAATCTGACAATTATTTGAATTTTGCAAGAATTTCCAAGTTAATGTGCGTTTTCTTCAGGAAAAGCACAAAATAAAGCAAGCCTTTTCCCTCTAGTTCGCCACTGTTGTAAGGAAAAAAAAAAAAAAAAAAAGATTTTTAAGCAAAATTTCGAATGTGCTAGAAAGGAGCAAAAAATTTCAAAAACAATAAAATATACTTTGGTCTTTCTTAATAACAAACATTTTGATGACAAAACTTTGTTTTTATTGAGTTTGGGGACTTTTTTTTTTATCATGCTATGCTGTTTTTTTACAGATCAGAAAAGGGTGTTGCTGAGGAAACTGAATCTAAGCATTTTCCATTTCATCTTCTTTGCAAGTCACATCCTGTGGAGGCATTCAATCGATTAAATCTGGCTGTGTTAGCTAGTATTGAAAAACAATTCAAATTCCAGAAGTTAGAAACTATCAATGCTGCTGTTCAATCATACCTTTGAGGTACATCTAGTGTTGTCAAGTGTACAATCAAATCAATCTCGAGTCTTGTTAGCCATGATGTCAGCAAATAGTGCCAACCAAGCTGACCTGCTTGACCATATCCTGTAGCGAGAAGGTCAAGTCAAACATATTCTCATGTACTATGAGTGCAGATTTATTAAACTGGAATATCTGGCTGATTCAATCCTCCTGTTGTTACCTTATTTCTGCATGCTTTTGAATGTATCTTACTTAAGCAACCAACATAGTCCCAATAGTGTGAATATTTCTGGACTTAGAATATCTTTTAACAAAACTGACTGTCCTTGTATATTTCACACATGCTGTCACTTTGTCTTTCCTTTATTTTGTGGAAGTTAACTCACAGGAGGAAACTCCTTCATATGCTGCCCTCTTCTGTACAACAATCTCAAATATGGGAAGATGGATACTCTCAAAGATTACGTTATTAATTACCCTCATGTCAAGGTTCATGAACCAACTACAGAAATAGCGGATCAAATTTTAAAGACGATGAGTGTTGATGCTGCTGAAGTGCTGGGAAGACAAGCAGGAAGGGAATATGGCTTTGGTGAATATACAGATAAACCTGCTTGTGCAACTTAATTACATCTTCTGTCAAAAGTGGAGCGAGCACAAATAACCTTGATTCAGAACATTACCTCCCTGTGTTTGGGGGGGGGGAAGAGCACCAGTAATCAAGTTTCATAACAAGAAATTCACAGCAAAAAGGGAATCTGGAATGATGTTACTCTGTAGCAATCACAGACATTTAATAACACACCAACTAAAAGCTTCATTGCAATTGTTAATCTTTTGAACAACATGGAAAATGAGTGGGTAGCTGGCTAGAAAGAATTCCACAAATTGAAAATCATGGAGAAAATTGAGAAAGGAAAGAAACAATCAAGGTACACCCAAAAAATGGCTTCAACTTTGCAAAAGTTGGAATGGGCCAGCAACCAGCATTGAAGAGCTTCATGATATTCTTAAGGTAAATCATGATAATGTTGAAAAGATTGTTCATATCAAGTTGTCATATTACCATGATACTTACAAATCTGATATCCTTCAACACCAGGATTTGTTTAAAATCAACAATATTAGTCATGATGAACAGTTGCTGAATTAATGTGTACTTCTTTCAGGCAATGCTGGTACACCTGGAAAAAGCGATTCCTGTGGGCTATAGCAGATGAACACGCTAGTACGACCCAAGGAGAAGATTGTGATTTAACCTGGTATTTGCAAAAGGTACAAAACCTCAATGCCAGCTTTAACCCAAGAAGAAATCTCTGTGGCATAATTCTCAATAGAAAGGTTAAGAACATCAATCCAAGGGTGTCTTGAATAAAGTCACGAAATGAAACCCAGTCAGTATGCCGGTAAGAGAAAGAAATCTTGTCAATAGGGATTTATGTTTATTAGACAAGTCAAAAGAAATAGCAACAGATACACAGCACACTCTGAATTGTCAAGAGGACAGAGCTGTGATGCTTGACAAGAACTACGAGAGGAGATAAGGAACAAATCAAGTAAAGAAGAATGTTAATTAGATTTATTAAGGAAACAAGTAGGGACATCCATTATTTGACTGAGTGACTGAGCAAAGGAAAAACTGAAAGTCTGAATACAGGCAACATAAATAACATTCGAATGCTCGACTCATTTGATGTGATGAGCATTAAAATAACCCCAACACAGAAATGTCATGGATGAATCTAAAGAGAGAGCCATTTCTGTATTATCAGAAATTTGGTTTAATATATTACAATCCTGAGAAGGAGGAAAAAGAGATAGCTAATAGAGTGCAATAACGAAAGTTGAAAGAACATAAAAAAAAAATCATCTAGGTCTTGAGAGATAATTTCCTTGTAATTGGGAGATTTTCTCCAAATATAAACACTGAGGCCATGTATATGTATGCTAGAATCTTTTCAACAAACCGGAAGGTAACCTAGAGCAGAGAATTTCTTGGTAGCAAGAGAAGAATTTTTACAGGGTTCCCACAGATCTGTGTAAAAAAAATTCAAGGACTTTTCCAGGACTATGTTATAAATCTTCAAGTCCGAAACTATCATGCACATACACACACAAAGTGAATGGTCATCACTTTCAAAAACACAAACTTTTTGATTAATAGTTTGACAGAAAATATGTTCAAAGAAAAGCTACAACTGGTTCCAACAATTCATGTTACATGGATCAGTTGAAAGCAGTGAAGAAATCCGAGTGTTGAAGGTTAAAACACAAGTGAATGCAAACCTAGTTATGTTACACAATTTGTGTAGCAATCTTCAGGTTGGAGTTCCACTACACTTGAAAATTTTGAATGACACATTTTAATTCTCACTGCTACACATTTTAGCTACCGAGACTATTCATTGTGAATCTTGCAAAAACTCTGCTACACATTTCCTGTGAAGTTAAGTATAATGGTTTTTATAAACAGAACTACGAAAAGAAATTTTCACAAAATGACTCCACATTTTAGCTGCCCCTACTACTCATGGCTTTTGTTACGCATGGCACAGAACACAATCATGTTAACATTTTTTCAGTTCATCTAGTTTAGCATTCAGTTCCTCTTGCAATTTGGATATCTCTATGGATTTCTCCTTTGCAGATCTTTGTATGGCATTGGACTTCAAGATAAGTGTAAAGTTCTGAGTCTACTCAGCTTTCTCCACATAACTGTCAGCTGACTTGAGCAAATCTTATGTACAACTTTCAAGCTTGTCTTGTGTTTTTTGGTCTTTAGTTCTTCAATTTCCATAAGCATGGATTTCTGTTTTTTGTCCCACTGCTTCTTCCAGCCTTTTTTCTTCTAAGCCTCAAGATATTGGTTGTATGCTGTTCTGGCATTAGAAGGACTGCAGAGAAGAGCCTTAGAAACATTCCCAGCACATTCAACTGTGGCCAAATAGTCTGTGATAGTGTGCTGTGGAACCAGAGCCTGCTGTTTCATATTGCCAGTGGAAATTTCCTTATTGACTGAGAAACCTCTGTCCATGAGAGAGTACCAGCGATCTGCAAACAACTCATCACAGTTTTTAATATTCTTTGTTGAAAGTAATATCTCCAGCAGCCTCCTCCTCAAACTCTTTGTACTGACTGATGATGTCATCATAATCAGACTTGTTGACTTGCTTTCTCTCCATCATTTTTTTTTAGATTGTTTTCTGTGGCAATCTTTTTTTCACAAATGGATCCAGGGTTAAGCCATGCAAGTGACCTTAAAAGAAGGTATCTAAGGGGCGTATCTTTCCAGATGTTTCTCAATGATGGTGTCGAACATTGTCTTTGTTGCAACTCCGCATGCAAACAGATCTTTTATTGACATTTCCTTTTGTTGGATACATTTTGCACAGCCTTATCTACCAGAAATCCACACTTTTGATCTTTGATGAAACATTTTCATGTATGTTTCAGTTTAACAAAATTCTTACAAATTCATTTAGTTTGGAAAAAGTGATTATTTTTTTTAACGTGCTCTTCATTAGAAAATCTTAATATTTTCATGATCAGGCTAAAAACATTATCTGCAAATTTATCGCTCTGATATTTTATCAGAAAAAGTTCCATGTGTTTCAAAACAAACAAAATTCTGCAGTTTCATTGGGAATAAAATATCATTCATGTTTGACAACACTACAGAGGACTTGGTCTGGGGACATTTTTCTGTTTTTTTTTTTTTTCAATGAAGTTCACAAATTTGATGACATCTGGCCAAATATCTAGGAGTCATTCAAATATTTGTACATATTCTGGTCATCTATAGCAGAACTACAAAAGTAAAAAGGATAGGGTTGCTAGATGAACTTTTAATATCAAGCCAAGCAATAAAAGCCAAATAAATTTTAATATATGTACCTCCACCTTTTTGTTGAAATAAACAGCATAGCATGATGAAAAAGGACCCAAACTTAATAAAAACAATGTTTTATTATCAAAATGTTTATGTTATTATTAAGAGGAAAGACCAAAGTATTTTTTTTTGTAAAATTTTTTAATCCTTTCTAGAATGTTCAAAATTTTGGTTAAATTTTATCTTTTTACATAAGCAGTCAATGTAATATTTATGATTAGTGTTTTAGTGCCTTTCTTCCAGTGAAAAACACGTTTATTTGGAAATTCTTGCAAAATTCAAATAAAAGTCAGACTTTAATGAAACTTTCAGGACAAATGAATAAAATTAGTTTTGAAATTTTTTTAACATATGTTAAACGCGCGTGCACACACACACACACTTCGAGAAATTAAATTTTTTTATTAGTTAAAAGCAGGACTCTCTGGAGAATGTAAAATAATTTTTTTTTTCTCCAAACTACTCATTTCCCAAAAATCTGCTCCAAATCATGAAATAAAAAATGAAATAAAACATTAATTAGAAAAGCTTTTAATTGCTTTTATAAATAAGATTTATTAATGGACAATTATCTTAAAAAAAATTGTTTTGATGAATAATGAATTTTTACAAAAATTGTTTTCATCTTTTTTAATTTTAATTATCATAATTTATAATATATAAATTTTTTAAAATTCTGCATTATTTTTATCTGGTTAGGTGATATTCTTATTAAGTGAAAACTATATTTACTAATAAAAAAATTGAAAAGCTTAATAAAAATCATTTTACACCAAGATTTTTAAAATAATTAAAAAATTTTTTTATGCCTATAAAATATTATGTAATGTGCCTGTTTTGAAAGGTATGGTTGACCATACACAACATCAGATACGTAATGGTATTGATAAATTGGGGTTTTGATGTAGTAGTTATCTCAACATGATATTATTTGTTGAGTGTAACAAGGTTGATATTAATAACAGAAAATAAAAGTGAATGAAACGCACGATATAACATAAACAATAATACTTGAGACACGTGTTGACATTAATAACAAGAATGTGTATTTTTCTTTTTTGTCATGTAAATTACAGATATTGATATGTTGTGCGTTAAAAATGTTCTCAGTGTCAGTGTCTCTTTGTGCTTGCATGTTTTTTCGCTTGTTCCAAGAATTTTGTTGTTAAAAGAGAGTGATCATCAGTTTTCAATTTTCAAGGAGGAATGAGGATATGTGAGTGCTGGGTCTTTTTCCTACTACAACTCTCCTGACTGCTTTCACTTGTGGTGGAAGTGTCATATTAATCAGATTTTAGAATGACGAAATATCTTTCACCACTGGTGGTAAGGTTGCTTTTAAGATGATGAAATTTTTTTTTTTTCTTTATTTCAGAGATGATTGAAATATCCTTATTTTCTATCATCACTGATGGCAAGATTATATTTTTAGAATGATGAAATATCATCATCATCATTCTGGATCATAACAAGAGTAATGTCTATAGTAAATTTAAAGTCAATATTTCTAAAATTAAATTACAGAGAATATTTTCCAACATTTTAAAGATTACTGAGTACTTAAAAATTATATAAAAAAAAGGCATTCATATCATTTTCTTTAAATTATGTTTTAAAGATAAAGTCTCTCCATAGAACAATCGTTATGACATGCTCTGTCATTGTCCTGTCAATTACATAAAAAAGCCCATGTTGGTTAAAAACAGAGCTACTGTTTTGTTTTAAAAATGCATTTGTATTAGTTTGTGACGTCCCCCGCTGCCTAGCCGCGTCCGTCGTGCTATCCTGTCCTGTGACGACCAACTGGCTTGGTATTGGTCGCGGCACCAAATGTGACGTTCTAACCTTTTGGTGATTCGGATGGGAATCTGGTTAGATTCGGTATCAGCCTTGTCGTTCCCAGCTCACTTCCAACGTCTGGTTACCGAAGTAACTGTTTTGATTTCCAGTCTAACCTACCCACGTTGTGAATTGATCTTAGGCAGACTAAATCAATCAGTCGCCGGGCCGTAATGCAAGCCGAGTTCGATCAAGGGTAACACCGCACAAGTATATGTAAAAGAAAAGAAAATAATAACTTGAAAAGTTCAAATGTGTTAAAAAAGGATAACAATATCTTATACCTGGTTGCTGAATACAGGACAGCGTCTTCTTCCCAACCCGCTATATGGATTCGTGACACTTTGTGTTTGTTAGGTGAGTCTTAACATCTTAAGTTGTTTTTTTCTTTAAGAAACTGGTTCTTGGTGTATCTTCAGGCGATATTCGTAAAACTTGTTTTGGTGGTATGAGTCTAAGTCGTTCTTCAAAAATAAATTGTTCTTGGCTAGAAATTGAGTCGTGATTTGCGTGGAATTTTTCGGCCAGTTTTCTGCGGGGCAGGTGCAACTCCAACTGCGAACTTGAACTCGAACTGGTTTTCACTTGCTGCGACTCTGCTTATATGGACGCTGACCAAAACCGGGGTGGGCTTGTCAGGGTTTGAGGTTCCTTGATAATTCTAAACCCACAATCCACTTCTTTGTTTTCGGTCAGGAAAATTTTATTATTTTCTATTTTTGGAAGTCTTTCGTCTTCCCACCTTATTCTGTTCTCATATTGGTATCTCACCATGCCCTCATAAAATAAAAGTGGACATACTCCACATGTCGAGATTTACAACTCTGGACACAGTGATGAAATAAACATACATCACTAAACTCAACTGCCAGCAGGACACATGAGCATTGCTGAGTGACAAAATAAGTGAACGAAAACATCAACAAACCACTTGTTTCACTATGGATATATCGCAGTTCTTTAAATTCTTGTGAATTTAAATTCTTTTTATATTTTCTTTGTTTATTTAAAAGTTGTATAAAGTACTTTATTGTTTAAAGTAACAAATTGGAGAATATATTTTTTAGTTGAATTTTTGTTAGTGAAAAAAAAAAAAAAAAAAATGAAAATGTGCAATTTAAAAAAATCTGTATCAATTTTTTGTTTATTTATTTAATAATTCTTGGGAGCTATAGGTTTCTAGCAGATATTGTTATTAACTTGAACGTTCAGTTTAATTATTTTTTTAATTAGACTGTACATTTTATAAAAAATAAAATAAACTAGCAAATGTTTTTTTAGTTGAACTTTGGTGTGTTAATAAAAAATTAAAATGTACACAATTTTAAAATATGTTGGTTTGTTTTTTAGTTATTGTTTACTTTTATAAAAAATATTTGTTTTCTACCAGATTTATTATTTTTACTTTAAAATTTACTTTTAAGCACTTTTTTTTAAAATAACAGTAACTTTTAAGATCATAAGAATTCAACAATAACAATAATGAAAAGTTTACATAAAAAAATCAAGTGAAATTGAGAACCCTACCTAAAATTTACATGTATGAAATTAGCATAAATTTCATCTTTATCACTTATGTAATATTCTGAATTACCCTTTTCTTTTCATTACTCACTGTAAAAGCAGTTACAGAATAATCGGAAATTTCTATTACTGAATGTGGTCCCTTGGATAATCAAACAGAAAATGTTATTTCACAAAATCTGTCATTGTTATCAAAAAATATTCTTAAAATCTTTTTCCTGTTTCTTTTGTGATATAAGAATTGTACATTTTTTTTATTTACAGATTCTTTAGCAGCCAAATGAGTTGACCAATGAAGAAGTTCTTCAGCTCCAGCATTACCTTAACGAAGAATAATCTCAAGTTCAGTAAGATGGTCACGTGGATAAATCAACTTCTGTCATCCAATTACAGTGAAAAGCATTTATCCTCAACATTAAAAAAATTGGTAAAAGAGAACAAATTAAAACATAAAAGAAAGGAACAAAGGCCTTAAGAACTGCAGCAGTTTTTTTTACTTCCCCTTCCAAGAGCGAGTTAGCCTATCTTCCCAAGATAAACCTCCAAACAAATCAGCCACTATTGAACACTCATCTGCTTCACAAGTGAAGCCACTGGAAGAATGCATCATAAAATATAAGGATGCACTGTCCAGTCTGAAAATTAAATTTCGCTCATTGACAGTGAAATATGAAACTGTCTCTAAATAAAAAGCATCTCTGCAAAATAGAAAAGTTAATGCTAAGAATGTGATTGCCAGATTGTGTAATGAAATCTCTAAACTTTCTCAGTGAGTTGAGAGACAAAAAAAAAGGTGACCAAGGGTCAATTGTATATAAAAAAAAAAAAAAAAAAAAAAAAATACATTGAAATAAATTAACAAGAATTATTATTTTCACTCAGCAGCCTCTGCTGAGTGAAAATAATGAAATTAAAAAACAAGTCAGATCCTTGAAAGAGAAACAGGTAAAACTGAAAAGATGGCACTTCAGAAAACAGCAAGTCTTTTGAAAAGGGGGTGTAGAAAGTTGAGGAAGAAGACTTCCATAGATAAAGAAGCTATTCAACAAATATTGGAAGAAGTTAGAGTAACCAGGGAGTTTCTGCAACTGCTTTAATGATAACGTCAGGAGGGCCATTATAGGCCTGCAGGAAGCAGGTACTTCTGCATCAAAATGCACTAAGTAATTGACATTGTTGCCTGCAACCTTTTTTGTAGAAAAGCTGGGCAATCTTCCTTCAATATCCACATCAGCAAATATCAGCGATGAATCTAATTTTATCACTAAGATTCATGCTACAGAAAAGATTCTGCAGTCATGTGTCACACTCCATACAGATGGGACTAGTAGGCAAAAACAGAGGTATTTGTGTCAGCAGGTGACATTGAGTGATGGACGGAAAGAGAGATCATCACACCTTGTGGGATGAGGTTGAAATAATAGACAGAGAACATCACTGGAAAATACGAAAACTAAAGGAATCAGCACATATGCTAGGCCACAAAATTCTCCTGGGCCAACCAAACATAGAAATGAATACAATATAGGAACCAGTAATATGGAGTGCTAGAGAAAAGCATTATAATAATACAACAAAAATTGCAGTATAAGCTCTGGTAAGAAATATGCAATAATAATAATAACAACAGAAAAATTACAATATGAGCACTGGTAAAAAAACAGATACTGAGACATTAGGTTTATAAGTCTCAGAAATTCATACACAGATGTCCTCAAGGACACATGGCCTAGTGGATAAAGACGCTGGTTAGGTCCGAAATGTTGTGAATATGGGAATGAAGATGAGGATAACAGTCTGAATAATATAAATAAGCAAATTTTCTGAATTCTGACAAACTTTGAATGGTCATAACTCAGTGGTTAATTGTGCTACCAAAATAAATTTGGTACCATTGTTCATGTTTTGCAAAAAATCTACATACCTACATTAAAATTTTCTAGATGTAATGAAAATAAAATTTTGGTTGGAGATGCCTATTCAAATAAAGTTTCAAAAAAGTATATTTTATTTTTGGAAGATTTTTTCATACAGAGAATTACATTGAGATGAAAGATGACTAAAAAAGAGTGCTAATCAGCGTTTTTAGAAAAAAAAAAAAAAAAAAAAAAAAAATGAATTCCAATCAATATAATTTATGTTTGAAATATATCAGAGTAGGTAATCTGCTCTGAATTGTAAGAATAAAACTAAATTATTTAATTAGAAAAGCTTTTAATTGCTTTTATAAATAAAATTTATTAAGGACACTATAGTTTTAAGAAGTAAATTTTTTTGATGAATAATTATTTACAAGAACCGTTTTCATTTTTTAAAATTTTAATTAAATAATTTATAATATTAAAATATTGTTTAAAATTCTGCATTACTTCAAGGTGGTTAGATGATATTGTTATTAAGTGAAAACTATATTTACTAATCAAAAATTGAAAAGCTCACAATAGTTGTTTGTACCCAATATTTAAAAAAAATTTTTTTAATGTATAAACATTCCCAATTTGTAACTATGGTATGCCATAAATGATATTATGCTTTAAAAGGAATTCTTTCATTTTCATTATTCAGTTTTGTTTCATCGTTAATGTATTTGTAAATCATTAAAATAAATTTTTTTTTACAATTTTAAAATTAAAAATATTAGATAATTGCTGAAAGTATGTAAATTTTTTAAAATTACTAGGTAGTTTATATATATATAAGCATTCACTTAGATTTCATAAATTTATATCAATTCTGGTCATCCATACTAGCTGTCACCACCTCAGAACCTATCAATATGTGAGTAAAGACAAAAGAAAAACAGGACCTGTTGTAAAGAAATGCTTGTCTATTAGTTTTTTATGCTATAAATAAGTAATGTTTGTTTCAAATAAGCTTAATTTAACTTTAAATTTGCTAATATAACTCAATGTGTCACAAATATATATTTTATTTTTGGAAGAATTTTAAAACTGATATATTTGTTTTGTTTACAAATTTCTTAAAAGTGAGAAACAGGTTGCGTGAAAGATTTTCTGAAATCAAGCAAATATTTGACATTCCAGTTTATATAATTTCTATTTGAAATACGCCAGAATATTTTACTTACAGGAAATAGTAAATTTAGCTTTCAATTAAAGCTAAAATGAAATCTTCAAGAACGCTTTTTCATTTTCAAAAATTCATTTTAAACCTTAAAATTTCATTGCAGGTACCTACACCAGAGTATTTTGTTTACTGGAAATAGCATTCAATTAAATCTAAAATGAAAGCTTTTTCATTTATAAAAATTCATTTTAAATCATAGGTATCGAAAATTAATGGAGGTACCCATTATATATATTTCACCATTTTTTCACACAACAAAAATAGCTAGAGATGCAGGTCATTATTAGCAAACTTTAAAAAGAACATTTTTATTTTTTAAAAGTTGTATTTTCTATCTGAAGACATATCAAAGTAGGTATGTTCAATAATTCACCAAAAAAAAAAAAAAAAAAAAAAAAAGAAAAAGAAAAAAGAAAAAGAAAAGCATAGCATGATGAAAAAAAGCCCCAAACTTAATAAAAACAAAGTTTTATCATGAAAAAGTTCATGTTATTAAGAGGAAAGACCGAAGTATTTTTTAATAATTTAAAAAAAAATTTTTGATTCCTTTCTAGTACATTTGAAATTTTGGTTGAAAATCTTTTTTTTTATGTCAACAGTCACGTAATATTTAGCATTAGTTTGTTTTTAGCACTTTTTTTTTTTTCACTTAAACACATTAATTTGGAAATTCTTACAAAAATCAAATAATTGTCAGATTTTAATGAAACTTTCAGAACTTATACAAAAATGAATGAAATTATTTTAGAAATTTTTTTTTTTTTAGAAAGTTATGGTAAATTTTTTTTTTTACATCTGTTACCCCCCCACCTCTTACTTAATTTTATGAAAACTCAAATATGTGTCCTTCTGTAATTTGTTTAATTAAATGCAGAAGACTTTGAAGAATATAAATCATTTATTTATTTATTTTTAGAAATCAAGCATCATTTCTACTCAAACTTAAGCTCTGAATTGTAAAATACAAAACACAATAAAACTAAGACATTATTTAATTAAAAAACTTTTAGTAGTTTTTATGAATATATATTAAGGACATTATTGTCTCAAGTCAAAATATTGCTTTGATGAAAAATTAATTTTTACAAGAACTGTTTTCACTTTTTTTTCTTCAATTTTAAATACAAAATGTGATAAAGTTGTTAATATTTTAAAATTAAGTTTGAATATGTGCATCTCTGGAAATGTTCTTATTAAAAATCCATTTTTACAGATCATAAATTTGAAAGCTTATTACAATTTGTGAAGCATTTGTAATGTTAAAATATTTTTTAATATGCCAAAAAATGTATTAAAAACGTTTCCAGCAAAACTACGGAGACACAATTCAGAAATAATGTCCTGTGTTTTAAGAGTTGTTTCTCCTGATAAATTGCATTGATTTTGTTCTGGCTAGCACATATCAAATTCTCTGACTGACCATCATTGTCGAATTTTCAAAATTTTTAATTTTCTTTTTTACATATTTCACTAAATATTTTCTTTTCATTTTTTTAAATATAACATTTTTTTTTTTTCTTCAGTGAGCAATATACTGCAATTATTAATATTGCTTTTTTAGATTCAACTTTAGGGGTGCAAATAGTGCAGGCTTTGGACATATCTTCTTTAAAAAAAAGTACCTACAAAAAAAAAAAATAAAAATAAATAAATAAAAAAAAAAAAAATGAATATTAGACTTTTGAAAGTATTTAATTTTTAAGAATTACTTTATAGTCAAATAAGCTGGTTTAGTTAAAATTTGAAAATACAGTCACTTTTGCCCTCCCATCTGAAATTGCCCTGATGTAAACATCAATTAACACCACCAAAACCATTCACCATGGTTAGACATGCTTCTCTTATTTCCAACTAAATTTTTTCTGCAAAAAAATTAAGTAATGTTTGTTTCAATTTACATTAAGTATACTTTAAATTTTCTAATTTTCCTAAAATAACCTTTGAAAAAAGTATAATTGATTTTACAAGATATTTAAACAGAGAATTTAACTTTTGTTTACAAAGTTGTCAAAAATGGCTGACATGATATAATTTATTGCAATTTTGCTGATTCAAAAAAAAAAAAAAAAAAAAAAAAAAGTTGTAACTAAAATTTTGGATGTGCTAGGAAGGATTAAAAAAATATAAAAAAAAATATTCAAAAAAGCCTTTGGTCTTTCCTCTTAAATAGGTACCTCCAAAAATTTGTATACCTAAGGTTTTAATGTGGTGTATTTCAAATAGAAATTTGAATGATTTTTAGTCGATTCTTCTGAAAAACCAATCAAAATGACCATTTTTAACTTTTTTTAGAGAAATGTAAACTAAACTTTTTGTTTTTGAAAATCCTGCTAAAATAAAATAAAACATTTCTGAAATGTCACTTTTGTAAAATTAGCAAATTTAAAGGTAAATTAATCTGTTCTGAAACAAATATTACTTACTTGTAGCATAAGATTTTCTAGACAAACATTTCTTGACCTCAGGTCTTGTTATTTTCACATCTTCATTGATAATTTGATGGCTTAATGTGTTGACAGGTTTAGTATGGTGCACCAGAATTGACAATTTTATAAATTCTAAATAAGAACGTTTATTTGTTTCTTATAATAATTTAAAATACTATAAACATTTCTTACATTGAGTTACATCTATAATGGTATTTCATTATTTAATAGCTAAGATAATGAAAAATAATTTTATTAATTATTAATATTAGATTAAGTTATTACATTTTTAATTTAATAACTGAGATAATAATTAAAAAAATTATTATACTAATAATTAAATTATCTCAGTTATTAATTGTTTAAATTGATAAATGAGAATTTTATTATTTAAATTTAATTTTTAATTTAATAACTGAGAGTCAGATAATTTAATAACTATCTCACTCTCAATTATTAAATTTTTAAATTGAAAACTGATTGGTTTGGTTTGGTTTACGGCACATCACCCTCAATGGGTTATTTAATGCCGACAACATTTTTAGGATAGATTTGTACGAATAGAGTATGTATTCTTTGGTTTAGATTGGTTTGCTTTATTTTGTTTTATGGCATATCAAACTCAACGGGTTATTTAATCCTGACAAAAAATTTTATTGCTAGTAATATTTTGTTTTGTCAAAAATCTGTTTCTGGTAACATATTTCCTTCAAAATTGTATTGCTGGTAATAGTTAACTATTTGGCCATAGCTGGGACCCTAACAGGTGCTACCACTCTGGGTCAGGGTGGACCTGGAAACACCAGCAATTAAGGGGTGGTTCCATGCTCCTCAAAACCTCCTGATCAGTGGCCTTGCTGCTGGGTGTAGTTTAACATATTACCCAGGATGCAAATTGATAACTGAGAGAATATATTTGTATTCTTTATTATTAATTGCTATACTTTGATGGTTAAGAATTGTTAAAGTTATTTTATTTAACTTGCAAAAAAAGCAACTTAAATTAAAACAAATTATTTTTCTTAACTAAGTAAAAAAAAAACAACTAAAACAAATTATGCATGACACACACTGTGAAAAGTATATACACTATATAAATTAAGATGAATACATAGTAAAATAAAAATATTTAGTGAAATAGGAAAAAAAACTTTAGAAATCATCCCTTCAAGATTTAAAAAGAAGCCTGTTAAAACGTAGGTACAATGAAACATGAAAGTGAAATGAAAGTATTGCTCACAGCTGAAAACCTTTATGTCAAGAAGTTTTCTCTAAGGGGGACAAGCCTTGAAATACATGACCTTTTTTAACCATAACATCACTTATACTAAAAAAAACAAAAAACATTTTGACGCACAAAAAAAAAAAAAAACTTTAATTACGATAAAAAGTTTTTGGAGTATGATTTGTATTAAGATTTTAGTTTTTGTTTAGTAAATATAGTCTTCAATTAATAACTTACCTTTTACTCTGGAAATATTTTAAAAAACATTTCTTAAACTTAAAGAAAGTGAAAAACAATTCTTGAAAAATTAAAGAAAAATGCAAACAATTCTTGTAAAAATGAATTATTCATAGAAAATTTTTTTTCTTCTTCAGACAATACAATAATGTCCTTATATTATTTATAAAAGCAAATAAAAGCCTAATTAGGTAATTAGTTTTATTGCAGTTTTTATTTTACGATTTGGAGCAGATTTTGAAAAACTTGGGAGTAGCTGTAAAAAAAAAAAAAAAAAAAAAAAGATAATTTACTGCTTATAAATACAGTGTTTCCCGGGGATAAGAGAAACCCGGATATAAGAGAGATTTTATCTGGTCCCAAATTAGAGCCATACTTTAACTTACCTAAACAAAATAGACCAAAACCAAATAGACTTCTCCGGTCCCGACAACACTTATATCCGGGTTACACTGTAAAACAATTTGAAAACTGTTTGAAATTCAAGAAAATTTCATAGAATTAAGTTGAGGGTGGGGATAACAGATGTGTAAAAAAAAAAAAAAAAAAAATAAAAAATAATAATAAAAAAAAAAATTAAACAAGATTTTCTAAACATAAAAATTTCCAAACTAAATTCATTCATTTTTTAATAAGTGCTGAAAAACTGCTACACTAAAAAAATGTTTATTACCACTAGTGAGTCTTAAAAAAACAAAAACAAACAAAAAAAAAAACGAGATTTTATAACCAAATTTAGAACGCGTTAGAAAGGATGAAATTTTTTTTTAAATAATTAAAAAATACTTTGTTCTTTCCTAGAGGTTAAAACTTTTGTTTTTATTAAGTTTGGACTTGGAGCCTTACTCTTTCTTTTTATGAAATTTTGATAAATTATATTTTGTACCGCTTAAATGTTTACACTTTACAGTAACTAAAAATGATTATTGTTAACGCAGAACCCCTCTTGCACAATTTATCATCAATTTTTTAAACATTTTTGTAAAACTAACAGGAAATCTGCTTGGAACCATAATTTTGTACTGCTTAGCTTTTAGCTGATATTGTTTTTAAATAATAACTATATTTATTTACTAATTATGGAAAAGCTTAGTACAATTCATGCCAATTTTTGTAAATACAGAAAATGATTGATAACTGAGGAGAATAAATCCAAAGTATCTACAATTCGATAAAACATGAGATTAGAGAATATTTTCCTAAATTTTTAACATTGGGTAGTTTAAAAAAGGTGCTCAGTTTTATATTCCTCAAGTATTTTTAAGATATATCCCCCTCCCCACCCCAAAGAAAAAATTAAATAAACTTCCGGCTGTTAAACACCTTAAATAAAAACATCTACCTCGTGTTAAAAATGCATTTCGGAGATATTTAAATTAAAGTAAAAGTAAGTAATACTAATAATTCTTTAACATCAAAGAAACTTTAGTTTAAAACAGCAATTAAAGTTTCAGAAAAGTATATTTTAATTTTAGAAGATTTTTTTTTAATAAAGATAATTACATTGCGATGAAACATAACTATTAGGTTGGTGCAAAAATAATGACGTACGGTAATGTCGTTTTTTGACTTTATTACGTCATTATTTTTGCACCAACCTAAGAAAAAAAAAAAAAAAAAAAAAAAAAAGAAGAAAGGGCGTTAATCAGTTATTTTAGGAAAAAAAAAATCTATTTCAGTCCTTTAGATTTCAATGAAAAAGCTAAAATGAAAGCTTCAAGAAAGCCTTTTCAATTTTCATTTATAAAAAAAAAAAAAAAAAAAAAAAAAAAAAAAAATCATTAAAAACCTTAGGTATACCGGGAATTAGTTCAGGTACCTAAATTAAATAAGTAAAAAAATAACTAAAAAATAAAATGTTTTTGTCAAGATTTTCTATAAAAGAAACATTTCTAAAATAATTCATTTGTGAAATTTAATTAAAATATAACAATTATTTGATCTTTACAAGAATTTTCAAATGAATGTTGTCCACCATAAAAAAAGCACTATTACCTTGACGACAGTGCTGACGCAAGAAAAACAACTTTTAACAAAATTTTGAACATAAAAAAAAAAAAAAAAAAAAAAAAAAAAAAGGATAAAAAATATAATTTAATAGTCAAAAAAACATTTCATCTATCCTCTTCTTAATAGCAACAAACATTTTGATGATAAAACTTTGTTTTTATCAAGTTTGAGGCATTTTTTCATCATGGTATGCTAATTTTTCAGCGAATCTATAGAGATACCTATAACAATTTCATAAGGATACAGTTAAGGAGCATACGTGGGTGGATAGGGACTATGTAAAATTTCAATAAAAATAAAATCAATAGCTAAAAAATTAAACTTCGTAACACCTACCTAATTCAGAAAATCATTGCTTCTGATTAAAGTTCAGATATTATATGAAAAAAAATAAACGACTAAAATTTAATGGCAACCTAAGAAAAAAAGAAAAAAGAAGACCGAAATCAAATTTTAAGAAATAATAAATTAAACAGTGCTGCGAACAAATTTGTTTCTTATTTAAATTTGCCAACAACACTCTAGCCATGTGAGGTAATTTAGCAGTCAATATCTCAAGTGAACAATGGGAGGGTGGGGGCTATTTTCACCCCCCCCCCCCAACAATTATGTTTTTGGAAGAGTGAAAACTAAAGAGAGCAAGCAAGCCTTGCTTCTTGGATTTCACTGCTTGCTTTATTCCCTCCTCCTCCCTCCCTCTCCCTCCTACGGAGAGAACTGACCCACTAAAACTGTTGTCTTGGCAACTGGCTGCCTGAATGTAGTTGTGCTGAAGCTTCGTCAAGTCTGGATATGTTGAGAGTCGAAATCAGGAGTTTCCAATCAGGGACCTACCTGATTTGATTCTCTCCCCTTTTGCCCACAGCTGTTGGTTGTTGTTCATGCCACAACAACAAAGAAAACAGCAGCAATTAAAACGTTATTAATACAGTTTTTACCTGACCTCACATTGTGTATTGCCTGTATAAATCCTTAAACGCTATTTGATCAATTTTTTTTCACACCTCGTCATCATCATCCTACACACGTGCTTTGTTGAGATCTTGAGTATGTCCATTGATAGTGATTTTTATGAAGAACATCAGCTGAAATGTTTTGGTAAAAACAAAATTAAGATACTAACTAGTGGGTGGGAAGGAAAGAAAAAGAAAAAAAAAAAAAGAAAAGAAAGAGAAGCTATTTTGGAAATTTAAAAAATAAATCCTTATAAAAACTTCTTAATTGCTGTTGTTCCAAGGTTCATCCTGATCTGGGGTGGTTGCACCTGTAAGGGTTCCAGCTATGGGCAAAGAGTGAACCCTTGAACTTGGATCAAAACATGAAAATATAAAAATACATTAGAAAAAACTACCAGCAATATATTTTAATAGTAAAAGAATAAATTTCCAGCAATACATTTTGTGGAAAAAAATAAACAAAACAAAACCCAATGCTAGCAAAATAATATTCTGGAATTAAATGACCCATAAGGAGTTAAACAAACCAAATTATATAAAAGCTGATGAAATTGCCATTGACAAGTTTCATATGTAATTTCAAACCTTTCACAGATAAACAAAAAGTAAATACTACTAAATGTAGCCAATCAGTTTTAATATTAAAATGCCAACATTTTAATGAAGAAGAATGACAAATAGATTTCCTCATTGCTGCAGAATTACTAATGACCACTTTTCATTACTTGACAAATGCCAGACTAGTTTGATGGCTAAGTAAAGAGAAAATCATTGTTACGGAACAGTAAGCAGGATCTGTGCCAATTTAAGAGAAGTTATCATAACACAATTAAAACGAATGAATTTTGAAATAATAATATTAGGTGCATGTGTGGAGAGCGCGTAGCTTAATTGGCAATGAAAGTGGCATCAAGGAAAGAGTTCAAGTTTCATCATGTGGCGTTCACTTTTGTACAAACACCTTTGTATGAGAAATAGCAGGGCAGACTGGCCTTCTCCAGCCTTGGGTGGAAGATAGTTTAGAAGGTGGACAACTCTGAATTCAACATAGTGAAGCAAACAGTGGTATAGCACTCCACTATTTTTCACTTAAGTAATGTGATTTCAGATATTAAGAGAAATCCGTAAGAAGTACTGATTGCTTACATCATGATGGAAGATAGCATAAAAAAAAAAAAATTTTAAATTATATATATATATATATATATATATATATATATATATATATATATATATATATATTGCACAAAAACTCATTTTACATTCAACTATATTGTATTATTTTTAAACAGGTAATAAAGTGTGTGCACATGTGTAATAATAAAAAAAATGACAAGTGGAAAATCTTTTATGCCAATTCATTTTGTCCCTTGATGAACATCATCAAGGCAAGAAAACAAAATATGTTGGTATAAAAAGGCTTTCTTGGCTTTTCATATCTTAACACACACACACATATATATATATATATATATATATATATATAAATAAAAAGAAAGAACAATAAGATATATAATCTGGTGTTCTTATAGATATTTTTATTTTTACAAAATAGTGCTCAATGTAAATTTACAGAGCATTAATATTATAAATTGATTTATTTAAAATATGTTTTTTTTCGCTACACAGTTCTAACCATGTTTCAAAAATGGAAGCTAAAAGCTACGAATTTAATTTTGTAATTAAATTAAAGACATTAGTTCCATTTCATCCTCAAGCGAATTTTGGAGTAACTTTTTAAAATTACTGGGTTTTAAAGACACAGCTAAAATCATAATTCACGTTTCCAAGGTTACAGATAAATCTACTTCAACTAGACAAGGGGTGTCTGGGTGCTCATTATGTCTGTAATTTGATTATCCGTTATTAGTTACGTTTTGGTAGGGGGTAGGGATGTATTTTTCAATGAAATCTGACATCCGTTGAATGCATGTTGTCTGGATTTTTTAAAAAATTTATTAATGGCAAAAATTCTTACGGCATTTTTTCTATTTTAAGATTTTTGGGGGGTGTTTAGGTTAGAATAAGTTTTATTTAACTACGATTTGAAATATTTTAATTTTTAATATACTATATTTTTTAAGAACAATTAAATGTATTAGAATCCCTTATAGTATGCAGAATTATTTTTACATCAAGTATAAGTATATAGGTTACATTTTTTTTTTTTTTTTTTAAATATTATTTAAGTAAAAATTATGACAATGATGGCAAAAATAGTTACTTAATTTCACTGATTTAGTAAACTTTTATTTTTTATATATAAACCTAGTAATATATTGTTTCTCATGTAAGTACAAAGGACATGGGTCATTCAAAAGCTTACATCTTCTGGCATTTCATATTAATTTTATTTTACTGTAGGTGTTTTATTGGATTCTTTTAAGTGCGTGTAGTACTAAGTAAAAGAAGTTTAGGTTAGATTTCATTTTATTTAACTACAATTTTAATTACAACTTTAAAATATTTTCATTGTTAGTTTTATTAGACTATATTACTTTATAATAGAAGGGAATGTATTAGAATTACTTATAGTAAGTAAAATTATTTTTCCATATCAAGTATATTTATATTACGATTTTTAAACTTTTATATTTAAATATTATTTAAGTAGTATTTATGGCACTTACGACAAAAATGGCTAATAATTCATTTCTCTGATTTAGTAAACATTTATTTTTTTATATATAAACTTAGTAATATATAGTTTCATATGTATGTACAAAGGACATGGGTCATTCAATGGCCTACATCATCTAGCTTTTCGTTATAATTTCATTTTTCAGTAGGTGTTTTATTGGATTCATTTAAGTGCCTGTAGTACTTTTTGAGAGGTGTTTAGTTTAGAATACATTTTATTTAACTACAATTTTAAAAGATGTTTAGGTTAGAATTCGTTTTAACTACAATTTTAAATACAACTTTAAAATATTTTCACTGTTATTTTAATAGACTTTTCTTTATTTTTTTCCATAAAGAAAAAACAAGTAAATGTAATAGAATTACTTACAGTATATAAAATTATTTTTACATGTTAAATATAAGTATGTATATTACCGGATCGCACCTTTTTAAATTTATTTTTATTTTTAAATATTATTTAAGGAAAATTTTTGACAATGATGGCATAAAATAGCTATTTCATTTCTCTGATTCAGTAAATTTTTATTTTTTATAAACTTAGTAATATATAGTTTCTCATGTATGCACAAAGGACATGGGTCGTTTAATGACCTATATATTCTAGCTTTTCTTATTAACTTCCATTTTACTGTAGGTGTTTTATTTGATTCTTTTAGATGCCAGAAGTGTTTTGAGAGAGATGTTTGATTTTTATATTTATTTATCCTAAATGAACTTTGATGTTGGTTGAATCTTTTTTTGAACTCATGGGTAGTGCAACCTATATATATTTTTATGTTTTCAGGACTTTCAATCGAAGAGATATTGCATTGGTATACTAATGCTTCTGTGCAACATTTATTTTGTAGAGGGCAATTATGAGGGTTTCTACAGTTACATAGTCTTTGTTTATTTTCATCAGTTTTTTTCTTTATTTTTCCATTGTCTAAATATTTTGGTTTTGGTATAAGTGTTTATTTAAGATATTAGCATTATGGTTCTTAATAATTTTTTCTAAGTTTTCTGTACAGCTGTAACTCAATTTTAGTGTGTTTTTATTGAAAATAGTACTTAGTTTACTTTCACGAGGAAAATGCTTGACTATTAATGTGAGGAATTTATGTCCTAATTTGTTCTTTACCATTTGGTTGTATGGGGGTGTATAGTAAATTATTTTTCTACATCTGTTTTTCCTATGCTTTCCATTTTCATTTTTTATATAAGTTAGTTTTGGGTTTTTGTAGCCACTCTCTTTTAGAGCCATTATAGGAATTGATATGCTCATTGAAAATCTTGTCATTTGCTGAATTTGTACTAATTCGTTTACTGATAGATAATGGTATATGTTTAATTATAGATGGGGGGGTGATTTGATTTAGGGTGTATATATAAAGGATGTGTGTTAGGTTTTTTATAAGGTGTGTATGTATTTTTATTTAGATCTAATATTATATCTAGGAAGTCCACTTTTTTTAATTTAGTGCTAACCATAATTTTTAAGCCCATGCTTTTAAATTCTTTATATAATACCTTTCTAATTCTATCTATTTTGAAGTTAGTTGAGTTTCTAATAACCATAAGTCCATCGTCTCTGTACAAACCAATGTCATTTATATTAATATCATAGTGCGCTGTAAGGTTGTATAATATAAAAAGACCAATGAGATCAGAAGACTCAGCTGAGTCTAGTGATCCCATTGTGATGTCAAAGTGGTCGTAAGAATTCTTAATCCATTGCTCACCTTTATGTATAAGTACCGATTTTTTTGCATACAGAATAATGTTCTTTTCTTCATCTGTAATATCCGTATAGCGAGTGGCAAAGTACAACGTATTGATAAATAGTTCTTTAGATATTGATTGTAGCAAAAAAAACAACATATTTTAAATAAATCAATTTATAATATCTATATATATATATATATATATATATATATATATATATATATATATATGTGCGTGTGTGTGTGACACTCAGCCGTTGACCTGTGGTCAATTCCCAGTCATGGCACGCAGCTGTAATGTTTCTTCTACCAGCATTTTGGGGTTGACTCTTTGTCGCTGCCACCAGCCTGTGCCCCAGACAATCGGTGGTTATCGCTACTCAGTGAAATCCCCTGGTCAGGGTACCAATATGGGACACTGGCCTGTCCAGGGTCGAATTCTGGTCATCGATGTTAACGGCTTCACCAGCTGTACCAGTTCAATGCCAGCTCTATCGTTCCCAGCTCACTTGCAATGTCTGGTTACTGGAGTAACTGCTTCGATCTTGAGTTTAACCTACCCATGTTGTGACTTTGGTCTTAGGTAGACGAGATCAATCAGGTGTTGGGAACGTAGTGTAAGCTGAGTCCAGATTGAAGGTGGTATCGCACAAGCACAAAGGAAAAAAAATAATAAAGAAAAACCCAAGAGGTTCAAGTATGTTAAGAAATAACAAATTAACTTTATCCTTCTGTTATATGCAGAAGTGTGTTTTTCTCCCAGCCGGTCTCCTACGAAATGTGACATTTCTATGTTTCAAGCAAGTTGGTATCGTAACTCAACTAATTTAGTTCTTAGGTGGTGGCTTGGCTTTGATCATCAGTATCTTCGCCTATCCTTGCTATTGGTAGGACATGCGAAGTCAGAGGTCGGGGAATCTCTCAGTCAGCTTCTGCAAAGCAACACTCTGGTTAGCTCTGACTAACTCCAACTGCAAATGTCCAAACTGAACTGCAAACTCTAACTCGGCCTGAGGATGTTCGTTTATATGGGCACCAACCAAAACCCAGTGCAGGGCCAGATGCCGCCTGGGTTTTCTCGGTAATCTCAATTCCCAACAAGAAATCTCTGTTGCCAGGCCTGGAAAATTGATTACTTGCCATTTTCGGAAAATTAATCACTTTCCATTTCGGGGCTGGGGGTCCTCTGCCGTCTGTGAGGGCATGTTGGAGGAGAGCTATCCTCCTAGACTCTTCCTCTCTCACATTGATATCTCATACCAATCCCTTCAGTGGGCGTTAACAACTTCTCCGCCTTTCTCATCCATTCACCTCTGCCTATCACCCATTCTACCACTCAACCAATGATGTCTCACCCGTGTGGGTGTGGCTAAGCTGGCCTCCTTAAAATTGTAATCCAGAATTTTTGTTTACAAAATTCTTTTTCCCATTGGCCAAAATTTTACAAATTCCATATTGCAAATTAAATTTCCATCACATCTTTTTGCCACCCAGAATTCACTTAGCCAGCACTCTCTACTGACCCATCAATCACTGTCAAAAGTTTGCCATCTGGTCTTTTCGTTAAGTTAGCTTTATAATGGAATCCTTGGCTTGTTAAGAAATTAAATTCTTTTATCTTGCCAAATCTCAATTCTCCATTATTTTCTGTCTCATGCCAAAAGTTTACATACACCATATTGCCATTCAACATCTCCGCGTCTGAATAGACACGTTGATAAAGTAATTAATAATGATTCTCTCCACAATTTTTTCTCATGCCAAAATTCTCACAGATGCCATATGGCCTTTCTTTGCCAGCACTCAAGAATTAAAAATAAATGATATCTTGGAAAGATATTAGGTTGGTGCAAAAATAATGTCATTTTCTCACATAGTAACATATGTGAGAAAACGACATTATTTTTGCACCAAACCTAATAATTAATATTGATTCTCTCTGCCTGTATCGCAATTGTCTCAGGCCGAAATTTTTTTATGACTGCCATGCGTCGGCCTGATATCTTTAATGCTTTGTTTTTCTTTCTGAATTGTTTCCCTTGGCATGGCATTCCCTCACAATGATATTAATCAATTTGACAAGACCCACACATGGCTTTTTCCACAGGTTTACTGTCTTTTGTGAAAAGTATCTTTTTCGTAAATAAAATAAAATCTTCCTTTTAACGTTTGAAATAGCTCTTTTTTGCCTTAAGTCTTTCCTGTTTTTAATTTCTATGGTTAATTAGTTAGCCAATTACCATAGCTAAATAGTGTCACACACACACATATATATATAATTACACATCATTTTTATTTGGTATAGAAATAACATATATATATATATATATATATAAAACAAATAGTGTATATATATATATATATATATATATATATATATAAAAAACACTGACTGCCGAGTTTATTTCATGCTTAAACAATTCTCAGGCCATGTGGATGAAAGAGTAGCTTCACTATTTATATATGTTTGCCACTGGAGGATTAAAAGGTAAAGATGCTTATTAGTGGGTTTGCAGTAATATTCATATATACATCACACAGGACAAAAAGCAAACAGAAATAGCATATGGCTTAACCTACTACCTACTTCATTAAACTCATTCCCCAAGGCCTCCTTTCATGAAGCACTCTCCACAAAATATTTAAGAGAAATGCAGCAAAAATCAATTATTGCTGCACTGATAACATAACACACAAGTAAAGGAAAACAAATGAACAAAATAAATAAATCACCTACACCATCAACCCTACCTGTAACTGTAACTGCTGGGCAGAGCATGAATGTCCCTTAAACAATAATTGCCTCCAAAGCAATATCATGTACAAAGCCACCATAAAAACAAAAGATAAAGAAAAAATATACACAGGAGTAACAGGAGGGCTCTGGAAACAGTAGCTATACACACAGAACATCTTTCAACAGTAAATATGTAACCTAACAGTCCTTTCTAAATATATACAGGACCGTAAAAACAAAAACCCCAAAATAACATGGAATTTATTGTAAAACATTACTACTTAAACAAACAAACTAAATAAAGGAATAAATTAATGTGCATTCAATAATTGTGTTTTTAATTAGTGCACTAAAATTTTTATATACCAAAATTTGATTAGTACATACATTATACTAAATTAGTGCAGTAAAACATTCTTCATTTTAACTATAGTCATAATTTTTTGCAAAAAAATTTGCCGAAAACAATCACAGTAATGAAAACTTGAGAATCCAAAATTTCAGGATTGTGGGTCTGGATCCCTCTCAAAATGTTTTGCTCACGGAGTTGGCCTGAATGGTATATGATGGGCTACAGCCTCGTGGAGTAATGTGTGAAACACGGACAATCTTATTCTGAAACACTATAATTTGAGAACAGTAATTTTTTTCATTTGAACATGAGCTATTGAAAGTTAGAGAGTTGTGTCCCTTTGTTTTTAATCATTAGAAGCCAAGGTGATGGAATCTGAAAACAATTGCAGTAATGAAAACTGGCCCAGAATGATTTTAATTTACTTAGATTCTAAAATGGTATTATGTTTGGGCTATGGCTTCTAGGAGTAAAACCAAAAAAATGTGTGACACAGTGACATTCACATTTATCATATAGAAAGCAAATAGTATGAACAAATTCACACCTAGTGTAACAGGGTGCTGGCAATGTTTAATTGCATGAATTTACAGGATGGTAATTTAGGGGGACTACTAATTGAATAATAATTATTAAAATTCACAGGAATGTAAGATGAATGGTTGAGAGAGAAAAAAATTATAGGTTAAAATTTATTTTAAAATAATAGAATGAATTGAAGATAAGTTTCAAGGAGAATCAAACCCAGAATTAATGGACCAAAATTCAGTAAAATTGAGCAGAACCAATTTTTAAGCTTAATTTTGTTTTTAGTAACTTGTAGTGTTGAGTGAAACTACTCCCCAGTGTGCAACCTATTCTATGTTCAATTTCCTTATCTCCCATACTAAATCCATATGCTACAGTATTTGAAGTGTTTGGTATTTACTAATTCCACATCCTGAATATTACTTCAATATATAATTGTTTAAAATTCTTTTGTTATTGTCACTGAAGCTGAAATCCCATATCTAACTTTTAATACTATTTGTATACATTTTAAGGTACTGAAAAATAGGTTACTTTGACCCAGGACAAAGACTACTTCTGTCTCCAGAACCAGATGGCCCCTGATTTATGACCGCAATGTCCTATATAATCAGCTTAGCTGATTGTTAAGGGAAGGACTCCTTCAAAATCCAGCTCCCCCTGTAACTAGATCTGTATGTAACTTGTTAACAGAATAAAAGCAAATATTAACAGTTGTTGCTTACAGACAAGCAGTGTTCTCATACCTGCAAATGCTGCACTGGAAAAATCTTGTAATAGGTTCCAAGATCAAATTGATACAGTTGATTAGGAGGGAGCAGAGTTACTGTCATAATTAGCTCATATAGTCAATTATATAATTGGCATTTTTTGTAGGGAATTTCTTACTCCATCCGAGTGCTCCTCACCACTCCTTATCCTTTCGTTGTCATTCTTGGATTATCACCCACCTCTTCTTTTTCATCATACCTCCTGTGGGATCTTATAATATCCATCTTCCACAAAAACAACACCTTTACCATTCTTGGAAACCTCTTTTTTGTGAATGTGAGCTGTGCCTGTTGATATGTATTGGGAGGCAGTTCCTCCATTTCCAATGATTTTTTGTTATTGTTTACCCACTTGATTGGCAGCTAAATTTGGGAAATGTGTGTGTTGAAGGTGTTTATACCTGTAATCCTACAATGGGTCTTTCTTTCAGCTTTTCACTGACTGGACAAATAACCCCACATTCCATCTCTAGTCTCGTTTGCATCATTGTACACAAAAAGTGGAAAAAGTCTGTTGTGCATTCACAAGAGAAACAAAAGGTAAAATTAATATGGTACTGAGACATTAAAACACATTGTTTTGCATATATTTGTTTGTTTATTCAGTGATTCTCTTGCATGCATGGTGTAGTTGGAGTAGGTATGTAACACTTGGGAGAACTTCTGCTACTCCTGTCATGATCAGCTTTTTCTTTCAACCAGCAAGAACCGACTCGCCTATCCTTCTCTACTGTTGATTTTAATCCTACTAGGAATGAAAATTTATTATTGATTTTACAGTAATTGTGGCAAAAGGTTGAAGGGAAATTGAGGGAAGACTAGTCAACACTAACTATCCTAGACCTAGCTAATTAGATTCATAACCCATTCATTATAATTTACTTATTCACCACAAAAACTCATCCATCACCCTCCAATCCTACACACACCACAGTACCACATATTCACAGAGAACCTACAAAACAACACCATGATGTAAAAAATTTCTTTATGTACAAATGTTCAATGTCTGTTTTTTTTTTCCATTTTTCTTATCAAAAATAGATAAAAATTTCATGAATAATGAAATGAGGCAGGATATGAACCGAAAAACAAAAATAAAACAAAACATTTGTCAGTAGGACTGTTGCACTCCTCAAAAATAATGAGTGGCCACTGTATTCTGTCTAAAGACAGAATCAAGAAGCACACTCACTAATGGAATGGGAAGGAAAAATAAATCCTGGAGTAGGAAAATCAAAGACTGACCCAACCCAGATAAAAAATGGGGACAAAAACAAACTGGGGAGGTTGGGAATCTCAACATGAATCATAACAAAAGAGAAGGCTGGGATCAGGTCGAGAACAACACTTACATAAACTAGGTAAACAAATAGTGTCTAGCTTAACCAGAGGAGGGTTCACAGTAAACCGCTCTGTTGCAACAAAGGGGACTTAAAGAAAATCAAGACTAGGTGAACCTGGCTCACCACAGTTACCAACTTTTTGCTGAAATCTGTTGATAACAAATGCTGTCTATCAGTTCTGATCTTGAGAATAGCATTCGTATTGCAAGATTCCCTTCATCTGTGACATCCATACCACCATTCTTGCCACGGCTAGCAACATGAGAAACACTATCTGTTTCACCCCAGAGAATAGGGGTGGCACATTATCGCACGTGTACCAATGTACATAAGCTGCTTGGAATTGATATGAGCTGTCAACTCACGGACATGGTCCCAGAATGGGCACACCTGAAGACAATGGTATGAGGCGTGCAAAGCTGTTTTCTCTAAACCAAGGTCACACTGATGATAGTCGGGCAAATTCATCCAGTTCTATCTGAAGGCTACCTCACTGAGAGATAACATGTTCTGAATTAATCACCAGGTAAGTGAAAACTCAGGGTTGTTGAGATAATCCGCCGCTGATGCCCAAAACCAGAAAGAGTGCAACTCTGATGCTGACAAGATGAGCCAGCCACATAGAGGGCCTCTTGTGACCTCCTCCACTAATTCATGATACAATAGTCTATGAGATCGTGAAAGGTCACTGGACCAAGGAATGATCCTCAAAGTCGCCTGACACTGTCAGAGTAATTTTGATTGATTCCAGGGCTTATGATTATTCTCAGTCTCTGAAACAGGAAGAGTGATGGTAAGGCTAGGGAAGGCGTCCCTAATACTCACCTCTAAAATTGAGTTCTCTGTCAACACGCAGCAGTGAATGCACCTAAAATTAAATATTAAAAATAAATTAAAAGCTTTTAATTTCATTTTTAGAATGTGTAGATTGCCAAATCTGTGAGTAGCACCTGTTCTTTTTTAGGTACACATTTTAAAACTGAATTAAAAATTATTTCAATCATTTTAATATAATTTTCCTTGTTTAGAAGAACTTTATAGGCAGAACAGTAACAAACACCCACCGAACACTAGTGGCTAAAAAAGAATAATTTTTACTTTGGGTTAAAAAAAAAAAAAAAAAAAAAAAAAAAAAAAAAAATCGCTTGCAGTTTTGAAAATATACACATTTTAAAACTGAGATTAAAACCTTATTTTTTTTAATATCTAATTTTATGTGTATTTGCTAGATAGAAACATTTTTATTTGTAGAAAACAGAGACTCACATATTTGGAAATATACACATCTTAAAAGTGAAATTAAGAACTATTTTAATTATTCTTAATATCTAATTTCGGTACATATCCTAGATAAAAAAACAAATTTATTCATAAAAAAAATCTTCATTTGTTTTTCTTGTTTGCAGCAACTGTATTTTGTTATTGGCATAACTGGCTTATTAGAAAACCCTTACAAAAAATCTGACTTCAAAAAATTTAACATTAAGACGAAACTGCCAATTATTTTTTTTTATTTTTACTTGATATTTTGTTAACTTAATTTTACCACAAAAAGTTTTTTTTTTTTTGAAACTGAAACAGATTTCAGACATTATGTTGTATTTCCTTTTTTTCCTTCTTCATTTCTTTTGTAAGCAAATAAATTTCACATTTATTTCCTAAAACTAGACAATTAAAAGTTTTTAACATGTTTTTGTTCAATCTTTTTCTCTTACAATGGTATATAAATGTTGATAAAATTTAATTTTATTAACATCTGAAAGTCTTTTTCAATAGTGTTTCTTTGGATATGATCACTCAGTAGTGATATAAAAATGAAATCAAAATCATTTTGTAAAAAATTTTGATGCAGTTTCACAGTGTGAAGATGAAACGGAAAAAAAGTCATTTTTTCAGTTAAACCGTATATCTCTACCACACAATAGGGTGGACAACAAGCTGTAGAGTGCCATCTTTCAGTCCTTGCAGAGAGAAGTATTGCCAATCGATAAAGGATAAGAGGAAAGGTGTAAGTGTCACATGCCTCAACCTTACCCATTACAGACAACTGCAGTCAAAGCCAAGTCTGGACTGCCTCTTAGATCTTTGCCTGTACTTTGAACCAATTCTTCTTCAGCTGGAGACCAGGCCCAAACCACACTCCAAGAATGTGGACTGGTCTGTCTGTTCAACTAAAGGGCCTCAGAAATGCGACCCACTTCCAGACACCTAAGTGCATACCAAAAGACATTGAGGTTAATCTCAGCCCCCGTCATCTTTTTGTATCATTCAAGTGCCTTCTGTACCACCTCAATTTTTCTGCTGCATGACATGAAAATGGATATGCCCACAGACAGCAATTCCGTGTAGGACCATACTGCATGCCCTGACCCTTAGCTTTTGAAGGAGGGGCTCCATTGCCAGACAGCAGGCAAACCTGTCGAACTGACTGCAACAGTGCAAAAGCACATGACTGCTTTCTATTCACCCGTACCACAGCATTGGGGGAGAAATACAAGAGGTTGATGATCCATTTGCAGAAGTCAGGTTTGTATTAATTGTAGAAGTAAACAGAGCTCAGGACAAAAGTAAAAGTGCTAAGCTTTATTCAACTAAATGAAACTCGGCTAAAAAAGGAAAATAGGAGTTATAAGTTAAATAGTCAACTGGGGTGAGTCCATTGCTTGTACATAGTGAACAGGATACTACTACTACTAACATATTCTTCGTTCCTAGAAAAATGTAGCGTTACTGTCCATAACAATCTGGGGGTCTTGTCGTCCGTTCAGATCTCCTGACCTGTTGGACCCCAGCATCATCTCCATTATATGTCATGTCCTCCTCTGGTATGGGAAGGCTCAGAATACTCCTATTTTGTTCCATAGTAGGAGACACAGCAGTTAACTCTGTTTCCGGGCAGGGTACTAAATTGCAAACAGATACAGTAGACCACACAAGGAGCAGTTTTACTATTTCTTACAAACCTCCTTAATAATATGGAACCTGGTGACATTATCCAGGATGAGAGAGAACTCCCATGTGATGAACAATGAGGAAATGCAAAGAAGCGCTCGTGAGGGGTTGTATTTGTAGAAGTACATAGCAACAATCTTAGAGTGTAGCACTTCAGGAAGCACCAATTCCCAGTACTCCTCAGCTATGTTTAGTGATCTAACAGCTAACTTGATTGCCTTCCATATAGCGCCATTAAATTATTCATCCTGTGTGTTCCTGTTTGGATGATATGGAGTGGTTTTACTTGTCATGGCCCCTTTTTGGGAGAAGTAGTCCCTCAATTTCTTAGACATGAAGACACACCTTTGTCAGAGTGTATGTAGCCAGGTATCCCAGTTAAGCTGAACAAATGATTTAAGAATTTGATTACTGAGGTAGTGTGTGCATGTTTGGATATGGGAAGATGAATGGAAACCATCAGTAGAGATGGGGTGGTTTAACCAAAAAATTTACTTTTTTTCAGTTTCATTATCACACAGTGAAACTGCATCAAATTTTTTTTAAGAAACTGAAATTGTTTGGTTATCCAAAGAAAAAAACTATTGAAAAAGACTTTCAGATGTTAATAAAATTAAATTTCATCAACATTTATATACCATTATAAGAGAAAAAGAATGAACAAAAATATGGTAAAAACATTTGACTAGTTTTAGGAAATAAATGTGAAATCTATTTGTTTACAAAAGAAATGAAGAAAAAACTAAAATATGACAGATTATCTGATATGACACTTGGAAACCATAAAATGTTTTCAAACAGAAAAAAAGGAAAATACATCTATTTGTTTCAGTTTAAAAAAAAAACAAAAAAACTTTGTGATAAAATTAAGTTAAAATAAATGAATATTTTTTATTTATTTAGGGAATGCACCTACATTAGATATTAAGAATAATTAAAAGTTCTTAATTTCACTTTTAAAATGTGTAATATTACAGATATGCGAGTCTCTAAAAAGCTTGTTCTCTACAAATAAAATTGTTTCTATCTAGCAAATACGCCTAAACCCAAATTAAAAAAAATATATTCTTTTTTAGCCACTAGTGTTTGGTAGGTGTTCTTATAAAATTCTTCTAAACAAGGAAAATTTATTTTATTTTTACAAATATCTTTATGGTTTGATCTAGCAAATACACTTAAGATTATATATTAAAATGATTAAAATAGTTTTTAATTTCACTTTTAAAATGTGTATCTAAAAAAGAACAGGTGATACTCACAGATTTGGAAATATACACATTCTAAAAAATGAAATTAAAAGCTTTTAATTATTTTTGATATTTAATTTTAGGTATATTCACTAGATAAAAACAAATTTATTTAGAGGGAAAAAAATAACTCATTGCTTTTCCTTGTTTAGAAGAAATTTATTTGCAAAACCCCAATAACAGTTGATTGGCTTACCAGAAAAAGAATTGCCGTATTTTTTAAAACATGAGGGGTTTCAATTTTTGGGTTTTTAAAAGCCACATCATAAACTAATTTTTGGGGAGCTATACCATTTTTCCTCTCAAATGGGTTGTCCAAAGAGACAAATATAAATAGTTTATGCAATGGTTTCTTTTGTATTTTACTAATTTGTTAATAAATATGGTAGTTATTTATAATTGACAATTTATTTGAAAGTTTAATAAATAAACTTTAATCAAAAACAAGTGTCAGTCAGTGTGTCAGACAGTAGTTTCAATAATTTGAAAGTTCTTTTACTACACATTTATTTATTTATTACTATCAGTTACTCTTGTTTATGCTTACTTTATAATTTTTGAAAGAATTTGCTTCCACAGGTCAGAGAAGAAATGAATATCTCCCTGGTTGTAGACTAAGGTGTCTTCTAATTGAGTGTACAGTTTCAAGAATATTGATAAAGATTGATCATTTTGATTTTGCGAAACAAAGTAACTTGTAAAATTTAGTCTCAACAAAAAAAAAAAAAAAAAAAAAAAAAATCATATTTTGCATTTTTGGCTGTTTGAAGCAAAATACAGTTTTAAGATTGAACCAAAAATACACAAGAATTTGGGAGTTGAACAGACTAAGTTGCAAATTTATCAATCGCAAACAAAATCAGATATTGACTGGAAATGCTATCATTACACAAGAAAATAAATGGCTTCCTCAAAAGGCAAAAATACTAAATTAAAAATTGAAAAACCAAATTGAAAACTGCAGTATCAAGGGAGAAAAAAAAAAAAAAGAAAAAAAAAAGGAACCCGATATCAAAACAATTTGCCAAACCGACCAACTATAACCATGAGTATTCATCAATTACTACCAGTAAATATGTGTTGCGCATAGCAGAAGACACGGATCCCTTAAGTCAATATTTAGCTGTTCCACAGGTCTGGTTGTCTTAATAAGAGTATTTAAGTTATAGGAACAAGGTTTAATTTCTGCAGAGATTACACAAGAAGCACACACCTTTTTTACCTCTTTCGTAGAAAAAGAAAGATTTTTCCCTCTAATGAAACTCTAGTAACTCTCGGGTGGTATAGCCCATTGTGAATGTTCGTAAGGGCAGAACTGGTAATGGTTGAAAAAGCATAAACTCAACTAAGTGCATCAGGTACTATATTCTCCTTCCCAGGGTGATATTTTATCATGTAGTCGAAGGCTGAAAGTTCTAACTGCCGTTCTTGAATAGTGGCATTCTTAATTTTAGTATGCTTTTGGTTGGTAAACATGAAGGCCACAGATTTCTAATCAGTAATTAGGGTAAAATGTTGCCATGACAGTGATTTCACTTCCAAACTGCCTCAATAATTGTCATGGCCTCTATTATGTGATACTTTGATTCACTTCTCTGTAGTGTTTTTGACATGAATGCTACTGGGCGTCCACTGTGGGTAAGGGCTGTGGAAATAGCCACATCTGTCGCGTCACATTCCATCTTGAAATGTAAACTTTTGTCTATTGGTTTTAGTGCAGCCTCCATCAGTTCTCTTTTTAATTGATCGACAGCTTCGAGTTCCTTTTTCTCAAGTGGGAATTTTTTATTTTTTACTAAAGGTTGAATTTTATAAGAAAAATTATGTATCCAGCATGCCCAGCACCCTTTTTACTGATTTTGAGTTTTCTGAAGGTGGTGGCTCTTTTAAGGAGTAAAGTATTTCTGGGTCAGGCTTAATGATTCCACCACTGACATGGTATCCTAAAATGTTGATCGAATGTACCAAAGTCACAGATTTCGATTTATTGAGGGTAATTCTGGCTTTCACTATCACCTCCAGGAGCTTTTTCACATTTTGGTCATGTTCTGTCTGTGTGCATCCTGCAACAGTAATGTTATCAATGTAAAGGAAAGCACCACATAGATTTTCTTTATTATTTTGTCTATAGCTCTCTGGAATGAAGCAGCCCCGTTTCTGATCCCAAATGGAATTCTGCAGAACTAGAACAAGCGACCATTTGCCCCAAAAGCAGTGTATTTTCTATCCGATACTTTAAGCAGCACCTGGTGGTAGGCACTTTTGAGGTCGAGTGTAGAAAAAAGGCTGTATCTAGCAGGGTCATTGATCATTTTATTTTACTAGCTGGGCTCGCCGCAGAGAAACACTTTCTTCAATTATGCCTTCAGAAAGCAGGTTCCGAATTTCTTTATTGATGAAGGACTGAGCCTCTTTGTTAAAGTGCCTCAACGGCTATGGGTTTACAATTTCGTGATAAACTGGGAAATAGTGAAGGGTTTTCTATTTCTGCTGCATTTAATGCACAAACCTGATGACTGATGTCCACAGTTAATTTGTTCAGGGACCCACCGTATTTCAATGCTGTTTTCTGATGCTGATGCAGAAAATCCTGACCAAGTATCGTGTCAGAACACAAATCTTTCAAAACAGTCAACAGGTGCCTTGCGAACACCTCGTTAGGGGTTTTAATAAATAAAGCGTTCAATTATCTTATAGCCACATCGAAGTCTGCACACCCTTCGATATACTCAAATACACTGGGACTTAATACAACTCAAGATTGCCGAGTATTTATTTTGTTATTCTTTCCTGGTAATCATCTAATATATTATTTAGTAGGCTAGTTCGCCAATGACAGTAGTCTCTGGCAGCTGTTGGTGAATAAAGTTTGACATCCAAGCATTTTGGCTTCCATGCTAGATTTTATCTACATGTTTAGCTGAATAAATTGTAGTAATTGTAAAAGTAAACAGAGCTCAGGACAAAAGTAAAATAGGAGTTACAAGTTAAATAGCCAACAGGGACAAGTCCATTGCTTGTACATAGTGAATATAGAATACTACTACCATATCCAAGGACAGCAATTCTGTGTAGGACCGGACTGCATGCCCTGTCCCTTAGCCGGCAAAGGAGGGGCTCCAATGCCAGACAGCAGGCAACCCTGTTGGACTGATTGTGACAGTGCAAAAGCGTGTGACTGCTTTCTATTCACCTGTACCACAGCAACGGGGGAGGAATACAGGAGTCGATTTCTTTGAATGGTCTTTCAGCCATTGAACAATTTCCCCAGCGATTCTGTTTTATCCTCGACATTATTCTATTTAACACTGGGTCATTTGTAGTTTCAGTAGCCATTTTATCTAGAGATATTACATCGGTTTCTACAAGGTGCAAGAATGTGTCTTCAAATTCCTCGTCGTTAAAACCTCAATCTAGATAAGGCATCGATGTGTTGTATCGTATTCCCTTTAACATATTCAATGTCAAAGTCGAACGCCATCAGTCTAATCGCCTAACGTAATATTCTGGACGTTGTTTCTTTCGGTAGCTCTTTTCTTGGGTTGAAAATAAATTCCAGTGGTCTGTGATCACTTTTCAACAAGAATTTTTTTCCCCATCAAGAACTGTCTTGCTCTATCCGTTGTCCACACTATGGCTAGTGCCTCCCTTTCTATATTTGAATAATTGTGTTCAGTCGTTGTTAATCTCCTCGATAAGTACATTATGGGATGCCCATCTTGTGACAAAATACCAGATATGGACTGCTCACTAGCGTCAGTAGAGTTATGTCCTTCTTAGGGTCAAAAATTTGTACTATTGGCTTTTTTGCCAGAATCTGTTTTAAGTTTTCAAAGGCTTTCTGTTGATGTTCTAACCAAATGAATTCCACATTTTTTTTTCTTAACTTCGCAAATGGTTCTGTCAACTCATTATATTTTGGTACATATTTTCTATAAAAATTTACCAAACCTAAGAAGGACTCCAACTCTTTTTTATTTTTCGGTGTAGCAACTTTTAGAATTTTCTCTATTAGTACTTTATCTGGAGAGATCCCTTCCTTTGATATTGAGTAACCCAAAAATGATATTTCATTACTGTTGGTTACACACTTTTTTGTATTTATTGTCATACCAGCATCTCTTAGCCGGTTCAGTATATTTTCAGTTTTTTTCTTTAAATCATCTTCATTTAAATCTCCAACACATATATCGTCTTGATAACAGATGGTATTTTCAACATTTCCTATTACTTTTTCAATAGCTTTTTGAAAAATTGCACTTGCCGTTTTTATGCCATACGGCATTCTTTTCCACCTTAACAGGCCTATAGGTGTGTTTATGGTCGTCACTTCTTTAAAATTTTCATTTATCGGTATTTGGTGGTAAGCTGATTTTAGGTCTATCTTCGAAAATACTTTCATTCCAGCAAGTTTATGTAAAGCTACTTCCACATTCGGAATAGGGTACGAGTCAGCACAAACTTTATGGTTCACCCCTATTTTATAATCTCCACAAATTCTCAAGTCACCATCTTTTTTTTTCAATACCACAATGGGTGATGCCCATTTACTTCCTCCTGGAGGGGCAGGTTCTAATAAGTCTTCCTTTATTAGCTTTCGCCAACAGTAATAAATGCACTGGTATTTTTCTCGTTTCGTAGTAGGAGGGGGAAACATTTTCTTTTAATTTCAGGCTAGCTTCATAATTTTTTTTAATTTTCCTGTTTTTTCCATTTCTATCTCATTAATCAACTTCGTTGAATTTATTTTTAACACGTCATTCCCCAGTAGTCCATGCGTTTTTCGGCAATTTGTAACTATAATGGGTACTATTTCATATTTTTCTTTTAGTTCTATTGAACCTTCAAAGTAACCCATAATTGCTATAATCGAGCCATCAAACTGACGTAATTGTATGTTGTTTTTTTTTAAAAACGGTTTTCCCATTTTTTCCCACAAATTTCTGGGTATTATCGTGACCTCACTACCTGTGTCGATTTGCATTTCGACAATACAGTCGTTGATTTTCACTTTTATTTTTGTATCTCCGTTCTTAGATCCAGTATTTTGTATATTATCCTTTTTTACATTAAAAATCTGTCTATTTTCATCCTCTACTCTTTCCACATTTTTCGTTTGGCATACTTCTTTGAAGTGATTTTTTTTAAACACTTCGAACATGTTTTTCCAAAGGCTAGGCATTTTTCTTTTGTCATTTGATGAATTTTTCCACAGTACGCACAATTTTTCTTTTTGTTTGTACCGTATATGTTTCAGCCATTATTTCTTCGTAGGATTTATTTTTATTTTGGTTGTAGGTATGTATTAATTCCTGCTGTTGTATAAATTCTATACACATATTCAAAGGCATGTTTGTAAGTTGTAACTGTTCCATTAACTTATATCTATGTGCTGAATTATGCATACCTTCAATTAATCTTAGTTGGATTAATTCTTCCGTTGTCTGCTCTCCTGTTCCTAGTTTTTCGAATTCACAGTATTTACTCGCACTTCTTAACCGGTGTAAATATTTTACTATCGGTTCATCCACTTCCTGCTTCATTGCCATAAACTTGGTCCTTTCTGCAATCACCAGTCTTTTCTTTGGCCTCATGTTTCCCTTAATAACCTGACTTATTTCTTCAAAAGTCATTTCTTCTAGTTCTCGAGGGTAAACCATTGTAGCAACCTTCATAATCGCTTCAGAACCAGCGGTAGCCATAAACAAGTCGGTGATTTCATTTTCCCCTCCTCTGTTTTTGTTGTCTTTCAACTTTTTACATCTTGCATTAGCAGCAAAGCAACGAATCCACGTATCTACGTATTCTGGGTCTTCAAGGACCAGAGAGTATCCTATCGGCGACGCCATTGTTGTGTCGTGTATAATGCTAAGTAAGCGTTTGACCTCTGTTCTAGTTGGTGTCCGTTTATCATATGAGCTACCTGCTCATATGCAAATTATACTAATTTGCATATCACTACAAGACCTGAAACCAAACAAAGTTGCTAGCCTATAAATAAGCGATTCTAACTTGGTTGGACCAAAATGGAAATAAAGGAAATTCACAGATTATTGGTTCCTAAAAAAAAAAGAAAAAAAGAAGACATGGCTCCGAAATTTCTAAGGAGTTCTTTTGTTAAAATATTTTGGAATTTTCCAGAAGTCAATTCCAGTTTGGTTAGACTGAAATACAGTAAGAAAGGAAATTTTGACAAGTGATTGATTATGGGTTCCTCAGAAACATGACCCGAGATGAAAGAAAGCTCTTTGCTGAGAAAATTAAAGTAGATTTGAATCTTTCAAAAGGATACACTCCACCGACAGGTTTCAAAATATCTAGAGGCATCTGTTTATTATCTTGAGACAGACATCTAAATGTTTTTTTTTTTTTTTGGTCGGGATTTTCTCATTTGCCAAGGTTGGATATTCAAATGGCATATAAGTAGCTTGGTTCTAAAAGAACCCAACACCAATAAAATTACAAAATTTCACCAAAAAGAGTGGCATTATGTAGGAAAGGGCAAATTTGGAAACTACAGAGTATGGCTGTCCACTCATTTTCCATGTATGCCTGTGTTTACTAGGGGTGGCTAGCCAATCCCTGTTGCAGACATCTGTTCAAGCACATTTGTATTTGTTCAACACCCAGAGAGACCACCTGTGATTTATGTAATAATTATGCTGAAGAGACCTCAATTATAGTTTCTAGGAGAAAGTGCAGGATCTGGTACGATCAAGTTTTGAACAAAGTCAGTATGATAAATTTCTCAGTCATGATGACGTGTTACTTCATACTAACAACCATTAACAGCTTCTGAATAATTATGTCTACCCAATTTCACTCACAAAGCTTGGGTGAAACTGTGGTATGGTTTTCAGGCACTTTCCAATGGTACCACACACTGGAATCATCTCCCCCATACTGATATTATCAAGAAATCATTTCCTGGATAAATCAATCATGGTGAGATTGAAATGCTAAATTTAAACCCTAGGCCACATGTCCACCATAAAGAGAAATTAATGAGAATTAATCTTAAACTTAGACCTAACTGCCTACCTACCACAACCCAGATATACCCAGTACCCTAAGAATAAAAAATTCGCCAGATACCCGTCGCGGTAACCTTGCTATGTTGAGATAGAATCCTGCAGGAGATGAAAAGGAAAGACTCCAATGAAAAACCTATTTCCAGAACCTTGGATGACAGCTTCTTGATAAAAGATGAGGCACTGTAGTAAATGAAACTTTCACAATTCAGCTTTCCTTCATTACCACAGATTATTGTTACATAAGAGAGAATTTAGTGAAAAATCCAAAAATGTTAAAAATAAAATTGACCTTTGATAAGGAAGGGTTGATGAGAAACCATTGTAAACCAATGTTAAATAAAAGGTGGTAGTGGTTTTATATTGTTAAAACAGGCATCTTTAATTTCAGGTGTTTTACTCTTAGTATGACAAGAAATGTTCTTTTTCTGTTTTGTCACACTTCATTAGATATTTCAGTCAACATGACCAAAAGATGGCATCAGATCTTGTTATTACACAACATGATTGAAGAGGATGATTAGTTTTGTAATGACATATGGATATAAGCATACATAATAAGATGGAATCAAACTAGTAATAAAATAATAGTAATATTAAAGAGTGGATCTGTCAAGAGGGTTGGTTGGTTGGTTGGTTGATTTACTTTTTATGGTTTATTAACCATTTGCAGGTTATTTAATACCAGAAAATATTTTTAGATTGTAAGAATTTTTTTTTTTTACATAATAATGGCTTAGTGATACCAATCTTACTAATTAAACCATAACTGGGGGAGAGAGATGGAGTCGTACCTTTCCCAAAGTTATTTGTGAATATAACAAACCCAATGGGAATTGGAACTTGGCTCTCCGATTAACAATTCCAAGCCATTATCCATTACACCACTTGCACATCAAAGCTTACAGCACCTGGTATTTCCAAGTGGTCACCCATCTAGGTACAGACCAAGCTCAACATTGCTTAACTTTGGTAATCCTACAGGAACCAGTGTTTCAACATGATGTGGCTGTAAACCGGGAGGTCTGGGATAAAAAAAAAAACATCTTGGTAGTAATAAAATGATAGTAAATACTGAAAAATGAATCATAAGGAATTGCACTAAATATTGTTTAAATTTCCATTGATTTTGACACAAACTGAAGACTCCCAGATTCGACTGTGATACAATGGAATCCAAATGTCAATAGAATATGCACAAAGTCAAGTGGGACCTAATTGATTTTGTCCGAGACTGAAAAATCTGGTGTTTCATGACTGGCAGTAATGTCTAAAAGTAAGATCATCAAAGTGGCCAACTGTGACGAAAAGAACACAGAAAAGATAAATAAAAAGCTTTTCCGATAAAGTGATACTGTAAATGTGCTTTTTTTTTTTTTTTTTTTTTGTTGTCATGGGATCAAACGTAATGTAAACCAGAGATAATCAGCACTCCAGGTCACTGTATGCCGAATGTAACTTTAGTCAGTAGTCATGATTCCCAGTTCATGTGAAGGATTACATGAATTTAGGCATGGCTATTTCTGATGTTTAGTCTAATAGAATCTTTCTTCATGTTTCTAGGATGAATTATGTAGCATGTCTCTATTCAGTCCAACAGACGCCCCCATGAGTTTTTGTTTGAGGTTCAGATAATATCTTGGTCACAGTGACTTTCCTGAAAAGTGCAGAAGTTCTAGCAGAAAGAACTGTCAATAAAGCTATCAACAATTTACAACAATTACACTTATGTAGTTTAACTCCAGTAAATTCTTTTCTTTTCTTGAGGCATTGAGAGATAAATAATGGTTAAAAAGCAGGTTTGATGCTAATTTCACTGCTGCTAGACTTTGACGAAAATGGATGGCAAAGTTGTCTCAGAAGCAACTAAAGTAGCATGTGTGAACATGGATTTTGGTTAATTAAGCATCCATAGAAAGACCCACTTTGTAAAACAAAGAACTTCCTATTAGCATTACATGTAACCCATGCTTCTAAAATACTCACAACCATACATATTAGTAAAATTTCAATGTAGTCTGTCAGGAATGTAAAAGAACATTTCCCAATTTTGTCTGGAATTTGCAGAATTTTGGTAAACATTAATCACATCATCACAACTTCCTTGGGGCTGTGAAACTAGGGAGAAAATTTCTGTTATACTGCATTTTACCAATTAAAAAAAAACAAAAAAAAAACTTTTTTTTTTTAAGAAATTGCTTACTTTATGCTTCAGATCCCAAACTGAATAGATATGCCTTTCAAGAAAATCTAAACAAGCAAGTGTGCTTTCAAAGACAAATAGGACAATGCTTGATTGTGAAAACCCATCTTAATTGATCAGATGTTGGTTTTCTCTTGCAAAGGAGGATGCAGGTTTAAATTCCTGCACTCCCCTTGGAGTGGGGATGTATCACATTCTCTTTACTAAGTTTTTTTTGAGTGTGCAGGCCGGTAGATTGGCAACATAAATACTGTTTAAAATAAAACAGTGTCTACTCAAATACTGGTATCCACTAAAAATAACATTTGAAGTAATAAAAAGATGTCTGGTTAAAAAACAAAACAAAACTAACCTGTTAATTCTGTGTGTGTAATTTCACTGGAGATTTTAAAAACTGGGGGTATAATGCGTTCCTGCTCTAGTGGTTAGGACATATGCATATAGTCAAGATGATTGTAAATGACTATTTCTGCCTAGAGTGACTGGAAGTTTTATGATAAATAACAGTAAAATTGAGATGTGAGAATTTAAAAGCAACTACCCAATATCCAGAAATAGGCAAAAAGGAAGTAAATAAATTCTTTTTAGAATCAAGCGACACTCAGCTGGAATGTAAGGGATTCTAGTCATGACATTCCAGGCCATATTCTAGATAAGGAGGAGAGTCATAGACTACAAAGGCTCAAAAGGGCCAGATAGAAATGAGGGAAAGCTGAGCTTTTACTGGCCAAACAAAAGATCTGGACCTTTAGTCTGTCATATCAAAGGTTTATTTTGTAAATTAGACATAAAAGGGTTTTTTTTTTAAGTTTTAATTTTATTTTTGGAATTTTTAAGAAATTTTTAAATAAAATTTCTTAAAAATTCAAAAGTTTTAAAATTCTTTACATTCAGAATGTAAATATTAGAAAAACTTATTACCACTAATTCACACAAGTTTTGTTATCATTGAGAAGGCATCAATTTAATCAGAATTGGTAACTTCTGAAATTCCAAGACTACTAAGTTAGAATTTTGACACTAGCAACACTTTTTTGTAGTACCAACTTTCAAATATAATCCAATCTGGAATCCTATATAGTATAGTATGGATGCTCAGAAGCATCAACCATTTTTACACATTTGTCGATAAAGAATCTTTTTACTCGTATATATATATATATATATATATATATATATATATATATTAATTATTATTTCCACTTCATCTTATTAGGTGGACAAAACTTTTGTTTGATTTTACAAGAATTTGTTTTTCTTTTTACTTTAGTGAACTACATATTTTCCATTTTGTCCTACTATTTTTCAGGTAGTTTTAGGGTTTTATCCTCATAGAATGTTTTCTATTTCTCAAAGGACTACACCAAGTGCTTTTTGAAGTCTTTCAGGAAATTAATGGAGAAAAGAATTCTTTAAAGACCAGTATACATGCTAATCACAAAGTGTCATCTCTGGAAAATACAATGAATGAGTAGAAATTTTTTGCCTTGTCACCAAACAAACATGCAGCCAAGTATTATACTGATAGGATATTTTACAATCTCTTAAATGCCAATTGCTGCCTTCATGTGGTTTAATTTGGATTAGTATTAGCTTAGGGCAAACCTTTGATTCTCCAGGAGAATTTAAATGTAGAGAACTCCCTTTAAATCATACTATATATATATTTAAGCAGAACACATTATCAGAAGAATACATTGGTAAATATTAATTGACCAAGAAAGCACAACAATTCGTACTGCGAGAAAATATAAGGAGAAAAAAAAGAACCACAACTAAAATACAAATTTACTAATAAAAACGAGGTGGGGGAAGATGGGAAATATACAAGCTAAAAAGTTAATTTAAATGGTTCCAAGTGAGTATAAAAATGGAAAAATTTATTCATATACCTCCTAAAAGACAGAGAGAGAGAGAGTGTGTGAACAAAATGGTCTTTCTGCCTGCACATAGACAGTTGATGTAACTTAATATAGTCAGCTTCTAACAGATACAGCGGACTGAGCTCTGCACAAAACAGTGAACAAATCATTCCTATATCCTGTCATGCACTCTGTATTATCTAATAAATGTTGGCCAATAGCCAAGTCAAGAACAGACTGGTATATCATATTATATATGATGCATTTGGTGGAGGAGGGGCATATAAAAAAAAAAAAAAAAAAAAAATTGAAAATTGCTTTTTTCACTGCAAATTATTCATCATAACAAAAAATTAGAGCCGATTACACAATATTTCAAGCTCAATTTAGGTTTATAGTTTGTATAACCATGCAACGAGATGAGGTAACAAATTATAGATTTGTCTGTGAAATATCATTACATTATTGTTTGATAATTATAGTGAAATCATTAAAGTTTTTTGTCAAAAGCTTTTTATTTTTGGTCGTATATTAATTTAAAATACTCCTTTTTTACAGACTTTATTTTTGAAATGGAATAAGATCATTCTAAATTTTAAAATTTTGCTATTGCCCATCAAAATGACTGGAAGAAAGTGATCTAAAAACAATGGAAAAGAGAGGTAACAAAGCGTAAATAAGGGCAAGGGCAAATTTGCCCGATCATGTACATTTGATTTGAACAGTTAATGCATTCTGACTTTTTCCTATACTTCATAACAACAGAGATTAAGCTAATTATTTTTTTTCAGTAGTTCCTGAATAAAAAAAAAAAAAAAAAAAAAAAAAAAAAAAAAAAAAAATCGCAAAAAATCCTATATTTACATGACATAAAAATAGTCAGAATCACAATTTGGCAGTAAGGCAAAAACAGGTCAAAGTATATTATACTGAACTTGCCAAAAAAACAGCATCCAGTAGCAGTAAATTCCTGAAACTTTTAAACTTTACTAATTTTGGAATGAGGATTCAACAAAATTTTTACTGTAATATCAATCCTTTTTGTAAATTTGTGAAATTATGTAATTTTCAACCCATCCAAAACTGGACAGTAATGATTATAAAATATAGAAATTTATTTTACAAAAGGAAAACAAATACTATATATAATAGTGCTTTAAACAGGGGAAAAACTTTCCATTGTGAATGGTTCTCCTGCACTTCCTCTCCTAATGTTGATTTGCCAACTGAATTTCCTTATAAGCCTCTGATATGGCTAGTATTTTTGGAACATATCTATATCCAGCCATAACTTGAAACTGGGACTACATTAAAGCCTTTTCAGAAGATGAATGTTGATTCCACTTGTGCAATATCATCTGACAAAGGCCATCGGAAATAATAATTTCTGCTCTTTGTTGGAATTAAAAATTTTATTACAGCATTGAATGGAGATGCAATATCAATGATTTGGCCAAATGTAAATGTTGGCGTCATAACATGCAGCAACACATTGGCCTTGACACTCATAATTGAAGTGTTTCTTTATTACAATTGCTACAGTCGTTTAAATAATTGAGTGCCTTTTTTCCTTTGTATTAGAGATGGAGATGAATCAACAGATTTTTCTTGTTAAGTAGATAGATGCAAAGAGTAGCCTCCAGCTGAGATTGACTTCTACTGGTGTTGATCTTGATACTTAAGAGAACCTTCAGATATTTATGTTGATCTTTCAGGGTTTCCAAAACCATTGCTCATTGTATATCTTTAATAGATTTCACAGTACGACTATGCTTGATGACCAAGTTAATGATTTGGTTTCTCAGCAGCAGCTTGATATTTTTTTGCCGTTCATTTTTAGCAATCCTTTCCTAGACATTTTGTTTCTTGTGTTTGTTGCAGATGTTTTGCATGCTTTCTTGATAGAACTGATTGCTACTCAGTTGCTAATTTTGCTTCCAGCTAAGCTGTAGTCTGGTTGCACTTGAGCATGCTTGAGGTTGATCAATGGTGAAGTGATACACAGTCTTTTTTTTTTTTTAAACTTCTTTTTTGTCAGTTCCACTCCAACTTTCAAATATCTTTAAAATTTTTGTTTGAATTTCTGGTATGAGGAGTTATCATTTACACTATTTATATTTGGACTATTATCCTCATCTTTGTTGTTTTTATCATAATGTTTTGGCCATTGTATAGACCCGAGGAAGGCTGGAGGGCATTAATATCCTTGTTTTTGTTACTGTCCCATGGGACATATCCTAATGAATGAAAGTGTTGGATTATGAATTTGGTGACAGCAATTGAAAGCTTAATCCAGGGTAAGGATAACACATACTTGGAATCACTGGAGATGGGGTGAGCAATAGCTGATCAGTACTAAACAAGAACTAGACAATCCTTAGATATGGTCAGCAGAATGAGAACATTCTGCCCCTCCCCCTTTACTATTGAAGGCGGGTGGGTAGGTCAGTTTGAAACTTCCTGAAAGTTTCCCAGATCAACATGCACCTTAAGAAGGCTGGAGGGCACAATGGCTGAAACATTGTAATAATAACAACAATGATGAAGACAATAGTCTGCATGTATCTCTATCTATAAAAGGCAGGATGTGTGTGTGTGTGTAACGAATGCACGGCCGCAATTTTTGACGGATTTGCACCAAAATTTACATGGTTTCAAAAATGCATAGCTGGCAACATTATTGTTTCAAAAATGGATAGCTGGCAACATTATTGTTTCAAAAATGGATAGCTGGCAACATTATTGTTTCAAAAACGTACAGCTGGAATAATTTTTTTTTCCCCAAAAACATATAGCTGGCAACATTATGGTTTCAAAAACGTACAGCTGGCAACATTGTTTCAAAAACGCATAGCTGGCAACATTATTGTTTCAAAAACACATAGCTGACAACATTGTTTCAAAAACGTATAGCTGGCAACATTATTTTTAACAAAAAATGTATAGCTGACATTTTTTTTACAAAAAAACGTATAGCTGGCAACATTATTGTTTCAAAAACGCATCGCTGGCAACATTATTGTTTCAAAAACGCATCGCTGGCAACATTATTTTCCCAAAAACACCATCTGAGGCCTTGCTGTTGGATGTAGTTTATCGCCATACCCAGGACACGGATGTAGTTTATCGTCATACCCAGGACGTTCAAAAACGTATAGCTGGCAACACTATGGTTTCAAAAACGCACAGCTGGCAACATTATTGTTTCAAAAAATGCATAGCTGGCAACATTATGGTTCCAAAAACGGATAGCTGGCAACATTATGGTTTCAAAAACGCACAGCTGGCAACATTATCTTTCCGAAAACATTATCTGAGGCCTTGCTGTTGGATGTAGTTTATTGCCGTACCCAGGACGCGGATGTAGTTTACCGTCATACCCAGGATGAGTTCACTATTTGCCCATAGCTGGGACCCTAACAGGTGCTACCACCCCGAGTCTAGGTGGACCTGGGAACACCAGCAATTAAGAGGTGGTTCCACGCTCCTCAAAACCTCCTGATCAGAGGCCTTGCTGTTGGATGCAGTTTAATGTTATACCCAGGACGCCTCATTGGTTTTTTTTTTACCCCTCTACAGAGGTGCAGTCGGCGTATTCTAAAGCCCCAGCCGACAGGGCCTTGTGAATTTAGAATTATCAAGGAACCTCAAACCCCAACAAGCCCACCCCGGTTTTGGTCAGCGTCCATATAAGCAGAGTCGCAGCGAGTGAAAAGCAGTTCCAGTTAAGTTCGCAGTTCAGTTGGAGAAGGAGTTCAGTTGGGGAGTTTTTGGCAGTCGCCTCGCAGAACAGCTGACTGAAAGATTCCAGGCATCACAACCTCAACTTCTAGCCAAGAACAATTTATTTTTGAAGAACGACTTAGACTCATACCACCAAAACAAGTTTTACGAATATCGCCTGAAGATACACCAAAAACCAGTTCCTTGAAAAAACAACTTAAGATGTTAAGACTCGCCTAACAAACACGAAGTGTCACAATCCATATAATAGCGGTTTGGGAGAAAGACGCAGTCCTGTATTCAGCAACCAGATATAAAATATTGTTATCCTTTTTTAACACATTTGAACTTTGAGTTATTACTTTATTTTCTTTTACATATACTTGTGCGGTGTTACCCTTGATCGAACTCGGCTTGCATTACGGCCCGGCGACTGATTGATTTTGTCTACCTAAGATCAAATCACAACGTGGGTAGGTTGGACTGGAAATCAAAACAGTTACTTCGGTAACCAGACGTTGGAGGTGAGCTGGGAACGACAAGGCTGATACCGAATCTAACCAGATTCCCATCCGAATCACCAAAAGGTTAGAACATCACATTTGGAGCCGCGACCAATACCAAGCCAGTTGGTCGTCACAGGACAGGATAGCACGATGGACGCAGCCAGGTAGACGTCACATTTGGCGCAGATGTTTCTGAAAATGATTTTCATATTTATGAAAAGATACTATTAATGATTTCTAATAAATCATTTTCAAAATCATATAACCATTTGAGGAATGGTGCAGTTTTTAAGCTTTTGAAACCATAAACATCCAGTTATTTTGAAAAATTGTTATTATAAAGAAAGAAATAAGCCTTCCATCTCACTCGTCTTAGTAAATCCTCAGTTTTCTGAACTAGTTTTACAAAATAATCCCATTTGTTTGTGTTGGGAATATTCTTTAGAGGGATTTCAAAGTTGTTTTTTTTCCATGTAAATGTAAAAAATAAATATAGAAAGTGCTCTACTGTAAAGGGAGCAAAATATCCAAATAAGAGAAAGAGCAAGTCTATTTCCAATTCTGACCTTATGTCCTACCCCTTTAACTTTTGGAAAAGAGGTAACAATTTTTTAAAATTTGCTTAAAATCATTTAATCACCAGTTACTTACCATTGCCTGAAGAAGTACAAAGTATTGAAACATGAAAGCTTTTGTGTAACGATTTCAACATGTTTTATTATTATCTCTTATAACAATATATATAAGATGTTATGAGTAAATGGTATAATGCTTAGCAACTCAACAAGTTCAAATTTTAGTTGAGTATGTTACACTCACTTTCACAAATATATGCATGGGAAAGGTATGAATCCATCTCTTCTGCCCTTAGCTATGGCTTAAATAGTAGGACAGACTAAGCACATTAGCCTTGGTTGGCAACCAATCTAGGAAAAGGACAATTCTGAATTCAAAACTGGTTGGGTATGGGGCTAGCATATCCATCCTGTAAAAAAACTAGTTGCTATGGAAACAACAACAATGGCCCTACTTTCTCTTCTATGGAATTTGCAGGATTTAAGTGAGAAGGTTCTTTAGTACTGTCCATTTTAAATAGGTCTATTTTTATTTTATATCATATTCTTTTTACATTTCAATGCCTTCATTGCCAGAAACAATGGATTTTCACACTCTGGTAAAAGTATGTAAACTTTATTAGTTGTGTATGGTAATTCTACAGTCACATATGTTAAGTACACAATTGCGTATAGTAACTTTACAGTCATGAATGGTAAAAATATGGTTGTGCATGGTAATTCAACAGGTGTGTTTAGTAAGCATATGGCTGTGTATGATAACTTTACAGCCATATGTGATAAGTGTACAGTGTATGCATAAAAAAGAAGAAAAAAAAAAGAAGAAGAAAAAAAAAAAGAAGAAAAAAAAAAAAAAAAAAAAGAAATTTATCAAAATAACCAAATTTCAGAGCCAATTTTTTAATATTTTTTTCAGAAACATTTTGAAAACATTTTCTGAGTCACTGAAAATTGGAAACTATAAACTGTTATAAATATAGGAATATATTTACGAATGAGTCATTCTGTCTCAAATCAACCAACAGTCACAAGTGAACATCTGATAAAAATCTGGGAAAATTCACAAGTGTCCCTTGATCAAATTTATTCATTATTCCAAAATATTAGGTCTATATCTGTAATAGTTTTTTTGAATTTTCACTGCATTTTGCTAAAGGCTTTCAACAAATTCTGACATTCATAGCTCCAAGGATATCATTGCATGTACAGATCTGCAACTTGGTGAAAATAGTTAATGTTTACAGTAGACTACATAAATAATTTATGTACTTTTATTTTTAAAAGGACCTGAAAATAACCAAAATGCAAAAAGTCGCCATCCACACTGAAAGCTTCTCAAAGTATATTGGATATAGCATTCAAATTAGTTTTCCTACCATTTATGACCAAATAGATTATTTTTATACAGTAACTGTATTCATTCTACCTATAGGAATATCAGTATTAATATTTGAAAATTACTCAATTTTTTAATATTCTTAAAATTGCCTATTTTCATATCAGCAGACCAGTTAGGCAGTTCAAGGAAATTTTTATATTTTAATGGCATATTCTTACACAAAGTGAAAATTGAGATTTGAAAAGTATTAAAAGATGCAGATCTAATATTTAGGATTTATCAATAAATCTAATTCAGGAACATCTGTGAAGTTTCCCAGATTTTTCTGAAATGGCCACAGTATGATGTTGCAATGTTTGCCCAGCCAGTTCATTCAGTATTTGATCCACATGACTGACCACTGACTGGATCGCTTTGATCCACGCCTTGCCTTATCCCATGTGTTTGATTTAGATCACAAGGCTGGCGAGGATCAAACTATCGACAGGAATCGATGAATTGGTCAGATCCAGACAAAACGAAGCCACAAGTCACAGGATGAATTGTAATAAAGAAAATATTTTATGTACCGTTTCTTGTACAGAGCTGATGGTACATTATCCAGTTCTTCAGGTAGAAATATATGTTCTTCATACAGGAATATATTTGTCATGCAAAGTTATTCGACTCTTCCTTTCAAATATTTTGTGATACTTTGTTTGTCAAGTCTAGGCAAAGCTTCTGAAACAGTGCAAATTTGAAGGTTTTTAGCGGCAGAAGTCACATGAGTTCAGTGAAGCAGTAATCTCTTGCTAGAGTGCCTACTGGCTTCTCTCTCTCTGTGTTGCTTTGATCTTCTGTTTATATAGACCTTTGTTCAAACCTGGCATGGGGTTTGACATGGCTTGGGATTTCAGGCATTCCCCTAATCTCCATACAGAGTCCTTTGTTTGACTCTGGGAAATTAATCGCATGCTCAATTTTGTAGAGATCCCTCCTCCAAAGAGTAGTGGTAACAGAATATCGATCCATCCTAACCCCTTCTTGTATTGATACCTCATACCAATACTGCTCAAGGAGTGTATTCTACCTAGGCCTCACTTCTATGCTTATCTGACCAATCAGATCTCTAGACTGCATGGGCAAGCAGGCATAGCTTAGCTCCAATTACTAATTTTAATTAACATCCAAAATTTTCAAACAAAAAGAAAAAAAAATCCCTAAATATCACCTTTCCACTGACTTTCCTTACTGGGTTTTAGCCAGCAGATAATTCTATAATCTGAATTTTAAAAACCATCGTGTCGCTATTTTGGCTTTTACACTGTTATTGATAAGAAAAATAATTCTTTAACTATGCCTTTGTTTCCAGAACACCATAACCAAGTTTTGGTCTGTAGACAATTCCTTAACCTGGATTTTAAAAGTAATTATGTCTCCATTTCATAGTTGTCAACTTTTTTGTAAAAAAAAGAAAAAAAAAAAAAAAAATTGGTTTTCTTAAAGTGTCACATCTCTCTCTCGCTATAGCCATCAAGCTACCATTTCAACCCTCAAAGTGTTCTAACACTTTCACCCCAGCCCCTCAACCTCCGGCGTCTTACTCTCGGGGTTGAGGTATCTACTTGGTCCTAACCGAACTTAAGGGAGTGGGCATAGGTCCCCTGAGCATCTCTAGATTATTCGACAGGTCCACTGGTTTAATCCTGCTCCCTCCCCATGTTGTGATTTGTTTGATCCAGAAAGCAGAAGTGATGTCCGTCTATTCACGGTCGACTGAAGATGTAGACATGGCTAGGGAGTCTGTGCTAAGAAATTTAGAATGCAGCAAAAAAAAAAAAAAAAAAAAAAAAATCTGCAGAAAGCCAGACAAACATTGATTCAATGGTTGAATTGTTAATGTCTTTTATATACCAGAAAAGAATAGTAGAGAAGAGAAACCGGTTACAGAAAAGAAAAGTAAAAAAAAACAAAACAAAACAAAAAAAAAAAACTCATACATTTGATTCTAGGCAGAGAGAGGGTGTATGTGATTATCTTGTTAAATCATCTCAGAATGATATATGACTTTTGTGATGGAGGGATAAATATTTCTGTGTGGGGCTTAAAGTTATAGTGGCATCCTCCTCCCAACGCTTGCCGAGGCCAATTCTCTCTTCAAGAATTTTCCCTGTCTGTCTACGCATTTATATAGATAATCCCAGCTAGTTATAACTGACCCTCAGCCCTACTACTTCGCACGCGATTATCACAGGGTTCTGGCTGCTTCAGCCAAAATCATGTGAATTCCAAAGTTCCTTCTAGCTTACTCACCTCTATTTCAATTTTTAATCAATAAATTATTTTGACCATTTGAATCTGATGACCCAGATTCAATGGGTACAACTTCTGCCCTAGATCAGATTTCCCCATCAGTAAACAAAATGCTCTAATTTTGCTATTCAAATCTACTCCAATTTCACTAAAAAAAAAAAAAAAAAAAAAAAAAAAAATATATATATATATATATATATATATATATAGGGTGTGTGTTTCCCAGACACTCTCTCTCTCTCTCTCTCTCTCTCTCTCTGTCACAACAAGTGACCATGGCAGATTTGAGATTGAATAACTCCAATTGAACAGAAGAGGTTTATCTCTTACTTCCTGTTTAAGATTGGGTTTCCAGTTCCTTCAACTTTATACTCCTAATGTCTCTACCTAAACTCTGAAATCTTTCGGCTAATTAAATCTTGACCTCTTCAAGTCTAGAATGAACTGTTTATCTTTCTTGTTATGTTGCCATTTTTTACACTAATACAACAGTAACCTGTGGCCTTGGGCCTGGTATTTGTGTGAACATTACACCCCCCCACCAAAAAAAAAAACAACAAACACCTGTCTTAGATGCAATTTTTTAAATTTCCTATGAAATACTTTTAACAATGAATAACTAATCTCTCTAAAATTATTTGAACATTGTACAGCAAGCAAAGAACCTATATATATATATATATATATATATATATAGAAGAACTTCAGTTGTTGAATGTCTTACATGTCAAACAAATCAGATTTTGAACAGAAAATTTGAGATGAAAATGCCTCGGTTATAGAACAAAATTTCAGCTCTCAAACAACATTAGCCGAACTGAGTTAACATGAACGGAATAATTTCTGAATCGTCTGCTGTGTTATATACATTCGTGGGTTGTGTTGTGTTTTTCTTTTCCAATTTTATTGTACTGTGACTTTTTTCTCTACATCGATTCCTATTGGAAAAATAGTTTTGGTTTACAAATATTTCAGGTTACAAACAGCCTTCAGGAACAAATTAAATTTGTGAATTGAGGTTCCAATTTCTATCCTATTCTAGAATGTTTATTCATTTCAAAATTGTCCTTGAAAACATTAAATATTGTTTTCAATTATTTGCACATAACAATATGACACGATGACAGTTGTTTAGGTTATGAGGAGTGTATTACTTATAGAATTATATTTTTATCAAGTTTAGGTAAGTGCAGGAAAAGGTTACAAGAGGGAAAACTGGTGTAGAAAGATCTTTGAAATGGGGGAGGGGGCTGCCTGTCAAAATTTGACAATATAAATCGTAACATATTATCTGGACTTTAACATGGAGATTTGAGTGGGTGTTAATTTGGTGGGGGCATAGCAAATGCAGAAGAAACACAGAGCTTGACCAAACTTATCTGACCTTCTCAAGGAGCAAGAAAGGTATTAAAAATACCATAATTGTTCCGAAAAAAATTTTTTTTATTTTTAATTTCATACTTTAATTTTATGATTATTGTAACAGATTTTTTTGTAACTATTCTGGCAAAAATTAAAACTTTGTAAACATCTGTTTCAAATATAAATTAATTTCGAAAATTAAAAATAACCCCATAGAAAATTTCTCTCATTAAAATTTATATAAATTCAGTTCCCCTAAGAAATAAATAAATATGTAACTTAAGATTCTTCATAATAGAATAAATTGTCTCAGAAGTACACCACCAGAAAAAACTCATAAAAGGCAGTCTTCTAAAGCAGGAGATTTTTTTTATGTGGTCTTCCATAGTAAAAATCACAAATGGTTTATTTTACTGAAAATGCATAGAGCTCCTTCAGACAGAGAAAGGCACAAAGTTCTTTTACCAAACTGGGGAGGGTAGTACCATAAATATATTTTAACAAATGGGGCTCACAATTAAAAAGGTTGAGGAAGGTTAGTGCTAAATGATTCTAGGCTGTTTTGAGGAGAGGGGGAAGGAGGTTATTATAGCCATCATATTTATGGTGGTTTCCTAAGCGTAGCTTATGTTCCACAAAGCCAAAAGTATGAGAAGCCCAGTGAGGATCAAACTCACTATTCAGTTGCAATTGTTTAGCGAGATAAGCTTGCTAACCATTAGACCATGTTGAAGTGCTCAAACCATCACATTTATGGTTTACTGGACAGTACCAATAAAAACAGATAGTTGAAATCTGCAGAGGCATATGATCACCATGAATTTGATTTAATAGAAAATAATAGCAAATATATGTCAGAGAGGCCACATATTTAGATTCCACAATGCTGGGTAAGCACCATCAGGTTTCTACAACAAGTGGGCAGCCATCCTAAATAAATTTGCCTTACCATCAAACAACTCAAATTGTATGTAGCAGAGGCAGGTTCTAATTATCTTGTGTTGTTCTTAACAAGGAATTATGGTTCTCTGTTGCTGAGCAGGCACCATAAGATTTCTACAAGAAGTTGGAAGCCATCCTAAATAAATTTGTTCACTTATATCTGCCTGCTTTGAGATTTGTGGAATTGCATTCATTCTCCTTAAAAATGTTACCTTCCAAAATTAATCTATCCAATAATCTTTTGACAAAATACAATCTTTGTTTTTATATATGTGGATACAGAATGCAAAATTGAATGGTAATAGTCTGTTTCAGATTTGAAGATTACTTCTAAGCATAAAACAGATGATCTGAAGATTGCAATCAAGCATGAAACAGACTGTTGCCACTTGCTCTTGAACTGTGTCCTTTATGCCTATATTTACACACACTATTCTGGATATTAAGCACTTTTACCCTATAAATATAGTATATCTTAAAAAATTATATATATATTAGTTTTAAGGTATAATATATATATATATATATATTATATTAAAAGAGTGTGGGCATAGGAATGAACAATGCATGGTAACTGTCAGTTTCATGCCTCAAGCAATAATAGTGGACCATATATATCTAACTGAATTAAAATGCATATTAGAGTAGAAGACTATGGTAATTGTCAATATATTTTTTTAAAAAAGTTCCATTTTCATGAAGCAAGAATACACACACACAGAGAGACATACACATAACACCAAGTGGCAACAATCTGTTTCATGTTTGAATGCAATATTCAGGCCATGTCTGTTGTACTTTGGCCTGACTATTTATATTTGCTGGTCAATGGTGAATTATGTATGGGTAGTAAGGTCTATTGTATTATCCTAATGGTTATTGACTGAGTGGTAAGAATAGCTGAAGATTGCAGTTAAGCATGAAACAGATTATTGACCTCAGTGTCCACTTTTACATATGATCTATCTCTGATATTGATCACTTTTGCCTGTAAATATAGCATACCTTAAAACTATATTATTGTTATATATATATATAAATAAATAAAACTATATAAATAAATATATATATATAAAACTATATTATTATCATATACATATATACACATACCTATCAAATAAGTCAGTTAATATTATGAAATGAGGAATCAATAATAAATATCATTAATGGATCTATTTTGAGTCTCCAACCTGATTAGGTAACAATGGAGTAGACTATTCTTTGCTCTCTTCTATCTAATTGTCTTGTAGGGGGTCAATAATTACTTCAAAATAGCTATTTATTAGACAGTGGGGCACAGAAATTGTATTGCTCTTTATTTCTTAAATGACAAGCATTCTCAATTGATTTTTCATTGGCAATCAGCGAATGTCATCAATTGATGATTTAAACTTTTCCCAACAATTTCCTGTTGCATTTGGCTGCAAATGAGGCTGGAAGAAAAAACAGGATAGTCCTTTGTTTGCATGAATACTTCTCAAAGAGAATAGAGGTGAAAAGAAAAGTAGTGACAACTTGTTGCAAAGAATACACACCTCCATTTTGCATGGAATATTTCAAAGTGTATCATATGGTTAAAAAAAAAAAAAAAAAAAAAAAAAAAAAAAAAATCTAACAATATAACATTTTTTCATTTCCCTTTTATCTTTATTCTCATAATGTCAGTCAGTTATGTGCCATGTGGGATAAATGCTTCAGCAATCATGTCTCTTTCGATACATGACTGACGAGGCAGATATTTTCCTGCGGTAGGATGCCATTTCTTTCTGTGATAGACTAGTTGCCATCCAAGGCTATAGAACCCGGCCTATCTTGCTATTTACCCACAGCTGGAGGGAGGGGTGAGAAGAGGATTCATACCTTTCCCAAGGGTATTAGCACATAAGTGAATGTAATGGATTCGACTGGAATTTGAACTTAGCTCTCCGATTCCTCAATTGGAGCCGCTATCCATTACTCCAGTGTCTCCTGTTACAAGAGTTAAAATGCCATTTTGTAGTTTTTGTATATAATTAAAGCAAAAATAAGCATAAAACTACCTTTTAAACAAATTAATATTTTTTTTTTATTGTTAGCTATTTGATGTGAACATTTGTTCAACAATTACTGCTTAAGAGTTAAGGCATGAAAATAACAAAATGAACTCAATTTGCTAACAAGCTGAATATATAGATGAATCTATAATTTTACAAAGCTATACACATTTTTTTTTTTATCCCTTTGGTATTTTATACCATCATTTACACTATTAAATACTTCCATTTGCACAAACATCTTTCATATGCAAAATATGGATATAAAAAAATGTGCGGCAAGTTCTGTATTAGACTTTTATTACTTACAAATCAAAAAATTTCTTCAATTCAGCAAAACAACTTTTAATACCAAACAATCATTTCTTTTGAAACAGATTTCAAATTTCTGTCAGGTTTGTTGCATTCACTTGCCCGCAAATGCCCTTGGAAAGGTATGAAACTCCTCCAAGCTATGGGTTCAATAGTAGTACTTGTACCCAGAAAAATAATTGTTATTTTCAAAATTGTTAATGCAATATTCACTAAAAAAAAAAAAAAAAAAAAAAAAAAAATTTTTTTGGCTTTAATAAATCACAAAGGGTTGATAAGCCATCAAGAAAAAAAAAAAATATCAAAAAATCAAAACAAAATCAATCTCTTGAAACAAATTTTACCATGAATTATATATATAAAAAAAAGAACTTACTTATATCATCTCTTTTGAAGATTATCTGAAATAAGGAAAAATTAACAAATTTAGAAATTAAAAACAAAAAAAAAAAAAAATATACAGTAAAATAAATATTCACTCCTGTTATAGGTTGGTGCAAAAATAATGACGTAATAATGTCGTTTTTTGACGTTAAAAAATACGTCAAAAACGACATTATTATGTCATTATTTTTGCACCAACCTAATATTTCAATTCCATCCAAATTGTTAGAAAGCCAAGTTTACGTTCTCATTTTGTAAATTTATTGCAACATTTTCACTTACTAATTGACAGATATGACAGTTTAATCAAATGTTAACATTATTCACTGTATTTTTTCTTAGGCAAAGCTGGCTAAAAGGGTGTGACCTACCTGTCAATCTAGTAACAAGCTTAAACTCATGTAGTTGGGGTACCAGGAAAAAAAAAAAAAAAAAAAAAAAAAAAGCTTGCCAGAGCAGTTGTCATGAAAATATCTGTAGAAAAGACAAAGGGAAGCCACACCATGTCTATGAGAAAGTGACTGAAGTCAAGATGCCAAGTCAGGATCAATTACATTGCAGATCCTTCTTTGGATTTTGTCAGGGACCTTGACATGAACAGCAGAGGCACCAGACCAGATATGGCAACAGTATTCACTCAGTTAAATTTTTAACACCCACCGACAATAGACAGAATGACAGATAGTATTAACAAAAATAAAATTGTCACTGAATTTTGGTCAAGATTCTAATTTTCATTTAGTTTCTTTTTCATCACTTTTGTAATTAAATATCCCCCATTGTGATAATAGATCTGCCAAGGTGAAATGCAAGAACCTGGATGTAAATTTACTGTGGATGATCTAGTAATTAAAGCACTTTCTATACATTTTTATGTTAGTAAATTGATTTCTCTTAATTAAAGTATCATTTTTAACAAAATTATATCCAGACTTATTGTGTGTGTGAGTTTTGTAAAAAAGCCTTTTGCGTTCATATAATCTTTTAAATTCCTTCAGGTAATATATGTCCAGGTTCTTACATCAGTTCACCTTTTTTGGTAGATCTTCTGTTATCCCAATGTGTAAAATTTTATAATAAAGTGATAAAAACATAAGAAATTAAATGAAATTGGCTAGACAATATAGCTAAAAATGACCCCCCCCAAAAAAAAAAACAAACAAAATTAAATTTAAAATATCAATATCCCTTTATGCACAGGTATAGTCGCATCAATGTAAACATCACTTTAGTCTGATGAAGTCTTAAAAGACAAAACACATGTCAAACATTTTTCCACTTTTTTGTGGAGTGCTGGTCTGATCTCAAAATATAAATATCATGCTCTCTTACTGAGAGAGTGGATGTTGAACAGAACTGAGGTAAAGTTCATGATTAACTCTTATTCCAGTAGACTGTTTTCAACTGTTAGTACTGTATTATTTGTTGGAATAAATTACTACTACTTTTTATATGTGTATCCATTTCATAATATAATATTTGGCGATGAGGGATTTGAAATTTACAGTGGATATCAACATTTGACAATGAAAAATTTGAATGTTAATACCAATATGGATTGAAGATTCAAGTGCAAAAATTTGTAGTCATATACCAAGAATTTATTTGGCGACTACTCTTGGATTAATGCCAACTTGGACATGTAAAAACAAGTAAGAATTTTATCTGGTTGTTCAGCTAAAATTTTGTCTCTACAAAGAAACATGAAGGATTTTAAAGAAGCAATGTTGGAATTCATGAGAATCAAGCACAGTTTGAGGAACAATGATGTTTGGACCAGGAATGGTTAAAAAAAAAAAAAAATAAAAAAATAAAAAAATAATTGTTCAAATTGTTAGGATTAAAAAAGGAAAAAGAGCAAGGCAATGCAAATTCTTTTTCTCAGGATTCAGTAACAAATTAAATTGGCAAATTTAAGTACAGTCCTGATGAGGCGGTAACTTTTGCAGTGTAATATCAAATGAAAAGAAAATCTGTCTGTTGCTTGGAAAATTTGGCCCAAGTGAACATGAAAAGTATATAAATTACATACTTCTGAGAAAACCTGGGAAGTGTCTTTTAAGGAAACTGTCTTAATTCTGGAAAAAATTTGTGGGGGAGAAAAGTTCTCTTTTTGACACAAGATGGCAATGTTTAAACCTTAAAAAGAAAAGTGGGGAAAATTACTTGACTTTTGCTGGGATTGTCACTAGAGAGTGTGAGATATTTAAGCTGAAAGAACTTACTCATATCAATGTTTAAGTGCTTGATTTTTGTACAAGGACTGACAGCTCCAGAACAAGAACTTTGTCTAAATTAGAACGAAATCCAAAAATCAGTCTGTAAATGGTCACAGAAGAATGCAAATGAATAGAAAATCTTCAACATGACACGGCAAAAATAGAGGAACATGATGTGTCAGATATTCAGACAGTTAAACAAAAACAACAAAGAAAATGTTGCCTGGAGAATAAATCCTTGTTATGGCCGTGGACAAATTCATTATTACAAGGAATGTTGATACAGAAAAAAAAAGAATGCTTTAATTGTGGCAAAAAAAGGACACAAGCATATGCACTGCAGAAAAGCGAAAAGTAAAAAGGGGTCAAAAATGGGAAAGACAGTTAACTTCAAATGGAAAACAAAGGAATAAAAATGATAAGAAAGTTTGTGAATGTACAGATGAACAAGAAAAATGTTAAATTCTAAGTGGATACCTGTTCAGATCTGATAGTGATAAATGAACAAAGTTGGAAAAAAAATTGATAGACCAACTTTTATTGATGACAAAAAGAATTGTTCATAGTTTTACAGGAAATAAACTCAATTTTGATGGAGAATATTACACAAATGTGACATTTATGGGCATAACTATAAAATTAAAAGGATTCATTATAAAACAAACACAGAACCTGTTCTGTATGGATTGGATTGAGTCATTCGACCGTCTCAACCAACCAATTAATGTTTTCTGCTTTAGTGTCAGTGTTAATTCAGTGTGGGAAAATTAAAAAATGAATTAATGATAAAATTTCCTGAAATTTTTTCTGAGGGTCTTGACAGGTGCACCAAAGCTAAAGCGACATTCAAACTGAAAGATAATATGATGCCTATATTTAGACCAAAAAGAAACATTTTGCAGAAGATTCCATTAGTAAGGAGTTGGACAGTTTAGAAAAAAATTGGCATGTTAAACAAAACAGACTACACTACAGTGAGTGGGCAAGCCCTACCATTTACATAAAAAAGAAAAATAATAAAATTAGAGCCTGCACAGATTTTTCTACAGGAGTGAATGAAACATACAATTACTCTGTGCTGAGTCTGAAAGACATATTCGCAAAATTGAATGGTAGCAGAGTGTTCTCAAAACTGGATTTGTCCATGGTGTACCTCCAGATTCCTGTTGACAAAGAATGTGCAAAGTATTTAACTATAAATATGCATAAGGATCTGTATAGATTCAACAGACTGCCATTTGGGATAAAAGTCGCAGAAGACATTTTTCCAACAAATCATGGATATGTTATTGAATGACATGGACTTCCCAATAGCCTACCTTGACGACATCTTAATTAAGAGTGAAAGCCAAGAAACAACATGCCGAACATGTTAAAGAAGTTTTTGAAAGAATAAAACAATACAGTTTAAAACTTAGTTTAGATAAAAGTGATTTTTTTTTTTATCTAACATTAAATATTTGTGATAAGTTATAGATGCAAAAGGTAGAAAGCCAGACCCATCAAGATTGAGTGCGATAAGAAATATGCCATCCCCAACAAATGTGTCAGCACTACAAGCATTCTTGGGTCTAGCAAATTACTATGGTAATTTTATTCGAAATATGCATGTATTGAGAGCTCCTCTAAACAAATTGTTAAAAAAAGATTCCAAATGGTACTAGAATATGAAATGTCAGAGTGCTTTTGAAGAAATTAAAACAATTTTAACATCAGACTCAAGTTTGGCACATTACGATCCAAATAAGAATATTATTGTTGTAAGTGATGCTATTAAATTTGGGGGTCTTAGGAGCTGTAATATTATATAAAGAAAGCAAAGGCCAATAAACATGCATCGAGGATCCTATTGCCAGCTGAAAAAGGATATAACCAAATTGAAAATGAGGCTTTCTGGATAATTTTTGCAGTAAAAAAGTTCCATAGATTCATACATGGAAGAAATTTTATGCTTCAAATGGACCATTGACTGTTATTGTCTAGTTTTGGTCCCCACCCCAAAAAAAATGATTCCTATATATACAGCAAATCAACATCAGAGATGAGAAATATTATTAAATTATATGGGAATTATCAGGAAATCAGGATCAAAGAAAAAATAGTCAATTATATCACAGAGTCAAAAAAAAAGCAAATTAGTAGCCAACATTACAAAAAGAACAATGGTGAAATTTTTTTGTATCTGTGATAGAATATTAATGTACAGCAAATGTGTGGTAATACTGGAAGCACTAAAAAAAGAATACTTAAAAATTTTCATACCGAACACCCTGGTATATCAAAGATGAAAGCTTTAATGAGAAGCTATCTTTTTTGGGCCAAATATATAGAGAAAAATGTAAAAACATGCAGAGTTTGTGTGATGGCAGTAAAGTCACCACCAGTGAAATTTAACTATTGGTCAAAGACAGACAGACCTTAGCAATGATTGCATATTGATTTTACAGGCCCAATAAAGGGGCAATACTATTTGATTGTGGTCGACAGATTTTCAAAACAGACAGAGGTGATAAAATTTTAAAATCCTACATGTAGTGGTATGATAAAATTTTTGCAGACCTTTTTGCAAGATTTGGTATTCCGGATATGATTCTGTTGGACAATGGCATGCAATCCATGGCAAAAGAGTTCAAAGATTTTTGTAATTTTTTTTCAATTGACTACTGCACCATACCACTCACAATCTAATGGGCAAGCAGAAAGATTTGTGGAGACTTTCAAGCTAGCATTGAAAAAGTCAGATGGAAATAAATCCATTGACAAGATACAATTCTTAAGAGTATATTGGGTGACACCAAACCCAAGTACAAATTTGGGGGTTGTCAGTGGCAGAATTAATGTTTGCAAGGAAAATAAAATTGGTATTTGACAAGCTGTCACCAAAGGAAAATAAAAAAGTATTAAGAGGAAAAAACCAACCCCCCAAAAACAACACTATTACAAAATCCTATACACTAGGAGAAAAGATTTTTTTCAAAGAATATAGGTATGGTAAATAGTTCTGGAATGCTGGTGTCATAGACAAACAGATCGGAAGATTGATGTACATGATTAAAAACCAGAAAAAGACGGTTAAAAGACATCACACCCAGCTAAGGAAAAGGTACTTGGACAATATGAATAACCGAAAGGAAGAGCTGATGAAGGTTATTTATGACCTATTCGAGGTACCAATGCCTTTAGTAACCTCAGATGAGAACCATGTGAGCAAACAAGAAAGCAAATTGCCAGGGGTTATATAAATAAACCCAAAAATATGACTTCCAGAAGTAGTAGTAAATTCAAAAAGAGGGATTTTGTGAAGTACCAGAGTCTCTACAAGATGGACTTATCTATTACACCGAAAACATGTAAAAATCGCTGCACAATTGCAGTCATGTTTCAATGCGTATCACTGCATCTCATCAGGTGATTGTAAATTACTGGCGAGTGAATGATTTATTTAAATTTAAAAACAAAATACCTCTTTTATGAAAAAAAGGAAAATGGGGGGGTTATAAGGTTTGTGGTCTTTACTCTGATCAAGCAATCAAATATGACCTGCATTAAATTTAAACTAAGCGAAGAAGCAAAAATTAAAATTTTTTATAAATGGGCCATGACCTGTAGATTGGCAGCTAATGGCAACCAGACATAAACTAAAGCAGATGTAAATGGCTACATAAATTATACAAACTAGACAATGCCATTTCCTAAGAAATAAGAATGGGGTGGAGAGTTAAATCTTAAGGTTAAGATAAGTACTAATGTTAAACAAGTAGATTTTCTTTATGTTACATTAGATCTCGTTAATGACATATTTCAACCTTATATAAAAAAACAACCTCAACCCAGTTTATATTCACCCTCAATTCTAACTACCCTCCATCTGTAATCCAACATATACCTTTGTCTGTAGAATGTAGAATTAGCAACCATTAATCAGACAAAGATGTGTTTGATAAATATAGCATTGTGTATAATAAAGTTTTAAATAGTGATTATAAGTACGCTGAAATCAAGTTTAGAAAATATGATGATAGTGGTCCAAAGAAAAGAAACCGAAATAGGAAGATCATTTGGTACATACGCTCATTTAATCAATTAGTCAGTACTAAGTTAGGCCATAAGTTCCTCCAATTGATTGATAAACATTTTCCTAAAATAACTCTCTTAGTAAAATATTTAACAGAAACACATTAAAACTAAGTTATAGCTACACCAATAATCTTGAGACGATTATAAAGTTACACAATAATAAAATTTTAAACCAATTTAATAATCTGGATCATAATACACGTTCCAAGATAAATATTAATGATACAGGCCAATGTAATTGTAGGAATTCTGACCAATGCTCATTGCCAAACAAATGTTCTATTAAATCTCTTGTTTAACTCTACAATAGAGAATCCGATGGTTGAAAAATTCTACACTGGTAGTACTAAGAATTCTTTCAAGACTAGATGGTATCAATATATCTTGTCCTTCACCAATAGTACTTATAGAAATAATATATCACTTCCTAAATATTTTTGGAGTTTAAAAGATGAAAATAAGACCCCTAAGGTGAAATAGAAAATTTAAAAAATGGCAAGGACATGTAGATCTTCATCTGAAACCTGTTTTCTGTGCTTGCATGAAAAATTGATAATTATCAGATCCCTTATTAAATCAAAGAAATGAGTTAACAGTAAATTGTAAACAGTTTACCTTTTATTGTACAATTTAATTAAACTTTGGAATTTGATTATGCTTTTTCTTATATTTTACTTGTACTGTGTTGCACCAAATATGTCATTTCCATTAAATGAAACGTTTCACATTTATTGATTGAACAGTTAGTATTAATATCGGTTGAAATTTATTGATTCTTTTTCTTAAAACATTATTTTTCAGGAAATTAAACTCATCACTCCTCGTACTGATGAGAGTTTCCTTTCAAACCTTTTGTTTAAAGTAGTTTGGAAAGTTAACTTTTTGGTTATATCATAATTTCCTCTTCTAGTTAAATTTACATGCAATATCCATTTTGTTTTTGCTGTTGGATGTATTTAAGTGATGCGATTTTTTATTTGGTATAGCTCTTACTGTGATTTTGTATTGTCAATCTATAGAGGGTCTGATGAAGGATCATCATCTTAAAGATTTAAAGGATTTATTTGCTTGAAGACATTATCAATCTTTGATCAGAGATGATTTTTTTTAGAAATTTCTAATGAGTTGGACACCATGCAGTGCATGAGAGTCTAGATATGACTTTTTTTAAAAACATGACTTGAGATTTCAGCTTCATATTTTGATTTTGTAACATCTTATAAAGATACAAATTCTGCATCCCCTAAAATACAGGAACTGAAACTGTCCTAGGGCAACAATATTTATTTCACAGTTGGCATAGATAAGTTCCTTTCAACATTTCCTTTCTGTTATACCGTATCTATGGATGATAACGAGTATGTACCGATTCCTATAAATACAGTGGGTTATATAGTGTATGCGGTCTTCTACTTGGGATTCACCTTGATTCATTTGCAATTCACTACTAGCTCATCACTAGCAGTTGATTACTTACTTCACACTGCTGGCCAATCTTGTCTGTTGTTCCTGTTGTAAATATTATGATTCCATTTCCAAACTTTGTTTTGGTTATCCCTTTTCAGTAACTTTTTCATGGGTTACAACATTTTGGCAATGAGGAATTGGCCAAAATACAATATTTTAGTGACAAGGATTTATCCAAATCAAGTAAACATCACTCGTATGACATTTTGGCGTCGAGGATTTGGCTGGAACTCAAGGAAACATTCACAAGTACATTTGGTGAACAAAGATATCACCAAAATCTTATGCTAACGATTCACCAAGACACATATTGCTGTTTGTTTTGCCGTTTGAATTTCTAATAATATCATTTTAAAGTCCTCCATTTTGAATTTTTATACAAAGTACTTTTCAAAAAAGTTTTAATTTTTTTTTACATAACTGTTTGTCAAAACACTAAGTATTCCTACGTAACATTTTTACAGCAAGAAACACTCTTGACAATACATGAATTTTGTAAACTTTAATTTCACATACCTTTCATTACATTTTTGTTGTCAGAATAAAATCCTGTGTTTTGCTGATTTGTATTTCACACAACTTGATACAAATCCACAGAGTTGTTACAAAAACTTTTTTCTTTTTTTTTTTTAAACCACCAATGAAGTCTTGGTGAATTGTAAGGGCTTAATTCTGCCAGTTTGAACATCTCACAATTTTTGTTCACAATGCTTGCGAACGTTGTGAAATCGTCATCTTCCTATTTCACTAAATTCATACATTTCTATTTTTCCTGGAACAAAGATGTCTTAGGGCTGAAAATTACCGAAAGTAAAATAACTATTTGTTTAAACATTAGGTCACCAGATTTCTTTGGTAATGTGTAATTTATGGACTTAGTGTGTTTGATAATTTTAAATGCCTGATATTTGTTCAAGGGTTGGTGTCAACAAAAGACACTGAAATCTGGAAAACGATTTTAAATAAACTGGAAAAAAATCCAATCTAACTTTGTAAAACCTAAGAGAAGACTGTCAGAAATTTATAATTTGGATCGTTAAAACAAATTGATGATGAGCTTCATAGACTTGAAAAAAAAAAAAAAAAAAAAAAAAAAAAACGGGTGTTTTATCAAAGATGGAATATAGCAATTGGGTTTCACCAATCGTATATATAAAGGAAAAGTCAAAAGAGATGTGTGTCTGTGCAGATTTTTCCACGGGCTTAAATGATGCCCTCAAAAGTTATCATTACCTGCTTCTGGGGCCAGAAAAGGTTCTTGCACAACTTAGTTTGAGTCGGATGTTTTCCAAAATCAACCTAAGTGACATGTATCTTCAGATTCAAGTGGATGATGAATGTTCAAGATTACTGACCATAGATACACATCAAGGAATGTATAAATTCAATCATTTGCTTTCAGCATAAAGGTCGCTCCAGCTATTTTTCAGCAAGTAATGGATGCAATGCTGAGTGGACTTGACTTTGCAGTCGCTTATCTTGACAATAATTTGTTGAAAAGTGAAAACCTAGAAGAACACAAGAAAAATGTTTTTGAAGTTTTCAGAAGAATTCAGGACTACAGATTCAAGCTAAAGGATGAAAAGTGTGAATTTTTTATGGACAAAATTAAATATTTAGGCCAAATAGTTGACAAGGGCAGGAGACCAGATCCAGTACGAGCCAATGCTATAAAAGACGTGCCTGCTCCTGAAAATATCAGTTCCCTACAAAGTTTCCTGGGGTTAGCAAGTTATTATAATGTATTTGTGTCAAATATGCATTGTTTGTGACCTCTTTTAAATGAACTATTGAAGAAAGACTGTAAATTTGCTTTGGATGACAGAGTACCAGGAAGCATTTGGGAAAATTAAAGAAATGCTAACCTAAGACTTGTTTTTGACACACACTATGACAAAAAAAAAAAAAAAAAAAAAAAAATTGTAACAAGCAATGCTAGTGCATACGGGTATAGGAGGAACCTGCATTATGCACAAACTGGAAGATGGCTCAATTGAACCTATTGAATCCAGGACGCTTCGTCCAGCTGAAAAAAATTATTCTGTGAAAGAAAAGGAAAGTTTAGGGATTGCCTTTGCTTTGAAAAAATTTCATAATTCATTCACAAGAGAAGGTTTACTTTACAAACAGATCACAGATTGTTGCTAGCTATTTATGGGTCCAAAAAAAGACTACAGACTCATACAGCTAAGGGGTTACAATGATGGGGAACAATAAATTATTACTTTATTACGACTTTAGAATGGGTCATTCCATGTCAATTCACCAGGGCATTACACCCGCCGACACCAAATTACTTGGAATTTGGCATAAATGTTCCCCTTCATGAGTTAGGAAAGTGTGCCAAATTATTTTGTGCTAGACTTTACCGTTCAAATTTTAAGCAAGGGTGTATAATTTTCCTATTTTGCCTCTAAATTAAGGCCGTGCATCGTTGCCAAATTTCAGTGTTTTTTAAAAATTAAAGAAAAATACCTTCATACCTTTAATATTTATGAAATTTGGTATGTAGGGCAAATAAGAAGTGTAGAATCCAAATATTTAACTCTTTCAAGCCTACACTTGATAGAAAATTTTATTTTGCTCATCCTAATACATGACCCCAAAATCAACAACTTTTCACCTATGTAGCTTACGGTCAGTCTATCAAAAATACGTCCTCTTCAATTTTCATAATATTTTTTGCCTAACATCTACAACACCTGCTCAAGTTCACCAAAATATTTGTGAGGGTTTTATGCCTACTTTAGAAGATATGACCCTGCCAAGTTTAGAGTTTTTTCCTACATATGTGCAGGATTTCCAAGAAAGATTATAATTAAAGACAATCATCCGAATGCTTCATGACCTCTAAAATGTTGATATTGTGCTAAGTAACTTCTTAAACTATTCAATAAGATTGTTTTTATTCATTTAAAAATTTGTGACTTTTTGAGAATGAAAAAAATCAAATGTTTTTGTTTCATGAAAATAATTTACCAAAATAAAATTAAAAAAAACACAAACAGAAAGAATTTCTTTTAACTCCATTTGTTAAGTGCCATTTAGAAATTTTCTATGCACTGTTGATTATCATACATGAGGCAATATTTACCGCTTTTTAAAGACAATCTATCTGTACAAAAAGTAATATCTGAAAAATATATTTAAATAATTTTTTTTTTTAAAGAAGGGGAACATTTGTGCCAAATTTCAAGTAATTCGGTGTCGGTCGGTGCAGATTTCAACTTTTTGCTGGTGATTTTGACATGGAATGACCCGAATGGAATTCTTGCCATCAAGTAAGTTAAGTCACGTGGACAGGTTGTGCAGACTTATCCCAATAAATAATGAACCTTTGGAAGACATGGTCATTGCTTCTCTACAATCGGAAGTAGAGATAAATATATTATGCAGGAACTACCTGTAACATTGGAAGAAATAAAAAGTAAAGCATTGGATGACAAGTTTGTTATGGAAATGAAGAAAAAACTTAAAGACAGGAGTAAAGCAGAATCTGAGGTGTATTCAATGAGCAATGACGTTCTCATGTACAGCAAAAGAGTAGTGGTACTTTTGGCACTACAAAAACAAATCCTGAAAGAATTCCATGCAGGACACCCTGGTATATCCAGAATGAAAAGCTTAATGAGAAGTTATGTATACTGGCGTAGCATGGATAGAGACATGGAATGTTTGGTAAAGTCATACAAAGGCTGTGCTTTGGCAGCTAAAGCACCACCAATAAAGTTCAATCCATGGCCAGAAACTGACCGCCCATGGTCACGTATGCATATTGACTTTGCTGGTCCACTTAATGGGATGTATTATCCGATTGTCATAGACAGTTTTTCCAAGTGGCCAGAGATATTCAGATGTAAGAAACCAACCACGCAAGTATTAATTCAGTTTCTACACAAACTGTGAGGTTTGGAGTACCAGATTCTATTGTTTTGGATAACGGCACTCAATTTACATCAAAAGATTTCAAGGAACTTTGCAAAATGTTTGTGGTAGAGTACATAGCAATTGACCCATACTATCCTAGAAGCAATAGCCAGGCAGAGCGTTTTGTGGATACCTTCAAAAGGGCTCTAAAAAAGCCAATGGTGAATCCACAGATGCAGCATTACAGCAATTTTTACAGTGGATAGGCTTACACCAAATAAAAATGTGCCTTCGGCAATGACTCCAGCAGAAAAAATATGATCAGTTTTTGACAAGCTGATACCCAATAAGAAAAACACATGATCATGCAGTACAAAAAGCTGGAAAGAAATTTTACAAAATTGGTCAAAAGGTTTTTTTTTTTTTTTTTACTGGATGTCTCACACAAATAAAACATATTGGCAAGTTGAAACTATCATCTGAAGAATCAGCAGGACGTATCTAGTCAAAGGATCAGAAATGGTGCACAAAAGGTGCCATAATCAAATAAAAAGTAGGTATTCAACTGAAAAAAAAAAAAAAAAAAAAAAAAAACAATATTCCAGATGAGGTTGAACCTATAGAGATTCTTTTTGATACATTCGATGTACCCATCCCTCAGAAAGCTCCCAAGAGAGAAGTCAGAAAAAAAGATGTCGCAAGAGAAAAAGAAGGGATACAGAAAGGATCAAAATCAACCCAAAAAGGAAAATAATATTGACTTTGTACAGAGTGTGACGCCCAGCCGTCGACCAGTGGTCAACTCCCAGTCATGGCATGCAACTGTAATGTTTCTTCTTTTGGCGTTTTGGGGTTGACTCTTTGTCGCAGTCACCAGCCTGTGTCCCTGTTGATTGGTGGTTGTCACTACTTGGCAAAATCCCCTGGTCAGGATACCAATATAGGGCACTGGTCCATCCAGGGTCGAATTCTGGTCATCGATGTTAACAGCTTCACCAGCTGTACCGGTTCAATACCAGCTCTATCGTTCCCAGCTCACTTGCAACGTCGGGTTACTGGAGTAACTGCTTCGATATCAACATACCCATGTTGTAACTTTGATCTTAGGTAGACAAGATCAATCAGGCGTTAGGCCGTAGTGTAGGCGGAGTCCAGATTGAAGGTGGTATCGCACAAGCGCACAACCCCCCCCCCAAAAAAAACCCCAAAAAACCCAAGAGGTTCAAGTATGTTAAGAAATAAATTAACTTTATCCTTCTATTATATACAGGAGTGTGTTTTTCTCCCAGCCGGTCTCCTACAAAATGTGACATTTCTATGTTTCAAGCAAGTTGGTATCTTAAGTCAGCTGATTTAGTTTTTAGGTGCTGGCTTGGCTTCATTCATCATTAACTTGCTATTGGTAGGATGGGTGAAGTTGGAGGTCGTGGAATCTCTTGGTCAGCTTCTGTGAGGCAACATTGGTTCCTGCTACTCGAACTCAAAACTCCAACTAACTGAACGACCCGATGACGTTCGTTTATATTGGTACTGACTAAAACCCAGTGTGGGGCCAGACGCGGCCTGAGGTTCTCTTTGTTGTCAGGCCAGGAAAATTGATTACTTCCCATTTTTGAAAAAATTAATCATTTTCCATTTCAGGGAGTCTCCCTCATCTGTGAGGGGAGGTCGGGGGAGAGATATCCTCCTAAACTCTTCCTCTCTCACATTGATATCTCATACCAATCCCTTCAGTGGGTTTTAATAACTTCTCCATCCTTCTCATCTATTCACCTCCGCCTATCACCACTGCTACTACTCGACCAATGGCATCCCGGCCATGCGGGTGTGGCTAAGCTGGCCTCATTAATGTTATAATTTAGAATTTTTGTTTACAAAATTCCCCCTCCCGCCATCATCCAAAATTTTACGAATTCCACATTGCCACTTAAATATCTTTTGGCCACCCAGAATTCACTTACCCAGCACTCTCTACCGACTCCATCTGGCCCCTTCGTGAAGTTAGCTTTATAATGGAATCCTTGGCTTGTTGAAAAATTAAATTCTTTTATTTCGCCAAATCTCAATTCTCCACTCTATTTTCTGTCTCATGCCAAAATTTTACAAACACCATATTGCTATTCAAAGTTTCAGTGTCTGAAGCGACACATTGATAAGGTAAATAATAACAATCCTCTCACCTATGTAGAGGCAATGGCAAAATTTTATAATTGCCACATTGCTTTTCCTCTCCGGGGGCCAAGAAAAAATATGAACGTTATCTTGGAAAGATAATTAACATTGATTCTCCCTGCCTGTATTGGCGATCGTCTCAAGCCAAAATTTTTATGACCACCATGGTCTGGCCGATATCTTAATATTTGCCTTTTTCCCTATCTCTGTCAGCAAGACATTTATCAACCTGACAAAACCTCACATATGGCTTTTTCCATTTTGTGAAAAGTATCTTTTTCGTAAAAATAAAATAAAATCTTTTTTTCAATCTATTTTTTTCAGTCTATCTTTCAGGATAGCTCTTTTTCACCTTAAGTATTTCCTGTTTTAATTTCTATGGTTAATTAGTTAGCCAATAACCATAGCTAAATAGTGTCACAGAGTAAATCCAAAAAGTGGGGTGTTATATCATACCTATGGAAAAATAAATACAGTTGTATATGGTCTTCCACTTGGGATTCACCTTGATTCATTTACAATTCACTACTAGCAGTTGATTACTTACTACACACCACTGGCAAATCTTGTATGTTGTTCCTGTTATATTATTTTTCCATTTCCAACCTTCATTTTGGTTATTCGTATTCAGTAACATTTAATCTAGGTTAGAACACTTGTCAACACAATTTTTGTGTTAAAAATATTAATTCTTCACTAAAAAGCATGAGAATACAGAATGTAGCAATAAGAGGAAGATACAAGTCCAAAGGTAGGAATATTAAGAAACTGTCATTCATAAACAGAGTAGGAATAGTGCTGTGGAAGTAGGCAAAAATCAATCCTTGACAAGAGAAAATGGAAAATTCTAATCATTATGAAATTCAAAGAAGTCACTTAAAAGGCTAGAAATATGAAGCTGGTAAATATTAACAAAGGCCAGAAGATCTGTCTTTTTTTTTTTTTAAGTTGCCTTCAACTTGAAAAAAAAATGAAAAAAAAAATAAATAAAAGATAATGAGAAAATTAATTCATTTCACCAACACCTGAAAATTAGGGACCTCCCTCCAAAAGTGCAATAGCTAAGGTTTAAAATTAATATTTTAAAATGAAAATGTATTCTTGAAGCTTTGGCTTTAATTGAAAGCTAAATGGTCAAATTTACTATTTCTAGCAAGCAAAATACTTTGGTGTATTTCAAATAGAAATTATATTGATTAAAATCTCAACTTTTTGCTTGTTTTCAGAAATCATTTAAATCCAGTCGTTTTTGACACATTTGTAAACAAAGGTTAATTCTTGGCTTTAAAAATCTTACAAAAATAAAATTTGCTTTCTGAAATTTTATTTGAAGAATATTAGCAGATTTAAAAAAATATTTACTTTAAGTTTAAAATAACAGATATACATTTTTAAAACAAACAGTAGTATGATTAAGTGCTTGCAAACACCTTGTAAATCACTTGACAAGTGACTTATGTGGTATTGACAGTTTTATCTCTATAGAGGCCTTATCTGTTAAAACATAATTTAAGAAAATGATGAGTGAACTCTTTTTTATATAATTTTTTAAGTACTCGGCAATCTTAATGTTGGAAGATATTCTCTGTAATCTAATTTTAGGAATGTTGAATTTAAATTTACTATAGTCATTACTCTTATTTTCTGATTATGTTGTGCATGGTAGACGATACTTTCAAACAGGGGCACATTACATATGCATAAAAAAAAATAAAAAAAATTTTCTTATAAAAATCTTGGTGCAAAAAGACTTCTATTGAGCTTTTCAACTTTTGATTTGTAAATATAGTTTCCACTTAATTACAATATTACATAAGCAGAAGGAAGTAATGCAGAATTTTAATTTATCAACAGCAAATAAACTTGAATCTCAATAATAAATATCTGAATAAAGTCAAACATTTTGACTAAAATTTTACAAAACAGTATTTAAACCATAATATTAAACTTTGTAACAAAAACAAAAACAAAAACAAAAAACAAATTAGACATTAATTCAAAATTTAAATAAAACAACTTATCCCAAGTTGAAATACTTCTCAAATTTAAAGTTGCTAATTTCTTAATTTGGGAAATATCTAATGTACTAATCTCTTCTAAATCTTCATTGTAATACAACCTTATGAGTTGCTTGCTGTTTACATACATTTGCTTTGAGTTGCTTGTTCTCACGTGCAAGACTTTCACGTTGTTCATCAAGTAAATGTTTATATTGAGAAAATGAACTTTCAGCATCTACACTGTAGGTAGGTAAATTTGCAGATTAAGCCCCGGAAACCAGTTGTAATGAAAATTTCCATTCTCGTGTGAAATTGCTTGATTAATTCCAAAATAACAATAAAAGATTGAAGAAGAAAATAGTTTAGGAGTTATCGGCAATATAAGTTCAGCCTTATTTGCGGCTAGCCTGGCTGCCATTACAGGCGTTGTTTACATCTGTTTGCCCCAATTAGTAATGTGCAGAAGCTTAGTTAATGGCCTTTTTATTGATCTTATCTTCTTGTCTTGAATACAATTCGCAAAATTTAATTTAATGTTTGCACATTGCGCAGTAATCAAGACAAGTGAAGCATCCATGCATTACTACTGAAGGCAAACGTATGTAAACAGCAACAGTGGTCGGGCTGTAACCGCGACACACACGAAGCTGTAACTTATATTGTTGATAATTCCTAAATGGTTTGCTTCTGCAAATTTTTATAGTTATTTTCGAAATAAGCATCTAAATTTACACCAGAATGGAAATTTTCTTTACAATTGGTTTCTGTGGATTAATCTGCGAATTTACCTCCCAAATTTAATAATGGCAACATCTTTAGTGCTTCACCATTGTAAAAGAAATTTAATCTGGGAGAATCGCTGTGTGAAATTAAGCTTCAGAGTAGACAAGCCAGTCAAGCATAGAATGGTGTTTTTGGAAAAAAATTTTCTTTATTTCTAAATTGTATAAGAGGCATGTGGTAGCATTTAATTTTTCTTTCATATTTATAACACAAGGTTACAAGTTGTTTAGAATCTTTTACTTGTAAATTGTGTGAGGTCTTAAAAGGAAATGAAATTGTTAAATTTATTAGTTTGATCTTCGTCTCTCTCTCCCTTTCCACTTTTGATATTAACTAGTGTCTATTTCCCTCTTTTCAACTTTAACAATGAATCTCAGTGGCCATAACTGAGCTTTGACCTCCAGACTTTCATTTCATTTGTTACGTAGAGTTTCTTCTGCTGAAACAGAGTCATCAAAGCTCTCTGAAGTTCAACCTGAGCCTTCAAGTTCCTCTCAGCAGCCTTCAGAAAGTCAATACCCTCACAAAATTCAAAATAAAGTTATGTTTTCTACATTGAAATCATGGAATTGCCTGAGTGGAGGAAGTTCTTTTGAATGCTAGTCAACAAAAATTAGTCGTGAAAATATTTTTATCTATAAGAAATTACTAATTAATATTCATGCGAGAAAGTAAAAGATTGTTGTGACATTATTTACTGTACATATTGTATTGTCTCCACAGATTAACTCAAAGCACTTTCTACATTGAAGTCATAGAATATGTCTTGGCTGGGTTGGGGTCAGTGAATATGATATCTTTGTTTTGCACTATTTGCAGAAAGGCACAGACTAAACAAAATCTAAAAGGTGCTTTTATTAAAGGAACTTCCAATGTGAAAAAGACAAAGCAATGACACATAAACAAACAAATTTTGCTAATTCTAAAACAATTGCCAGTATCCTCAGTCATTGCCAATCTGCTCTCATTTTTAAGGGGTCCATCCACTAAAGCAATTTTTGCCTGCCCCTACCTTAGGGCTAAACTCATGACTGACTTTCTATATCTCCACTTGCCTTTCAGCCAATCAGTAATAGAAATCAACTCAAGTATACTATGTCAGCCTTCCAGAGACCTTTCCTCTGATTATAACTTGCTATATAAGATTTTAATTTTGTTTAAATAGATTCAAAATATAAAACAAATATAAAAATTAAGATGCAATAAAATCAGATTTCTTTTCATTTGAAAACATCTTGTGTTTGAGAATGGAGGCAGGGAGCATAAAACTGCTAAATCATCCCAAAATCAAGCCAAAATTGTGAATTAACAAAAATTATAAACTGAACAAAAATTAGCTTTTAACTAATCAATCAAGATGACACCAGGATAACTATTCCATCACTATCCTTTTGTTCTTTCAATTAGACCTTGTGTCACAATAAGTTAAGCTTGACAAATATCGACAAGTACTAGAAGTTTGAAAAAAGTATATATGATAAAATATGGTTTTTAAGGTATGCTATATTCATAGAAGGAAATTGCTCAGGACCGTGGACAGAGTATATATAAATATAAGTAGAGTGGACACAGGTATCAACACTGAATAACAATGGTTTGTTCTATGTTTAAACACATTGCCCTGACCATGCCAGTAAAAGAGTAGCTCAACTATTTATATGTGTTTTTCTCTGGTAGGAAAGGGGCTTATTTATGATATTTTAAAGGCTATTGAATAGGACTAATTATAGGTAGGAAACAGTTATTTGTCCGTTTGTGGTATTTTCATAAATGACTTGTCTATTATTAAGTATCAAAGTCATTAAAAGATGGGTCATGTATTTAAAGTTTACATTTAAGTCATTTGCTGATGGGTACCAAGTTTAGGAATTGTATTTAAGTTACTTATTTCTTATTTAGCATTTTATTTATTCACACAATTTACTGCTATGTATTAATATTAAATTTAGTTATTAAATCTTTGTGGGCATGTTTTAGTAGATATCTATTAGGTTGGTGCAAAAATAATGACGTAATACTGTCGTTTTTGACGTATTTTTTAACATCAAAAAACGACATTATTACATCATTATTTTTGCACCAACCTAATATTTTTTTTTTCTGTTAGTACATAAGATCTTCCCAGAAAAAAAAAAAAAAAAAAAAAAAAATACATACACATATTTCTTATTACTGTAAGTGTTATTTTTGTGGAGTAGGGTTGTTTGAATAGACACCTGGTTTCTTTGTTGTTTTTGTTTTTATTTTTTTTAATTTTAAACTGTGTGAATTACAGTTACTGGCCTGTGCATTTGAAAGACTTAAGTGTGCTCTCCAGGAGAGTTCAAAGCTGCATTCATTTTTGTAGAGGTAACTACTATCTAATCCACCTGGCCACAGAGAGAACACATAACTATTTATTATTTGAGTGTTTTTTTTTTTTGTTTTTTTTTAATAATCAGTTCTAAATCAACTTTTGCATCCTAACACAAACTTTAGGCTTTGCTGCCTTGTGCAACCTTAATTGCTGTGACATCTGCTCCAAGGCTTCAACACACACACAAACTCATTATGTTTGCATTAAGGTCACAAGGTGTCATTGTTCTCAGAATTTCATATTGATTATGCAGGAAATTTAAAACATAGATTTAAATGAAATATTAAAGAAATGTTAAATCGGTATCAGGAAGTTATTGATCTGAAATTCAGTTTTAATTCAACAGGAAAGAAAAAAGAAAAATAGCTGCTGCTTTAAGATATTCAGTAAATGCTAATTAGCTCAAAACATCAATTTCTAATTCAGATAAAATAAAAAAACAAAAAAAAAAACATCTTGATATATTACAATAAATAAACCTCTAAAAATCAAAAAATGAAAAGGCTGTTTATATTCCTTCCAGATATAACTGCATTCATATTCATGTGTGTGTGGTGTGGGGTTTTAGAATGACAACAGTCCATAAGAGTGCACAAAAATTGAACTGAGAAGTTTTCACTTTTAAATTAAACACACTATGATAAAGGCAGATGCTCCTAAACTCCCTGCAACCAACCCCCCATTTTGAAGGACCCTCTCATTTAAAAATAAAGCTAACTCAAAATAAAGGTAAAATAAAAACAGAAATTGCTTAGTTGGATGAGAAATTACAAGCATATCAAATTTTTACTTAGCATCACCCTAAATATCATTAGGATTAAGTGCCAAAGTCGGCAAAATCATGCTTGCAGCAGAAGAAGAGATCTTTCTTTGAAAAGACTGTTGTTTAAAAAACAATCTTTTCAAAAGATATTTTTCATGTCATTGCCTCTCACCATGACTGCTTGCGGAGCATGGAAAGTCCTCTGCCTTCTTTGAAATTCCACCTGGGACTTTTCCTCTTTGGTCACTTGACC
>OZ010614.1:8066586-8069086 GCA_963932145.1 Acanthosepion lycidas
TGATAACAATTCTTTCACCTATATCGAGAATGCCAAAATTTTATAATTGCCAAACTGCATCTCTTCGCCTGTATCTCCCCCCCAATCTTGGAAAGATACTGAACATCGATTCTCCCTGCCTGTATTGGCATTCTCCTCAAGCCAAAATTTTTACGACCGCCATGGTCTGACCATCTTAATATTTGCCTTTCTTTCTACCTCCCTCAGCGAGACATAAATCAACAAGACCTAACACATGGCTCTTTCCACAAGTTTTTTTTTGTATATAAAATAAAATCTTTCTTTTAATGTCGATCAGTCTATCTTTCGTGACAGACATTCTTAAAGAGAAAAAGAGCTATTTTCTGTTTTAATTTCTATGGTTAATTAGTTAGCCAATTACCATAGCTAAATAGTATCACAGTGGAAGTGAATTCGTTCAAAAATTGTAAAGCAGAAAAAAGAAAAAAAAAGAGCAACCGATAGTAATAAATATGTAGTAAAAGAACTTTCAAATTATTGAAACTACAGCCTGACACTAGTTTTCGATTAAAGTTTATTTATTAAACTTTCAAATAAATTGTCAATTATAAATTACTACCATATTTATTAAATTGGTAAAATACAAAAGAAATTGTTGCATAAACCATCTATATTTGTGTCTTTAGACAACCCATTTGAGAAAATGGCATAGTTCTCCAGAAATTAGTTTATAATGTGGCTTTCGAAAAGCCAAAAAAATGAAACCCTTCATGTTTTTATGTTTTTTCATGAGATCACTGAAAACAGAGCATAGCATGATGAAAAAGATGCCAAAGTTAATGAAAACAAAATTTTAGCGTCTAAATGCTTATGTTATTATTGAGAGGAAAGATCAAAGTATTTTAAAAAAATTTTCCTTCTTTTTAAAACATTGTAAATTTTGATTAAAAATACCTTGTTTCTCTTTGTATCAACTGAACCAATAAAATAACAAAATTTTAGCGTGTTTTTTTTCCTGTATGACACATATTAATTTGGAAAATCTTGCAAAAATAAGAATAATTGTCGGATTTTAGTGAAACTTTCAGAAACTATTCACAAATGATGGAACCTATTATAAATATCTTTTTTTTTTTTTTTTAGTAAAGTCAGAAATATTTTTTTCATATGTATTACCTCCCTCTAACTAATTGTATGAAAACTCTATAATTTCAATTTTGAGGAGATTAATGATTAGTTAAAAGCACAATGCTTTGAGGAAACCAAATAATGTTTTTTTTTTTTAGTTGGACCACCCCTACCTGAAAATCGTCTCTGAAGTGTAACATACAAAACTCAATAAAACAAAAATATTATTTAATTTCAAAAGCTTTTATTTATTTCAATGAACATGGACAATATTGTCTGAAAGCAAAAAGATATTTTGATGAAAAATGAATTTTTAAAACAATTATTTGTTATTTCTGAAATATTTTTTTTATTTTTACATTATGTTGCTAATTCTTCTAAAATTAGGGAAAGGTTTGTAGAACTTAACGAATGTTGTTATTAAATAGATATATATTTACAGATTATAATTTCCAAAGCTTATTACAAACTAACGAGCGCACGTATAGTAAAAAAATTAATTTGTGTCAATAATTTTTACCAATGAAATCTATGGAAGACCGGAAGTATCGTGCGTGCAATAAAAAAAAACGTCAGCAGTGCAGCACTTGTATTTTAATTTTTTTTTTTTTTTTTATAGTATTTTTTTTTTTTTATAGTATTTATAATTTCTCAAGATAGTATCAACAAACTTATGGTACAGTACTTAATAAAAAAAAAAAAAAAAAATTGGAATGGCGAAAGTTTTTTTACTTTAATTATTACAAGGTACAGTGTAACCGGGATATAAGAGAGTTGTCGGGACCGGAGAAGAAGTCTCTTATATCCAGGTTTGGTCTAATTTATATACATTAACACAGGCTCTAATTTGGGACCAGAGAAAATCTCTCTTCTATCCAGGTTTCTCTTATATCCGGGTCACACTGTACTACTTAAGTAAGTCCACTTAAAAAAATAATATGTCCATTCTGTCCTTCCGTATGAGAACTCGAATCTCACGTCAGCTGTCAATAATTTATAGACGTCATCACTCAGCACTTGTCAATTGCCGGCGATGTTGAGATCGGCTCTCTTTTATCTTAAAAAAACATTTTTCTATGAAGAAAGTAAGTAAAAGTTTCTTTCAAAATATTTGAAATAAACTTCAAATTTTCTAAATTTCTTCGAATAAATTTTGAAATACGTATAATAAAACAGACTATTTGACCAACACATGGACTGACCAAAATCTACAATAATAATAATAAATAAAAAAAACAAATGAAAACTACAGATAAAGTTCATTTTCTTAACAAAACATCGTTCAATCCTGTAGTTCATTGCTACTAACAAGCAGAAATTTTTTTTCCTGATTATGGACATGCTGGCCAAAACTAGTTGAGGAATCTAATGGAAATAATAAAACAAAAAATATACAACCCAGAGTTCCTTG
>OZ010614.1:8078193-8288193 GCA_963932145.1 Acanthosepion lycidas
ACATGCCAATAAAAATTAGCTGCATAATCTAACATGGCCATTTTTTTTTTTTTTTTTCATACAATTTTTAACTACTCAGGAATCTTCAACATTTATTAATATGTTCTCCATAAATTAATGTTTTACTAAATCTTTGGTACCTTGGATTTAAATTTACCTTAGTTATTTCCCTTATTTTCTGATAATGTAGTGTATTTTCATAAAAAAAAAAAAAAAAAAAAAAAAACTGAAATTTCTTTTTATAATATTGGTCTTGATTCCACTGAAATTATATACCATTCCTAATTAGTAAATATAGATTTTAAACAATATCACCTAACTGGCACAAATTAATATAGAAATTTAAGACTTAAAACTTTACGAATTATTCTATAATTCAAATTCTGAATGTTCTAGACTAAAACTGATAAAAAAAAAAAAAAAATAAATTAATAATCGAAAATGCTTCGTTTCCTCTTAATAAATTTGATAAGGAAACTTTCTTTTTTTTTTTTTTTTTTGATGTTGGGGGCATTTATCCATAAATACATGCTAATTGTTTAACGAATCAATGAAGGTACCTAATTTCGGAGCATCTTTTCCATCATCTACTTTTAACTTTGTGGTAAAAGAGAACAAAACAATTTTCTCACTATTCCCTCTCTTTCTCTATATTTGTATATTAATTTATACACTAAAAATTTACTCTTGCAATGCTTCTGCGATCAATGTGGCCCTTCACATTGCGTAAGTCTGCAGACAGCTAACACAGTAGTGTGCAAAAGGTGTGAGAGCCCTGGGAATCTATATTGAGAAGGCATCCAATCAAAGAGTGAAATAAAAATTTAGTTTATATTTAGTTTAAATAAAGTGTTTATTTCGTGTTTCATCTGTTTTTACATATTTAAAATGTCTTCCTTTCTCAGTACTAGGCTGTATAGAACCCCTCCACCACCTACTTTAACCTTAAAGGCATACAATCAAGGAGTTAGCCCCGGGCATCACCAAACTTCAAATCTTTGCACATCACTGAGCTACCAGCAAATTATATCTGAACCTTTCAAAAATGCAAATAAAATTTATTGTCATATGCTGAAATCACTTTCTATACAAAATATTTAACACTAAACAGTATATATTTTGTGGGGATAGGGATTTAATAACAAGTGCGTGTGTGTGGGGGGGGGTACCATAAATGATAGGATGTGGTTTAGGAATAAGTATTTGGGGTTGCATTGGTTAAAAAAATGTATTGTGTCAAATTCAGTAAATTACAAGACAAAATACATTTTAAGTTAACTTAGATTTTAAATACAATTTTGAAGAATACAGTCGAGTAAAAAAAAAAAAAAAAATCAAATTCAAATCTTTGCAGGTAACTGGGCCAGAATTCACATAAAATAGGTTTTTTTCATAATTAAATAATCGTTTTGACAATTTTGAAGGTTTTTATTCTGTTTGTGCGTCAAATGGATATTCAAAATATAGTCGATTTTACGGAGGAATAAATTAAGTTCTTATTTTGATTGACCGAATATAAAAATCCATGTTCTAAAAATAAAAATGAAATGCCGAGAAGTGGGGGATGTGCCCTGACACAAGGCTGGGAATTGTGAATAAATATTTCTCATCTCATCGGTTTATTATTCCAAAACATCTACATGAAACAATATATTCAGGAATGACGCAATACAATCTTTCTAAAAACTGTTCCCTCGCACCTGGCTACACACAAAAATGGGTTTAGTCAGCATCAGATATCAAGGGGGATAAATTTTGAATGGAAAATGCAGTAGTCATAGAAACCCGGAAGTTCGATGTAAAAACAGCGCGTGTCTGTCACTCACACATACGACGTTAAGGATTTGAAAAGATTATTATTATATCATGACAAAACTTACAATACTTTTCCTTTAGAAAGCGTTTTATTTTCAATGGACTTATGTTTTGAACATTTTCAATCATATATTTTCTGACATGTTTTGATCTGTTTTTGTACAAATTTGCTAGAATACGCTGTCATTATTTATTTTCAATAAGAATTCGTAGAGATAAATTGCCAGCCCTCCGAAAGATACAAACCAAATTAAATTAAAATTTTTTTTTTTTTATGACTGAATATGAAGGGGAGAAAAAAAAAAAAAAAAAAGGTTTAAGTATTTAAAATAAATATTTATTTCACCTAAATCGAAAATTCATTCATGGTTTAGGAGAATTCAAAGAATTACCCCGAGTTTAATTACATTTTCGAATTTCAAAATATTTAAATTGGATTTTTGTTTTTAAATTTATGTTGTCGGACACTAGATAACAACAATTAGACCAACATAAATATTAAAATACAATTAAATAATAATACACATGTAGATATAATCTGAGCAAAGACGTTTTTATAATAAAATGAAACGTTCGTTTATGAGTTTTTTTATTAGGTAACTGGGTCGTATCCTCACCAACTTACTACACTTCTGTTAAAATTTAAAAAAATAATAAAAAATTATCTACTTTATTAATTTAAGAAATTTCAATTTGTGTTTAGTAAAAATATTGATTGAAACACGCAGAAAGAATAAAAGCCGGCATGTCTTATTTACTATGGATCGAGCGAAGGACGGATTCGTTGGTAAGAAAAAAATCCAGGGTTCGCAAAATAAGGACATCAAAATAAAACAGTTACGAGGGGAAAATAATAAGGAATACTCCCCTTTTTTAGGCTTTGGCGGTTGGCCCTTTCCCTGCACGTGTAAGTCACAATCTGTGTCTAACAGTTTGACTGGTTATAAAAAAAAAAAAAAAAAAAAAAAAAAAAAAAAAAAAGAGAGAAGAGAAAAAAAATTCACGTACTACCTGCCTCATGTTATTATTAAGAGAGGAGATGAGCGTCACCCTGTTCTTAGTACTACCCCAGTAGAGTACCCTGGCCATTGTATTCGGTCACAGGAAGAATGCTAACCAGTGGTAGGACGCAGTTTAGAAATTTAGAAACAAAATAATTAATAATTTATCTTACTTTTTTTTTTTTTTTAAGTATGCCAAACTCAATATTTTACTGTTTTCTTTTCTTCTTTTATTGAATTAAAAAAAAAAAAAAAAACTGTCTTCAACAATAGGCCATTTTCAATTAAGAAATTAAAAAAATAATAATAAAAAAAAACAGTGAGTAAGTCTGTGGAGTTCACCCTACAGAGTGTGTCCCCTTTTGATAAACAAAACATTTCTAAACACAACAAGAGAATAAGATAGCCAACTAGAACGGAAGAAATGTAGATTTTTCTTCTTATTTCAGTATAAAGCCCTCAAAGCATTACAACGTCTACGCAAAAGAGTGAAAAGGTGGCGGGGGTTTAAAAAAAAGCAGTTTTGTATTGTGTACAAACACGAGAGAAGCAAAGCGCACGTGTCTCGGGCATTTTTTTTGTTCGATTTTATCGAATAAGAGAAAATTTAACACAAAAGATAAAATCAGGAAATAAATATTTACCATGCTTGGTGGTCATCAGCCAGTATTTTGCGAAACATACGAGTTAAATACAAAAATGAGAAGAAAATTTGAAAATATAAATGAAATGAGACCTGGTTTCTAGCAGCGAGCCTACTTTATGACAGACTTAAATGAAGAGGAAAACGGAAGTGGAGAGGGAATAAGAAAAGTCATGTCAACAATAAGAGAAGTGGGAGGAGGAGGAGGCAGAAGTAGGGGGAAATCAAATAGGCACTGGACGAGAAGGGAAGGAGAAAATAAGAGAAGAAAAGCGAAAGGGAAACGGGGAGAAATGAAACAGGAATGGAAAAGAAAACGGAGAGAAGAGAAGAAAACAGAATAGTCTGGCACCATTTAACGAGGCAGAAAGGGAAAGGAAAGAAAAGAGGAAAAGGAAAGGCTAAGGACCGAATCGTGGTTGATAAGCAAGAACACACACACGGCTAAGAGTGTGGCACCCTGCATTTTTAGAAAGACTAAAAAGAGATATTCATAGAAATATGATTTAATTTTTATTCGGTTTATTAACCAGTTGTTAGTTATTTAGAAACGAAGAATAATTGAGTTTTGAGAATAATTCTCTAACTGTATTTAGGCGATCCAAAGAGAAGAAGAAAAAAAAAAATAATAAAAAGAAAGAGAAAGAGGAATAGATAATACAAAACCCGGTCATAAGTAAAACTAAGACAAGACAGGTGTCAAAATATATCAGGTCAAATTACCTGACCGAAATCCAGGGAAATAGAAATTGTTATATTTGGTTGAAGAAATAGAGTTTGGAGATAATAAAATAAAACAAAAAGAAGAGGAAAGACAGAAACATAATACGAAACCAGGTCGTAAGCGAAAACACACACGTACGACCAGCACCTAACAAGTGTCAAAATTATCAGGTCAAGCACTTGAACTAATTCCATGTCCGCGTAGGATGGAAGTTGTTAAGGTTGGCTGAAACAATAAAGATTTTTTAGAACAATGAAAACGAAATTTTAATCGGAGGAAAGGTGTTTTTTTATGTTGAGGAGGTGACCGGTGGAACTGTATACAGATTCTGACCTGTTAAAAATTGGAACCCCACGATGATGAAGTGGAGACATTTTCAATTCAGATAATTAAGATTTTTGACTATCAGGTCTGGCCAAAAACAAAGAAGGAAAAAAAAAAACGATTGTCTCGGCTCACAGATAGCGCCAATATTCTTTCCTGAAGTCACATCTAATTAGCGGCAGGCTGTTTTGACAGAACCCAGGTGAGAAAAAGCCAAGATTATCATTTTTCGTACGTGTGAAAAAGGCCAAATTAGATTTTGTTTTTTTTAGAACAAGAACGATGTAAGCCACGCCCGATTGGAGACGGGAGGCGTCCCACCACAGTCTCATTAGTCGAAAGCGGTCACGTGATATGCGGAAAGAGGAGGGAGAATGCTCGATCAAGAACCATTGGTCGAAAACGGTCACCTGACATACGAGAGACCGGGAGAGATGGGTATGCGTCTTCCCCCCAGAGGCACTGTGAGGAAGTAGGGGTGAAAATAATAGCGATAATGGGAAATCAGAACTAATGCGACTTTTGGGATTATCGAGAGAGCCCTGACGCCGACAGACCCACCCCGGTTTGCTGCGGCGTCAATAAAAGCAGGACCCCAATCGACAAAAAAATGAGTTCAGCCCCGGACGGCAGCGAGAAGAGATCACCTCGGACGACAGAGTTGCGGCTGAGTTGCGGCAAGAAATCCTTCCAGCCCAAGTCGAAAACAAGAAATCCTTCCAGCCCAAGTCGAAAACAAGAAATCCTTCCAGCCCAAGTCGAAAACAAGAAATCCTTCCGGCCCAAGTCGAAAACAAGAAATCCTTCCGGCCCAAGTCAAAGACAAGAGAAGTTCTATCTAAGTCGACGAAGAAGAAGATTACTCGAAAGCCGCGGAGAAGTTGCAGCCAAGTCGAAGACAAGGCCAAAGAGTTACTGGACGGAAGAAGAAGAAGTTAAAATCAAGCCCAGCCGAGAACAGAATTCGACCCAACCAGATCGAAGTGAAGAAATACAACTCAAGTCGAAGAGAAGAATCAACTGCGAAGAATTGATAGAAATTAGCCCCAGTGTCGAACTAAACCACACTCCGACAAACACAATTCTGGAGAGTAGACAATTCGAAATCGTTAAGTTGTATGATAGAAGCTTGGTGCCATAGTCCACAGAGCGGGTCGGGAATGAGAACAATTTTTCTTTATGTAGCGGACATTAGATATAAAAGGTTGTCACCCTTTTTTTTATCAGTAATTTTTTGTCTCGTGAGTTTTTTTTTTCTTTTGCTTGTGTTTTGCCACCCCCGTCGGACTCAACTTGCATACGGCCCAATCCCTGCTGGTCCCGTCTGTCTAAGATCTAAACACAGCGTGGGTAGACAGACCGGAGATCAGTACAGTTGCTTTAGCAACCAGGTATTGGAAGCGGGTTGGGAAAGGCGAGGCTGGTGATCATCTAACCAAGAGGTTGGAGCGGCACGCTTGGAACCAGGAGGAGCGACCAGGAGGAGCGACGTCACAGTTGGCGCCGTAACCAAAGGATTCGACACTGGGCCAGGTGTGTACCCGTCACAGAGACAATGGATAAAAAGATATTTTGATAAGTAACAAATGGCGAAAGAATGTCATTACAATGACAGGGAAATTCTGAGTAAAAAGAAGGAAAGAATCAGATATGTTTTGGCATCGGCTGTGTTATCTAAGGATATGAAAACAAACTATTGGTACGGGAAGACATCTTATCAATTACAGACCGGCTGGCCAAAGAAAAAAAAAAAAAAAAATTCAAATGAAAATGTTATTTCGTTAAGTGACGAAAATATGAAAAATTAAAAACCACCCACGAGCGTCCGACGGAACATCCTTGGCCTGCGATAATAAAATTTTGTTATCAGGAATTTGTAACGAAGGAAAATGAATGTTTTTTTTTTTCTTTCTTAGAGGCGACAGACTGACTGGAACTTTGGAGATGTTTCTTTTTGAGACCGTGTTAAGAAGACCACACATTCTGATAATTAGCGATAAAATACCTGACGTAAACCACGTGTAGAACAAGAGTTATGACCGCCATTGTCATATTGTCCCGTTCGCGGCTGGAGAAATGATAAACCATTAAGGGGAAGAAAAGGGAAAGAGAAGAGAATTTTTTTTTTTTTTTTTTTTTTTTTTTAAGTAAGATATTTTTTTCTCTGCCTGAAACAAAGCCGCAGATTTGTCCACGCCCGACTAAGACATCATTGGTCGAGTGGTGATCACGTGATGCACGAGGGAGGCTGTTGCCGCCCATCTGGAGGATGAGTAAAAGAGGTTGCCACGAAGATGTGGGGAGGGCAGTTCACGCCCCTCTGAAGTATGATGAGAAGCTGGGAGTGAGGAAAGGTTCCCAAAAATGGAAAAAGGTGGAAATTCCTAACCAGAGAGGTGGATATGTATTTAGAATTATCGAGGCACCTCCCGGCGCCGACAAACTCACCCCGGTTTTGGTCGGCGCCCATATAAACGAAGCCACAACGAGCAGAAATGAGTCGAGACCCAGCAATTCCCAGAGTCAGTCTCCGGTTGAGGCAAGCCTCGCAGATAGCTGACCAGGATTCACGCACATTTTCCGGACCCATCTCTTCAAACCAAGAACAATTATTTTGAAGAGCGACTTAGATCCAGATCACCGAAATAAGTTTTTCTTTTGACTTTCGTCCAAAGACCCACCGAAACACCAACTTCTTAGAGAGCAGACGACTTGAAGTGTTAAAACTTGCCTAGCGGAAAACGACGTGTCACAATCCATAGAACGGGTCGGGAGATAGATGCAGTCCTATGTAACGAACAACTAGACATAAAGTTTGTTACCTTTTTCTTTGATACTTTGAACTTTTGAGTTTTCATTTTATTGCCTTTTATGCGTATTTTTGTGATATCACCCCCGTTGGACTCGGTTTGCATTACGGCCCCGATGACTGATTGATTTCCTCTGCCTCGATCAATTCACAACGTGGGTAGGCAGACTGGGAATCAAAGTAGGACGTCACAGTTGGTGCCGTGGTAGACTGGGATAGAACGACACGGTTGGCGCTGCGACCAGGGGACGACGTCACAAAATGCTAAAGGCTTTATTATTAGCGAGGAAGGTAAGGTGGGGGATGTGTCGGATTTGATTTGATTCATGACGGCGCACCGAATGGTGAAAATTTCATGTCGTTCAGGTAACCTACAGGGTAGAATTCTAAATAGATAAAAATTAATTGGGTCGCAGAAAAATGTCCGATTGGATCAACGGCAGAATTACAAAAACAAAAGACTGAGCCATTGGCTATCTACGAATATCTTTGAAAAAGGCATCTGTTTTGTGCCAGGAGCTGGCTATGATAAGAAAATTATTTTATCAGGAATAATTAATTCCGGAATGCAATCTCATCAGATCACCACCCACTTGATGCTGGCGAAAAGTCCAGGTGATTCGGTAAAGATAAGAGTCTAAGGTTTGTTGTCGGGCAGAAGAAAGGGAAGAAAGGAAAAAGAAAAAATAGGGAAGATAATTTTTTTTTTCTTTGAGCAAGATTTTTTAAACCGAGGCTAGTCTGACCACAAGAGCGTTAGGCGGAGGTAATCATGTGAAGAAGGAGGGGAGGCCTGTTGCGCCCCCACCCCGAAGGGATAGGTGTGAGATGCCACTGTGAGAGAGAGGGGAAACCCGTTGACACATGGTGAGATACCAATATGAGAACAGAAGAAGGTGGGAAGACGAAAGACTTCCAAAAATGGAAAATAATAAAATTTTCCTGACCGAAAACAAAGAAGTGGATTGTGGGTTTAGAATTATCAAGGAACCTCAAACCCCGACAAGCCCATCCCGGTTTTGGTTGGCGTCCATATAAGCAGAATCGCAACGAGTGAAAACCAGTTCAGTTCGAGTTAAGTTCGCAGTTGGAGTTTCACCCGCCTCGCAGATAGCTGGCTTGAAAGATTCCACGCAAATCACGACTCAATTTCTAACCAAGAACAATTTATTTTTGAAGAACGACTTACACCACCAAAACAAGTTTTACGAATATCACCTGAAGATACACCAAGAACCAGTTTCTTAAAGAACAAACAACTTAAGATGTTAAGACTCACCTAACAAGCATAAAGTGTTACGAATCCATATAGCGGGTTGGGAAGAAGACGCAGTCCTGTATTCAGGAACCAGATATAAAATATTGTTATCCATTTTTTTAACACATTTGAACTTTTCGAGTTATTATTTTCTTTTCTTTTACATATACTTGTGCGGTGTTACCCTTGATCGAACTCGGCTTGCATTACGGCCCGGCGACTGATTGATTTCGTCTGCCTAAGATCAATTCACAACGTCGGTAGGTTAGACTGGAAATCAAAACAGTTACTTCGGTAACCAGACGTTGGAGGCGAGCTGGGAACGACAAGGCTGATACCGAATCTAACCAAATTCCCATCCAAATCACCAAAAGGTTAGAACGTCACGTTTGGTGCCGCGACCAATACCAAGCCAGTTGGTCGTCACAGGACAGGATAGCACGACGGACGCGGCTAGGCAGACGTCACATTTGGCGCAGCGACACCGGGGGTCGTCACACAACAACAAAACAAAAAACAAACAAACAAAATGGAAGAATGCTGTGAAACAGTAAACACCAAGTGAAGAGAGGCGTTTTCGAATAACCAAGATGTTGATATGCCGTAAAAACTTTGAAATATTAATGTTACAGATTTTATTTAGAAAACGAAATACAAGCTTTTTTAAGCGTACAAAAGATAGATTATTAATAGAAGATTGACTTAATCTAAACGTAAATTTTATCGATAACAAGACAGCATGAAACTATGTAAAGTTTACCAAAATTGCTCAGAACTAATAATAGATAAACTTAGAACAATGGCAATACGGTCAGGGTACTGAAAGATGAAGCTAGTGTGAAGTTTTAATTTAGAAGTGTGTCGGCAAATGGGTCGATCCCGTTCCTAATAAAAGTATGTTAGTACGTTCGCTCTATAAAAAATAACAAAAAACTAATACGTTACCAGTTCTCTATATAAAGAGGCAAGGCAGCTGGAAGAAGGGCAGAGTTGGGTTAGAGATAGTGAGGAAGTAACGTCAGAGATTGGAACAAAGTGTCTGCTAACATGTGCTGTTGATGTAAGTACCGCTGTTCCTATTACTACTACAGAGGACGGGAACATCGACGGTTGTAGTAAAAAGACTAAAAAGTGTTAAAACGAAGCCACCTCTACTTTAAGGAAATTACACGAAGTATTAGGTTGGTGCAAAAATAATGTCGTTTTCTCACATAGTAACATATGTGAGAAAACGACATTATTTTTGTACCAACCTAATATTTTCTTTTGAATTGTTGAGCATCGTTCATATACAAGAGACATTCAACTTTTTACCACGAGAATTGTATTATTATATGTATTGTTGATGTTATATAACTTTTGTCACTCTAAAATCGGATCGACTTGGCCATATTTATTTGCTGTTAACCCGATTCTTACCAAACAAGCTTGCAAGTAGACCAACGGAGAGCTTTCGGAATTCTACGACCCGATAACTACTTGCCAGGATCAAAAATCACAACGTGGCTGGTAAGTGGAATCGAATCTACATTTGAAACCGAAGACTTGGGTCTAACCTGTAATACTGCTGTGGCACCCTGCATTTTTAGAAAGACTAAAAAGAGATATTCATAGAAATATGATTTAATTTTTATTCGGTTTATTAACCAGTTGTTAGTTATTTAGAAACGAAGAATAATTGAGTTTTGAGAATAATTCTCTAACTGTATTTAGGCGATCCAAAGAGAAGAAAAAAAAAAATAATAAAAAGAAAGAGAAAGAGGAATAGATAATACAAAACCCGGTCATAAGTAAAACTAAGACAAGACAGGTGTCAAAATATATCAGGTCAAATTACCTGACCGAAATCCAGGGAAATAGAAATTGTTATATTTGGTTGAAGAAATAGAGTTTGGAGATAATAAAATAAAACAAAAAGAAGAGGAAAGACAGAAACATAATACGAAACCAGGTCGTAAGCGAAAACACACACGTACGACCAGCACCTAACAAGTGTCAAAATTATCAGGTCAAGCACTTGAACTAATTCCATGTCCGCGTAGGATGGAAGTTGTTAAGGTTGGCTGAAACAATAAAGATTTTTTAGAACAATGAAAACGAAATTTTAATCGGAGGAAAGGTGTTTTTTTATGTTGAGGAGGTGACCGGTGGAACTGTATACAGATTCTGACCTGTTAAAAATTGGAACCCCACGATGATGAAGTGGAGACATTTTCAATTCAGATAATTAAGATTTTTGACTATCAGGTCTGGCCAAAAACAAAGAAGGAAAAAAAAAAAACGATTGTCTCGGCTCACAGATAGCGCCAATATTCTTTCCTGAAGTCACATCTAATTAGCGGCAGGCTGTTTTGACAGAACCCAGGTGAGAAAAAGCCAAGATTATCATTTTTCGTACGTGTGAAAAAGGCCAAATTAGATTTTGTTTTTTTTAGAACAAGAACGATGTAAGCCACGCCCGATTGGAGACGGGAGGCGTCCCACCAGTCTCATTAGCCGAAAGCGGTCACGTGATATGCGGAAAGAGGAGGGAGAATGCTCGATCAAGAACCATTGGTCGAAAACGGTCACCTGACATACGAGAGACCGGGAGAGATGGGTATGCGTCTTCCCCCCAGAGGCACTGTGAGGAAGTAGGGGTGAAAATAATAGCGATAATGGGAAATCAGAACTAATGCGACTTTTGGGATTATCGAGAGAGCCCTGACGCCGACAGACCCACCCCGGTTTGCTGCGGCGTCAATAAAAGCAGGATCCCAATCGACAAAAAAATGAGTTCAGCCCCGGACGGCAGCGAGAAGAGATCACCCCGGACGGCAGCGAGAAGAGATCACCTCGGACGACAGAGAGTTGCGGCAAGAAATCCTTCCAGCCCAAGTCGAAAACAAGAAATCCTTCCAGCCCAAGTCGAAAACAAGAAATCCTTCCAGCCCAAGTCGAAAACAAGAAATCCTTCCGGCCCAAGTCAAAGACAAGAGAAGTTCTATCTAAGTCGACGAAGAAGATTACTCGAAAGCCGCGGAGAAGTTGCAGCCAAGTCGAAGACAAGGCCAAAGAGTTACTGGACGGAAGAAGAAGAAGAAGTTAAAATCAAGCCCAGCCGAGAACAGAATTCGACCCAACCAGATCGAAGTGAAGAAATACAACTCAAGTCGAAGAGAAGAATCAACTGCGAATGATTGATAGAAATTAGCCCCAGTGTCGAACTAAACCACACTCCGACATACACAATTCTAGAGAGTAGACAATTCGAAATCGTTAAGTTGTATGATAGAAGCTTGGTGCCATAGTCCACAGAGCGGGTCGGGAATGAGAACAATTTTTCTTTATGTAACGGACATTAGATATAAAAGGTTGTCACCCTTTTTTTTTTATCAGTAATTTTTTGTCTCGTGAGTTTTTTTTTTCTTTTACTTGTGTTTTGCCACCCCCGTCGGACTCAACTTGCATACGGCCCAATCCCTGCTGGTCCCGTCTGTCTAAGATCTAAACACAGCGTGGGTAGACAGACCGGAGATCAGTACAGTTGCTTTAGCAACCAGGTATTGGAAGCGGGTTGGGAAAGGCGAGGCTGGTGATCATCTAACCAAGAGGTTGGAGCGGCACGCTTGGAACCAGGAGGAGCGACCAGGAGGAGCGACGTCACAGTTGGCGCCGTAACCAAAGGATTCGACCCTGGGCCAGGTGTGTACCCGTCACAATTGGTGCCGTGACCAGGATCAACCCTGAGACAGCCGCGTCACGTCACATCGATCGACCGCCGTTGCTGAAAATTCAAATAGAACTCAAAACGACCGGGACCGAAAGGAACAAGAACAGAATCGTCTGCAAGGTAGGACACCTTATTTTATTTCCCAACCTCGATTGTTGCTGCATAGATTGTCTTTCTCTGTAGACATGTCGGACTGTGATTCGGATAGAGCAGTGGGGGGTGAAGAGGAAGTAAGGCGAGGGTTGTCAGTGGATTTAAGGAAGCTGTTAGGTGGACCGAGGGTCCCAGTATTTGATGGCAGCGGGAAGGAGTTTAAAAACTGGCTGGCAATCCTTGAGAAGAGCCGAATCATCTACGAGCTTTCGGACCAAGAAACCCTGTATTTGGCATACGATGCCACAAAGGGAAAAGCGTCTGAGTTCGTGAGGGGGCTCTTGGAAAATCAACCCTGCTTGTCTTGGGAAGAGATAAAAAGACTGCTAACCAAAGAGTTCGCCGACGAAGGTACGGCCATAGAGGCCATGAGGGCCCTTTTAAAACTGACACAGCTACGGGATGAAACCCCGGGAGAATTAGGGACCCGAGCGGGGAAGCTATCATCGTTGGCATTCCCCGAAGTGGTCAGGGATAATGCAGTTATGCAGGCCCAACTGGCGGACCTGTATATAGAGGCGCTGAGCGACGAGCGTGTTCGTCACGACGTACTGAAGGAAGGACCGCTCAGACTGTCGGCAGCGGTGGAGCTGGCCAGGGAGAGCCAGGGCGTGTGGTATAAAGTGAAGAGGTGTGGGAAGAAGCAGATGCCAAGTCAGGAGGCTGGAAAGAGGGGGGTAGGCGGAGACCCCCCGCGTGGAATCAGAGGGTTAAGGATGAGGTGGATCGGGCAGAATTATGGGAGGAGGACCCCAATAGAAAAGCATGGTCGACCAGGCATGGCTTTTATAAGCCCACGCCGGGTCGATACGGGCTGGTCTGCTGGACCTGTGGGCACGAGGACCACAGGGCGGCGGAATGTCCGACGAAGTGGGGGTTACCCCCAGACTTCGATCAGGACAGATGCACCAGGTGTGGTAAGAAAGGACACCTGGCCAAGTGGTGCGGGCTGAGGAAGGGTGCCCCACCGATATTAACAAAGAAGGCTGAGCCCAAGAGACCGGCCCAGGGAAAAGCCAGCGGGCCATCCCGGAATTAAGAGGGAGGGTGGCCCAGTTAAAAAGAAGAGAAATAAAAACTTGGACCAGTGGACGGGCGAACCGCTTGAATAGAGGACGGGTTCCCCCGGGAATAGACACAAGGCCAACCCAGTTGAAAAGGAAAAGAGCAAAATGTTGGACATGTGGTCGGGCGGGCCACTTTGCGGCAAGCTGTCCAACAAGAAGGTGCTGGTTTTGCAGGAGGCCAGGACACCTGAAGAGAAACTGTATCCTTAGAAACGAACGCGGGAGACCGGGAGAGGTCCGGCCGGGGTCACCCAGGTGCAGGGGGCGCAGAACTCCACCTCATGAGAAAAATGAAGGTGATTTATTACCACCGGCACCCATGGCTGGGTTGACCCAAGGGTGGAGACCCAGGAAGAAGAAAGCTCAAGTGTTCTCTTCGCTAACGCAAGAGAAAGAACTATCCTGTAGAGCAGAGATAGGGGGTAGGGAGATGAGGGCTCTGGTGGACACAGGAGCATCTGTGTCATTGATGAGAGAGGAAACATACAGGCGGGTGAAACGGAAGAGAAGGTTACGGGAAGCGGACATAGAGATCACGCAAGCAGATGGAGCCCCCCTGAAGATAAAAGGGATGGTGAGGCTCCCGGTGAGGATTGGGAAAGTAAAAAGCACCCAAAATTTTTACGTAACCCCCGACCTGTGTACGGAGGCAATCTTGGGAGAAGATTGGCTCCGGAGCCAGAGGGCCCAGATTGAGTTTAATCCTACTGTGTTGGTGGTGAACGGCGAGAGAACGCCATTGGGATGCCCACCAGAGGAAGAGATAACCATAGTGGTGGAGGAAGATGTAAAGTTACCTCCTAGAACCGCAGTGTCGGGAAAGGGTAGGTTAATGTCAGGAAAAAGGGTATGGAGAGGACCCCTGCAGTTGATCCCTGTAGAAGGAAAGGGCCTAGAAGATAACGAGGTAACCCTGTGCGAAACGGTAGTGGAGGCAGCCGAGTTGGTGCCCATAATGATGGTGAACCAGGCCCAAAAGACTATAAATGTTAGGAGAGGGGAGAAGATAGGGAGAGCACTTCCCCTACGAACTCTGAGTCGGGTGAGATTCGAGGAGGAACGAAGGAAGCTAGTAGAGCAAACAGAGGGAATCTTAGATGAGGATATATTAGCACCGGATCAATTTAGAACCAGAGTGGGGGGTCTGTTAAGGAACAATTGAGATGTGGTGGCCCAGTCAGACAAGGAGCTAGGTCAGACCCACACAGTCGAAATGAAAATCGACACCGGAGACCACCCCCCTGTGAAATTGAAACCCTACCGGACACCTATACAGAAAAGACCACTTGTAGAAGAGGCAGTAGAGGAAATGTTGGAAGCTGGGATGATCGAAAGATCGATCTCCCCTTGGAGCTTCCCAATAGTAATAGTAGGTAAGAAAGATGGCGGGGATCGTTTCTGTGTAGATTTTAGGAAGCTAAATTCTATATCGAAGCCGTTGGCGGTGCCATTGCCATCGATAGACGACATTTTGGCATTATTAGGGAAGGCAAAGTACTTCTCTACGTTGGACTTGAGGTCCGGGTATTGGCAAGTAGTCCTGGATGAGGCTGACAAGGAGAAGGCCGCATTTGCGTGTCACCTGGGACTGTTTCAGTCCAGGGTGATGCCATTCGGTCTAGCTAATGCCCCGGGAGTCTTCCAACAGCTAATGTCAATAGTGTTAGGAGGATACGAGAGCTTTGCCATGGCGTATTTGGACGATATCTTGATATTTTCGGAGACAGTGGAACAACACTTTTTTCATTTAGGACAGGTGTTGGGAAGGTTGAGGAAACACGGATTAAAATTAAAATTGTCAAAGTGTCAGTTTCTGAAGGAAGAAACTAGGTATTTAGGCTTCGTCATAAACGGAGACGGTATTAAACCCGACATGGATAAGGTAAAGGTCATAAGGGAAATGCCAGAGCCTAAGACAGTGAGACAGGTAAGAGGTTTTATAGGAGCTATAGGCTACTACCGACGCTTCGTCCCGGCATTTTCAAGAATTGCCATACCACTAGTAGCCCTGACGAAGAAATACGCTAGGTTCAAGTGGACAGAGGACTGTCAACGAGCATTTGATTCGCTAAAGGGACAGTTGACAACCGTCCCACTGCTGACGTACCCAGACCTCAGCAAGCCCATGATATTATACACGGATGCCAGTGAGCAGTGTGTAGGGGCAATACTTACCCAGCCGTGTCGTGATAAGGAAGGACCAGTGCCTGGCATACCAGAGGAAGTACCGATATACTTCCTCTCCCATAAGCTCCATGAGACACAACAGAGGTGGCCAGTAATAGAAAGAGAAGCATATGCCATCATGTATGCTCTCCAAAAACTGGACTACTATTTAAATGGTGCGGTCTTTACTATAAAAACAGACCACAAACCTTTGCAGTACCTATTGCAGGCAGAGTGGACAAATAATAAGAAAATTCAACAGTGGGCACTTAAGTTAAGTGGCTACCACTGTAAGATAGAGTATTTGGCAGGAAAGGAAAACACGTGCGCAGATTTACTCTCAAGAATACCGAAACAACTGGAAGAAAGATCTGTAAAGGTAGAACAGGGAGTAGATGATAAAGCCTATAGAATAGGAGTAATTAACTCTAATAAGCTAAAAGATCGCCCTATGTTAGAATCGGACGAAGAAGGGGACGCCCAGATAATAACCGATCCATACTGGACAGAAGGAATTGAGAAGGAGCAAGCAGACAGTGAAATAGCTGCTCTGAGAGAGAAGGTGAAGGCAGGAGAGACCACCAAGTATGCCGTAATAGAGGAAAGGCTGTATTATCTCTCAGGCAGGGATGAAGAAGTCAAGCCCAAGTTGTATGTGCCCAAAAGTTTAAGACCAGAGATATTGGAGCAGTGCCACGAGAGGTTGGGTCACATGGGAATTGATAGGACATGTGATCTCATAGGAAGAAAGTACTATTGGCCCAAACTGTACGGAGAGGTCACTAACTATGTTCGGAGTTGTGTAGTGTGCCAGTCGCAGAGCAGAAGGCAGGAAATGGCACCCTTGGAGGAAACAGACGTACCAAACTTTCCCTTCGAGAAGGTGAGTATGGATGTATCAGGACCATATGGAGAAACTGCACAAGGAAACAACTATATAGTGAGTTTTGTCGATTGGCTAACAAATTGGCCTGAAGCATTTGCAGTACCAGACAAGAAGGCCAGAACTGTGGCCGGGTTGATAATAAGTGAAATCTTCCCTAGGTATGGTGCCCCTGTGCAACTGGTAACAGACAATGGCACGGAGAATGTGAACAGCATCATGAGAGAAGTTTTGACAGGTTTGAATGTAGAGCACATAAAAACATCCCCATATCACCCCCAGGGAAATGCTAAAGTGGAAAGGTTTCATAAAACCTTGGGAGATGTATTGGCCAAGCTGGTCAGAGAAAACACTGGAAATTGGGACTTGTATTTGACGCAGGCTCTGGCGGCCGTGAGGTTTACGATAAACGAAACCTCCAGATTTTCTCCTTACTTTTTGTTGTTTGGCAGAGACGTGGTCCTGCCTGTGGATAACCTACTGAAGCCCCGAAGAAGGTATATGGGAGAAGATCATCATCAACTATTGCTGGAACAGCAACATAAGATATTTGTACAGGCCAGAAGAAGAATAAAGAGGGCACAGAAGAAAAGAAATGAGAGGGTGAATGCTGAAAGAAAGGTAGTAGAATTGAAGGTTGGAGACCCTGTCTACTATAAAATCCACCAGAGAGAGGGAAAGCTGGACCAAAGATGGGAACCGTACTACCGGATAGTAGAGCAGACGGGCCCAGTATCATATGTAATATGGGATCAAGTGGCAGGACGAGCGAGGAGGGTTCATGCCAATGATCTGAAGAAGGCTGAAATAGCTAACCTGGAAATGAGCGAGCCGAGGCCTAAGAAGACAAGGAAAAGGAAAGTAACTCTGGTTGAACCGGAAGAAATGGAAACGGAAGAAGACTCCGAGGAGGATGCGGAGATAGGTCGACTTGGCCAGATAAACGAAGCAGTCCGAGTGACAGAGTTGGAACCCTCAGCGAGGATTGGCGATGTTCAGTCGTCGACTGAATCGGTACAGAGAAGACCCCGTGAGATCGCCATCACACCCCCATGTCCGAGGAAAAGGAAGAAAAAGACGAGGAGGTCCAATCAAGCAGTCGAAGGCTCTAAAAAGAGGCACCCTGAACAGGACGAAGGATCCAGCGAGTGGGAGGAGGAGGATCGAATACCCCTTTCCCAGCTCAAGGAAAGGAAAAGGAACAGGAGAAATTTAGACAGAGTCGAAAGGTATTGAGGACATTCAAGGCGAAGACTCTAAACAGAAAGAAGAATCAGGAGATGAAGAAGAGGACAAAAAAAAACCTCCTGGACGGAAGTTAGACACAGAAAGAAGGTTAGAGGTTGAACAGGAATCACCTCAGAAGATGAGATCAGGGAGGGAGAAGAACCCCAAATCTCAGTAGAACAAAAGGGCTGTGCAGAATACAAGCATTTAGTGTCGACAGATAACGACACTGGCTCATCCAAAATCCTATTGGCTGACTATGGTAGATGTGAGTGGAGGGGATGGAGTCGCGGGCTGCACCTCACAAGGGACGGGAGAAGATCATTGGCATTGTTGATTGATCACCAGTGGTGTCATGAAGTACAACCTTTAGAGTGGGCGCCACGCACACCTGACCAGACCATTCTGTCCGCTAGAGGTTAGTTAGAGGAGGGAAGAGCTGAACTTAGTAAGAAGTTATAAAATAATTGAGTGATGAGTTGAGCGACACGAAGTAGTTGTGAAGAATAACAACAAAAGAATTTCGTTACCTTTCAGGAATGATCAAGATGAAAGGGTTGGTTATGACGATGATGGTGGTAGCCACGCTGATGGTGACGATGGCGGAAGCTGGGAAGCGCAGCCGAAACACCATTTTTAAAAAAACGAGCGAAGTAATAATAACCAGGTCTAAGTGGTTGGTCACATTCGTGATAGATTTGAACCCGTATGAGTCGCTACTAAATAAGTTAGGAAACGAGCTAACGCAACTGGATGCAGCCCGGTTGAAAGTAGGACAAGATTATCCCAAGCAAAAAGGGTATCTCAGTTTATTGCACTCCCTAGAATCAGAAGCCACTATGATAGAGGCTCAATGGAAAGACATGCAAAACTACCTGCAGGGAATAGAGTTACTGCAGACGCGGGAAAGGAGATCCGTAGTCCCGATTGTGGGAAAGGCATTGAGTGTCCTGTTTGGAACAGTGACTGAAGATGACGTTAAATTCATAAGAAGGAAACTGGGAGAAGTGGAGGTAAACCAGAGGACGCTTGCCCAGGTGGCAAGGGAGAGTGTGACAATATTAAATGTGACAAGGTTAGAGGTGTCCAAAAATAGAGCCAGAATCAATTGGTTAATAGACAACCTGGCGAGGTTGAGACAAGAGGTAATTAATAATACAGAAACTGTAATGATTGAATTACAGGAAATGAGCGGATTCATGCAAAAATATTTCCAGCTGATGACAATTACGAATAAGGTACGACAAACGAGTCAGTCGTTGACGACCTTGCTGGAACACGTGAGGGCGCAATTAGACATGCTGTCATTAGGACACCTCTCCCCAAGCATAGTAAACCCGGGTCACCTAAGGGAAGCGCTACTCGGAATACAGGCCGAGTTACCCCACCATTTAAGGCTGCCGGTGGACCCCACCAAAGAATTGTGGAAATATTATAATGCACTAGGATGTGTGACCTTGTTAGAAAATAGGCGACTATTGGTTGTGATATCTGTTCCGTTGTTAGATAGCGAGAGTGTATTCGAGATATACCAGGTTATAAACTTACCCATCCCCTACCCCAGAAGAGATCAAGGTTTAGGAATGATAGCAAGGTACAAGGTGGAAGCAGACTACATAGCTTTAAATTCGGGGAGAACGAAATTCATGTTGCTATCAGCTGAAGAAGCTGGAAGGTGTAGAGATGATGCTCTAGGGACTTGTACCTCGTTAAGCCCTATCTATAAAACTGGTAATCGCAGAATGTGCACACTAGAATTGTTTGATGGGAAAAGGGAAGGAATCAAAAGAATCTGCCAAGTGGAGGTATTAACAAACACAGCATTACCACAAGCTATCAGTGTTTCAGACGGGGTGTGGGCAGTAGCCACACAGAGACATATCAGCTTGTCTAGGGTATGTGGGGGAGAGTCCACAAGGACATTAAGAATAAGACCACCGTTATCCCTGGTGACGCTACCCATGGGATGTTCGGCGGTTGGAATATCCATTTCCTTACCCCCCTATTACCAGGAAGAAGAAAGATATGAAGAGAAAGATTCAATCATAGAGATGATTGGTAGAGGCATAGTCAATTGTACAGAATTATGGGAGCCGATAGTGAAGAGATTCTCTAATGTTACCTTAAATAAGATGCCAGTATTAATGAAGCCAATAGAAAAGATCGATATGGATCAATTGAGAGACAAGTTAAGTGCGTTGGGAAACGAAGGTGTGGCTTGGGAAGACGATGAGCAGATCGCGATAAGTTGGTCAATAGTAATGGGTACATTCCTAGTTATAGCCATCGGGGGTGTATTAATATGGAAGGTTAAGAGTAAGAGGAGATTAGCGAACGACAATCTAGTGAGCGTGCAGCAACTCGAGAGGGAGATGCCGAGCAGTGTTCCTCGCTCAGACAGGACGGGCGAAGAAATTGCTGAAAGACCAACGGAGGAGGCTGGCGTGAGACCACCACGTGCGGCGGAAAAACCTCCCACAGCGGAGAGGAAAACATTGACCAAGAATAACAAACCATAGTAAACACATCTGCACCCACAGACACACGCACATATTACCCTTGCATGTAGAACAAAAGAAGATGAAAAAGAACATTACATTGCATGTAGAACAAAAGAAGATGAAAGGAACATTACATTGCATGTAGAACAAAAGAAGGTGAAAAGAACATTACCCTTGCATGTAAGAAAGTAGAATAGAATTGCATGAGACAAATGCATGGTGCATGTTAAATGATGTAATTGGGTTTAGGTGTCATTTACGGGTAAATGACAAATCGGTTAGGGGAGGATTGTGGCACCCTGCATTTTTAGAAAGACTAAAAAGAGATATTCATAGAAATATGATTTAATTTTTATTCGGTTTATTAACCAGTTGTTAGTTATTTAGAAACGAAGAATAATTGAGTTTTGAGAATAATTCTCTAACTGTATTTAGGCGATCCAAAGAGAAAAAAAAAAAAAATAAATAATAAAAAGAAAGAGAAAGAGGAATAGATAATACAAAACCCGGTCATAAGTAAAACTAAGACAAGACAGGTGTCAAAATATATCAGGTCAAATTACCTGACCGAAATCCAGGGAAATAGAAATTGTTATATTTGGTTGAAGAAATAGAGTTTGGAGATAATAAAATAAAACAAAAAGAAGAGGAAAGACAGAAACATAATACGAAACCGGGTCGTAAGCGGAAACACACACGTGCGACCAGCACCTAACAAGTGTCAAAATTATCAGGTCAAGCACTTGAACTAATTCCGTGTCCGCGTAGGATGGAAGTTTGTTAAGGTTGGCTGAAACAATAAAGATTTTTTAGAACAATGGAAACGAAATTTTAATCGGAGGAAAGGTGTCTTTTGTGTTGAGGGGGTGACCGGTGGAACTGTATACAGATTCTGACCTGTTAAAAATTGGAACCCCACGATGATGAAGTGGAGACATTTTCAATTCAGATAATTAAGATTTTTGACTATCAGGTCTGACCAAAAACAAAGAAGGAAAAAAAAAACGATTGTCTCGGCTCACAGATAGCGCCAATATTCTTTCCTGAAGTCACATCTAATTAGCGGCAGGCTGTTTTGACAGAACCCAGGTGAGAAAAAGCCAAGATTATCATTTTTCGTACGTGTGAAAAAGGCCAAATTAGATTTTGTTTTTTTTAGAACAAGAACGATGTAAGCCACGCCCGATTGGAGACGGGAGGCGTCCCACCACAGTCTCATTAGCCGAAAGCGGTCACGTGATATGCGGAAAGAGGAGGGAGAATGCTCGATCAAGAACCATTGGTCGAAAACGGTCACCTGACATACGAGAGACCGGGAGAGATGGGTATGCGTCTTCCTCCCAGAGGCACTGTGAGGAAGTAGGGGTGAAAATAATAGCGATAATGTGAAATCAGAACTAATGCGACTTTTGGGATTATCGAGAGAGCCCTGACGCCGACAGACCCACCCCGGTTTGCTGCGGCGTCAATAAAAGCAGGACCCCAATCGACAAAAAAATGAGTTCAGCCCCGGACGGCAGCGAGAAGAGATCACCTCGGACGACAGAGAGTTGCGGCTGAGTTGCGGCAAGAAATCCTTCCAGCCCAAGTCGAAAACGAGAAATCCTTCCGGCCCAAGTCAAAGACAAGAGAAGTTCTAAGTCGACGAAGAAGAAGATTACTCGAAAGCCGCGGAGAAGTTGCAGCCAAGTCGAAGACAAGGCCAAAGAGTTACTGGACGGAAGAAGAAGAAGAAGTTAAAATCAAGCCCAGCCGAGAACAGAATTCGACCCAACCAGATCGAAGTGAAGAAATACAACTCAAGTCGAAGAGAAGAATCAACTGCGAATGATTGATAGAAATTAGCCCCAGTGTCGAACTAAACCACACTCCGACATACACAATTCTGGAGAGTAGACAATTCGAAATCGTTAAGTTGTATGATAGAAGCTTGGTGCCATAGTCCACAGAGCGGGTCGGGAACGAGAACAATTTTTCTTTATGTAACGGACATTAGATATAAAAGGTTGTCACCCTTTTTTTTATCAGTAATTTTTTTGTCTCGTGAGTTTTTTTTTTCTTTTACTTGTGTTTTGCCACCCCCGTCGGACTCAACTTGCATACGGCCCAATCCCTGCTGGTCCCGTCTGTCTAAGATCTAAACACAGCGTGGGTAGACAGACCGGAGATCAGTACAGTTGCTTTAGCAACCAGGTATTGGAAGCGGGTTGGGAAAGGCGAGGCTGGTGATCATCTAACCAAGAGGTTGGAGCGGCACGCTTGGAACCAGGAGGAGCGACCAGGAGGAGCGACGTCACAGTTGGTGCCGTAACCAAAGGATTCGACCCTGGGCCAGGTGTGTACCCGTCACACTGCACCATACAGGACCATCGGCCGGTCTTGTGGATGACGTCGGCCCAGTGGGGTTAGGATACTGTATCAGATGGTCGCGTTACAACTGACACCCTGCGAGAGGATCGACGTTACATTTGGACCAGTATTCGACCCAAACGTTACCACGGAGGACGTTAGAGAAAAGGAAAGAAGAGAACCCTTGCGAGGGCGGAGTATGACTAAAAGAAAAAGAACTGAATCGAAAGATTATATTGATTCAAAGAGCCAATAGTTCCAAGAGTAACAAAACAGCAGCAAAAGTACACCCCAGGTAGGTCACTGTTTGGTTTCCCTCTATTATTGATTTTTTATCGCTCAATTGTGGTGCGTGAAAACTACCAGTAAAAATTAGTGTGACCCTCGCTCTTCAAATTTCTTATTAATTGAGGTACACCGCCAGAATAGATGAGTATCGCTGGATCAGACAGTACGGAGGGCGAAGCGACGGTTTCCGAAATAACGGCGGCCTTTAGGGGTCTGTTGGGTGGGATGAAGTTAACCACCTACCGAGACAAACCGATTTAGGCGTTGTTAACGGACAATTTTATGGACACCATCTGTGATGATGACGTGAGAGGTGACGTCCTGATGGGTGGGCCCTGTAGGACGACGGAGGCCCTGGAGGTAGCTAAAAATAGCGAGGGGATCTGGGAAAGGATAAGAAACAACAAAGATTCCAAAGATCCAAGGGTTGGAAGGGTACAGAGAAAAGCCACAGAAATAGAATACTGAACATAAAACCCCGTAAGGACGAGAAAGAGGAGGATTGGAAAGTCGAAGCAGGCCCCAACCGGAAGAAATGGGATATACGGTACGGATTTTATAAGTCCATTCCGAGGCGGTACGGGCTGGTATGCTGGACCTGCAATTACGGAGGACACAGGGCCAGAGACTGTCCCACCAATTGAGGAGGAGACCCCAGGTCTCTAGGTCCGAATTGCACTAAGTGCGGAAATTTTGGCCACAAGGAAAAGTGGTGCACAGATGCGGGGTATAGGAAACTAGGAATTAAGAAAATAGACATCCTAGTACCACCGAAAAGGATCAGGAAATAACAGTGGGGCCCCTGAAGAGAAGTAAGGGGCATTGTGGGCCCAATAAAAACAAGACCTCTGAAGTGCGGTCCTGTGGTGTGGCTGGACATTTTGCAGTTACTTCGGTGACCAAGCGTTGGAGGCGAGCTGAGAACGACAAGGCTGGTATCGAACCGGAAACGACCAGATCGACCGGGACACAGGCTGGTGGCAGCGACAACGAGTCAACCCCAAACGCTGGTGGAAGAAAACTTACAGCTTCGCGCTGCAACTGGGAGTTGATAACGGGCCGACGACGCAGCGTCATATATTGAAGTCGCGACCAGTGGACGCCACATATTGGCGCTGGACTGCGACCGCGACTAGCTGTGGGTGTCCCAGTGTTAACAGGTGTATGGAAAGGCCACCATGCATGCTTGACGCCGCTGTCCGTAGAATGGATTACTTTCTCGGGTAATTTTGCAAATCGATAACCACAAGAAAACAACAGAAGGGACTGTAGAAGTAAAAGTGGATCCTCATCTTTAACTCATTGCAGATATGGACAAGGGAGGACTACTGATGGCGCTGATGCTGATTTTGACAGCAAATGTCTTGTGACACTATTTAGCTATGGTAATTGGCTAACTAATTAACCATAGAATTTAAAACAAGAAATACTGAGAACGGAAGAAAATATCCCGAAAGATATACCGTTCGATATTAAAAAGATTTTATTTTATTTCCGAAAGTTACTTTTCACAAGACAGTAGACCTGTAGAAAAGCCATATGTGAGATTTTGACAAATCGATTAATATTGTTGTAGAGAAACATGAAATTCGTAAAAAGCGAAGCATTGAGATATTGGGCAGACCGTATGGCGGTTATAAAAATTTCGGCCTGAGATGGTTATCGATACGGGGTAAAGAGGATCAATATTAATTATCTTCCAGAGATATTTTTCTTTCTTGAGTGCCGGCAAGGCAAAGCCATATGGTATTTTGGGGAATTTTGGCATGAGAAAAATTTATCCTGATACGGGGTGGAAAGGATTGTTATTATTTACTTTGCCAAAATGTCGCCGTCAAGCGCCGATACGTTGAGTAGCAATATGGTTATTATAAAATTTTCGCATGAGAAAAGATAGCGTGGAAGAATCGTGATTTGAGAGATAAGGAATTTAATTTCTCAAGAAGCCAAGGGTTCCAGTAAAAGCTAACTCATGAAGGGGCCAGATGGAAGACTTTAACAGTGATTGATGGAATTTGTAAAGGGTGCTGGTTAAGAAGACTGAGTGGCCAAAAGATTTAAGAGGTTTTAAGTGGCAATGTGGGAATCATAAAAATTTTGGCCGATGGGAAAAATAAGAATTTTGTAAACAAAAATTCTGGGTTATAATTTTAAGGAGGCCAGCTTAGCCACACCCGCACAACCGGGATGCCATTCGTCGAGTGGTAGCAATGGTGATAGACGGAGGTAATTTGATGAGAAGGATGGAGAAATTAACGACCACTGAAGGGATTGGTATGAGGTACCAATGTGAGAGAAGGAGGGGGATCTCCTCGACCGTGAGGAGATCCCCCCCCCAAAAAAAAAATGGAAAGTGATTAATTTTTTAAAAATGGGAAGTAATCAATTTTCCTGGCCTGACAACAAAGAGATTTCTTGTGGGAAATCGAGATTTGCCGAGAACCCCAGACCGCGTCTAACCCCTGCACCGGTTTTTGGTCGGTACCCATATAAACGAACGTCTTCGGGCCGTTCGACAGTCAGTAAGAGTTGAGTCTGAGACAGTCAGAGCTTGAGTAGAGTGTTGCCTCGCAGAAGCTGACCGACAGATTCCAAGACGTCCGACTTCGCCTATCCTACCAATAGCAAGTCATATGACGAACGAAGCCAAGCCAGCACCTAAAAACTAAACCAGTTGACTTAATATACCAACACTTGCTTAAGAAACGCAGAAGTGTCACACTCCATAGAAAACGGGCTGGGAGAAAAACTAAATTAGACCTAGTGGAAGGAAATAGTCTGAGTTGGGAAGAGAATAGGTGGGCTGTAATAGTTTGGCCAACCGTTGTAGATTATTAATCATATTACTGATAGTAGTAATTTGGTGGTGGCTGAAGAGACGAATGAATTTGTCACGCAGACGTGGTGAACTGGCTGGTAACTACCCGATCCAGGGATTCCATTAAGTGAGCTTCGTAAAAGTATATTCAATGTGAATGCGATTGAACTTACCGCGGAATTACAAGGAGAGTCGACCACTGTTGGAGAGAACTCACAATCGACTACACAAATCATCAAGTCCCCTATTAAAGCTAGGACGGACAGAAAGGATAACAAGTAAATCAGTAAAAAAAAAGTATTATTGTGATTATTATTGTTATTATATAACTTGACATGAAATTGAAAAGAAAGTTATTGTAAGATGTAATTATTATTTTTTTCTATTGGTTTGAATTGAAAAGGAAATGTAAACATTATAACTCTGATATAAGGGATTTGTTTTAATTAAGTATTAGTGTGCATAAGAATGGCGGAACATAATACAAAAAAAGAGCTGAAAGAGACTGTAATGTTTGAATCCATTTAATTGGACTGTACATTTCTTTTGAAATAATACCTGCATGCAGAAGGTATAACAGACAAATTGCATGAGTAGAATTAACTTGTGAAGTATTGGTGTCTAATACAAGTATGAGACAAAAGGATTAGGGGGAGATGTTTTTGAGTTGAAGTTGCCATTGGAGTTGCAGTTCGAGTAGCAGTGTGATATTATTTAGCTATGGTAATTGGCTAACTAATTAACCATAGAAATTAAAACAGGAAATACTTAAGGCGAAAAAGAGCTATCCCGAAAGATAGACTGATCGATGTTAAAAAAAAAAAGATTTTATTTTATTTACGAATAAGATACTTTTCACAAAAGAGAGTAAACCCGTGGAAAAAGACATATGCGAGGTTTTGTCAGGTTGATTAATGTGTTGCCGAGGGAGATGGGAGGAAAGGCAAATATTAAGATAACGGCCAGACCATATTGTGACACCATTTAGGGGACGAAAAGAAAAAAAAAAGAAGAGAAAGGAAAAGAGAGGCGAGACCTAAGTTTAGGTGATAACGGGAGGCCACCCACGAGAAATAACATTTGAAAATGTTATTTTGATAATAGAAGACAATGGTGAGGGTTCTTTCGGCCATTGTCTTGGGGCTGGCTGGCAGGGTCCAGGTTGATACAGTTTTTTTTGTTTTGTTTTAATAGATAAAGAATTAACTGTGTCTTTGTGGCAAACATTATCAGGAATGGTGAAATTCCCTGCGAGGAAATTTTAAAGATAAAGTCACCTACGAGAAGAGACATTTGAAAATGTTATTTTGATAGTCGAAAACAATGGTGGGAGTTCTGTCGGCCATTGTCATAAGTCTAAAGCTAACAAGGTCCAGGTTGATATCCATAATGTAAATACGGCTAAAACAATGAAATTGTTTTTTTGGCTGACCCAAACCCTTGATAATTGGCATTAATAGATCCCAGGTAACATTGAGGATGAGGGCTGTGATTAAGGAAGGAAGACAAAAAAAAAAGGGGAAAAAAAAATGATGACTTTTTTTTGTTTGAACAAGATATTTTTTTTTTAAGAAACAAAGCTAGTCTAGTCACGCCCACACTGTTGATCGACCATTGGTTGAATGCTAACCAGTCAGGCGGAGGTGATCATGTGACGCAAGGAGGCAGCCGCAGAGAGTTTAGGTATGAGGGATTACTACGAGGAAGTGGGGAGGACCATTGACGCCCCTCTGGGGCATGATGAGGTGTCCATATGAGAATACGAGAAGGTAGGAGTAAGAGAAGACTTCCAAAAATGGAAATAATAAATTTTTCCTGACCGAAAACAAAAGAAGGGGTTTATGGATTTAGACTTATCAAGGAACCTCAAACCCCGACGAGCCCACCCCCGGTTTTGAATCGGCGTCCATATAAGCAAATTCGCAGCGAGCAAAAATCAGTTTTGAGTTAGTTCTCAGTTGAGTTCGAGTGAGTTCCAGTTGAGAGCTCTGAAGCCCCGCTACTAAGAAGCTGACCAAGTTTCGCGCAACTTCCGAACACATCTTCAATCCTAGGACAATTTAATTTTGAAGGGCGACTTAGATCCATACCACCAAATAAGTTTTACGATTATCGCCTGAAGACACACCAAGAGCCAGTTTATTAGGGAACAGACAACTTAAGATGTTAAGACTCGCCTAAAAACCACGTGTCACAATGCATATAGCGGGTCGGGAGATAGACGCAGTCCTATGTATCCAGCAACCAGATATAAAGTATTGTTATCCTTTTTTTGATACCATTTTCGATTTATTATTTTATTTTCTTTTGCACGTACTTGTGCGATACCGGCCTCATTCGAACTCAAGCTTGCAGTACGGCCCCGACGCTGATTGATTTCGTCTGCCTAAGATCAATTCACAACGTGGGTAGGCAGACTGGAGATCAAAGTAGTTACTTCGGTAACCAGACGTTGGAAGTGAGTTGGGAACGACGAGGCTGATACCGAATCTAACCAGATTCCCATCCGAATCACTTAAAGGTTAGATCATCACAATTGGCACCGCGACCAGGATAAGACCCGGGATCAGCTGACGTCACAATTTGACGTAACAGTTGGATGTCACAATGGCAGTCATAAAAAATTTCGGTTGGAGACGATCACCGATACAGGCAGGGAGGATAAATGTTAATTATCTTTCCAAGATATCGTTTATTTTCCTTTTTATCAATGTGGCAATTATAAAATTTTGGCATTGTCTCGACATAGGTGAGAGGATTGTTATTATTTACCTTATCAACATGTCGCTTCAAACGCTGAATAGCAATATGGCGTTTGTAAAATTTAGGCATGAGACAGAAAATAGAGTGGAGAATTGAGATTTGGCAAGATAAAAATTTAATTTCTCAACAAGCCAAGGATTCCATTATAAAGCTATGTTCCTGAAGGGCCCAGATGGCAAACTTTGACAGTGATTGGAGTCGGTAGAGAGTGCTGGCTAAGTGGATAGAAATTTAACTGGCAATATGGTATTGGTAAAAAATTTGGCCGATGGGAAAAAGGAGAATTTTGTAAACAAAAATTCTAGATTATAATTTTAAGGAGGCCAGCTTAGCCACACCCCACATTGGTCGAATGGTAGCAATGGTGATAGGCAGAGGTGAATGGATGAGAAGGACGGAGAAGTTATTAATGCCCACTGAAGGGATTAGTATGAGATATCAATATGATAGAGAGGAAGAATCTAGGAAGATAGCTCTTCTCCGACCTTCTCTCACGGACGAGGGAGACCCCCCCACCCCGAAATGGAAAGTGATTAATTTTCCAAAAATGGGAAGTAATCAATTTTCCTGGCCTGATAACAGATTTCTTGTTGGGAATTGAGATTTACCGAGAGCCTAAGGCCACCGGGTTTTGGTTGGTACCAATATAAACGAACGTCCTCGGGTTGTTCAATTAGTTGGAGTTCTGAGTTGGAGTCGCAGTTGAGCTGGTTTTGGAGTTAGAGTCAGAGTTTAACCAGAGTGTTGCCTCGCAGAAGTTGACCGAGAGATTCCACGACGTCGCCTATCGTACCAATAGCAAGTTATACTGACGAACGAAGCTAATCCAGCACCTAAGAACAAAATCAGCTGACTAAGATACCAACTTGCTTGAAACGTAGAAGTGTCACATTTTGTAGAAAATGGGATGGGAGAAAAACACACTCCTATATATAATAGAAGGATAAAATTAATTTTTTATTTCTTAACATACTTGAACCTCTTGGGTTTTTCTTTTATTTATTTTTTTTCTTTGCGCTTGTGCGATACCACCTTCAGTCTGGACTCAGCTTACACTACGGCGCGACACCTGATTGATCTCGTCTACCTAGGATCAAAATCACAACGTGGGTAGGTTAGACTTGATATCGAAGCAGTTACTTTGGTAACCAGAAGTTGGAATTGAGCTGGGAACGACGGAGCTGGTGTCAAACCGGTTGCAGCTGGTGTGAAGGTGTTAGCATCGACCGACCATCCCACTTGGTACCCTGACCAAAGGAATCCGCCGAGTAGCGACGACGTGGATTCGACCTGGGACGGGCCAGTGTCACATATTGGTACCCTGACCAAGGGACTCCGATCGATCGGGACACAGGATGGTGGCAGCGACTAAGAGTCAACGCGTCGCGACTGGGAGTTGACCATGAGCCGACAGCTCAGTGTCACAAGAGAAAGGACTACTCCCACTATTTGAAACCAATCAGATTGACAATAATGTCTACCTTTTTCAAGAAGATGGAGCGCCATTTCATACGTGCAAAGTAGCAAAGGCCTGGAAGGAGTTGCAAGAAATCAAGTCACTGCCATGGGTTGCCCGAAATCCAATAGAGCACCTTGACGGAAGACTTCGACAGCACACAACTAAAATCACGTCAGTAGTAACTCTTAAAGAAACATTGCTAAAGGAGTGGCAAAATATGGCTCAGACGATTGTTGATAACTTGATCAAATCCATGAAAAATCGAATACAAGCACTGAAACTAGCAAATGGATGACAAACTCCATACTAGTTCCAAATACTGTTTATGTCGAATAGGGATTACGCAATTAAATTTTGAAATTGGATTTATTTCTCCTGGCTAAAAAATTTTCTTAGACCACTGTAAATGAGAAAAATAATCGGTGAAGTTTGTGCCCAGAGAATGTGTGCTTCGTCAGAATTATTAATATAAAATGTCAAAATAGTGTTTTTATGAACTAGAGAGTACCAATTGAGAAGAAGTGACTTAATTTAATCATGAAGGGAGAGACGTCAGTAATTAGGTTGTATTCTAAGTTTACCAACACCTCGGGGTTTTGTCGCTACAACTGCGTTTATTTAAGCGCGTGTCTGTGTGAAAACAGCCGAAGTCGAACTGGGTGAAGTGGGTTGACAAGCTGTTGAAGTCGAGAGAGATAGGCAGTGAGAGTGAAAGCGTCCACTTGCTGCTGTAATAAGGAAGTAATCTGCAATATCGGCGCAATACTGCCAGTGAGCCCCCCATATCTGAGAGTAGTTGCCGTAATTATTTCACTAAGAACAAAAAGGATGAACCCGAAAACTACTACTCTCCTTTCAGAATTATATGCAATATTTGTTTGTTTTTGTTTTGTTTTTTTTTTGTTTTTTTTTGTTTTTTTCTGGACTTTATTTCATATACACTACTTTCTTGTAAAAGAAGCATTATTCCTTTTGTACCAATTTCTTCTTTATATGCATATACATAAATTATTCTTTGGACTTATATTTGGTTTTTCTGCTTGGCCCGATTCTCGCCCCAACGAACTTGCAGGGAGACTAGCTGAATCTTCCGGGATCTACGATTTGTTAATTGCTCCCAAAGATAAAAAAAAAAAAAAATCACAACGTTGCTGGAAAGTGGAATCAAATTGACATTGTGAATAGGAGACTTTGACTGAACCTATAATACAGGACCAGGACAGGATCAACAGCCGGTCTGGTAGAGTACCTCGATCCAGTGGGGTCAGGTGTTACAATTTCATCTGTTATCAAATTTTAAACTTAATTTAAGAATATTTTATAGCATTTAAAATTTTTTTTATTTTTTCATAAAGCATCTTCAAACGTAACTAAAAGTCAATATTAGATAATTGTTGAAAATATAAATTAATTTGTAAAAATTACTAGGTAGTTAAAAACAAAAAAAAAAAAAAGCGTTCACTTAGAGTTCGTAAATTTGTATTAATTCTGGTCATCCATACTAGCTGTCATCATGTCGGAATTTATCAATACGTCAATAAAGATGAAAGAAAAACATGACCTGTCGTTAAGAAATACTAGTATATTAATTTTTTTATGCTATAACTACTGTTTATTTGGAGTCAGATTAATTTAACTTTAAATTTGCTAATTTTACTCAAATAACGCGCCACAAATGTTATTTTTGAAAAATTTTTATAACCAATAATTTTGTTTATTGTTCTTACAATTAAGAAAATGACCGCTTTTAAAATAATTTCTTAAATTGGCCAAAAAGTTGAGATTCCGATCTATATAATTTTTATTTGAAATACACCAGAATATATTACTTACTGGAAATAGTAAATTTAATCATTTAGCTTTCAATTAAAGCTATAATGAAATCTTCAAGAATGATTTTTCATTTTAAGAATTAATTTTAAACCTTAGGTAGCGATACTTTATACCGAATTAGTGGAGGTACCTAGTTTAACCAGCGAATTCGCGCGAACCTGTTCTTGGAATTTTATGAACTCAGCGAGCCCATTGCTAACTGCAACCCAACCAAAATAACTGCTAATTTTAGATTGTCTACAAATTGTAGTCACATAATCGGTTGGCAATATACATTCAGGGGACCAAATAAGGGTTAATACAAATTTCATGAAATGCTGAACTTGCTAGAGCTAGATTCTTGCAACATTCAAAAAATAGTTATTCCCTGGAAAGATGCAGAAGAAAAGTTGAATGGCTTCATTAAAAGTTTTCCTCACAACATTACCATTAATGATTTTCATGACTATGCGAAAAATGTCCTGAAAAAAAGCTTTCATAATCCTGTAATTCTTCAAATTGTACAAAGAGCGAAAATTATCAATACAATTACCTTCAGTTATTCCGAGTTTTTCAAGAACGAACATTATATACTGATGTAATAGATATGCATACACCTAGGTTCCCCCCTCACAGTAATATGATTGGTTGGTATCAGCCATAAATACAGACTGATGTGGAGGTACATGACGACGCCTATTGCTTACCACTACGACGAAGACCAGTCCATTACGGTTACTGCTAGATTGTCCTACTCGGTTAACAACCACTTTGCTACTTCGAACAAATATATCCCTTTCCGGGATATCAGTTGGCGACGAGATTCAAAACGACCTTACAAGTTAAAACAAAAAAAAAAAAAAAAATAAAGTTGACAACACTTACTAATGAAGAACGTTAAAAAGACTTGTTCGACGCTTACAGAAAGTATGTAATTTTCCCCTCATTTTTGTTTTAACGCTTATTAACGAGGAACGTTAGAAAACGAAAAACTGGTGCAACGCTTACAGAAAGTAAAAAATTGCCCTCCCTCTGGTTTGGACTTAAAAAAAATTTTCTCCATTTTATTTAGACAATAAAATTTTCTCTTGTGGATATGTTGGCAGACCGAAACAAATTGTGGAAGTAACTAAGGTGCTACAAGTCACTTTATGGCAACAATTCCAACAACAACAATTTATTCAGCAACAAGAAAGGTTTGAAAAGTTATTCAAACAACAGGCAAAAGACAATAAATCACTTTGGGAAGATGTATTATCTAGGACAACAAAAGAACCGGGTTCTAGATTTTTTTTCTGCTGAAGGAATTGTGACACTATTTAACTATGTTAATTGGCTAACTAATTAACCATAGAAAATAAAAACAGGAAAGGCTTAAGGCGAGAAATAGCTATATTGAAAGATAGACTGAGCGACGTTAAAAAGATTTTATTTTATTTATGAATGTGACACTATTTAGCTATAGTAATTGGCTAACTAATTAAGCATGGAAATTAAAAACGAGAAATACTTAAGGCGAGAAAGAGATATAACGAAAGACATACCGAACGACATTATTTTTTGTTAACAAAAGAAAAATGGGTAAAGATTTTTATTTTCATTTACGAAGAAAGATATTTCACAGAAGACAGAAAATTCGTAGGAGAAGCAGGTTTCAGATTCTGTCGGAGTTAATTAATGTCATAATAAGAGAGTGAAGTGCCAAGGGAAACAGAATACGGGTAAAAAATAACAATCTGACCACACGCGTAGCAATAATAAAAATTTCGATTCGGTCAGCTGCATGAAAGCAGAAATAATCAAAATTTGGTTATCTTAAAAAAAAAAAAAAAAAAAAAAAAAAAACGACGAAGAAGCCAGCCGTATGAACACAGACTTTGATATGGTCGATGTCATTGCTTGTTCGGGATGTCAGCTACAGACTTTCTGTCACCGAGAACGGGCATTTGGAAATACGATCAAATTAAGACACGAGAAAGACAAAGGGATTTAGTCTCCAAATGGAAATGGCCACACAGTTAAAAATTGACTGGCGGTAGTTAATGAGTCGGCGAAAAATCCGCTAATGAATTCCAGGTGACCCCAGGATAAGAAAAAATTTAATGACCATGTGTGGTCCATAAGAATTCTGGCCGATAGAAAGGAAAGAAAGAAAACGGAAGAGATTTTTTTTTCTTTGGGTGATAATTGTAAACTGATGCCAGTCTAGCCACCCCGACACTGCCAAGAGATCACTGGCTAAAGTGGTAGCATGGGTGATAGGCGGAGGTGAATAAATGAGAAAGAAGGGAAACTTGTTGACGCCTAATGAAGGGATTTGTATGAGATACCAATATGAGAAAGGAAGAGTTTAGAAGAATAATTCTCCTCCGACCTCTCCTCACAGAAGGGGGAGAACCCCTCTAAAACAGAAAGTAATTGACAAAGAGAATCCTTATTGAGGATTTGGAATTATCGAACCCAAACCACGACAGGCCCCAACCCGGTTTGGTCGATGTCCATATAAACGAACGTCCCCGGGCGTTCAGTCAGAGTAAGAGTTGGGTTGGAGATTGGAAACAGATCAACAGAGAGCTGTTGGGCTCGGAGACCAGCCTTGCAGGAGCTGACCGAAAGAATTCCACGCCTTCCAACTTAGACTTCTAATCAAAAGCAATTTTTTAATGAAGAACTACTTAGACTTACACCACCAAAGCAAGTTTTAATGAATATCGACTGAAGATACCAAAAAGCAGTTTATTAAAAAACAACTTAAGATACCATAACTCGCTTAAGAAACGCCAAAAAAGTGTCATGAATCCATAGAGCGGTCTGGGAGAAAGACGCACTCCTGTATTCAGCAGACAGATATAAAGATACTTGTTATGTCTCAACACATTTGAACCTCATGAGTTTGTTTCATTATTTTTCTTTTACATACACTTGTGCGGTATCACCTTTACCCCGGATTCAGCTTGCACTACGGCCAGACGCCTGAGCGATTTTGTTTACCTAAAATCAAATCACAACGTGGGTAGGTTAGACTAGAGATCAAAGCAGTTACTTCGGTAACCAGACGTTGGAGGCGAGCTGAGGACGACAAAGCTGATATCGAACCTAACCAGACATCGACTGCGACCAAGACAACCAGAGGGGTTAGTGTCACAAATGGTTCCATGGTAAACCAAGTTTTTACCCAAACCAGCCGAGGGTTAGATCATCATAAATGGTGCTGCAACCAACACAGGGTTAGAGTGTCACACGAAGAAAGATACTTTTCGCACGAGACAGAAAATCCGTAAGAAATAATATCATGGGAATGACGTGCCAATGGAAACAGAATTCAGAAAAGAAAAACAAAGCCGGCCGACACATGGCGGTCATAAAATATTAATTTGGGTTCCTGGGACCAACGAAGGGAAACTATCTGGTATGTGTTAGAATTCTGGCATGAGGAAGAAAATCGTATTATTACTTTTTCAAACTGTTGACGTCAGACACAGTGTCGTCGAAAATGGGCATCTGGTGATAAGAGGATTTTAAGGCATGAGAAAAATAAAGAATTTGATTCTCAGGTAAAATACGGACCTCCCAGTTAAAAGTTGACTTAGCAGAGAAGCCAGATGTCGGGTGTTGACAGTGATTGATGAGTAAATTTTGGCCAAGAAAGATGTAATAAGGATCATTTGGCAATCTGGGGTTTGTAAATGTTTTGGCCGAAGGAAAAAAGAAAAAAAGGATTTTGTAAACAAAATTCTGGATAATAATTTTAAGAGGGCCAGTCTAGCCACACCCACACTGCCAAGAGATCATTGGGCAAGTGGTAGCATGGGTGATAGGCGGAGGTGAATGTATGAGAAAGACGGAGAAGTTGTTAACACCCACTAAGGGAATTGGTTTGAGATACCATTGTGAGAGAGGAAGAGTCTAGGAGGATAACTCTCCTCAGACCTTCCCTCACGGACGAGGGAGAAAACCCCGAATTGGAAAGTAATTAATCTTCTAAAAATGGGAAGTAATTCATTTTCCTGGCCCCAGAACAAAGAGAATTCTTGTTGGGAATCGAGAATTATCGAGGAACCCAAACCACGTCAGACCCCACACCGGGTTTTGGTCGGTATCCATATAAACGAACGTCCCCGGGCAGTTTAGCAGTTGGTGTTCAGTTCTGGACAGAGTCAGAGTGTTGACCCGCAGAAGCTGACTGAGAAATTCCACGTCCTTTCGGCTTCGACTTCCTACCAAAAGCAAGTTATATTGACGAATGATTTAAGATACCAAAACTCGCTTAAACGCAAAAGTGTCACAAATCCATAGAAACGGGCCAGGAGAGAAACACACGCCTGTATATAACAGACGGATAAATTGTCATTTCTCAACATATTTGAACCTCTTGAGTTTTGTTTTATTGTTTCTTTTACTTACGCTTGTGCGATATCACCATCACCCCGGATTCAGCTTGCACTACGGCCCGACGCCGGATTGATTTCGTCTACCTAAGATCAAAGTCACAACGTGGGTAGGTTAGACTTGAGATCAAAGTATTTACTTCCGTAACCAGACGTTTGAAGTGAGCTGAAAACGACAAAGCTGGTATCGAGCCTGGAACGACCAAATCAACCGGGATATAGGCTGGTGTCAGTGACAAGGAGTCAACCCCAAACGCTGGGAGTTGACAACGGGCCAACAGCGCAGTGTCACATATTGGCGTCGCGACAAGAGGACGTTTCATATTGGCGCTGCGATCACTAGTGATGTCACAGAATTTAAAATTCACTTTCTGAATTTAAATACGACCCTGACAGTGGTTCAACGTTTCCGGCTTATTTTCGTAGGTTTGAAACAATATTTACGAAAAGATGCGAACAATGGTCCAACGAGGGAAAAAAAAAAAAAAAAAAAAAAAAAAAAAAAATCACTTTTGTTGCAGATGACCGAAATTTTGAAACGACACAGGAACTGTTTTGGATGAACCCCAGAGACATTAAACAACTCTGTGCCAACGCAAAAGAAAAAAACAATCGAAAAGCCTAACAAGTCATCATCTGCAGAAGGACTCACGAACTGCACACATATAAATATACATAATTATATATACAAAGAACCGAAGAAAACGCGACGAGAGAGAAGTCACAAGAGGACTCTGTAAGGTAAGCTATAATAATCCTTCCCCCTTTCGTAATCCCGGGTATTTTGCTGGCATTCTATCGGTTTGTCTCACTTCCTAATCTTATAAAACATCAAGTGTGTCAAATGCGTGAATAGTTGAGACAATTATGGAAAGAGCCTATATTCTCAGTGGATCGAGGGTTCCGATATTTTCAGGGAAAACGTCGGAATTTCCAACATGGACAGAAACATTGGAAAAGAAGGTCAGGATCTATCAATTATCATCGTAAGAACTGATAAACATAGCATATGTTTACTCAGATGATGTGGTTTTAGAACACATGGGTTTGTATTTAGATGATCACTCAGTAGATGAATGGTAAAACATACTGGAACAACTAAGGAACCACTATGGTAGTGGATGCTGCAAGGACGTTGCTCAAATTTAAACAAGAAGAAGGGGGGGAAACCCTTTCAGAATTAGCCAACCAGGTTTTAAGGCTGGCTAATGTTGCTTACAAAGACGCTGTCCAGCGAAAGGGAAACAGTAGAGACTCAATTAGCTGACTACTACACAGATGCACTGAGCAATCCATTTGTAAAGGAAGACACAGCCCAGGCCTCACCTGCTACATTAGCAGAGGCATTCGCAGTAGCACGAAAGAGTCTTAGGCTATATGAGATGCTAACAGTCGGTCGGGGTCGGGTACTTCAGTGTGACGGGTCGAACAGAGGAAACAGAAAAGCTCAGTGCTGACAATTATAGATACAGGGAAAGCGGTCAATCGGAACCCACCTTGACCAATATAGAACGGTCTTTTGGCGGTGCAAGTTAACTGTAGGGAATTGCAAGCACTAATAGACACGGGGGCTTCCATATCAATAATGAGGTTGAAGGAGTTCAAGACATAAGGACTAAAGAAACGAAGATTAGTGACCTCAGATTTAAAAAGATAGTCGAAGCTAATGGACAAGAAATCAAAATATCTGGCACGGCGTTGTTGTTTGTTAGAGTTGGAGAAGTAGCCATCCCGCAAAAGTTCTATGTGGCTCCTAGTCTTTGTAGGTGAATGATCTTCGGGGAGGGATTGGTCGAAGAGAATAAAGCAGAAATAAGCTTTAACCCAGCACTACTGAGAATAGAAAGGAGAAAAATACCACTCAGAGCTAAGAAGGATAATGAATTCACGGCGACGGAGGACCTCGTCATCGAAAGCTATGGCTTGCAGGGAGAAAAATTGGTCAGGTTTACCAGGTTTCTCAGGTAGAAAATTCCATGCTTCGTGGAAAGAGATTAGTTTAATGGAACAGGTAGTGAAGGGCAATATTAAAATAAGAAAACATTTTATTTTTTGTATGTACACTTATTTTTAGATACGCTGTAGTTTATTTTAAAATTAAAACTATGTATCCACGTATCAAAATATTAGTAGACGTGTTGTCTGCTAGTTTAATGATTTTTTTATCGCAGCTGTTTATTATCATCTGCTTCAGTGATAATCTTTTTTATATACTAGCGAGAAAAGGAAAGAAAGGGTAAATGATTTGTCTATTTTGCCCATATGTGACACTATTTAGGGTTGCGTGAAAAAAAAGAAAAGGCGAGAATTAAATTAGGTGATAAGGATCTATCACGAAAAGACGATGTTATTTTTCAAACAAGGAAAAGTGGTAAAGATGTTCTTTTCATTAGCGAAGAAAGTAAGGTCGCGGATCGGCCGCATTTGATTTATGTTACGGGGTGGCGAATAAGATATAGCCATCTGCCCATGGCAATAAGGAAAGTTTTAAATTGGCCGAGTGGCCTACGGGACAGAATGCTAAGAGATAAAAAATTAATTAGGTCATGCACTGACCGAAAAATGTCCGCTGGACCACCCGCAGAGTACCAGGAAGGAAAGATTAAAAACTTAAAAACCTGCGGAGGTATCAATTGAGAAAAAGCATCTGTTTTGTGTCGGAGCTGGTTATGATAAAAAGAAAAAATTATTTTATCGGGACGAATAATTGGCTGTGGCTATCGCCAGGTGACCACCCACTTGTTTGGCGAAGGTCTCCAGTGACGAATTCCAGGTGACATTCGGATAGAATTGAGATTAAGAGACCACACTACGGGTCGTATTGGTTTGTTGTCAGGCAGAAGAAAGAAAGGAAAAAAAAAAAAAAAAAGAAAAAAAAAGGAAGATAATTTTTTTTTTCTTTGAGCAAGATTTTTTAAACCGAGGCCAGTCTGGCCACACCCACACTGCTGGGCGTCCATTGGCTGAATGGTGGCGTGAGCGGTAGGCGAAGGTAATCATGTGAAGAAGGAGAGGAGGCCTGTTGACGCCCCCCCCCGAAGGGATCGGTGTGAGATGTCACTGTAAGAGAGAGAGAGGGGAAACCCGTTGACACCCTCTGAGGGTATAGGTGAGATACCAATATGAGAAAGGAAGAATTTGGGAGGTCGAAAGACTTCCAAAAATGGAAATTAATAATTCTTCCTAAACAAAAACAAAAAAAATACCTTAATGCGGACTTAGAATTATCAAGGATCCTCAAACCCCGACAGGCTCACCCCGGTTTTGGTCGGCGTCCATATAAGCAGAGTCGCAGCGAGTGGACGGAGTTCGCAGCTGAGTTGCTGAGCAGTTGGAGTTGCAGATGAGCTGTGAGCTCTGAAGACTCGCCTCGCAGAAAGCTGACTAAGATTCCACGCAATCACGAACTCAACTTCTAACCAAGAACAATTTATTTTTGAAGAACGACTTAGACTCACACCACCAAAACAAGTTTTACGAATATCGCCTGAAGATACACCAAGAACCAGTTTCTTAAAAGAACAATTTAAGATGTTAAGACTCGCCTAACAAACACAAAGTGTCACAAATCCATATAAGCGGGTTGGGAGGAAGACGCAGTCCTGTATTCAGAAACCAGATATAAAATATTGTTATCTTTTTTTTAACACATTTGAACTTTTCGAGTTGTTACTTTAATTTCTTTTATATATACTTGTGCGGTATTACCCTTGTTCGGACTCGACTTGCATTATGGTCCGGCGACTGATTGATTTCGTCTACCTAAGATCAAATCACAACGTGGGTAGGTTAGACTAGAAATCAAAACAGTTACCTCGGTAACCAGACGTTGGAGGCGAGCTGGGAACGACAAGGCTGATACCGAATCTAACCACGTTCCCATCCGAATCAGCAAAAGGTTAGAACGTCACACATATAAGGTCTTCTTGTGCGTGTGTATATTGACTTGTTTGGGTTCAGCCATGCTTTGGAGATGCTCATCAAAGAGCGAATTCGCACCTTTGGAGGATTATTTTTTTGGCAGCGCCTTGGAGTCTGGGTCTGGTCCTTTAGTCAGAAGACAGAGTGACGTTATCATCGCTTCTTCAAAGCACAGTTAGAGTCATTAACCTCTCCGTGAGTACTGTCACAGAATTGAGCGAAAGTTCTCTTCACGAAGAAAGCGGTTTTGTAACTTTCAAGGCAACTTTAGCGTTAGCCCAAATTATCCATTTTTAAATATCCGGCAGAGTAAACTAAAATTTTAAAGGGTTAAATTTAAAACTCGTTATTAAGACACTTAGTGGTCGCACGGAACATTAAAAAAAAACAAAAAAACCCAGCTCTGATAAAAAATGCTGGGGTATTCTTTTTGTTCCTCTAGTAAGTACAATAATCCTTTTATTTACATGTTTGATGTTAAATGGTTGGGAATAATCCAATAGGACTTAAACCTATTATTAGTGTAATAAAAGTACTATTCATTTATATCTACAATTGCTGATGTACAGATAATATTTGTGGAAAGAGTTTATCATGCTCTAGAAAAAAAAAAGTGAAGCCTGGGCTGTTGTATTGGACATCTCGAAAGCCTTTGACAGGGTCTAGCATTCAGGTCTTCTCCATAAGCTGAAAAGTTACGGTGTCTCCGTAGGCTTTTTGAACTGATCCAGTCTTTCCTATCAAATCCTGAAATGAAGGTTATCCTGAACGACCACTCATTTAGATTCTTTCGTACTAACGCAAATGTCCCCCCAGCGATCCATCCTTAGTGGTACTCTATTTTTAATTTTCATTAATGACCCTCCTGCTTTCAACTTAGTATAAACATTGACGACACAACAATTTCTTCCTGCATCGATAGTAAGTCAAAATGGCAGCCGATGTCCAAAGCGACCGTAGTTAACTAGGGCAAAAGATAGCTTGTTAATTTTAATGCCTCCAGAACTGATTTGAGATAAAATTTACTGGCGAGAAAATTAATGTTTAGGAAAAGAAAGGAATTTCTAAAAAAAAAAAAAAAAAAAAAAAAAAGTTTATCATTTTGAAATACCAGATCAATTTGTTTGGGGTTGACGTCACGCCTCCAAGGTGGGAGAAAATAAAGTGATAAATATGTAACGAGTTTTGAGGGGTGGTGAGAGTTAGATGAGATGAATATAAATCGAACGGTCGGTTGAAGCCAGCAGTAGCAGTTTGAGCAAAGAGAAATCAGAGGCCACGAGAGGCCAAAAGACAGCGCCTGAGCTAGGCGTTACCAGGAAGAAGTCACGTGGCCTGATGCTGAGAAGAATTGCTGATGTTGAGCCAGATAAGAAAATTGATGACGAGAAGTTCTGACGACCCAAAATTTCGTGTGAATGTTTAACACGCTCTAAGTTTTAGAAGCAAGAGATACAGTGTCACAACAGAGAGTCGAATGAGGAGGGTTAATTTTGTTGTATCAATGATTGTATAACCCCATTGAAAATTAACCCAGCGGACTTCATTGTTATTTGTTAAGCTATTTGTTTTCACCGGCGGAACCATTCTTGTCCTCTTTCATAGCACGGTTCCACCAACTCGATTCAGCGCTTAAATGCGGACGGAAATCCGATATTAACTGTGCTGTGATCAAAGAACACCACTTTGGCAGAACAGATGAATAAATGAAGCTGTCAACAGATAACCATCAGTTGACCGGCGCCAGTACTGACCAGCATGGGAAGGATCCTGGATCAAGCGGGGCCGTGTCGGCTGTGTTATAATGGTACCTAGAATTTTTTGAATTTAACTGCACCATTACATTGGAGTCGAGATGTCTTAAATTTATAGCTGAGCTGGCTAGATGTAACTGTAAATTTTATGCTAACAGTTTCTTCTCTCGCACTTCTGGTTTAGGGAACTCCCCTCTGGCTCCATATTTTCCAGCTAATTTTAATCTGCAAAAATCTAAATGCAATGTTAATCGCTATCTACTGTCGACCCGATTACTCACTTCTCTTTCTGCTCATCATTAATGTTTTTGTTCCTAATTCTTGTGGCATCACAGCCTTGTTTAGGGTGATTCAGATTAAAAAAAGTATTGCAAGTTTCTCTTTCTTATTTTTATAAACATCGAACTCTTGTCATCTGTTAATCTTCATATCGAACTACTTGTCGCTTGTTCTTGAACGGGTGAATTTCTTGATAATACACTATCAAGTCGCCCCCCGCCACTTTTTGTGTCTAGTATTATCGTCCGTAAACGTTTAAGACTGCAGGTGCGAGAGAAGAAACTGTTAGCATAAAATTTACAGCTACATCTATCCAGCTCAGCTGTCAACTCCCAATTTAATATCTTTCGATATTTTGCACTTATAGAGGCGGTAATTTTGTTTAACGAAATTGCATTGTACTTTTGATTGTGAAGGAAATATTTTGTCGATCGTTATTTAGAAAAAAGGCGTTATTATTTTTTTTATTTCGTCTACAATTAGCTATTGTATGAAATGGAGGAAAACTTTGATATTGTTGTTTCTCTTGCAAAGAAGCGCAGTTGTTTAAAGTTGAATATAGTGTTAATGTTAAATATTCTAAAATATAAACATAAGGCGTCTAAAATTTATTTCAATGTCCTGAGTGAATTTGGTAACGCTTGGTTTGAGCTTGTAAAAAATAGACGAGCAGATTTTAGAAGTTTTTGAGACTGATATAGCAGAAAACACTATAGGTCTGAAATTCTGACTGCTGTAGAATTCAACTTAGACGTCATAGCAGAGTTAATAATACGAGAGAGAAATTTAATATCTCTGGCAGTCTTCAGACGGATGGCTGTATTTAGAATTGTTGTACAGCTCAACAAAGCACGAATTTCGGACCAGCTATTCCTACGCTAAAATGTTAGTGGAAATGCGAATGAAAATGATAAATTCACTTGTAAGAATCTTACTGCTCAATTCGAAAACTGTGTTATTGGTATACATTCAAAATCTCTATGCCTTCAGTATCTAAAGAGTAATCTTTCTAACTATGCATTCAGCATTTATCCATTAGTGATGATGTGACACTGTCCAACTTGGAAACGAAGAACAGTGTCACAAAATTAGACTACGGGGGAATGGTCGTTAGCCTGCATGTTTGTAGATTCTTATACAAAAAAGTGTTCCTGTATAAACCTTAATTATATTAACCTTGTTGATTTACACAACTTTTTTTTTTTTTTTTGGTCTTATAACATCTTCCTGTCTGAACGACACCTACCCGGCAATATCTGGCGACGATTCTATCCTTGCCTGCCTTGTGATCAAAACAAACACAACGTGGGACGGGGAGAGGTTTGGATCAAAGTGACCAACTTCACGGTTAGCCACGGGACTGAAGACAGGACGGCACGCCCCACCGCGTTATAAGGAGAATTACGACAATCCGGATACTCAAAAATGAGTTTGTGGACAGCAAATTCATCATTAATGAGATTTTTAAATAGATATGGGAGAAAAGGCCATCTCTGGATGCTGATCTTGTGACAGTCTAACAGTACTTAACCGAAATTAAGGCGAAACTCCACGAATTAAAGACTTCCTTTTGTGAGACTGGTACTAGGAAATTAAGATTAAAAGGGTTCATGTGAGAACCCCGTATAAAATTGGAGAACTGAAAAGGTTGAAAACGTTCAAAAAGAAAACGTAAATGTGAAAACAAAGCGAAGAAAAAAAAGGGAAATGTTTTTTTAATTTCTGAGAATGTTAAGTCCATGTTGAAAATATAAACTGAAGAAAGTAAATAAGCTGGAAAGTAAAACAGCCCAAAAATATTCTTGCCGTTTTTTAAATAAATTTCGAAGGCGCAGAAAGTTGATTATCAAGACAGATTGTTGTTTTGAATAATTGACTGTTTTCGTATTTGAAGGTCATTGATGGCCGGGGAGAGAATAAAGAGAGCAAAGCTGAAAGAATTTGTAAAGCCAAATTTTGTAAATATACTGGGAAGGAAATTATCTGGAGTGTATTGGGAAATCGACAAAGAGAATTCATCGAATTTGACAAAAGAAAGAATTCTTTACTGATTTGAAACAAATTTTTAAGCACAAGTTTGTTTACGGAAAAATTATTGCTTGATAAAACGGCTGATTGTCAAGGAATGTGGGGACAAAGTTTGTTTTGAAATAGCTGAATGCCTTGTTTGAGGGTTGGTATCATGTCTCCGGAGTTGGAGAAAATAATGAATATGTAATGAGCTTTGAAGGGTTGTAAGAGTTTGGCGAGATGCATATAAACCGAACGCATAGTTGAAGCGAGGATTTGCCACTGGAGAAGGCTGAGACGAATCAACAGCGGCTGTAGAAGCTGGTGTACCCTACGTAACCTGCTGCCGAGATTCCCAACTTAATTCCGTGTGCATGTTTTAATTAGCTCCAAGTTTTAGAAGCAAGATAGTTTAAAGGGATGAGTTGATTTTGTTGTGTCAATGATTATATAAAACAATTGAAAATTAACCCAGCGGGCTTCTTCGTTATTTGTTATGATATTTGTATTTTCACCGGTGAAAGCATTCTGTCCTTTTTCATAGCGCGGTTCTGACAACTCGATTCAGCGCTTAAAGTACGGACGAAAATTCGTTCTTCACGACACTGTGAAGAAAGAACAATGTGGGCAGAACAGATAAAGCAATGAAGCGGTAAACAAACCAGGATCGAACCGGGCCAGCCGTATTGTACTATTATAGCTCGTTATTTGGCGTGTCCGGTTGTGAATGTGAACTTCGTTTTGGAACCCAAGTCTGAATATTTGGATCCATTCATGGATAGTTCTGAAGGATCCAGTGTAGAAAGAAAAATAGAAAAAAATGTTTAGTTTGGAGTCACTGGGTTTACATAATTGTGACGGCTTACATGGCGAAATTTGTGACGACGTTCTCCGCTCGTCTGTCGTTCACTGCGCCTGTGATGACATCCGAAGTATCTGCATATACACCCAACTTTGCTATGCTCAAAGATTTATCTACTTGGCTGTGATTGTATTCAACAAAAAATAACGACAATTGATTTTCAAGACTCTTGTTGCGAAATAGCCACAATACAAATTTTCACTTAGCATTTCACCCATAGGAAAGATAGCTGGCTGTCTCCTTAGCTGTAATTGGTCCCTTCTTACCTGGCTGCTGGGCAGCTACACACTGACTGGTCACCCACCTACTTCTCTAACTGCTGGACCCCTTTCTCCTGGACTTCCTACCTTTCTTTGGTTTATATGGATAATGGTTGGGGTCCCACCCAATATCCATCCACTTGTATTCCGAGAGGTTTGAGAATACCCATTCAGCTATTTGGGCGGTCAACTTCTTCAAAGAATTAATTTTATGATTATCTAAAATCATTAACAACCTTTTATGTTTACTAATTCAATGGCAGGCTGGAGACAGAATACTCAAAAAAACTGACACTTAAGTTGACTAAAGGTGGACTGGAGACGAAATTCCAATGAAACTCATATAACTAAGTGAACTTAAAAGAAAAGAAATTTACCTATTTATCTTCTAAAGATTTGTGAGAAAACAATAACCGAATAAGTAATTCTGACAAGGAAAAATAGAGCATTTCAAAAATTCTACTGACACCTGATTGATTTCGGCTACCTAAGATCAAATCACAACGTGGGTAGGTTAGACTAGAAATCAAAGCAGTTTCTTCGGTAACCAGACGTTGGAAGAATCTAACCAGATTTACATCCGAACCAGCCAAGGGTTAGATCGTCACAGGATAGCACAGGAGCAGGACCAGGGTGACGTCACATTATGCTTACCAATTACAATTAAGGGGAGGATACTTTTGACAGATAACTATCTTGGGATAACGTTATCCCTGAAGAACACAAACACTTGTTCTATTTTAGCCAAAGATTTATTGCAATTAAATATGATTAAATTTCCTAGAAAATACTGTGACACTAATTAGCTTTCAGTTGAGTTAAGTTCGAGTCCGAGTTCCAGTTGGGAGCTCTGAAGACCCACCACGCATTAGCTGACCAAGATTCGCGCAATTCCGAACTCATCTTCTAACTAAGAACAATTTATTTTTGAAGAACGACTTAGACTCATACCACCAAAACAAGTTTTACGAATATCGCCTGAAGACACACCAAGAACCAGTTTCTTAAAGAACAGACAACTTAAGATGTTAAGACTCGCCTAACAAAAACAACGTGTCACGAATCCATACAGCGGGTTTGGGAAATAGACGCAGTCCTGTATCCAGCAACCAGATATAAAATATTGTTATCCTTTTTTTTAACACATTTGAACTTTTCGAGTTATTTTCTTTTCTTTTACATCTACTTGTGTGATATCACCCTTATTCGAACTCGGTTTACATTACGGCCCAGCGACTGATTGATTTCGTCTGCCTATGATCAATTCACAAAGCAGTTACTTCGGTAACCAGACGTTGGAAGTGAGCTGGGAGCGACGAGGCTGATATCGAATTTAACCAGGATTCCCATCCGAATCACCAAAAGGTTAGAACGTCACGTTTGGGTGCCGCGACCAATACCAAGCCAGTTGGTCGTCACAGGACAGGATAGCACGACTGACGCAGACAGGCGGACGTCACGTTTTGGCGCAGCGACACAGGGGGACGTCACATACCTTTAACGATTCATTAACTGCCAACTTGTATTTTGCGACTCTTCTAAAAAGGCGTATAGATTTGGTGTGTATGCAGTTCAAGCTGGTACTAGTAGATTAATTTTTGCGAAGGCTAAGATGGCTTCTACTGTCTAAAGATATTTACCTAATTTGGAGCTACTAGCAGTTTTCCTAGCTATCAAATGTAGAAATAATATACTTGAAGTATTTGTGACACTATTTAAGTGTCACTGGTAGTAGTTGGAAGGAATGTGGCATAGAATTAAGAAAAAGGTTCATGTGAGAACCCTAGGTAGAATTGCTGTATTAGGACTGTAATGTGGAAATTATTGAAGTGATAACATTGCAATACGAGGTCGGGAAATGATTATGAAGCATTAGTTCTCTGACAGCGCAAAAAATTATTTAAAAACCAAAATATAAAATAGAAATTTGAAATTGGTTGTTTTGAAAAATAAGATTTCATAGTTTTTTGCTAGACTTGGATAAATTCCTTTTTTAGCCGATTTGAAATTGTTTTTGATAAGAACAGCCGATCGACACGGGCAATATTTGGGTCGTTTGAAAATGTAAACAATTGGTGATTGTTTTGAAGATGGATAAAAGGATTTGTCGAAGCGAAGAAATTGTTTGGAGAAAAGGAAGAATTTCTAAAAGCAGAGTAAATTCTTGGCTAATGTGTAATAAATTTTTATATACAAAAACTAATTCGAAAACAAAAATTGTGGAGTAACAAAAGCATGTAAAAAAAGTTATGTTTTAAATAGTTGACCCATTATTGAAAGTCAGGTGTTGTCAATCCAAGGTTGAGGAAAATGAATATTAATAATCTGGAGGCGTGGTCAGAGTTATGCGAGATGCATATAAACCGTACGCTACTTGAAGGCGAAGAGTTGAAGCAGTCTCAATTGAGCGAGAAGAGAATTGCCGAGCAGAGTATTGCTGACGTGGAGAATTGAGGACTCAAAGTTCTGACAACCTAACATCTTGTGTGATTGTTTAGCCCTTACAAGTGCAGAACAGAAGATTCCTTGTCACTAGATTCCACACGAAGAGTTAATTTTGTGTATCGCCAATTATATAAAACCATTGAAAATTAACCCAGCGACTTTCTTCGTGATTTATTATAATTTGCATTCCACCATCGGAGGTATCGTTGTCCTTTGGTTTCATAGCACGGTTCCGCCAACTCGATTCAGCGTTTCAGGCAAAAGTTCGATCTTCACTACACTGTGATCAATCAATCAATCACAACGTGGGACCGAGTAGATGAAGAAATGAAAATGTCAATAGATAACCATCAGTAGACTGGCGCCAGTACTGACCAGCGTGGGGAAGATCCTGGATCGAGTCGGGTCGACCGTGTTATATATTTAGTAAGTTCCGATTTGCGGAAACTATTATAGCTGTGGGTGCTCAGGTGGTGTTTTCATGGTTATTATCTGATGTTAACAACAGAAAAACTAAAAAATACTAAGTGGATATCAAGAAATTAAGAAAATCGAAATAAATTGACCTACAACCGTATACACCCTCTAATTGAGGGAATTAGGAACAGGAATTAGGAAAAACTGAGACAACAGAGGAAGAGATAACTCAAAATTATCAAGGCTCAGGCAGGGATGGATATCTTGCAGACGCTGAGGGAGGGAATTGTAACTCTGGGGAATCAGCAGGAAGATCTGGGCATGTATTTAGAGGAGCTAAAATTTTTGCAGCATAGAGATGAGAGCAGTGCTGTCAATAGTAGGAAAAGCCATTAATGTGCTTTTTGGGACAGTGACAGAAGTAGACCTGAAATCAATAAAACGAAAAGTCATTGCCTTGGATAAGGTGCCAAAAAGTCCTCACATAGGAAGCCAGGGACAGTTTGGCAATCATGAACGTGACCAGGGTATATCTAGCAAGGAATGGGCAGGCTATAAACTGGCTTATAGAAAATCTGAAGGCCGTAGTGCAATATCTGAAGAAAGTGATTAAATTTGTGTCAGCAAGGCTGCAAATACTAGATAATTTTGTAGAGCAGTTCCTGCAGCTGTTGTTGATAGTTGATCAGCTTCACTAAGAATGTCGATCACTTATTGTCAGTAGAGTATGTGGCAGCTCAATTGGATATGTTCTCACTTGGTCACTTATAACTAAGTATAGTGACCCAAACTCAACTAAGAGGCATTTTACTGGCCATTAAAGAGACCCTGAAACTGAACTGTCGGGCTACTATAGTTACCTGGGTTGAGTTGCGTGGCCTTGGTGGAGAATGATAAACTGCTGGCGTCGGTATCTGTCCAACTTTTGAAAGAGAAAGTACCTTTAAGGTCTTCCAGGCCTTCAACCTTCTCATCCCCTTTCTTTAAAAGGGACCAAAGGTTTGGAGCAATTACTCACTCCATTTGTCGGTTTAAACGAAAAGTTTTTGTTTGTCCTTTAGTCTAGAAACTTTAACAACGTGGACACAGCAATTCCCTAGATACAAACAAAAAAAAGGGACGTTCAAGTTTCCTGTTTTTATTTGGAACTGTGCTTGGAAAAATAAAAATAAAAAAGACATTTCTAATTCTTTTTTTTTTTTTTTTTTTTGGAAAGGTTAAAAAGGAAAAAAATAAATAAATAAAAAAACTTCCCTTGCATCTGATTCGATTGAAGCAAGGGTTTTTCTGGCACATGAAATAATGTCATTGTTTTTGTTTTCCATTACTGTAATGTTTCTGGACCCTTACTATTCCGTGTCTGTGTGTGTGTGTGCTATATTTTTTTTACTTGTGTTTTGCATATCATTTCCTGTAATTCTATTTTTCAATTTATAAAGGATTTATAAATGACAAGAATTAGTGGAGGAAGGTCTATGTAAAACTGTGTGGCTGGCTTCAATGAGACTTATTGACTGAAATAGTGAGGTTACCTACTCAATCGAGGTAAAATTGTATAAATGACTTAATTTAAGTGAAGCTGAGTAAATTATACTTTTGTCTATTTTAATCTACACGTGCGCAGATAGTACAAAGATGTTCCATTGTTTAGGTAGTGTGATCACAGACATAAAACACATGTCCGTACAGAAAGTGTCGTCAGGCAAGTGCAGTGTATCTGTCGGTAGTCACATCGAGTCACAGGGATAACCCTGTGGCTCGATGTGGCAACCGACAGACACCTCCACCCTTACTGAAACTACTGTTGGAAAAATATAAGTGGATTATTCCTGCAAACACTGGCTGTTATCATCTTCGGCGTGTCTAGGTGAATCTTTCCCCGATTTCATCCCCTTGTGAGCATACTCCGACCACGGCACCTTGGCCAACACAGACAAGCCATCTTAAAAAAAAAAAAAAAAAAAAAAAAAAAAGACCACAACGTGGGGCCGATTGCTTGTTTAGCGAATCTGTCGAATCCTGATGATGAATGTAAAACTGCCATCTTGACAGAACAGCGTTTATATGAATATAGATACATGCCTTTTGTGCTGCGGAATGCCGTAACTACATCCCAAAAGATTTTTCTGGGACTTTGAGTGTACATCGATGATATTCTAATATATTCCTATGCTGAGGATTCTCAATCTAAACATCTGGACCAAGTATTTCGGAAACTAAGTGAGTACAATCTTAAAATTTCAATTTCAAAATGTATTTTCGGTGCTACAGAACTCGACTACTTGGGATTTAATATTTCGAAGAAAAGAAAAAGCAAAGCTAATAAGCTTCAGGTCCCGAACAATTTTCTTCCTCCCAATGATATAAAAACATTGCGAAGATTTATTGGAATGAAGAACAATTGAAAGACAGTTTGAAACCTTACTACACAAGTAAAAAAACAAGTTATAATGTTCCACATGTCACTACTGTTTCCAAAACGTTTTTATTGCAAAACCTCACAAAATCAGTATATAATAGTTTGCACGCATCATCATATGCAGAAATATCAGCCACCTTAAGCTTATTAAAATGTAGGCATTATTGGCCACGAATAGACAAATCAAAGAATTCTACAAAGAGTGTCAAAATTGGCAGCAAGCAAAAATGACTAAATATACTAAGGGTGACATACACCCTTTCGGGCTACTTTTTAATCGCTTTCAGACAGTACATATGCTCATCGTACCAGTAAAAACCTAACACCCCTATTTTTTGCCATATCGGTATCCATTAACCATGATTGACAGAGATATTAGATGGATAGAGGCGGCCCCTCTAACTGCACAAAACGTTTCTACTGCATTCATTAACACATAGATATCTATTTTATTTATTCGGAGCACCCTTATATATCATCACGGATAGAGGTAGCTCGAGTTGTTTCTAGAGCTATCAAATATCATAAGCTTTCATAGACTAAGAACAACTTCGTACCATCCTCAGAGGAACGGATGGATTGAACGCGCACACAGAACGCTATAAACAGTGATAACTTTAAGGAAGAAATCATGGCTATCAGACCTACCAATTGTACTCTTATATATCAGAATTATACCCAACGAATTAACCAACTTACTATCCATGACACAATAAACCCATGTGATAAGAGTGATGATGAAGCATCAAACCTGACAACAGTAGACCTTGGTGAGGATCTTACATTCATCATCAAAACCCTATAACCCGAAGGACAAACATCTGTAAACTCAAAAAGCTTAGGACTGACAGAGTTCGGAAATCTCTGAAAGCACCTTACACAGGTCCATATAAAGTAGTGTGACGAATGCAGATAGCCCAAACACGCATATATTAAGGTTCTGACAACAGAAGCGGTCACGTGGGAGTCTCGAGACATTTTGGGAAAGCAAGTCAAGAGGTTGACTGACCCAATTACCCGTAGCAACAGACGTCTAGACAGAAGCTAGACAGGGGACTGACGTAAGGTCATGAAGCAGCTGGAACTGGAATTCGCGCCAAAACGCAGGACATGTGGGAATTAGAAAATTACTTGGAAGTCAGTTGCTGTCTTGTCTTTGAAGGAGCAAGACTCGAAATCGAAGCGCTGAACGGAAAGATGAGACTCATTTTGATAATGATGGAACTTGTCCGATTCATCCCAAGCAACTCCGGATAAGAGATATAAGGATATGTATTTCTGGTCGTTATCTCCAAATTGAAGATAAATCGAGTTATTTATCACAGAAGGCGCAAGGAAGTTTGTTAGCTGAGAATACAGCCTGCGTTTGAAGAAATAAAAGAGAAAACCAGAGAGAAGAAAGTATATATCTCTGTTACAAGCTGAATTGTGTAAAGAAGAAGAAAGAGAAAACCAGAGATGAGGAAGAAAGTGTATATCCCTGTTGCAGTTGAACCTTGTTTGAAGCTGAACTGTCTACAGAAGAAAAAATAAAGAAAAAAGAAAACCAGAGAGAGGAAGAAAGTGTATATCTCTGTTGCAGCCGGACCGGGTGTGAAATTGGATTTGTGTAAAGAAAAAGAAAGAAAAGAGGAAACGTGAGAGAGAAAAGAAAGGAAAGGACAATGAGTAAAAGAGAACTGAATATAAAGATAAGTAACTATATGTTTTGGATTCGTGTTAGAAAGATATACATGCATCCATAAACTTTATGTTCTCACATGTCAAAATAGAAATATGTAAATCCTATCCGATGTCTTTTGGTTATGCGTTGATTTCTGCATTCGTGGTTATTCATACTTATTTTTTTATCCGTTCGGGTTCAGTCGAATCCACTTGGATTTAGGCATATTTTGGTATCCCAACATAAGTCTTGAGATCTGGTCGTCCGATGTTTTACTCATGCTTATATTTTTCTTTTATTTTAATATTTTGTATATATGTACATATTAAAATTCTTATACTAAAATTCATTACGCCTTATCGTTCATCCTTGAATTGTGGATCAGCATTCGTGTTGAAACCGAAGCAAACCTGGGAAAAAATTACTGTTCGATTATCCTAATTGAACAGTGTTCTTTAAAATATTTTTGTTTACTAATTGTCCATTTGTCATGGGAGAGATAGCCCGTATCTCTCCACAGATGTGATAATGTATATATCTTCTGGTCGGCGTATGATCGCATTATAAGCCATTCGTCGACTAGGGAATATGACAGTAGTTAACCGCAATAATAAGTACTTCACTCTTAGAAGTGCAGATGTGAAGCAGTATTTCTATAGGCAGATCGAAACCAGCAGTTGTCTCAGAAATGGTAAAAATACCTAATATTGATAAAGCAATACCAGCACGAGGAGATACCTGATATCGATATCACTATGGATAAAAGAGAGAGAAAAAACACGAGATCAAATCTGGCAGATCGATTACTCGGAAAACAGACAGTACATACCACTACTATTAATGTACTAACGGACCCAGTCAAATCTGGGAAAGGAAGTGACGTAGTGAGTGCGAAATAACTACCTTCATCCACTCCGTTCAAATTCAGAGAACTGAGGAAGAAGGAAAGAAATTTGTGAGCTTATGTGAAATTTTGTTTTGACCAACGAAAAACTTGCCTTCATAGAAATTAGTTTGTGAGCCAAGAAAAAAGAAAGTGGTGAGCATTCGCGAAATTCTTTTTGAAATAAAATTAAAAAAATTAATGAGAGTATCTGAAGTCATGTGAAAGGTTCCGTTTCAGTTCCTCGCGACCAGCACTGGAGTACTCGCCAGTGTAAAATTACTCGGCCTCTAACCAGCACGGGACACTTCAAAGAATTTTCTCTCAATAATCCAAGAAAGTTAAGCATTTCAAACTATCTTTCTTCGTCTACTTTTGAACATATCCAAACCATATCCCTTTAGTGGGCAACGAATACTCTTTCCTTTGTCTTAAACATTTTTTAATATTATTTTGTGTCAGATCATTTAATCTGTTCCATTCAAGGCAATATGCTAAAACTATGGACTTTAAGAATTCTGATTTATTTTCCTGAAACTAGCTACTGACACTAGTTAAATCGTGTAAATTTGTGAATAAATTCCTTATCTTGTTTTGTTAAAATTACCAGTATGTTTTCTAGTCTTTATCATCCTTCATTAATCTTCTATGGTGTGGGCAAATCAACTGTTATTTTAACTCCTAAGCCCCGTGCCACTATAGAAACATACAGAATCGAAAGAGAAAAAATAGAAGCAAACAGAATAAAGAGAAACGTACAGAATATAAAAAAAGAGAGGAAAATAATGAGAATAGAAAGGCAAACAGAGAGAAGAGAAACGGGCAGAAGACAATGAGAAACGGACAGAAAAGAAAACAGAGAGAAGAGAAGCAAACAGAGAGAAGAGAAGCAAACAAAATAGAAAGAGAAACAGAGTATAACAGGGTAACGATCCTGAAATCGACGTTTCATAAGCAGGAGTGTAAAAATGGCTTTTTTGTGCGTTAAAATTTAAATCATGGTTTAACATGGTTTGAAAAATTTAACTGACATCAGGAGGATGCGAACTCTAAACTAGAAATTGGAAGAAGGAAATGAGAAGTAAGGTTGATAGCTAATAGAATAAGATTAATGTATTTTCAAAAAGATAGATAAGTGGCAGTTGGATATCTCTTTTTTTATGAACTCTACCTGGGTGGTTACAGGTCTGTTTGAAAACGGTTAGTACAAGGTTTTGAAAATTGATAAGGGCGAAATTAATTTAAAGCTGAAGGCGAGAAAGAAACTAGATGTCCCTTTTCTGTGACAATCGCCTGCAATTTTTATAATTATTATTTTTTGTTTCTGGCGAGGAATCTTTCACTAGTAAGAAAGCCAGCTAGTCAATATACCGGAATATGGAGATGTGAGCTATGTGTATCATGAATTGTCATTTTCTGGTGCATGGATACGTAAAGTGAATTAATTAATCATTGTAATCGGGACAGGTTTCCCTATATAAGCCTAAGAGCATTTCGCCTGGCAATCATTTTCCGTGAGGGGAGGAAGCGGACCAAGTTCGAATACACCCACGTTTCTTCGAACACACAGGCGTTATTTCGTAGAAGTTAAATTCTGCAGACATTTTTTATCTTCAAATTAAATTTTGTGAAGTTTAAAGAAGGCGTTTGATTCGGTTATCAAAGAAATGCCCCTCCCCCACCAACTCAAACCGACCATTAACTTCTCGACCGTAACCAGCGAAGGTTTACCACACTCTGCAGGAGATCGATTTTTATTGATTTTTCTCTAGGGACACAACAACAGAATTTGAGTCAAACTATCGACGATCGTCGTCAACAGACAGGTAGAATAAGGAAAGGCTTAATTTCTGTTCAAGTGAATCGAGACAAATCTACTGACCTTGTTGTCACTTGTTCCCGGGCATGAGGTAATCGGCTGATATTGACGAATTACCCGATCCACCCAGTTATATCGAGTGCAGCAAACCAACCAATTGTAACTGATTACTGTGACAAGGAGTTGAATACACCCCAGCAATCGTTTATATGTAGTGCCAGTAGGCTAGGATAAGACCCTATCAAGTCGAGGACATCAGGAAAGGCCCTTAGCTAACCTATTATAATTCTTTTTCTTTTTATGTACCATGTCTTTTCATGGCATAGGCGATCATGGCTCTCCACCTCCCTCTATCTCTTGCAGCTCTCAGCAAATTCCTTCTCTCTGCTTCCTCACCCCGACCACGTTCTGTCATCCACCTGCTCAAGCTCGTCAGGTATGTCACGCACTGCTTTCTCTTATCTCTCTTTCCCTCTGTTCGACCCGTGAGTATCAGATTCTCCAGACCTCCTTCCTCATTGTGTGTCCCAGAAACTCCAGCTACGTCTTTCTGATGTTATAATAGAACTTAAAAACGGAAGAAGAGAAACGGGCAGGGGAGAAAGGGAAACGGTAAAAAGGGAAAGAGATAACAGAAAGGCAAACGGAGAGAGAAAAACAGACAGAATAACATGGCAAAGGGAGAGAAGTCAAAAGAACAGAGATGAGAAATGAACAGAATGTGACGGTAAACGGAAAAAAAAAAAAAAAAAGGAGGTAAAAATAGCAAGGGAAACGGGAGAGGAGAGAAACGAACAGAATAGAAAGGGAAACGGGAGAGGAGAGAAACGAACAGAATAGAAAGGGAAACGGGAGAGGAGAGAAACGAACAGAATAGAAAGGGAAACGGGAGAGGAGAGAAACGAACAGAATAGAAAGGGAAACGGGAGAGGAGAGAAACGAACAGAATAGAAAGGGAAACGGGAGAGGAGAGAAACGAACAGAATAGAATGGGAAACGGGAGAGGAGAGAAACGAACAGAATAGAAAGGGAAACGGGAGAGGAGAGAAACGAACAGAATAGAAAGGGAAACGGGAGAGGAGAGAAACGAACAGAATAGAAAGGGAAACGGGAGAGGAGAGAAACGAACAGAATAGAAAGGGAAACGGGAGAGGAGAGAAACGAACAGAATAGGACAAAAAGAGAGAAGAGGGAGTGAACAAGAAACGGAAACAGTAGACACTAAGACAAGAGGGAGAGAAAGGCAAGCTTAGAGAAAGCGAGACGCAGGAGGAGGCGGCAAAATGGAGAAAGCGAGACGCAGGAGGAGGCGGCAAAATGGAGAAAGCGAGACGCAGGAGGAGGCTAAATGGAGAAAGCGAGACGCAGGAGGAGGAGGCGGCAAAATGGAGAAAGCTAAACATGGAGGAGGAAACCGGAGAATGTAAGGTGTGGAGGAGGCTAAATAGAGAAAGAAAATTGCAATAGAAAAAAGTGCGTGGCAGAGTGACCATTTTGTCCTAGGCTTTAGTAGGGTATGAATAACGTTTCGTGACTGCGGTGAACGAAATAAATGAAACAGAATATGAGGATAGAGAAAATTGAAGAAACTATAATGAGGAAAATAAACCAAACGAAACAGTCCATCAGAACTTATTAAAAATACTTAAAGACTTTGAGATTGTAACTTGCGAGAGTCGAAACCTGTATTCCTAGTTTAAAAGTCTGCCTACATGACAATCTTCCAATGACCGAGTGAGCAAAAATTATTTGAATATTTTCCTATTCGCCCAAAATACACGTATTTCTCATGGCTACTTCGGAAAATAGGGAATCATATTCATGGATTGATTTAGTGACTCCAACTAGCCAGCTCAAAGCATCTGGTTTTTGTCAAGAGAATTTGCTTTGTCTGAGGACAATTCCAAAGTCCGTAGACTTTATAAACAGAAAAGCTTCACACCCGCAGGCAGTAAAACCCGTTGTGTTGGTTGGTGGTTTCCGTTTAGCATCAACAACAACCCGTATAAGTTATTTAAAACCAAAATCTAAATATGGAAATTTAAATTTTATAATTGAAGAGAATGTCATTTCATGGTTAACTTAGCTGCCTTTTATTTGTACCAAATGACCCCTACAAAAACAAATGAAGAATGGGGAAACATTTTTCTCCCTTACAATATATCGTAATCATACGAAATATTTTTTCCCCCAAAATGTATGGATGTTCAATTTTACTATAAAAATATATTGTTGGGAATTTTACTACAAAAATTTATTTTATATTTTTTAAACTTTAATTTTTTGGTGATTTGACTTTTGTTTTTGTTTTTTTATGGTCTCTCACCCATTCTTTCTCGGACTTCAAATTTATTTTTTGTGGGGCATAAAGGGTATTTTTTTTTTTTGTGTGTGGCTAGTCATGTTTTCTTGGGGAACATTCAATAGTTGGTAGCTGGATTGGCGATATATGAGATTTTATTCTAACAAGAGATTTTGAGTTTTTGTATAGTTGGTATTTGAGCCATAGTCCGTGGGTTTGAAAATTCTTCCTATGCATTTAGTATTTCTGTTTGGTAGCCTCAGCCAAGCATGTTCTTTATAAAAATTCTTGGAATTTTGGCCAGTCGTTTGGCCCTAACTGTAGTAACTGCTCGATGAGTACTTTATATTTGTCAGTTTGGTTATTATTGCTGCTAATTGGATTCGCCTTCTGAATCACATAGTATGGTGTTTCATATGTGAATACACTATTTTTCTTACTTCTGGCAAAGATATCTCTTCTATACTTTACCTCCCAGGTTTCGTTCCCCCTTTCTCTTTCATTATATATATATATATATATATATATATATATATATAGAGAGAGAGAGAGAGAGAGAGAGAGAGAGAGAGAGCGCAATATTTCGAAAAAAGGCTGGATGGTTGTCTTGACAATTGGAGCATTTAGCGTCATGAGAACACTTGTTTCTCAGGTACCAGGTGTCCTCTGTAGCTCTCATTGTGATGTCCATATTTCTGACACTTTAAATACATCAAGGGATTTGCCACGTATTGTTCAACCTTTTCAATCGTAATTTTTTTTTTCTTTTGCGATTGAGGGTTTATTAAATATTAAGACATGTGTATGTTTGAATCTGTTGATCGCGCCCCACCCGCCTTTTTATACTTATCCTTCTATAGCTGGTGACCTTGCTTTCCTAAGGCTGTATTTATTTCCTCTGGTATAGTCAGTAACAAATCCCTATTTGTGATATTTTATTTTGAGGTATTAAGTCTTTCGCGAGGGTACTCTTTACATTTTAAATTGTGGAAAGATGTCATTTTCAGTATGCTATCCGTGTATTTCTTATTGTTCACGTTTACAAGTAGATTGCCATTACTCCTTTTCTTTTGAGTAATCGAAGATTTGCCCTGCTGGTAATGATCAAGAATGGTGACTGATTAGTGAGATGAGTTTTCTTTACAGATTCGATTATGATGAAGAATCTAGAGAATTCCGTCCCGTTCCGGTTACTATTTCTGAATTGAGAGTTTCGTTTGTTTTGTCTTTTATTTAAATTTGCCATGTGATTTATTTTTTCATTCGTCTCGTGCTCCAGCATGAAGTCCAATTTGTATTGGAAATTTACAAAGTGGGTTAAACCCAGCGGTGGGATTTAAAAATTTTAAGAACGGTTTCTCTCAACAACAAGTCTCAATATCAACAGATTCCCTCATTTTTCCATAGGCTATACTTTACTATATAGATACAATTTAGGGTGTGAATTTAGAGCTGGTTAATTTACGAAAATACTGAGATAATGAAATTGGACATTGTGAATTGTCATATTCTGGGGCCTGGATAGATAGAAGTCATTAATCATTGATATCGAAAAAGATTTTCCTATATAAAGCTAGCACTTCGTCATTTTTTTTTTTTCAAAGTGGGGAAAGCGGACTAGTCAGGAGAAGTCGGCTTGAAATGTCCTGGAATTGCTTGTAAGACAGTCGTCACTAAAGTGCAGAACCACAATTCCCAGACCAGTGTGCGAAAACAGAGACACACGCATAACCGAAGAACTGAGTTAGAGTCGACTTACTGGACATCACTTTAATGGTTGCGACCAGAATCTACAATTCACCAATCTAGCAGTAGAGTATTTTGATTTGCAATAGCTAATAGACATTTTATTCAAGTTTTTCTTTATACTCAATAAACCTGTTGTCAGAGTTATCAACAGTGCTGTGCATTTTATTGAAGGAGTTCTTATTCCCGCTTGATAGCAGCTGTCCTGAAACTAAATTAACAAAAGTTTACCATGGCCATAAATAGGAAATATGCAATCTTGTTTATGGTACACAGTATATATAGTGGTGGTGGGGGTTCACATTAGTCTTCGCCGTCAATCACAATATCATAAGATTTTGAGAAAACCGAATCAATCATATCGACACGACAAACCGGGCACCAATCTAAGAGGGAAAAGAAAACCTGATGATACAAAGAGTCGGTATTACTTAACAAAGACATCGACTCATGACTGAGGGGAGAAAGAGAGAGAGAGGGATGCGTGAATTGAGAAGTGGTGTGTTGATAGACGTATCAACGATAAAGGGTTGTCAACGTCAGTGGGTAAGAAAGTAACATTATATCAAGGCCGTTACATCTATTCAGATATATCGGTAGAATAATTTGCCTCATATTTTTCCGGGTTTGTTTATTTGTAATACCGTATCCTCACCCCACTGGACCCACGCACTCCACAAGACCGGCCGTTGGTCCGGAATGGTCCAGTATTACAGGTTAGACACAAGTCTCCGGTTCCCAATGTCAATTCGAAGCCACCCTACAACCACGTTGTGACCGTTTTGATCCTGGAGAGTAGTCATTAGATCATAGAAATCCGGAAGCTCTCTGCGAGTTCGTCGGGTGAGACTAGGGTTAACAGAAAAATAAATATAACCAAGTCGATTCGATTTTTGAAAGGACAAAAGTTTTTTTTATGTATAAAAGCAAACTCGCACACACAAAAAACAATAATTCTTGTTGCACAAGGTTGAATGTTTCTTGTATGTGAACAATAACCAAATAAACACAAATACTACGAAACATTTCGGTGAATGAGATATCAGTTCTCAACTCGGTATCTATGCTGATGACAACCATTTATTCCTGTCATAATAATAAGTTTGGACAGTAATTGGCAGCTGAAGTAAAAAAAAAAAATGATCTACATTCTGTTAACTGAGGCAAGGTTGGTTGATTTTGTTTAGCGGCATAACAACTAATACGGGTTATTTAATGCAGAAATCTAAATATTTTGTACGCATTTTTTTTTTGTTTTCAACTTCTTGCAGTCAAAACTTACTGATACTGACAAAATCTGTTGCTTTTAACCACTTAACTATCAGAGTATGGAAGGTACGTATCAAGGACACGGAATACCCAGAGAGAGAACAACAATACTTTATGTGTTGCGATCTGGCCCGTTTTGACATCGATGTGGTTGCTTTTATTGAAATCAAATTCGCCTAAGAAGGAAACAGATCGGACCCATCTATATTAGGTTGGTGCAAAAATAATGTCGTTTTCTCACATAGTAACATATGTGAGAAAACGACATTATTTTTGCACCAACCCAATACAATCTTTTGGGAAGGGAAAGAGGCAAGCAAGCAATGTATCTACTGGATCGGCTTTGCAATGAATACCAAACTCGTGGAGCAGTACAACCTCATCCCCCATTACAATCATCGAATGCTTGATGACCCCCACCCGGATCCTACTCAATCGGGGTAATTTCTTTTCTCAACCCCGTCTATGCACCTACCCTTGTCTCTGACAATGCCATCAAAAAGTCATTCCATGACCTTTTGGACTCAATCATCCAAACCACCTCAGTATCAGATAAACTCGTGGTTCTTGGCGATTTCAAAATCAAAGTTGGCCGTGATCACCGTACATGGAGGTGGAGCATTCTCGATCACTATGTTAATAGCAACTGTAATGTAAACGGACATCTGCTTCTTGGTCTTTGCGCAGAACATGACCTGACTCTGACCAACATTCTGTACCGACTCCCAAACCGACACAAAACAACATGGCAACACCCAAGATCCAAGCATTGGCATACGAACAAAAGGGACGTCCACATCATACATTTCATGTCTCGAGCGGATGATTGCTGGACAGACCACTGTCTTCTGCTCTCACGTTTCAAGATTTCTATTCGCCGATCATCTAGGTGTCCTTCTGCAGGTAGGCCTTGCCGACGCTTTAACCGTGTAAATCTCCAAATATCGGAGCAATTTCGACTATCCGCTGAAAAGCACCTCAACCACTCACCGGACGCGAAGACTACCAGTGGAAGATGGACAATCCTGTGCGATGCAATGACATCGACAGCTGAAAAAGTGCTTGGGTTTAAGAAAATATGGACTAGTTCAAAGACAAGCTGAAGGAACATTGTGGCAAGAGAGAACAGCAACCGTCGAATTCAACGTTGGCGATCCAGAGAAAGAAGAAATACCAAAACCAACATCGTCGATCCAGCCCAGAGAACAACCCAGAAAACAGCATCATCAAGAACTAAAGTAGGTCAGAATTTCGTTTCGTTCCTTCTTTCATCTTACATTGTGTGTCCTAGTGGGTTTCTGTTGGTTTGTGTTTCTCTCGTTATTACTGTTATTGCCTAATTGTTGATTATCAGTTTTAATCAGTTATATAATAGCAGGGGTGAAGGTTTTTGTGGAGTGGGTGGGTGGGATTTTCTGACAGAGGGGTCTATTAGAAAAGAGAACAGATGGATCTTTCGCAGAAACTCGTAGCTAAACTAAATGACTCTGGCTCAAAGGTTCCCTTATTTACTGGAGAGAGCATGGAGCTTCGGCTGTGGATGGATGTAGATAGGAAAAAACGATAGAGCGTAAATAAGTCTGAGATCGATATGGTCAAGTATGACGGGAGTGAAGCAAAAAGATGAAGCAGGCTTAGCAGGGAGAGTATCAGCTTTTAGTAAAAGTCGCATATTCAAAGCCAGAGAAGAGGAGAGACCCAGTAGTAGAGGCGCAGTTGACTGAATATTTTACGGGCGCACTGAGTAACCCTTTGATACGGGAAGATGAGTCGAGGGATTCTCCTGAAACGTTGGATGACGTGTTTCCATCAGCGAGAAGGAGTGAAGCCTTGCTCACTTGGAGGGTAGAGTGAGTGAGAGACTGACAATCTGTTGCAACTGTAGAAAAAGGCGTCAGATGACAGTAAAATGTCCAGAGTTGTACAAGGACTGGGATAGGGAAAAAAACAAAAAAAACACATTGGATCACGAAGCATAGTCTTCAGTTGAACGGAGATATATTTAAACTCCCGGAAGAAGTAAAATAGTTTGATTTATATGTAATAGAACTGAACCTAGAGGTAATATAGGTCTACCCACCAGAGTTGGCTGATTGGGGAAAACAGAGATAAGTGTGGAAAAATAGCAATATCTTCCTAAATTTTTGTGTGCGTAGTAGTGAGACGCAAAGATAATCTTAGTATCAGAGCTCCTGTTGTTTTTGCAGGATGCTGTAGGAGTTGAAGTTGTTCCTTACTGTTAGTGTAATTAATGCGCTGGAGTATACCCAGGATACCTTTTTTATAAGAAAACGACTGAAGTTACTATAACGCGATTAAGATGAATGATCAATTTACAACCCTATCGAAGAGTATTGAGAGAATTGAAATATGAAGTGGATCATACTGTGACCGTGAGAGAAGATATAGCGAAGGACCCAGGGTAGTATTAATGAAACGGGATATGTATGATTATTGTTTTCCATAGGACAGCATCTAAAAAGGTTGGCTAAGCAAAATGAAGAGATATCGAACTATTTACGAGAAATCGACTTATTGAGAAATGGATAGAAACGATCAGTAATACCTTTCATAGAAAAAGCGTTACAAGTACTTTTCGATGCTCAGAGAGTGATTTAACATTAATACAAAAGAGTTTGTAAAGGTGGAAAAGAAAAATTGCTGAAGAGAGTTTATTGTAAATGTAATTAATCGAGAATAGAAAAAGCATTATTTGGTTAACAAAAGCAGTTAACGAGACGTGGGCAGAATTAGAGTGTGACTGATGGAGCAAGATATCGAATCAAGAAGCTAGAGGTAATGTCCGAACAATTTATGTATTTCATGACAAGGACTGCTAGACTAAAATAGGCTTCGTAGTTGATATACTTGAGACACCTATCTCCAAATGTAGTGTCTCTGGGGGACACCTCAAGGGACTTGTTAAGGATCCGTTCCGATTTACATCACAATTTAAAGTTACCCAAGTGTTCAACAATGAACTGTGGTTCTATTATGTTTCTTTGGGAAGCACAACGCTTATCAACGAGGTCAAAATCGTAATGTTACTGACTCTACCACTACAAGACATTGTTTTTGATGTGTTCCAAGTGATAAACTTACCTGAGCGAGGAGGTAAAACAAAAGATGCTCGCTAAATATAGATTAGAGACAGAGAATATAGTTTTTAATTTAGCTAGAACTAAATTTATCTTACTAATAACCGAACAGGCCGTAGCCTTGTAAAATAAGCAAGTTGAAGGGGGGGGTAATGTTTACCAAGTCTGGTTAATGTGACTAATGAGCATAAATTATGTGTAGTGGAATTGTTTAAAAGGTAAAATATGAATAGCTATTCGAGAGAGAGATTCAATATAGAGATAGCGACTGAAAAGATTCTACGCCAAGCAGTATACCTGTTAGATGGCATATGTGCTTATTGGCGTGAATACAGATACGGAATTAACTAAGGTATGCAACAGTCAACAGAAGGGAACAATAAGAGTTCTATTGTTAACTTACCCATGGGATGCGCCTCCATTGGCGATTACCAATCTATCAAACAGAAGGGAAGTTTGAAGTTAGGCACACTTTCCTATCCCTTGCCTGTCAAAAACTGGACTCACCTATGGAATCCTCTAATCGGACAGTTTACTAAAATAAAGGTTCATGAGATACTTAAGATATTAGAACTAGTAGGAAATATTGGTATCAAGTACCTGGTGGATAGATTGAGGTTAGTAACTAAGGCTGAAGTCTATCATAAAAACAGTGGTGGAAGATTGTGTCGAAATGGCTATATTTTGCATCGACTATACGTGTAATAATGTTACTGTTAGTTTCGTTATATTCAAGAAGTGAGAAGGAATATCGGTTATTCTGTAGGTAGAAAATTAAACGAAGCCAATGGAAAATAAATCCCAGACGACTTGAGAGGAGAGAGGTGAGACGAAATGGGTCGAAAGACTTAATGTTCGACCAATTACTGGTTACGACAAGTCGAAAGATAAACACTCGGCTCAGGTATTAGTGCAATCTGTGCTCCCAGAAGGAACACTATTAATCAAAGTACATTTATGAAAAAAATAGACTTTTTAAACTTTGCATGGAGTATTGAAAACATGATCCATACAACCAAAACGGACATTTGGAAAGGACTTAACTACCGAACCGCGGAAAAGACTTGTGTAAAACTATTTAGCTATGGTAATTGGCTAACTAATTAACTATAGAAATTAAAGAAAATACTGAGAACGGAAGATACCCCAAAATTTTTTTTCTAAATAATAAAATCGAGTTACTTTCTCAAAGACCCCTAAATTGGCGTAGACAGTAGACTCGCAGAAAATCCATATGCGAGCTTTTTGACAGTTGATTAATGTTGTTTGTAAAAAAATGCTGACCGAGAAAACACGAGATTCAGAAAAAGCAAAGCGTCGAGATATCGGGCAGGCCATATGGTGATTATAAGAAATTTCGGCATGAGATGATTTGCCGATACGGGGTGAAGAGAATCAATATTAATTATCTTCCTAAGATATCATTTTCTTGAGTGCCAGCAAGGCAGGGACATATGATAATTTTGGCATAGGAAATTTTCCGATACGGGGTGGAGAGGATTGTTATTTACTTTTCTAAAAAAGTCGTCTTCGATGCCGACACGTTGAATAGCCATATGGTGAATATAAAATTTTGGCATGAGAAAAAATATCGTGGAAGAATCGCGATTTGGGAGATAAGAAATTTAATTTCTCAAGAAGCCAAGGGTTCCAGTAAAAGCTAACTTCATGAAGGGACCAGATGGCAGGCTTTGACAAATGATTGATGGAGTTTGTAAAGAGTGCTGGTTAAGAAGACAGTGACCAAAAGATCAGAGATTTTAAGTGGCAATATGTGATTCGTAAAAATTTTGGCCGATGGAAAAAAAAAAAAAAGAATTTTGTAAACAAAAATTCTGGGTTATAATTTTAATGAGGACAGCATAGCCCCACCTGCACAGCCGGGATGCCATTGGTCGAGTGGTAGCAATCGTGATAGGCGGAAGTGAATGAATGAGAAGGACGGAGAAGTTATTAACGCCCACTGAAGGGATTGGTACGAGGTATCAATGTGAGAGAGGGGGAATTTAGGAGGATAGCTCTCCTCCGATCTCTCCTCACGGAAGAGATCCCCCACCAAAATGGAAAGTGATTAATTTTCCAAAAATAGAAAGTAATCAATTTTCCTGGCCTGACAACAAAGAGTTTTCTTGCCAGAAATCGAGATTTACCGAAAACTGCGTCCAACTCCGCGCCGGTTTTTGGTCGGTACCCATATAAATGAACGTCCTCGGGCCGTTCGACAGTTTTTTGAGTTAGTCAGTCAGTCAGTCAGTTGCAGTTCGAGTAGCAGGAACCAGAGTATTGCCTCGCAGAAACTGACCAAGAGATTCCACGACCTATCCTACCAATAGCAAGTTATACTGACGAACGAAGTTAAGCCAGCACTTAAAACTAAACCAGTTGCCTCAGAAGACCAGAATTTGCCTAAGAAGCGTAAAAATGTCACACTCCGTAGAAAACGGGCTGGGAGAAAAACACATTTCTGTATATAACAGACGGATAAAGTTAATTTGTTATTTTTTAACATACTTGAACCTCTTGGATTTTTATTTGCTTCTTTTTCTTTACGCTTGTGCGATATCACCTTCAGTCTAGACCCATCTTACACTACGGCCCGACGCCTAATTGATCTCGTCTACCTAAGATTAAAATCACAACGTAGGCGGGTTAGACTTGAGATCAAAGCAATTACTTAGGTAACCAGACGTTGGAAGTGAGCTGGGAACGACGGAGCTGGTGTCGAACTGGTTGCAACTGGTGTGAAGCCATTAGCATCGACCGACCGTCCCACTTGGTACCCTGACCAAAGGATTCCGCCGGGTAGCGACGACCACCGATCGACCAGCTGGTGGCAGCGACTAAGAGTCAACGCCAAAACGCCTGTAGAAGAGATATTACAGTTTCGCGCCGCGACTGGGAATTGACCACGGGCCGACAGCTCAGTGTCACAGGTGCATGCAAATCCCTGAATAGTGCAAAATGCGTTGATGTATAGGACATTGAATAGAGTAAAATGCTTCGAGGTACAGCATTTGACTATTAGGTAAACTGATGAATGTGACAAAGTGAACTCCTTCTCTATATTGTGCATGTTAATAACTGTATATTATAATATGGCTCTAGTTTGAATCAAGTCAGTATTAAAACTAATTGTTGAATTGTTAACCAGAACCCTTTGGTTCTTTCAAGAGATAGAAGACAGACTTGCCTTTGCAGCTTCCAGTATACACACAAAATATTACCACATCTCATACGACTGATTGAGATTCGATTTCGATACGATTTCAATCGGCGGGTACACAACACGAAGACAGAAAGTAGATTGAGTGCAGAAATCTCCATCTGATCTGCCACTTGTGACACTAGCGTAGTGAACAGGAGATAAAAGCAGAAGTAGAAGAACAAGAGAAGCCAGCAAGGTTCTGAGGTTGTCCGGAATCTCCAGTCAGCCGTGAGTGTTTGGCACAGCTGTACGAGAATGAGCGCTAGGGTATAAAAGATAACACAGGGACTTTATCCAGATACTACAGTCGGTGAATCTTTATTTTCCTACGGTTGCATTTATTTCCTCAGGTGTAATCAGAGACAACTCTATTTCTAATAACTCCCTTTCAGGTGTTTTACATTTTAGATTGTGAAAAGATTTCATTTTAGTATTTCTTATTGTTCCCTATTACAAGCAGATTGGCACTTCTCACTTTTCTCACTGTTCAAGGATTTGCCCTGCAGGTAATTATTATTATTTTTTTTAAATTAAGAATGGAGATAGATTGGCCAAAGAGGTTTCCTCTAAAGATTTAATTACGATGAATCTATGAAATTCACTTCCGGCTTCTATTTCTGAATCAAAGTCCGGGAGATTCCGTTTAGGATTTTTGTTTAAGTGCGCCATGTGATTTGTTTTCCTTGGATCTGTGCCCCACCACCTACCGCGAAGTCCAAATTATATTGAAAATGTACAAAATGGTTGAGGCGGGGATACATCAACCAGTATGCTAGCGTTGTGAAAGAACTGAGCCCCTGATAATGCTGTACTCCACAAAAAAAAAAAAATTAATGACAGGTTTAATTAGGTTTCTTCCTTTTCGACTCGATTGATCCTCAGCCACCACCTTGTAGCACCTTTAAAATAATAAACGTTTAGTGTTAGATCATCATGTGATCCGCTTGAGAGACATTGTCAGGCCTAATTATATAGGTGATATAACTAGCCGGTAGATCGAATCGGGCCTATCCGACCACTTGTCTAGCCCAAGTAAGGACTGAAGAGGCGTGTTGCTGTTACATGGTCACTTATAAACTAGAGTCATGAACTGTGCCGTCACCAGCTTTCTGTCCTCAGGAATTACAGGCCGCCACCCACGGCTAACAGGTAGCCTCATTGGGGAGGAGGGTTACTCCCTGCAGAGCTGGCAGTCGACGTATTCTACAACCCTAGCCGAGAGGGCGAGCTATTGAATAAGAGAAGAATGCAAAAAAAAAAAAACAGGATTCAATGATACGGATGATGATTGACATTGCAATTAAAATTTTGACGCTCGTAGTTGATAGGAACGCAGGAAGCTGTAAGACAGTTCTACGAGCGAGAAGTGCGGGCAAAGAAATTAGTAAAATAGAACTTACTGTCGCATCTAGCAAATTTAAGATTAAAATGATGAGACTTACCAGGCAATAAAGTACTGTGCTTAAATTCGTGAAGTCAATGTACCAAAGATGAGCGCTAATCAGAATTAACCTAACAATATGAATAGAAAAGGCACAGGGAAGCTACATTACAGCGACAGGAAAGTGACTGGGCCAATATGCCACGTTAGGACCGATAACGTTGCAGATTCTTTGAATTTTGACAAATATCTCACGATACATAGCAGAAGCACCAGCCCAGATGTTGCAGCAATATTAGATACATGAATGGTAGATTTATAATGAACCAAGATATTTTCTGGTCTGTCAAATTATAGTTATGCCGTTTGATAACTGACAATTCTTTGGAGATTTGTTTTGCAAATGTAGAAAAAAAACTTTGGTATTTATTGATCACTCCTGGTTACAAACTACAGTGGAGAACGCTCATTTTCAAAACTGAAGATGAATAAAAATGAACTTAATTAAAAGATTGTACAATTTTAGGCCCATTATCAGCATTGAACAAAAATATTTGCGTTAATTAAATTCTAATATCATCAACAATTTTTTTTTTCAATTCAGAAAATGTAACTTTTAAATTATACTTTTGAAATTTATACTTATATCTAATATTATTAATGAAATATCAGATATATAGTAAATGACATAATTAAGTGTAACAGAGTACTAACCCTTTTCAAACTTAATTACATGAAATTGCTGGATGGTAGTCTGGAGTGATTAATTGGATGAAAATTATTAAAATTCTCAGAAGAGAAATTTAACAATTCTTAACTTGAATAGCTGAGAGAAAGATGGAAAAATAAATTATTTAATGTTTTAAACAATAAAATAAATTTCAGAAAGATTCCAAACAGAATCAAACCTAGAGATAACTAGCCAAGATTCAGTAAAATTGAGCAAAACGAAATTATCCTTCAACCTATCCACTTCCCTCCAATAAGAAAACAATGTGTTGCCCGAATTTTTTGGTCTAGAGAAATTAACTTCGGATCTTGTTTACATTAATAATATTCATCCAAAACGCATACATCTTTACAGAATACTACCCGCCCAAAACACTATTATTCTTACAGAAAGAGAGTAACCGAAAATTCTTAATGGTTGCCACGTGTTTTGTAAAAAAAAAAAAAAAAAAAAAAAAAAATCCCTAAGATTAGGGCGGCCAGCAGTGGAGAAATTAGATATATCAATGTAAATTTTTTTTTTTTTTTTTGGTGAGGGGAATCTATATAAATGAAGTTTCACGGGACCCAATCACACAAAGAGTCGAACCAAGGACAGAGGCGTCGCAGATTTGCTCGGGACTGTGTGGACAGCAATCCCCTCACAAGAACACACGCATTTCCGTGGACGGAGTAAAAACACATACACACACACTTAACAGGGGAAGTAAGTGGTGATGGTGGGAGGACAAGCAGACTTGCTTCCATCAGTTTTAAGCAATTACTGCTATATTTTCCAGGCACCATCCAGTTCTGGCCCGCCTTGGCGAGAGGGACATGTTCGTCGTATGGCTTCCGATACCATCCGTTTGTATTGCTAGCCACACGTCGGGATGTGTAGATAAGCGAGGTGTTGGTAGGAGGAAGAGCTGATCTAGGAGATAGAAGTTGTCCCCCAATTATCCACACAGGCAAAGCCCAGAATAAAACGTCTAAATATAATATTGAAAACAGGGGTTAACGTTCTCATTTTTTGCCGTGGTATTTGTCTTCATATCTTGTTATATTGTGAGCATGCAGCAGATCCTTTTACAGCTTTCTGCGCAAACCAATGAGATTGAGAATTAGCCGGTCGGTGAGATTGAGAATTTAGCCGGTCGGTGAGATTGAGAATTTAGCCGGTCGGTGAGATTGAGAATTTAGCCGGTCGGTGAGATTGAGAATTTAGCCGGTCGGTGAGATTGAGAATTTAGCCGGTCGGTGAAAAGTTTTGGACAAGTGTAGCATTTTATGTTTATATGGGAAATAATTTAAAAAAAAAAAATGTAAAAACTCAGGGAAACTAATTAAGCACCAAGAAAGGAAAGAAAGGTTTAAAAATAATAATTAAAAGTCATAAAATGAGTATCGAGAAGCTTCTATGAAGATGTGAAACTGTAATAAAAGAAGTAGAAATCATTAAGACTTAGTAATATTAGATCTTCCCCAACCTAACCAGTCGTCTCCGGAACAGTATGATAAAATGTATGATTAAAATTTCCCAAATTCCTAAGAATTCTTGCTATGTTTATTTAAAGTGCGATTAGATATGTCACTATTCATATTGTTACCAAAATTCTGACTAGTTTAACCTGAACGCATCCCAAAGAGGGTCATCTGTTAGTGAACAAAGGAAGGCCATGAATATCTTATCGGAAAACATACCATAAATCAGAGCTCAATGTGCGCAAATTTCCTTACATATAAACAAGCGAAAGCCAAATCTCCACAAAAAAAGGAAACACAGACGCGAATCCAGAGAGAGACAGAGAGAGAGAGAAGGAGAATAAAGCGGGAGAGAGAGACAGAGAGAGAGAGAAGGAGAATAAAGCGGGAGAGAGAGACAGAGAGAGAGAGAAGGAGAATAAAGCGGGAGAGAGAGACAGAGAGAGAGAGAAGGAGAATAAAGCGGGAGAGAGAGAAGGAGAATAAAGCGGGAGAGAGAGAAGGAGAATAAAGCGGGAGAGAGAGAAGGAGAATAAAGCGGGAGAGAGAGAAGGAGAATAAAGCGGGAGAGAGAGAAGGAGAATAAAGCGGGAGAGAGAGAGGGAGAATAAAGCGGGAGACAGAGAGAGGGGGAGAATAAAGTGGGAGAGAGAGGGAGAATAGAGCGGGAGAGAGAGAGAGAGAATAAAGCGGGAGAGAGAGAGAATAAAGCGGGAGAGAGAGAGAATAAAGCGGGAGAGAGAGAGAATAAAGCGGGAGAGAGAGAGAATAAAGCGGGAGAGAGAGAGAGAATAAAGCGGGAGAGAGAGAGGGAGAATAAAGATAGAATGTACATGAGCGTGAAAAAGCTTGAGAGAGAGAGGCAAGAGAGAAAAAGCTTGAGAGAGAGAGGCAAGAGAGAAAAAGCTTGAGAGAGAGAGGCAAGAGAGAAAAAGCTTGAGAGAGAGAGGCAAGAGAGAAAAAGCTTGAGAGAGAGAGGCAAGAGAGAAAAAGCTTGAGAGAGAGAGGCAAGAGAGAAAAAGCTTGAGAGAGAGAGGCAAGAGAGAAAAAGCTTGAGAGAGAGAGGCAAGAGAGAAAAAGCTTGAGAGAGAGAGGCAAGAGAGAAAAAGCTTGATCGAGAGAGGCAAGAGAGAAAAAGCGTGATCGAGAGAGGCAAGAGAGAAAAAGCGTGATCGAGAGAGGCAAGAGAGAAAAAGCGTGATCGAGAGAGGCAAGAGAGAGAGAAAAAAGCGTGATCGAGAGAGGCAAGAGAGAGAGAGAAAAAAGCGTGATCGAGAGAGGCAAGAGAGAGAGAGAAAAAAGCGTGATCGAGAGAGGCAAGAGAGAGAGAGAAAAAAGCGTGATCGAGAGAGGCAAGAGAGAGAGAAAAAAGCGTGATCGAGAGAGGCAAGAGAGAGAGAAAAAAGCGTGATCGAGAGAGGCAAGAGAGAGAGAAAAAAGCGTGATCGAGAGAGGCAAGAGAGAGAGAAAAAAGCGTGATCGAGAGAGGCAAGAGAGAGAGAAAAAAGCGTGATCGAGAGAGGCAAGAGAGAGAGAAAAAAGCGTGATCGAGAGAGGCAAGAGAGAGAGAAAAAAGCGTGATCGAGAGAGGCAAGAGAGAGAGAAAAAAGCGTGATCGAGAGATAGAAAAGCGCGCGAGAAAGAGAGAAAACAAAAAACGCGAGAGAAAATGCGTATGACAGAGAGAGAGAGAGAAAAGCGAGGGTGAAAGAGAAAAAAGCGTGATAGATAAAATCAGGAGAGAGAGAAAATCAGGAGAGATAGAAACGTGACAGAGACAGATAAATGTTGAACTACTGTCGCAACAAATGGATGGGTTTAAAAAAATACGGTATAATGACCCAATTGTTAAAGCTAGTGCGAGAATACCAGTTGCATATGTGCATCGCGTTTGTCTTCTATGAGAAGGTCTTCAACAGTGTCAATACCAATGAATTACTGATACCAAGGTGTACGGGGTGCAGTACGTGAACGTTCTTCGGAATCAAAATGTTGGATGCATCACCCATGTGGCTTTGTTGACATCACTCATGCGTACCGAGAGGGTTGTGAAACAAGGAGATACCATCTCTCCCAAGATCTTCAGGGCCTGTCACGAGTGGATATAAGAAACAATGACTGAGACGGCCAAGTGTGGATCCACAGGGAAATAATTCCCCGTCGGTCTGAAAGTTAACCGTGTAAAAACTATGCACATGATACAAACAGGCATAACTCTAGGTCGAATAATGTATTAATGTATTTCGGACAAGAAGGGGACGTGAAGCGTGGTGTGAAGGAAGCGCGTATAACAAGGTGAAATATTTGCTGAATGTGAATCTGGACAGCAACACTCCCGCTGGCCCCTTCAATAGCACTATATAGCCTGTGGTGATGTACTCAAGCGATATCGGAGTCAAAGGGAATCGGAAATAAAAGCCAGCAACCCCGACACAGAAGGCCATGGAAGGGTCGATGCTGGCAATCTTGTTGAGAGATCACGCCTGAAAGAAGGATATCGGAGTGATGGACATTATTGTGGAGTACCGTAGAAACAAACACAGACGGGTTGGACACTTCGAACGGTCACCGACGATCGGTGGAAGCATGAACGATAAAGAACAGTGGGAAGGTCACCATTGAGTGAAAAAGAGATCGGGAAACAGATGAGAGAAACGGCGGCAAGCATGCAAACGAGATAACAATCGAGTCAAGGAATCAAGAACAGTAAGAAATTCAGAAATGCACAATTTTTTTTCTTTTGAAATGATTTTTTTTATTTAAAAAGAGAGCTAAGACGAAAATATGAATTTGAAATTTCAGCAGCGTTTACAAATTCATTGATTATAGATAGTTCCCAGAGAATCGAAATGTGTATGATGGACAAGATGACCGCTTGAAAGCGATTCTCAGTTTGTGTGAACAAATCAACTGTTGACAGACTGTGACAACCAATGCCTAAATCTGACAAGACAAGAATTGAGCTAAAAGTAAATGAATTTATTTCGCGGGATGTCACAATGAAAAACAATGTGGCTGGGTAATGGTTGCCATAATGGGAGTTGAAAAAATCTCCCTGGGAAAGTGTCTCTTGAGTCAGAGGGTGAGAAAGTCAATTGTAGCTGTCAATTCACTTATGAGAAAAGTACATTTGAAACCATATTTTTTTTTATCAATCTCCGACCGAATGTTGGAGGTGACAGGCGCAGAAGAGCGATCAAGGAAGAATGAGGGGTTGTTTGCACCCACTGAAGGGTAGCAGGCACAGAGGAGACATTAAGGAGGTTGAAGGAGCTGCTCACGCCCACTGGTGAGCAATAGTGAGAGGTGGTACTAAGTCGGGCGGAGCGATGTCTGCAGCTCCCCACCCAGAGATGGAGAATTCCCTAAAATTATGAACTAATTTGATTTCTCAAGACCAAAAATAATAGACTTTTTTTTGGAAATCAAGGTATTCACCGAAACTCAGCCTACATCTTGCCCCGCACCGGTTTCTAGTTGGAGTCCATAAAAATGAATGCGCGAAAGGCATTCAGAGAGTTGCGTTCAGAGACAACACGAAGATACCTGTGACGAATCGATCTTGGCCTCCTTATAATTAAAATAATCACCAACGTGTGGTAAGGCAGGTCAGGATCGATGAGGTCACTCCATTGATCAAACCAGGATCCACCGCGGGCTGACCACGACGAAAGGTTACATCCGTGGCCGTTTGTTGTCAACCAGGGGCGGATTGAAGTGTTGTGAACCAGGATCGAATTGAAGTGTCACAAACATTTAAGTGCATGAATGCCTAATGACGGTCTGAATTATGATTAAACTGTGAAAAAACTAAAAGAAATTAAGTATTAAGGAAAAATAAAGACCAAATCAAAAACAATACTTATAAGCTTACAAAATACCAAAAGATAAAGTCTAATTAATGAAGTAAGTTAGGCTACGCCAAAGCAATCGAGAAGTCATTGGCTGAGTAATAACCATAGTAGAGGGTGTAGGCAAGACACCAAGAGAGGTGGAGGATTACTAACGCCTATCAATGAGTGTTAGTGTGAGATGACAATAGGTGAGAGAAGGAGTGTGGGCAAGTCGATATCTTGCAGCCATTCCTCGTGGAAGAAGAGATCTCACCAAAATTGTATGCGTAATTCATTTTTCAACAATGGACTCTTGTTGGATTTGGAGGAATCACCGCGTCTTGCTCCACACCGGTATTGGGTAGGAGTCCATATAAGCAAATGCTTCAGACCGGGAAAGTAGAGGTTCGTCGGAGTTAGATCGTCTAGAATTCGTCTGAAGAGATCGACCATGGAGCGACCAGCTCGCTGAGACTACGTGATTCCTGGCGATTACAAGAACGTAGACTTCAGCTTTGTACCAACGAAGCTAACACAGAAAAACAGAACTACGCTACAACAGAAAACTTCGTTAAACCAACAATCAGAGCTTGCACAAAGTGTCACTCCAGTTTAGAAGCGGGTTGGGTCGAGTATGGCTCTGTAAAAGAACTGATAAAATTGGAATTTATTTTCTTAAAACACACATCGTTTCTTTCTGTCTGATCGAATTACCACAGGGGGTCTCTGGTACTAGATTAGTCCAAACAGGGTAATGATGTGACAATTGTCACATCATTACCCTGTTTGGACTAATACCAGAGACCCCCTGTGGTAATTCGATCTTGACTTATGATAGAAAAATCCTATGATAGAAAACACAACGTGGGATAGGACAAGGCCGAGATCGAAGTAGTCACTTCGAAGACAAATCGCGGGTGTTGCGTGTTGGGGACGATCGGAAAGGTGTTACAGTCAAAGTAAAAAGAAAATTATATATTTAAGGAATATGCGTCGAGTGATAATATACTAGGGCTGCCGACTGCTGTGACGATCTACAAATCCTGTAGATTGAGCATACGAACACAGAATTATTTTACTGCAGCAGTATAATAATAATAATACCACTACAAACCTCAATATAGTTTTTTTTTTTAATCAACTACCCATATCTTTATAATAGTCAAAAACTTGTTGAACATTAAACAGACGATTGCACGAAAATGCATATTTCATTTAAGAAAAGAAAAAAAAAAGAAAAGAAAAAATAAAGGAGACTACGCTTTCTTTTTATAGTACAGCTCCCTTCCTACGTTATAAGTTAATAGAAAACAAAATCCATTGTCAGGGAAGGGTTAACAAGAAAGCGTTGAAACCCAATGTTAAATGGAAAACGCAATGTTTTATATAGATACCCCACAAAATTTTCTAAAAAAGAGCATAGCATGATGAAAAAACTTGATGAAAACAAAGTTTATTCGTCAAAATGTGTGTTAAGAGTGTTATATAGGAATAAAATGTCGCTGCAGATACTTGAGTTTAAACATAGATCGCCAGTGAGCAAACACAGGCGACCCCATTATTGAAATGCATTACTGTTCGAGCGAGTATAATTAGTGTGAATGCTATTCGAAGGCGTCTGACACCAGCATAGTTCAACGGTTTACAATAAGTCTACTACAACGAGCATTACGAAAGTACCAACGAGTATTCGTTGGCATCACGAAAGTAACAACGCTTATTCGCAAGGATTCCTTGAACTTACAAGGATTCGTTCAGTAAAATGAAAGAACTAAAAGCTGTCATGGTTCAAATGTTGGCGCTACAGAAGCAACAAGAACATTTGCGACAGCAAAAACGACAAACGAACAGCAATTACAGTTACAACAACAAAAGCTTTTTGAATTGTTTGCCAAAACCATAGAAGGAAAAGCTTCAGATTCATTCACTCCATATGCTGTTGCTAATTCAATCAGCTAATTTGTATACAATCCAGACGAAAGGATAACTTTTCCAGCTTATTACAAAAGATACGAAGGGATCTTCAAAAGGAATTATTCGCATTGGAATGATGAAAAAATTCGTTTATTATTAAGGAAATTGTCTCCTGCGGAACATGAAAAATATATAAATTATATTTTGCCGAAAAAACCAGGAGAGACAAATTTTGATGAGACTGTTCTTATACTATCAAAAATTTTTGGTGATAGGAGTTCATTATTTAATACACGATGGCTACGTCTTAACTTACTAAAGTCCAACGATGAAGATTTTGTCATGCAAGAGTCGTGAATCGAGAATGTGAGAAGTTCAAGTTAAATGAATTAACTACGGGTTTATTTAAATGCCTGATATTCGTACAGGGTTTAACTTCTAATAAGGACGCGGAGATAAGATCCAGGATCCTTGCTGAATTAGAAATGGATTCCAAACTAACAGCGGAAGAATGTCAGCGTATTATCAATTTGAAACTTGATACCGCAAGGATTGAGGAAAAAGTCAATTCACAAGTACATAGTGTCCGACCATCTGAGAGAAAAAACAAAACAAAAACTACAAACGTTTTTCAACTTCTAACAGAACAGGGGAAAAAGACGATACCCCCACTCAATGCCTAATACTTGTCATGGTTGTGGAGGTAAGCAATTTTAAAAGTAATTGTTTTTTCATGAAGAAAAAACGCTATGAATGTGGGAGATTAGGACAAATAAGGGAAATTAATGTCAAAAATGGAAATTTGTTTTAGTGCAAATTAATGATGTAAAAATAAAACTGCAACGAGATACAGGATCTGATATCACTATCATAAATGAACTGACATGGGGAAAAATGGCTAAACCCAGTTTATTGACCGTCTGATAAAGTTGCGCATAGAGTCTCAGGAAAGAGACTGAACTATTGGGGGGTGAATTCAGCAGTAATATTTCTTTTGTGGGAAAAAGAAAAAAAAAACGGTGTTTATATTAAAGAATACTGCTAATTTGTTTCGAACAGACTAGATTACATTGATCTTTGGGACCTTCCAATTCTTTTTGCAACAAGATAAATTTTGTTATGTCCGGTATTAATACGGCAACTGAAAAATCAAAAAATGAACTGAAAAATTTTTTTCCATGAGTTTTCTTAGACATTTCTAGGGACATGCACGAAAGCAAAAGCTAAGTTTGAGTTAAAAGAGAATGCAACACCAACATTTAAACCAAAAAGGAGTATACCTTTTGCAGCCTTGGATCGAATTAATAATGAATTGGACAGACTAGAAAAATTAGTTGTGATCACAAATACAGACTATTCCGTATGGGCATCACCAACAGTTTACGTAAAAAAAAAAAAAAAAAAAAAAAAAGAAAAAAAAAAACAGAAATAATAAAATTCGCGTATATGCTGATTTCTCTACGGGGTCAAATGAAAGTTTAAAACAACATAACTACTCGTTACCAAGTCCAAAGAGAATTTTTGGCAAATTGAATGGAGGTAATTTTTTTCTGAATTGGACTTACTAAACGCTTACCTACAAGTACTAGTGCAAGTACCGCACAAAACTATTAACACTCATAAAGGGTGATACAAATTGAACAGACTTCCTTTCAGTATAAAGGGAGCACCAAGCATATTCCAACAGATAATGGATACCACGCTTGCCGGTTTGGATTGTGCTGAAACATATTTGGATGACGTCCCGAATGCAACATACGGAGAATGTAAAAAAAAGTAGTTGAGGGAATTAAGGAATATGGTTTTAAGATCGGTGAAGGAAAATGCGAATTGTTTATGTCCAGATTTAAATATCTTCTAGGACAAATTATCGATGAAAACGGTAGACGACTGGATTCTTCAAGAGCCAGCGCAATAAAGGACATGCCCGCTCCAACAAATGTAACAAAGTTACAAACATTTTTTAGGGTTTGCTAATTACTATCATATATATATCACACACACACACACACACACACACCAATCATGCACGAATTAAGAACATCCTTGAATAACCTGCTAAAAGAAAAAAAAATGTGAAATGGGACTGGACAGATAAACGTCAAAGGTGCTTTCGAAGAGATCAAGAAAGATCAAGACATCGGATTTGTCACGAACTCATTTTGACCCTAAATTAAAGATTGTGATTGCATCAGATGCAAGCGATTCGGGTATTGGAGCAGTAATACTACACAAATATGACGATGGAACAATTAGCCAATAGCTCTGCTTCAAGATCATTGATTGCAGCTGAAAAAAGCTACAGCCAGATTGAAACGGAAGCATTGACAATCATATTTGTCATGAAAAAGTTTCACAAATTCATACAATGGTAGAGAATTCATACTACACAGCGCTGGGGAACTATCTTATTGAAATATAATTATAAAATGGAGTTTCTATCATCCAAAAAATTAAGTCATGCAGACGAATTGTCTAGACTAATACCAAAATTCTGCGAACCACCTGAAGACACAGTAATTGCGGCGATAAGAACAGAAAATGAAATTAATAATGCATTATAATGTAACAATATTTAGCATGACTGAACGGAAGAAATTGCATTAGTTTATACTATTGATTATTAGAGACCAAACGGAAGAAAATTATATTAGGTGATGTTCTAATCTGTTTCCAATATGAACAGAGAAAAAAAAAAGACGATATTTTTTTAATGAAAGGAGTTATTATTGAACTGGAATTAGGTGCAGGTAAAATTATCACAAGAGTCATGGTATTCTCAAAGAAAAATAGTCATATCGGATGAGGTTGTGGGGGGTCAATCAACAGTTGATGACAGCTATGAAACAGGACTGTTTAATCAAGGAGAAAGCATTTTTCAGCTTGTAAACCAAAAAAAAAAAAAAAAAAGAAGTGTGTCAACACAGAACAATGGATGCCCTCTGACCCCCAATGGAATGAGTTGGAAGTGAATTTTGTTAACAGGATTTAGTAGTTTGGAAATTCTAAATTTGAACAAAGCCAAAACGCATTTATAAAGTGTGTCATAAGGAAATTGCTTATTCGGTTATCTATGGCAGGTTCAAAGTTTATGCTAATTGGTGAAATATAAAAAAAAAAAAAACTGAATTTTCCTGGGAAACTAATTTGGTATTTTGGAAAGAAAGAAAGGGCCGAGAAAAGGAGTGACGTCATGAAGACGACACTATCCCATTGGCTGTGTCACGAAGGAAGAAGACGAAAAGAATGATGTCATAGAAATAATGCTATCTCATTGGCCGTGTCACGAGGGAAGAAGACAAAGAAATGAAGTCGTAATTTCATTGGCTAACAAGGGTCTGAAGTGAGGTTCGCATAGACACCGCAGTGACCGTCGTCCCCCTTCCCAGTAAAGAATGGACAAGCATAAATACAGCGCCCCAAGGGGGTAATGAGGACTGCAGTTGCAGTACAGTGAGGTGCAGTTCAGAGCCGGAGAATAGCCGAGGAGTGAGGCTTGAAGTACCAACACCGCCGCCCGCCAAACTCCGCAACAATCAGAGACAGTCTTCGTCAGTTTCTGTAAGGCTTCGGTGTGAAAAAAAAAAACAAAAAACAAAGACACTTAGAATTGCCGCCAATCAAGAACTCCGACTGGAGTGAAGAAATAACGCCAACCAGAAAACTTGAAAATCATCCCTTAAAGAAATTAGTCGAGACTTCCGTTCCGTGGTCACCTTATTAGGAACAGGGGTTGGGAAGAAGACAATTGGTGATTGTACTCCGAATTCTTCTGTATATAAAGACTTTCTTTTCTACAACTTACTCAGGCGTTCTTCTGTTTATATTTGGTGTCGTTTCATTTACCCAATTGTGCGTCCGCGTCCGGATTGGTTCGACTTGGCGGAGAGACACCTAGCGAAAACCCACGTGGCTTCCTTGAGATCAAATTCACAGCGTGGGCAAGTGAGTTCACTGTGGGTGGAGCCGACTTAGAGACCGGCTTCTAGCTACCTGCTTCGTCGCTGTCGACGAAGAATTCGTTCCGGGACGAGAGACCTTCGTGGTCTGGTTCCCGGAAGGCCGATCCAATGCCGTGGGTCGGTCATAATCAATACTGTAAGAGAACTGCCCATAACATTAGAGGAAATAAGAATTAAACGGAAAAAAAAAGACTTTATAATGAAAATGAAGAAACAATTAAAATTTAAAGGACAAATAGTACGGGAAATAATGCGTTTTCATTATATAATGACGTACTTATGCACGCAGAAAGAATTGTGATACCAGCATCGTTGCAAAAACGAATGTTAAAGGAATTTCACATAGGGCATCCAGGAATTTCTATTAGGTTGGTGCAAAAATAATGACGTAATAATGTCGTTTTTTGACGTTAAAAAATACGTCAAAAAACGACATTATTACGTCATTATTTTTGCACCAACCTAATAGAATGAAATCCTTAATGTGCTGTTACACTTATTAGCCAAAAATGGATCAAGATATCGAAAATTTAGTGAAATCATGCATATGTTGTGCTCTTACAGCGAAGTCACCGCCTATGGTTGAAAACCGATATGCCATGGTCCAGAATGCATATAGACTTCTCAGGAGCGTAAAACAGAACATACTACCTAGTGGTAGTCGATAGTTACACTAAATGGCCAGAAATATTAAAATGTAAAAAACCCACTACCGCGGTAACAATAAATTTTCTACACGAGATTTTTGCAAGGTTCGGTGTTCCTAACTATCGTTTCAGATAAAGGGACTCGATTCACGTTTAGTGAATTTAAGTTCTTTTGCAAATCATTAGCAATAAAACATATTACAACTCCCCCTTATCACCCAAGATCAAACGGACAATTGGGACTGTTTGCCGATACATTGAAAAGGGCACAAAAATGTCAGAGGGAGGGGAGTAAGATGAAGAAATGCTACAATTTCTGAGTGTTTACAGAATAACACCAAACCCAAACACCATGTCTCCTGCAAAGTTGATACTCGCCAGTAAGATTAAGTCCGTTTTTAATAAATTATTAAAAGAACGTAAGGCGAGAGCATCAAGAAATAAGATACTTCCAACTTGGAGATAAAGTATTTTTTCAAATGTATCAAGGTGGAAAGGAATTCTGGGAAGATGGCAGTATATAAAACGGGTCGGAAAAATAACATACCATGGTGCAGGGACAAAGGTGGGCAAATAAGCGACACCTTAATCAGTTAAAACGGAGATACACCTGATTTAGTAAAGCCCATGAAAAGAGGTACTAATGGGAATATTGTATGACATGTTTGACATACCCACGTCACCAGAAATTAGTGAACCAAGGAGGGACATTAAAAGAAAAAGAACAGCAACGGAATATTTAAATATTGAACCGAAGCTGAAGAAATATAGACTCCAGAGGAAGTCATCTGAAAGGGGAGGTGTTATATATGAATAAAGTGTCGTTGCCGACATTGGAGATTGAATATAGAACGCTAGTGAGCAAAAACAGGCGATTTCATTATTGAATTAAGAAGACCACGTGACCATAGAGGAAACGCATACATAGGAAGTCGCGTGACGTCTAGATTGATCGAATTTTCTAGTCTATCTTCTATACTACACGGACTGTTATTCTCTACTCTATTCACTATACTATTCCTCTATTCGGATCGGTCTGGTGGAGTGTGTGGTCCAGTGGGTTGAAGATACGGTGTTACATTGGAAATTTTAGCGTCTTTTTTTATTGTTAAAAAATATTGTTTTAGAAATTCTTGCAAAATATCAAATAATCGTCGAATTTTAATTAAATTCTCAAAACTTATTCACAAAAGAATTTTAAGAAAATCTTGATCAAATTTTTATTTTATATTTAACGTCTGTTACCCCCGTCATTTAATTTCTGAAATTTTAAAATTAAAATTTCACCCTTTCATATTTATATTAGTTAAAAGCAGGACACCTTGAAGAATTTAGATCATCAATTTGTTGTTGTCAAACAGAAACACCATTTACCGAAAATCTGCTCTGAATCGTAAAATAAAAAATGCAAAACTATGACATTACTTTATTAGAAAAGCTTTTAATGGCTTTTATAAATAAGCTGTATTAAGGACACTATTGTCTTAAGGAATTTTTTTTTCATGAATGATATTATTTGTTTGGTGGGGGGGGGGTCTTTAAATTGATGCCTACCGTAAAATCCGATATTAGAAAAATAAAAATTCTACAATAATTATAGGGTAATACAAGAATCCGGTATTAAATATACGTTTCTAACTATAACTCATTAATGCTCACCGTACGAACAATTGGATATTAAGGAGTTAAAAACATACAGCCTAAACATTTAGGGGAACAGATGGTTGTAAATAGCTTGACTGAAAGAAATGTGTCTGTATTTCACGTTAGCAGATATCTTGGATGACCCTGAAATTCGCTCGGCGATAGTGATAACAAAAATATATAGTGAATGATGTTCATAGACTAAAAGCAGCGATTGTAGAATATTGTATTCTTCACGAATAGGCCTGGCCCAACGTTAAACAGAGCAGAAGCGAATGCACCCATCATTACATAGAGAAATTATTACGCTTAGCAGAGAAGGCATTGATGGGGACAGATCGAAGAAACACAGATTAAGGTTTTCTTCACGTGAGGTCGGAAGACATTAGAAAAAAAAAAAAAAAAAAAGCATTCTTTAAGAATGAGATAATCCTTATCAGAAATATATAGTAGAGGACACAACGAAGCTTGGAATCTGGGTACGCTCAGGAGAGAAGAAAGGAAGATGGAGAGAGAGAGAGATAGAGATGGATGGATGGAGAGAGAGAGAGAGAGAGAGAGATAGAGATGGATGGATGGAGAGAGAGAGAGAGAGAGAGATAGAGATGGATGGATGGAGAGAGAGAGAGAGAGAGATAGAGATGGATGGATGGAGAGAGAGAGAGAGAGAGAGATAGAGATGGATGGATGGAGAAAGAGAGAGAGAGAGATAGAGATGGATGGATGGAGAGAGAGAGAGAGATAGAGACGGATGGATGGAGAGAGAGAGAGAGATAGAGACGGATGGATGGAGAGAGAGAGACAGATGGATGGAGAGAGAGAGATGGATGGAGAGAGAGATGGATGGAGAGAGAGATGGATGGAGAGAGAGAGAGAGATGGAGAGAGAGATGGAGAGAGAGAGAGAGATGGATGTGGAGAGAGAGAGAGAGATGGATGGAGAGAGAGAGAGATGAATGGAGAGAGAGAGATGGATGGAGAGATGGATGGAGAGAGAGAGAGAGATGGATGGAGAGAGAGAGAGAGATGGATGGAGAGAGAGAGAGAGATGGATGGAGAGAGAGAGAGAGATGGATGGAGAGAGAGAGAGAGACGGATGGAGAGAGAGAGAGAGACAGATGGATGGAGAGTTGAATGGAGAGAGAGATGGATGGATGGATGGATGGGGAGAGAGATGGATGGATGGATGGATGGGGAGAGAGATGGATGGATGGATGGATGGGGAGAGAGATGGATGGGTGGATGGATGGGGAGAGAGATGGATGGGTGGATGGATGGGGAGAGAGATGGATGGGTGGATGGATGGGGAGAGAGATGGATGGGTGGGTGGATGGGGAGAGAGAGATGGGTGGATGGGGAGAGAGAGATGGGTGGATGGGGAGAGAGAGATGGGTGGCTGGGGAGAGAGAGAGATGGGTGGCTGGGGAGAGAGAGAGATGGGTGGCTGGGGAGAGAGAGATGGACAGAGAGAGAGAGAGAGAGAGATGGACAGAGAGAGAGAGAGAGAAAAAGATAAATGGAGAGAAGGAAGGCAGGAAGGAAGAAAGACTAGAGAGAAAGTGGGCGAAAGAGAGTAAGTTTTACTCCCGGTAAATGTTGCAGACTCCAAGAATAACCGGCGTACAAACATATCCCAAACCAAAAAAGAATTCACTATGATTTGCAATAAACGCAGGGAAAATTATTGACAGCATAAAAACCTGCGAAAGAGTTGATATTTGCTAGAAATTGGGCAAAAATGTCGACGTGATGAGAAAATGCACATAAAAAGTTTCGGGAAACAGAGGACGTCCGTTTGAAAGGGGTCATCGAACAGAAAGTTATGTGACGTCGTCCCCTGGTCGTAGCGCCAACCGTGTCGTTGTATCCCAGTCTACCACGGCACCAACGGTGACGTCCTACTTTGATTCCCAGTCTGCCTACCCACGTTGTGATTTGATCTAGGCAGAGGAAATCAATCAGTCATCGGGGCCGTACTGCAAACCGAGTCCAACGGGGGTGATACCACAAAAATACGCATAAAAGGCAATAAAATGAAAACTCAAAAGTTCGAAGTATCAAAGAAAAAGGTAACAAACTTTATGTCTAGTTGTTCGATACATAGGACTGCATCTATCTCCCGACCCGTTCTATGGATTGTGGCACGTCGTTTTCCGCTAGGCAAGTTTTAACACTTCAAGTCGTCTGCTCTTTAAGAAATTGGTGTTTCGGTGGGTCTTTGGACGAAAGTCAAAAGAAAAACTTATTTCGGTGATCTGGATCTAAGTCGCTCTTCAGAATAATTGTTCTTGGTTTGAAGATGTGGGTCTGGAAAATGTGCGGGAATCTGTCAGCTATTTGCGAGGCTTGCCTTAACCGAAGACTGCTGGAACTCGACTCTCTCAAAATGCTCGTTGTGGCTTCGTTTATATGGGCGCCGACCAAAACCGGGGTGGGTTTGTCGGCGCTGGGGGTTCCTCGATAATTCTAAATACATATCCACCTCTCTGGTTAGGAATTTCCACCTTTTTCCATTTTTGGGAACCTTTCCTCACTCCCACCTTCTCATCATACTCCAGAGGGGCGTGAACTGCCCTCCCCACATCTTCGCGGCAACCTCTCTTACTCATCCTCCAGATGGGCGGCAACAGCCTCCCTCGGGCATCACGTGATCACCACTGGACCAATGATGTCTCAGCCGGGCGTGGACGAATCTGCGGCTTGTTTCAGAAAAAAAAATATCTTGCTTAAAAAAAAATTATCTCTTTTTTCTTTCCTTTTTCTTCCCCTTAATGGTTTATCATTTCTCCAGCCGCGAACGGGACAATATGACAATGGCAGTCATAACTCTTGTTCCACACGTGGTTTACTTCAAATATTTTATCGCTAATTATCAGAATGTGTGGTCCTCCCGACATGGTCTCAAAAAAAAAAAAAAACATCTCCAAAGCCCCAGTCGGTCTGTCGCCTCGAAGAAAGAAAAAAAAAAAAACATTTATTTTCTTTCGGCACAATTCCTGATAACAAAATTTTATTATCGCAGGCCAAGGATGCTCGTGGGTGTTTTTTTTAATTTTTCATATCTGTCTAAGCCTTTTTAGTTGTCACTTAACGAAACAACATTCTCATTTGAATTTTTCTTTCTCTCTCTCTGACCAGCCGGCCTGTAGCCGATAACAAGATGTCTTCCGTACCAATAGTTTGTTTTCATATCTTTAGATAACACAGCCGATGCCAAAACATATCTGATTCTTTCCTTCCTTCGCCTTCTTTCTACTCAGAATTTCCCTGTCATTGTAATGACACTCCTTCGCCATTTGTTACTTATCAAAATATCCTTTTATCCATTGTCTCTTAGCTGTCTGTGTGTTCTTGTTTAACACTCACGATTCGGTTCTTAGCCTCTCTTTTTCTTCTTTTCTTTCTTTTCCTTTTCTGCCTCGTTAAATGGTGCCACAGTTATACTCTACTTCAAATTAGATATCTTTCTGATTCACTCCAAATGATTAATCATTTTGCATAGTCCGAGAGGATTGCAACTCAACGTAGCTAGTGTGTTACCTGGTAACTCGGCTTTAGTTGTCTAACGAACCCAACGACCCATGGCATTATCTTAATGTGACTAGATAGTTAGGGATCCCACCTTGTCAGAGGGGACACGTTGATCCCCAGCTCGGCTTGATAACAGATGTTGTATATCTTAAGGTAGAGGCACTCATTCTTTAGTTGTAATGTCAGCGGAAAGAAACTTCCTTTATTTTTTGGCGTAGGAACATACTAAAGAGCAGGAACTAATTAAAACAGTATAATGGTTCTGGTAAACTGACCCAGTGAAAGGAGTCCGTAAAGCTCGAACCCGAAAAGTAAGTGTCGTAATCAGAGTAGAAACTGTATAAACTCCATTCTACATTTACGACCCTTGACGAAGCTGGGAAAATGACTAGAACATTGTGCTGCTTTTATATGATCGAGTAAAACATGTTAACGGGCATCGACTAACATCTCAAATGCTATCTTTTGTTCCCCGCTACAAGAAGCGCCCCTTAATTTATTAGATGGTCATTTTTTGAGGGTCTTGGGATTACCCGTTGCCTTCTCCATGGTGCTTTACAGAATCACCTTAAGCTAACTGGACATTGATTCATTCGAACTATTCTGTCTTTTGGTAGATCTTATTTTTCATCCTAACGGCCACGAGAGAGAGAGAGAGAGAGAGAGAGAGAAAGTTAAGTTTTAACTTTTGTTTTTCAAATTTAGCTTCAGAAAAATTTAAAACTCAGAAGGAAAAATAATTTGCTTTTGCTGAGGTCAAAAAAGTGTGACACTGGTAAAGAAAAAGGATTAAGATTAAATATGAACTGGAACAGACGAGGAGAGTTAAAGTACGAAATTACAAACTGAACGAAGGAATGAAATCGTTTCTTATTGAAAATCTAGTTTGAAGAAAAGACAGACCTGAACAGAAGGACTTTGTTGATTTTGGGAAAGATATTATCAAAGGCCATGTGGAAGGTATCAAAGTGAAAGTGCATTCGTAGTTAGTTGAGAATTTTGAAAGCGAAAGCAGAAATTGAAAATTTGATTTATATACGCTACTTAAAGCAGAAATTACGAAAATATGTCTCATGATTACTAGACGGAAGAAAAACGTCAATAAAGTTATTATACTTGGTAATTTTTGAAGACGAAGGCAAAAATCAAGAAACCGATTTATACCTACCTGTCAAAGAGCGGGCCTGTTTTGGAAATGTAAACAAATCAAGAAATAGGATTTGATTCTGCGTTCGAAGAAATTGAGATAAGAAACGAACCTGTGAGATTCACGAATACTATTAAACGAACAGATAAGACAAATTTTGCTAATAGCGAGTCAATGGAAATAGTTGTCAAATCTCTGCTTGCATAAACAAAATCAGGAGCTGAGAAAATTCGTTGATGAAAATTAAGATAATTAAAATTAATGACATAGTTAAGAACGCCTCATCACGAAATGTTTATGAATCAGATTTGTCAAAGAGACAGCCAAAGCTGCGGGCTTCGAGGAGATACTAAGAAAGGAGAAATTACCTTTGCCTATTTGGAAGTAATGGTGAGAGGCATAAATAAGAGAAAGAATGAGTTATACGGGCGGGACGATACCTGCAACCACCACCGTAGAAGAAGGGATCTCCCAAATTTGGAGAGATAATTAATATTGCGAACCAGACAAAGAACTCTTGTTCAAATCTATACAGAAACCTGGCGAACCCCCAAATTCCCAGACACCGTCAGCTCCTATACCGGTCTTAAGTCGAAGTCAATATAAGCAGAGCGTTTAAGCGACCCAGAGCAGAGAGGGAGAGAGATACATATACGTGTAGCGGCGACTAGCGGACGAAGACGTTACTGAAATCCACGTGACTTGCTACCAAGAGGACTCTCGACTTTAACCTTGTTCCAGAATTAGCACCTATTGGCAAAATGTCTTTATGGAGATTGCAGTAGAGAGGGTTAATTTTATTGTATGAAGAACGATATTGACCCGAAGGATTTTTCGTTTTTTATTTCGTCTACAAAGAAAATTTCTATTTTTTTCCTTCCTAACACAGCTTCGGTCGTGGTTCAAACAAACGCTACGACTGCTGATGATATTCGATTCCCACCAGCTCTGATATAATACGGCCGTCCCGGCTCAATCCTGGGTTGTTCCCACGATGGTCATCACTGCCGCCGGTCAACTGATGGTTATCTGTTAACCGCTTCGATTGTCCGTCTGCCTTGCTCCACGTTGTGTTCTTTGATCACAGAGCAGTGAAGATCGAATTTTCGTCCGTACACAAACGCTGAATCGTGTTGACAAAACCGTTGCTATGAAAAAGGACAACGAATGCTTCCGCTGGTGAAAATACAAATAAATATCATAACAAATAACGAAGAAGGTCGCTGGGTTAATTTTCAATTAGTTTATATAGTCGTTGGCACAACAAAATTAACCTTTCCCGTTAAACTCTCTATCGTGACATTGTGTCTCTTGATTCTAAAACTGAGTGAGAACATTCGCACAAGATGTTAGGTCGTCAGAAATTTTTACAAGGCTCAACGTCAGCAATCCTCTCAGCAGCATGTCACGTGGTTTCTTTCGGTCTCTTCCCGCCTACCGATAACCTCTCTCCAACTGCTGGCTTCAAGTAAGCTTTCGGTTTATACGTATTTCGCCCGATTCTTAAGTCACTTCAAAAGTCATTAATTATTCATCACTTAATTATTTTCTCCAACCTCGAAGATATGATATCGGCCCTCAAACAGAACGATCAGCTATTTCAAAACAACTTTTGTCCCAACATTCCCTTTGACAATCGGCCGTTTACCAAAACATTTTTTTCCGTCAACAAACTTTTGTGCTTAAAAATTATTTCTTCCAAAATAACTGATTCTAAAATCCAATTGTTTACATTTACGCTTTACTCAAATTCACTTCCTGGCCGACAATGACCTTAAATAAAAGCAGTCAGCTATTCAAAATAATGATTTTTATTGACAAGTTTCTGCGCCTTTGAAATTTATTTCAAATGGCAAAAGGATTTTTTTTTTTGTTGTCGAATTACCAATACGATCCAAATAATTTTATGTCAATTTCCAAAACGACACACCAGATTGTTTACATTCTGGCAATTATTTGCTTTTCAGTTTATATTTTACATCTCTCCAAAACATATTTTGGACTCAATATTCCATTCGGCGTTTTTGGTTATCAGGAAGAAAGAAGGAAAAAAAATTTTTTCCTTTCGTTTCATATTTCAATTCATATTTCCCCCTCAACGATTTTAACCTTTCCAGTCCTATACGGGGTTTTCACATGAACTCTTAATCCTAATTTCATATACCCAGTGTCACAATAGTGTCACACTGATCAAGAAACACAACGTGGGTGGAGCAGGGTGTGGAGTGAGGCGGCCGGCGTGGGAATTGACCCAGGATCAACCGGGGTTAAGTTTTATTTTTGAAATAGGCACTAATTTCAAACCATTCTTCGGGCGGAAGGAGTAAATTTTACTCCTTAATTCTTTAAGGTAAAATAAATCTCATGAATATTCTATTGAATGGTCTTTTCATTGATCAAATGCCGCAATTAAAAGGTGTCGAATTAAAAGGAATTAAAGAAACTCATGTTCAGAAACTAATGGCATTAAAGCAAAGTGAAGCTAGAAAGATAAGATTAATCTTCGTAAAGGATTAACAGTTTATTGTAGTAAATGGCGTGAATAGATGTTTCACAAAGCATAGATTAAGATTACGGAATGCTAAGAGAGCAGATGGGATTCGGTTGAAACCAAGTAGCTACTGGATAAAGATCAGTGGAGCCTATGCCAAAGAAACGTGGGTCAATCATTTGATTCTCGTCGACAAAACCGGCGGCGAATTTGGCACTGAATCGAAGATGTAAAGGGAAATGAAAACTAGAGAAAAATAATAAAAATACGATAATTTCATCCTTGTGGGAACAAAAAACTCCACACTTAAATATGAAAATATCATTTAAACATCATTAAAAGCTGAATTATATTTTGTTATAAATCTGCCTATTTAAATAATAATCGAGATTAACGGTATAATGGATATGTAGATATTTTTATAGAGAAATTCCATACACCGCTGTAACTAACAACTGTTTTATAATGAAGCACTTTTTAAAGACATTTTTTAATTAATAAATTGTGAAGGAAAAGCGGAGAAAATATAAAAAGATATGTAAAATGTTGCGAGTGTGACCGGGTCATAAAACGGTGAATTATTCACCTGTTAAAAAGGAAAATATTACAAAGGAAGGTGAAAAACGGTAAGAAATTTAAGTTTGGCTGTAATATATATATATATATATTTTCGGGAAATGTATGAAGAAGTGCAAAGCGTTTTGTGTAACACGTTTCAATTCTTTGAAATCCCAAATGAAGTAACGCTCCAAACGAAAAATTTTCCCCACTTTGTCATTATATATATATATATGTATATGTTTAAAGATTGTGTTCAAAGACGAAGGACTGTCGACACTCGTTGCTGACCTTAGTGTCCAGTTATATTTACACACACTCTCCATGATATTGAGCATCTCTCTCTAATATATAAAGTGAAGGATTATCATTTTGAGTAGATTAATTCAATAAAATTTTACCGGAATATGCACTGGTGGCAGCGATGACGCGATGTACATTAATAACAACGGCAAGGCTTCATTTGAGACAACAGGACATAGACAATGAGAGCAAATGAATTTCATTAAGCCAATAAGTTCTACTTTTTTTGGCTCCTACACCTCTAGGTGTTTTGAAGATATTAGTCTTCAATAAAACAATGAGGGTCTCTATTAAAAGAACTTGTCACTTAAATTTTGTTGCTATAGGGTTTTTTAATGTATTCACTAAACAGTAAAATCTCTCCAAGAACTAGGCCTTTGAAAGCGCACAAAACACACGTCCCCACTTAGAACCGAGAAATTTAAAGGCTACGACATCAAGTTATACAAGAGGAAGAATCAATTCAACGTTTGTAACCCCGACTGAATAAACGTAGTTTTGTTTTAAATACGTTTTCCCGCTATTTTGAGAAAATCAGTTTTTCTTTTTTCGTCATATTCTAACCTGTAACAAGATGACGACCTTGTTTGAAATTCTACTGTTGCATGAAATTCGTAAACGGTGATTTCCAGGAGTGAACTGTTTTAGCTAACAGAATAAGAAAAATGCTAATGAAACCGTTAACCAATGGGAAAAAAACATTCGAAAAAAAAAAAAAAAAAAAAAAAAAATTCGAAAATATTGGCTGAACCATAAAATGAGATTAAAGAGAGCGTCAGAATGACTTGAAACTGAGACTATGAGTTTACATAGCTAGAAATGTACTTTTGGGTAACCCCAAGTGTTCAGTATTTATCGAAATGGAATAAGTCAAAATAAAAATTGGCTGAGAGACCAACTCTTGAGTGACCTCAACTCTAAGATTTATCGAAATGAAATATTCTAGCTGAGGAATTGAAAAAATTATCCTGAAGTGGTAAAATAAATAATATATTCAATATTTATGAAATAGATACGTCTTGGCATAACTTTGTTAAAAAATAAAACAAAAGCACAATAAGAAACAAAAACAAAAACAAAACGAGAAAACCTAGAAGATTCCCACAAGATAGATTAGGTTATCAGTCTTTAATTTCTTGTTTATTTTTGTGAGAACTCAATGGGTGCTGGCAGGTATCCAAGTCTAGGAGAGGTGGTCAAAATTAATACTCATAACAATAAGAACACTTACGAGGCTAAAGGTGATACTTGTGTGCAAAAGAAATTAACTAACATTTAAAAAAAAAAACTGAGTGCATGCGCCTATCGATGCTATTGATACAAAGAAAAACCGTGTCAGACTGATTCCGTGTTGATGGAATAGCCTGGATGTGCGGCCTACGGATTAGCGCATTTCCCCACGAATGCATATAAAATCAGTAGCAGTGAACTAAGCACGCAAACAGAATTTTTTTTTCACCTGTGTAAGACAAGTTTTTGACAGGCGAATGTTGCGGAGAGCAAGGGTCACCCTTGAAATAATGATTATAGTAAAATAGAATTTTATTTATAGATGGAAAAGATAATATATGAAGTTTGTTTGCTTCGTCAGATTTATTAATATAACATTTCAAAACAATATTCTATGAACTATGGAATACCAACTGGGAAAAAGACTGCTCGTTTAAGGATGGAGAAAAGTCAGTAATCAGGTTGTAATCTAAGTTTTTTGTCGCTAGCACGCATTTATTTAAGCGCATATTTGTACGGAAACAAACAGTCGAAGTTTGGAGTTGGGTGAAGTGAGTTGACCAACAGTTTTCGGCCGCCAGTCGTCACGCAGGATGCTACTGCTGTTGTTACCGCCGCCATGACGTCGTTACGATAACAGAGTTGCGGAGCGGCTATCACGCAAAGGACTACTACCGTTACCGTCGCCGCCACCACGCAACGTCAGTGTGCTGCTGTGATAAGGTGAACGCTTGCTGAGTGAATTAATTACGGCACTACTAAGAACAAAAAGGGAAAGCCACTTTCAGAATTATTTGCAATATTTTTTTTTCTGGACTATTGCTTATACACTACTTTCTGTAAATGAAGCATTATTCTGCTGTACGAATTTCTTCCTTATATACATAAATTTTTCTTTGGACTCGAATCGACTTGTCCATACTTGATTTTTTTCTGCTTGAACCGATTCTCGCCCCCAACGAATGAATCTTCCGGGATCTACGATTTGTTAATCGCTCTTCAGGATCAAAAATCACAACGTGACTGGAAAGTGGAATCGAAACGACATTGTAAACCAGAGACTTTGATTGAACCTGTAATACTGGATTGAGACAGGACCAACGGCTGGTCTTGTAGAGTACATCGATCCACTGGGGTCAGGAGAGACGTTACAGAAAGTGAACTTTTTTTTAAATTGACAAGATTTTTTTTGTTTTTTTTTTTCATTTGACTCATTTTGTTGCAATACTTTCTTTTATTTGTTCTACTTTTGTTCTTGTCTATTTTATATTATTTCATTGTTATACTTTGATAGTTTTTGTATTCTTGTTTTTCCTTTTCTCTTATCCTTTGTTAAAACTGTTTGCTCTTGCCAGTTAAGTTCATTGATATTAAGATATTATCAGTCTTTGTAGTGGAGAAAAGAAAAAAGGCGAGGAACTATATAATTTTGTATCCTCAGCCCAAGTGGAAAAATCTAAGGAGTATGGCAAGAGAATACAAGATCTAAAGATGCTCCTGGCCATACACAAATGCGGAGAGAAGAGTGCGGAGGATCTTCGTAATTTTCTGGGGGCGAAGAGGGTCTTCACTGTCATAAGAACGGGCACGGGTACGGGATCACGGCAGATATGAGCGGTGATAAAGAAAGCGAACAAGAGCTTGAACATCTTGCCCTCCCTACTGGCAATTTTAAAGAGCGATAAGCTAAAAAAAATTGAAAATTTTATTGTGGGAGGGTCCTTGCTTCCGTTCATCCCTCCCTCTAATATAGAGGGCCTTAAAACTCACCTTTCCCTGAGACATCGGCATTTTAGGGAGGAATCTCAATCCCAAGGTGTGTTGTTCACAATGACTCTTTGGTTGATTATCATCGGAGTTGTGAAATTCAGTGCCTCTGAGTGCATGTTTGTAGTAGACCCATCTCATTCCTAACGACTCTGGGAATATTTTGTCAAGGAGGTTTCACCTTTACTCAGCTTATTTTGATAGTTGCTCCAGAGGAATTTCTTGATTGGTGAGCACATCCATGGTGTCGTGAGCTCTTGTGTTTGCGGATTCAGAGGGCAGACTGTGTTTTGAACGTTACCATAAAAGGTTATACACTACGCCTCATTGGGAGTTATGCACTCAACGGCAAAGTAAAGTGGCAGACATTTTCCGGTGAATCGAACCGTTTTTGACGTCTCGGTAGCTAGTTTTAGCGGCTGATTGGAATGCCTTGATACCGATTTAGAAACTAACAACCCGGGTGTGAAATCATTTCGAGATTTTATCGACCAATCTGATGGATAAGTTTATAAAATTAGGGGCGGTCCGGATACAGTAGTTCATTCGAGCTACATCCACTGGTTAATGTAGTCAGCGTAATACTCAGTGTCCAAGTTTTCAAAGGCTCGTCTGGGTACGAGTAAACTTAAATAAGCCTAAGACTAGATTCACTGATTATTGGAAATTCAACACGTCGTCGTTCGAGGTGGAGGATTTTCGTGATTATTTGTTACTAACCATACATAAAGAATTGACGGAGTTTGTGTTTGGGAGTATGTGGTGGGGGGTCATCTTCAGTCTCTGATTATGTCGTTTGCTGTCGATTATAGTCGCCGGCTCAATGTCGATATATTAGCAGCGCAAACGGCAGCCAAATTTAGATTAGAGGGCGCCATCAAATCGGGAGTTAGTAGGGAAGTAGTCATAACTAGGGCCGATCTGGCTTCCTCGCTCATCAAGAAGAACCAAACTCTGGTAATTAAGGCACGCTTAAAATGTCTTCAGATGCCGATGACTATGTATATAAGGCGCAATGACATCAGAAGCTCACTCCGTGTTCCGACCAACCAGCCATACTATTGCGAAAATTAGGAAGAGAAATTTTTCGTTAAGATTAGGTTATCAAAATCAACTGACATGAAAGTACCGCCGATTATGGAGAGATAGAATTCATTCTTAAGCCGGGAGTGAATTCCATCAACTGGCTTGATTTTAAGCAATAGCTCAGACGTCAAATTTTGTCCACATGTCAAGAGTAGACCGATATATCTATTTTAACAGACCGCATATATTGGGATGTATTAATCGGCCAGTTAACGAACTGTCATAATGATCTTTACGCACCATAATATTTAAGGGTCGAAGAAGCCATTAGCGATTTTTTCCTCGGAGCCGGTTTTGCCGACAGGATCACAGCAGGGTTATCCAAGAAACGATAAACGAAACTGATGAAAGATAAAGGATACACAAGCAATGGGACCGAAAAAGAAAATGATGACTGTATCCTTAAAGAAATTATCACAAAATATTTCCTGAGTGAATGGCGAGTGTACTAGAGCGAGTCCTCTTTTAATGGCTAATCCGCATCAGGCTATCTTTGAGGTTCGAAAGTGGAAAAGTCTGGTACGAATATTTATGCAGCCTCTACCACTCGTCCCTTTAGCCCCCTCAACCTCCGGCGTCTTCCTCTTTGGGTTGAGGCGCCCACTTGGTCTGAACCGAACTCAGGGGTAGCTGGCCGCACGCTCCCTGAGTACCCGCAGATTATTACTGGCCAAGTTCCGCCTGCTGCCCACGTTGTGTTAGTTTTTAGATCAAGTAAGCGGGGTGTTGTCCATACATTCAGGGTCGATTGGTGATGTAGGCACGGCTGTGAGGGTGGGCGGCAGGAAAATTAAATGTGGCAAACAAGGGAATAATATCTGCAGAAGCTGAACAATAATGGGTAAAATATTGATGTCTTTTATATAAGAAAACAATAACAGTAGAAAGAGTTTACAGAAAGGATAGAAAAGCAATTAACATAAGAACAGAGGACCACTCCTCTACCAATTATACCAACAGAGAGAGGTGTGTGTGTGTGTGATTAACTCGTTCCAAATCAACTTGGGAGGATATGCGACTCGTAATTCCAGCCCTACGTGGAAGTGTAGCTTTTCAGTTGGTTGTCGTAAGTGACAGACGTTAAGTTTCAGCGACTTTTCAATGCGACTGCTACAACGACGATGATATTTCTTGAAGTCCTTATCTCTGGCTCGCCACTGGACCGATTCACATCTACGACAGTCCCTCTCAACGTCACTCTCGTCTAACGCCCAAGTCTCCCCAACTCAGCAAAACTCACGTTTATATAGCAAACCGAAGGTTATAAGCTAGGTTGTTCATGCGCTTAACACGGGTGTTGCCATAAAGTTTAAATTCAGATCTATTTCAAATCTCTTAGTGGATAAAATTAATTAGTTCAATGTTCATTTCAATTGTCTTTTCGATGACCAAATTCAGCGGATACAACTTATGTTTAGATCAGATTTCGCTAGCGGTAAACATACACTGATCTTACCTCCAATTTACTTCAATATGTTTTTATCAAAAATATTATTTTCGTCTTTTTTTTTTTTTTAATGACCCAAATTAAACATCGCCCTTTTGCATTTGTTTATAAACAAGTCCTCGTCAACCCGATTTGAAATTTATTCTTTATCCATCAGCCGTCTCAGGTTTCATATCTCATTGTTCTAGATTCTTTCCTATTAATAGCGCTGACACAGTTTATAACTTTCACGGAAGATCGTGTTTTCCATCTTCAATCAATAAACGTTATATTTGCGTGTGTGCATTCATGTGCGTCAACCTCTCTCTGTTACAGCCTATCTAGATTCGTAGAGCCTCGAAACAATGACATTCGCTAATCAGCATGGATGTAAAATAAAACAGACGTCAAGATTTGATTTGTCGAAAGTATTTTACGCAGAAAAGGGAATCTTGGAAAAGTGACACTGTCTAATTGTTCTTAAAAAAAAAAAAAAAAAAAAAAAAAACAGTTAAATCTCAATTTTCTTATTCAAATATCAGATCAGAAACTGAATTTGCAAATTTAGATGTAGTGGGTAGGAGCTTACCTTTACAACTGCTAGTATATTAGACAGAAATGGGGTTATATCAGAAATAGACGTGTGCCGATCAACGCTTGTCGGTATTGGCCGAAGATTCAGGGCATCGGGCTGTGGCTACAAACAGATAATGACCGGGTCGCAAAGATTATTTGAAAACAAGTTAGAACGGATTGAAGTCGAGTAGAGTTTACTTGAACTGGAGCTCCGCGATTAAAACATTGAAGAGAAATGCTCACATCTCCTGTCTTTCATCAGACAAATCTCTTGATGGAAATTTAACTGTAATTAATACTTCCTAGCAAATTAGAAACAAACCCCCACTCTCAGGAGAATAGCTCCCGTGGCGAGTCAGTGGACTCTTCCCGTGACAGCAGCAGCAGATGATAATAATAAAACAATTTCAAGCCGAATATAAAAGAATTTTAAGTCTTTTGCTTTAGTTCCCGCTTCCTTTGAATAATTAAATAAATCGCCCGGCAGAAGAAAACACTAGAAAAACGTTAAGGAAATTTGCTTTTCTTCAAAATTTTTTTTTTTTTTTTTTTGAGTGGGCTTAAATTTTTTTTTTTTTTAATAAGAATTTAGAATACAAAGATCTCAACATTAAACACTTAGCGCACCAAATCTCTAAGTATTAAAACGGCGAAAATCCAAACACGCGGTGTCTAGTTACTATTAATAAAAAGATTTCCTTTTCATTAAAAGTTTCACGGTTGATTTTATGAACATTCCAAAGAGTACTCACATCTACGTTGTATGTTCTGTTTAAGCAGCTAAAAAGAAAAAAAAATATTGGAGTTAAGAGATTAAAATTAAAAGCTTATGAACTATTAGGTTGGTGCAAAAATAATGTCGGTTTTTGACGTACTTTTTAACCGACATTACTTTTGCACCAACCTAATACATCAATAACTAATTAAAGGCAACAGTCCTTTGGTCAGCTATCTCTTCTAGTTGATGTAAACAAGTTCAGTAGTTGAGTCCTGAGTATGTTAAGGTGATAATTTATCTACCTTAATTTAACTAATTAATCTTTTGTTCTCAAGACTCATTTACGCCATTTTCGCATTCCCAGCCTATTTATTATTAAACGAACAAAATATAGTTCAGAGCTGTGAAGCAATTTCTGTAGGGGTAAGATTTTATAGGGCCACAAGAAGAGTCTTGACCGTTGTTTAAAATTGTTATATCTAAATAATATCTAAGTTAGACATTATTTTGTCAAAAACAGTCATCACTATCAAGGTTTGAGATCAGACATTTTCAACCGGTCAAGGATTCGCACCCCCTGCCCCAAACCGGGTTCCAGAGAATGGGTTAAAAAAAAAAAAAAAAAAAAAAAAAAAAAAATCTTACATTTGTTTTTATTTACAGAATTGTATTTATCGAATACACTGGCATTCAACTGAACTTTGCTTTAGTTTATTTAATAATTGATTATGAATTAAAACAATTTACTGTACATGTATTCACATTTAAAAATCCATTAGCATTTTCTATTGCTATTAAATTTGTAAAACTTCTCTAAAAAAAAAAAAAAATAAATAAAAATAAAATAATAAAATAAATAAATAAATAAATAAATAAAAATAAAAAAAATAAAAATAAAATAATGTAAATGAATATGTACGAAAATAGAAATGAATGAAAATTTTCAATATATGCATAATGGAATGCACATTTTGAGTCGGACAATTTTTTCAGAAACAGTCTGACATGGTGAAAAGGAATTGGGCAAACACAGTTCTAGATACAAGCATTGGTAGGCCAGAGTTATTTAGTGTTTGAAAGCAAGCAATCATACTAACAGTATTCGAAAAAGAGGTGACAATAATCAACATTCAAAGAAATGCAAATCAGACCCCGTTTCCGCCTCTTAGGGTGGGACGTAAAAAAAAAAAGATCACTTTTCAAAGGGAGACATCACATTCTCCTAACGCAAGTCAAAAACCAATGAACGAAAATGTGTAAGTTAACAATAAACCATATAGTAACGGAAATGAGAATGGATCATTCTTCTGGGTTTAATAGTTGAAATGATGGAAGTAACTAATCTAATCTTAAGTGTATTCGCTAGATAATTATAAAAATAAAATGAATTATTTTTTCTTATTTCATAGGCAGAAAAGTAACACACCCACTGAATACTAGTAGTTAAAAAAGAATAATTTTACTTTGGTTTAAGAAAAATGACTTTCAGTTTTGAAAATATACACATTTTAAACCAGAGATTAAAACTTACTTTATTTTTTTAATATTTAATTTTACGTGTATTCGCTAGATAGAAACAATGTTATTTTTAGAAAACAGACTCGCATATCTGGAAATATACACACCTTAAAAGTGAAATTAAGAACTATTTTAATTATTCTTAATATACACTGCGTGCCAAATTATTATCGAGATGACTTTTTTTCTAATATTTCAAAAACCGTCCAATCAATTCACACAGTTTTCACACAATGTTGGCAACACTGACCTGCGCAATCGCGGAAATTTTCGTACTGATCTGTGCAATGTAAACACTGTGGAAAAAAGTAACAATTTCGAGAAATTGGGAATCGAATATTGGGAAAAACTGGCAGAGTTAATGAACTGATTGAGTGAAAGGCAAAAAGGAAAAGCGGACGAATACCGAAGGAGGATTGAAGAGTATATAGAGTATGCAACAAAGAAACATCAACATCGAAGCAGCAACCGAAGGATTAATTACAATAACGAAAAGTGCATACACATAAAAGCAGCAAGACGCATATGAATAGAGTTGTTCCACCGGGGAAAAAAGACGAATAACCCGTCTCTATGTCCAATGTACTTTTGTAGAAGCCATGACTGATTTTTTCCCTTCAGAGTGGGCTTTGTTGACAAAATGTTAAACGGATTAAATCTATACTCTTTTAATAAATGGACGCTGAGTTTTCCTTCCTGAAGTCGGAAAATGCTACTGTGATAATGTAGAGAATAAGAGAAGAGCACTAACACCCCCAGAATAAATAAGTAAAAGAGAAGAGAAAGAGAAGGGAAAACAAACAGAAAAGAAAAGAAAGGAAACAAAAAAGAGAAAACAAAAAAGAGAAAACAAAAAAGAGAAAACAAAAAAGAGAAAACAAAACATGTAAATAAAATCCTATCCATATATTTCCTTTATTTTTCGCACGTGAATTCATGCCAATGATTGAGTAGTTAGTGTGACATGTCTCTCCACAACCTCCTGTGCTTTGTGGTACTTAATTTGTCAGCTCTACTGAAATTAGTCAACTTTTCTTGGCTTCAATGCACCCTCAATCGTCAACAATTTTCAGCATGTTTTCTTTGTGATTCTTATTCTTCTTAAAGCTTCCTCATTTCTCAAGTGTCCTGTTCATATTCTTAATATTTGTTGGTTGAACCACATCTGTCGTTAAGTATTCTTCATTTGAGAGTCAACTACTTGGTCCCAAATAGTAACATTCGACATTGAGCAAGACCATCCATGCGGAGAAGTTTTCAAAATAAACCTATCTCCAGAGTAAGTAATTTTCCCACCCCTCTAAGCTATTCAAAATCATCTTCCTTTCTCTTTGTAGCCACCTCCGCCCCCACATCTTTCCAGTTTGATTAAAACCACCTTGACATACGAAAAATTAAGATGAGTGCAAAGATTTTGTGACCTCAAAGGTTATTTTTAATAGATACACGTATTTGAATATTTTAAAGAATATTTATTTCTTCTATCGGCCTGCGTATTCGAGAAAATTTAAAATGTGCCCTCCGGTAGGATCCGAACTTGCGTCTGATCCAGTGTGCTTTTACCGCTACCCTACGAAGAACGTCATACCAATAGAGTGAATTTCCTGTGTATATATGATTATATTTAGATAATAGGCGAAGTCCTTGTTTGTCTATGAAAATGCCCTCCAAGATACAGTATTAAAACGAATTAAAACAAATGAAAAATAGAACTAGTAAGTCAATAGAGGAAACAAAACCAGCAATGATTAAACAGTGATTTATATCATAATGGATTTTACTTGACCCGGCTAACTAGAGTCCACCTTACTTCTGGTTCGCCTAACGTGGGGGTTGACATGATTAATGGTTTCTTGGATAAAATGTAAATTGGTCAACCTAAATTTCATAGTATTAAGCTAATTCTTCCTTAAATTATAGGAAGGGTCAAATTACAGGTTTTGGGCCATTTGTCAGCATTAGGGGCACCTGGTTTTCATAGAAAGTATCTTGAGAATTTGAGATTAATTTCAAGAAATTAGTGGTACAGTGAAGGCCTATCTTGGATAATATGAATGAACACGTAGAAACAAAATTACTACACAGTATCCTACTCGCAGAATAATTATGTTATAATCTTATTACTTACCGACATTTATTTTATAAATAAGAAATATCTACAATGACTAGTCAGCTGTAATAGAAATATATTAAATTGGTCTTTCCAAGTTGGATTTTATGAGTAAAACTAGAAATTTACTACAAACGTTTTTGTTTATTGAGAGCCCAGATTAGAATGACGAAGAGAAAGTTGTTTATTTTCTATAGTACTGATAGTTGATGGTTTATCACAATCCCACGTTTTCTTTGAGTCAGTATGACACACGATAAATTACTCTACTTACTAGCCGTTTCTTCCAAAAGAACAGATGGCTCTGAATGTACTTTTGGTAAAAAAGATGATTGAACTGACCAACAACTCAGAGAAAGGAAAACAATTTTCACCAGTGATAGATTATGGGGCCATATATATTTTAATTCCGGAAAAAGGGACATATGAAAGCTCTTTATGAAGAAAGTTTCAAAGTGTCTACAGGAAGTATGGTTTTCTTTAACTTTGAGTTATTAAGGTCTTTGTTCCAAAAACGAATTAAGGAATTTCGATAATTAATGGAGAAGGCACCGGTAAACCACTCCACTATATTTCAGAAGAATGTATGGCAATTAACAGATAATAATAAGCAGCCGTAATAGCTTACGTCCCGAAGGGTCATGGCATCAAATAAACAAACAAGATAAAAAAAAATTAATTACCTATGAAGGAAAAGAAACTTTAGCAATTCCATTTTAGTATCAAATTTTTGAGTGAATGAATTATTATATGCCTTTTCATTCGAATAAGTATACAAATTAGCTACGCTACATTCCAACTATCTTTAATCCAAAGAAGAGATAGACTGGAGCGGCGGCGCATACAATCAAAGGGTAAGCGTGCGGGTGGCAAGCAATTGAGCTGCGTTGATAGTTGTAAAATATTTTGACAATTTTATTTTATTTTCTTCTCTCTCTCATTTAGAGTAACCACTAAATTTATCGATGTACCGCCATAAGTTAAAAAAAAAAACCCAAAAAAAACAAACAAAAAAAAAACAACAACTAAGAACTAAGAAAAACTCGCAAATAACTGATTGGCCACATTATTATACTGGGAGTGTGGTGGGAGACAGAAGCTAGGACAACGGGTTGTACAACATCCCTAAATTTCAATCACATGATTGGCCACATTATTATACTGGGAGTGTGGTGGGAGACAGAAGCTAGGACAACGGGTTGTACAACATCCCTAAATTTCAATCACATGCAATTTCTCGAAAGTTACGTTTACAATATCAAATTCATAATTTCTTTTTCGCAACATTTATTTGGAAGAAATCAAATTCTCGAAAGGTAGGTCCCATAAAAATAGACATTACTTGAATATTGAGGAAAATGGAAGTCATCTTCTAATTCTGGCTGAAGTTAAGCTATAAACAATTTGGAAAAAATAAAAATTAATTGCTTTTGTGAGTAGCAAAAGATTTAGCAAAATAAAACTACGGAAAATCCAAAGTTTGCAGAATAAAACAAATGGTATAACGCTATATAGAGATTTGAACTTAGAATTAACTATTAACTACTACTAGTTGTAATTGACTATTACAACTGAATAACAGTTCATTTACCTGCACCAAGAAGATTAATGAAGGATGATAATGACGAAGAAACATACTTCTTTTTTCACAAAAAAAGAAAGAAAAAAAGAATTTATTCATGAATTTACACGTCTGAAGTTATGTCAGTAAATTGTTTCAGAGAAATAAATCAGAAATGTTTTTAAAAGTCCAATACTTTTAAAGCAGAGTCATGAAGCGGTAACGTTCATACAGCAGATTAAATGATGATATAAAATAATATTCAAAATGTTTAAACAAAGGTAAACAAAGTTCGATCGAGAAGAAAAGACAAATATTTTCATCTGTCAGGCTGGAATGCTGAATGTTTTGGGGAAGTTAGATAAGGGTGTAACATTATTCAGGGAAAATGTGTCCATTTATCAGTTTTTTATTTGGTCACAGCATTCAAGAAAATGTAGAAACTAAATTATCAAAAGCGTGGGTTTACAATTAATTGCTCCAGCCGTTAATGCATTTAGGGCGTTACAACATTCTGTGGTGTTCTATGTTGATGTGATTTGAGCCAATGGCAACAGCTTGGTTTTTTTAAATTTAGCTTAGCAGATAGAGAACCCTAGAAATATCTACCAAACTAATGATGGAAAAAAAAAACTCTTTGGTGATTTTATATAGGTACCTCCATGAGATCGCTACAAAAAAGAGCATAGCATAATAAAAAAGACGCCAAACTTGCCTAAACAAAAATGTTATAGTCTAAATGTTTATGCTATTATTAAGAGGAAAGACCAAAGTTTGTTTTTTATTTTTAATCATTTTTAAAAAAATTTCCTTCTTTTTAAAACATTCTAAATTTTGATTAAAAAAACCTTGTTTCTCTTTGTATCACCGGCACTAGTAAAATAGCATACAATTTTTAGCATTTTTTTTTTTTTGTATGACAGACATTAATTTGGAAAATCTTGCAAAAATAAAAATAATTGTCGGATGTTAATTAAACTTTCAGAAACTATTCAGAGGATATAAAATTATAAATATATATATTTTTTTTTTTAAATTAAAGTCATAGCAGAAATATTTTTTTATATTACCACCCCCATGAATAATTTTATGAAAACTCTAGAAATTCAATCGTATTCAGTTTAGTGATTATATTAGTTAAAAGCATAAGGCTTTTTTTTTTAATTGGACCCCCTCTACCTGAAAATCAGCCCTGAATTGTAACATACAAAACTCAATAAAACAAAAAAAAAAATTATTTAATTTCAAATACTTTAATATGCTTTTAGTTGTTTTTATGAATATGGACAATATTTTCTGAAAGCTAAAAAATTTTTTCGATGAAAAATGAATTTTTAATACAATTATTTGTTATTTCTTTAATTATTTTATATTTTTACATTTAAGTTGTTAAATATTATAAAATTAGTTATAAGCCGCATTCACTTTCGTAAATGTCCTTATGTAACAGAGTGAGGTACACACACACAACCACATGAATGCACACACGCAAATATAACTTTTATTGACTGGAAGTGGAAATGGTGTTTATATATCAAAGTACAATTCGGGTTAAGATGTGTGTTTACCGATGAGAAATACGATCTCAGGGCAGGAGGCGATGTTTTAAATCTGGGTCACGAGTAAACAATGGGGATGGGCGAGATACTTTGTTTTGTTTAACAATATTTGTTTTGATAAAATGGTTTAGATATCCCAAAGTATAATTTTGGCGAAGCGAGAAGAACTCGTGATTGAGATAAGGTAAATAATTGGAGAATAGGTTTACATGTCAAGGGATAGTTTTTGGCACTTATGATAATCGCGTGCCGGGCCAAGGGTCGATTCATGATCACCCAGATTTATCTATATAAACGCATAGTTATGCTGAAGAAGAAGCAGACGGGAGAGACCGCGATCGGTCGGCACATCGTCGTCACGTGCATGAGCACCCACAGGCGACCGTCACCGGTCGCGGTGCTACAAGCCAGACGGAAGAGAGAAGACTAACCGCTGTTCTGAGAAGTCTGTGTGAGACTGGAGGCGATTCAATACGCGAATATCACACACAAACCCCCTCTGTTGGGAATTCGCTGGATGTATTTTGTCTTTCTTTTTCTTTTCTCATTTATGTTGAATGTTTTTATTCTCCCTGTAACTTCTGTTCCGATGTTATCTCCTTATATAAAAGACGTCAATATTTCCCCCATTGTTGTCTGGCTTCTGCAGATATTATTTCTTGTTTTATTTTGCCACATTCTAAACTTCCTAGCGCCAACTCTCACAGACGTGTCCACATGGACAACACTCCGCTTACTGGATCTAAAAACTAACACAGCTTGGGCAGCGAGCAGGACTTGACCAGTTGATCGGTCGAAATAGTCTACGGGTACACAGGGAGCGTACGGCCAGTTACCCCTAAGTTCGGTTCGGACCGAGTGGACACCTCAACCCAAAGATGAAGACGCCGGAGGTTGAGGGGCTGAAGACGAAGTGGTAGACTTATGAGATAGATCATTTTTTTTTTAGCGCTTTGTAAATTGTATCGCTTCGTCCAATCACAAGACCCACAGTAATTAAGAAATGTAATTTTGTGTTTATAAAAGTCATTAAAATAGCTGTAATTAAAAAGTACGGAAGTTCCAAATCAATAAAATGTCACGTGGCTTGAGTGTAAGCATTCTCTGCTGAACGTCCATATCATTATTACAAATTCTTTGTGCGAAACACATGTTGAGCATTTTGAATTAGTGTTTTTACTAATTAAAAAAAATTGAAAACCATCCTAAGCCATTTTCAGCAGCAACATTACTACATTTTTAAAAGTACCATTTATTTCATTTACATATTTCATTACAATTTCAATTTTGTGAAGTTGTTTTACAGTTTTCAGTGAGTTGTCTTATTTCAATTTTTCCATTACCAGGCTTCATTTTCATACTGAAATTAAAGTACCATTTGATTTGTTATATATATATATATATATAACCACACTGATGAGCTGCGAAACAGTGTCTGTGGATGACGTTATATTGGCTCCTGAAATAAATATTAATTTCAGTTGAGCTCTCTAGGGAGTAGGTATGGGTTTGTAAACAGTGACTATTATAGCTAATATAGCGAGACTCTTCGCATAGGGCGTGTTTCTAAAAATGAATACGCTAAAAATCCACCGACGGCTTAGTGGTAGAATATCCGGCTGACACCAATTCAGTCCGGTTTCGATCCGAGCTAGAGGCAACTGGATGTCTACCCACACTGATGAGTTGCGAAACAGTCTGTCTGTGGATGACGTTATATATACATATTTTCAATATATTTTTTGAATTTGATAATTGTCTTCATTGGGATTTTAATTTATTTCATTTTCATATTTTTTCTTATAAATAAGAAATAGCAAAGAAAACATTCCCCACCAAGCACTGATTTTTTTGTCATCATCCATTTATTTATCAAAATACCACTATAAATTTTTATGTATTCTTTTTTTTTTTTTTTTTGTTTCAATGAATATTTACAGTGCTTTGTGATTCATATTTCCATAAATAAAATATCAAAATTAATAATAAAATGAATGGAAATTCAAATAACACAGTAAAATGTAATAAATGTACATAAAATTATAGTATTTTAAGGTACCTATAAATTAATTCGATACCTTTCTTATGAAATCTAATATCACTCTCAACAGTCTTATTTTAATTTCCTTATAATATATTTTCCATAAAGCATCGTAAACGTGAAAGCTCAGTACAAAAAAAAAAAAAAAAAAAAAAAAAATTAAAACGCTGAAAGTATTCATTGAAAATAATGGGGTAAATAATTTCACTTCTCTCCTTCCATAGAAAAACTTTTCCTCACGTAAGCTGTCAATAAGCGATGAAATTGTCATTCGTCACCTGTCAAGTAACGCGAAATATTATGACCTGCTTTGTTTTATTTTCAAACTATATCTTTTCAGCGGAGAAACTAAGTAATGCTTGTTTCAAAATATTTTAAATAAACATAATTTCTGATTTTCTTATAAAGTTTTGAAAAAAATTAATGATTTTTAAAAGAATTTCAAACAGAGTTTCATTTTTTTATATAAAATGGTTGACATGATTGATTATCTTTCAATTTTTCTGACTCAAAAAAAAAAAAAAAAAAAAAAAATTTAACGAAAGTTTTGGACGTGCTAGGAACAATTAAAAAATATAAAAAAAATACACTCAAAATACTTTGATCTTTCCTCTTAATAATAACAAACATTTAGACGATAAAGTTTTGTTTTCGTCAAGTTAGGGGTCTTTTTCGTCATGCTATGCTCTTTTAGCGATCTCATGAAGGTACCTAATTTTACACTTACCTCGCAATAAGTAACAAAAATTGTCCAGCGAAAGAATATATTTCCATTGTAACATTTTGTTTCTTCCCCCCCACCCACAGCAAGATATAATTTTTCAAGCTTCTCTCTTCAGATAGCCACTGCACAATATACTGGATCGACTTTTTCTAAAAAGTAACTGAATCTATTAGGTTGGTGCAAAAATAATGTCGTTTTCTCACATAGTAACATATGTGAGAAAACGACATTTTTGCACCAACCTAATACTAATTGAAGATTTCCACTGGAGCTGTAAGACTATTTCGTTTTTCTGCCAAGGATCGCGAGAGGTCGCGACTAAAGCAGTATATGAGAAAATGGATTATAAAGTCTTTTTTCTCTCTCAGGATGCCTTAAGGACAAAACTGGTGTCGTTCCCCGATGAAGAATATCTTGATTCCAACGTACCTTATGACGAGTTGAAGACAACACAAGAGTACACAGCATACAATGCTCGAAGTCTTCTTGACTGCACGCTGGTATGCCTAACGAATCTATCAAACCAACATATAAACACAGACACTTTTCATAGGAACGATACATACAACAAATACATCTTAGTTTCGACAGCTTACACAAAGTTATAAATATGCATTCCCTATCTTATCACTAAAAAAATCATTAACAATACACCTATAAAGATACGAGTTCAACAGATAGCATAACTGACAATCAAGTTAGACGCCTGCAGTTAGAAAGTGGAGCAAAGAATGAAAACTTTGCGAAAGTTAGTAAAGAAAGAAAAGGACGTACGAGGAATAGTACACAATTCAGAACAACATCGAAATTGACAACCTAAAAGGATCCCGAATTTCCTAGAGGTCAGTCTATTCCAAAGCCAAATGTTTGGCTGTAGATAATGACGCAAATTCTTACCGTATTAGAGTCAGACGTGACAAGGTTTCAAATCGGTTCTTGGAGGTCCAAGAGAACAGGTTGACTACCAGCGCAACTCAATTTCAAAGAGATAGAGCGCGGCGAAAGTGATTCGTTAGAGGACAATAGAAAAACCAGCTGACGAATCGCAGGGAAAGAATTAATTTCCTTCGTTTCGAATCTCCATATAAGTGGACATACTTTATAATTCAGACAGTTGCTATCCACAGGTAGGAGAAGTCATGCTGCTCGAGATTCGACGCTGTTACCAGCCGTGTAGAGTTATCTGCCGAGAGCTACAACTTCGTCCAAAGATATTACAACTCCCTTGTGATATCAAGCAGAATTATTCAGTCCCGGCGTAAAATCTACAGGTCGCAATGGAGGCGTTTACAATAACATGTATTCATCGAATTAAAACGTTAGACTAACGATACGTCTAAGAATTCAGGAAAGGATTGAAAACGTAAAACCTGACGATCAAATATTCTTTTATGCCACTATGCCGACCTTGCTTCCAAATAGTCAAGAAAAGTGTCTGAATTAACTAAAGATTACATAACAGAGAGAGTTTCTCCTGTCAATCCCTTTATAGATAGTTGCTGTTTTCCGAGGTCTTTTAAACATCAATAGACTATTTGGGACAAAAGCACTGTTGCTAAATAAAATAAAATAAAATAAAATAAAAACTATGCTAGAAGAATCAGAATTTTTTTTTCTGAATCATGAAGAAAGTTTCTTTAAAATTCAAGCTGCCTCGGTCAAATAATCCAACCTTGCTTGGAGGAGAAAGAGAATGATAAAATAAAAAATTATATATATATATATATATATATACAGTACTGTGAAATGTCAGAGGCTACATTAAACTATAATAACTTTCTATATTATGTAATTGCAAATGAATATTTCGTACTCCTTTTTTATAGATGATACGTTGATTCTGCGAGTGTCATTTATATTGGTAAACTTCAAAGTCTGTTGCGGAGGTTTAAAATTTAAGGGAAAATATTCGCTAGCCTACAAAAAATGTCCTTGTATAAGTTTTAAACCACTTTGTATAAGTTAGAAGCAACGGGAGATAAATTTATCGAAATCTGTAAAAAAAAAAAAAAAAAAAAAAATGCAATTTTAGCGTCATTGATGTTATTTATATCAGTATAACTTGCGTTAAATTATTGCAGTTCTTTACTGAATTTGATACTCACTGGGTTCTCTATTTTCGACCTTGTGCCATATGCAAGCTATGTTTAGTAAATCACTATTAGTATTTTTTTTAATCAGTTGCGACCATGGTTAAAATCACAAATGAAACCAGAATAAAGATCGTGGAAATGTCCGTGAATTTGAACCAGAGAGAAATAGCTATGAAACTTCGAACATGAAGATGTGTAGTTTTTTTAAGTTCTTCCCAATTTTCGAGACACTGGAAATATATTGGTCGGACCAATCACAAAATCTACAACTAAGAACAGTCCGCGAAATAATTAGAACAGAAAAGAAAGCAACCCAAAATGGCTGAATGTAGTCTATCTGGTTTGATGTCAGTAGACACCGCTAAAGGCATTCTTAGAGATATTCTGATGAGGCGGATAGTTGCTAAAAAAAAAAAAAAAAAAAAAAAAAAAAAAAAAAAATTGTAGGACAGTCAAAGACGCATGAAATGTTGGAAACATTTGGAGTAAAAATCGTAGCGATGAAACAAAAACTGAATTGCACTCTAATGATAACCAAAAAAGAAATGTCAACCACCACCACTATACTACAAAAACAGCAAACTTTGGAGGTTACAGTATAATGCTTTGATGATTTTATATATGCTTATTGAAAGTTGGTAAGAGTGGACGGGAACATAAATAGTATTGAATACATTGAATTGTTGAAGAAACGTGATTCCTAATTTAAATGGCGATGAAACGTGTAAACATGAAGGGATATGATTACTGACCTCTCCCTATTCATGATTAAATGAAAAGTCTTCTCAATTGGTATTCCATAGTTCATATAAACACTATTGTTTTGACATTTTTATATTAATAATTCTGACGAAGCACAAATTCTCTGGCCACAAACTTCACCAAGATTATTTTTCTCATCTATAAACAAAATTCTACATTACTATAATTATTAATATTTCAAGGGTGACCATTACTCTTTGTAACAAATGACACTTGTTGAGAAAACCTATCATCTGTCAAATATGTGTGGGGAGGGTAGAAAACGTTCCTCTAACAAGTAAACAATTTACCAATATTTTATTATAGCTTAAGGTGGTACTATATATATATATATATATATATATATATATAATGAATGAGAGATTTGCAAAGTGTATAATAAAAACCATTTTGCTTTTGGAATGTCATTACTCACAGCAGTTATGTCAAGAAACAGAAAGAGCCGGTATATTAATGAGTTATCTGGAAAATGAGGTAAGACTAAGATTAATGATCGGAGAGTTCCCATCATGAATTTGTTATCTGATCGCCTCGGTTCTCCAGACTAAAGAGAAATCCAGATATTAATTGCGTGTCTAAATAAAAACATTCATTCATAAATTCACCCAAGTTAAAGTCATGGGTCAGACGCGGTCAAATGTTTTGTGTAACGGAAATTCAGGTTTTCGTTATGATCCAGTGCGACGCGAATTCTATTCCCCAATAGCAATCTGACATTTCCCCATGTGTTTGCTTGTTCATAGTAATGAAGAAAAAACAGTAACAAAAGAATAATAAAAATTTTTTTTACAGAAACGCTCAGTAACATCTTATAATTATCTGATATTTTTTTTTGGGGGGGGAGGGGTAAAAATTAAAATTTTGTCTCTGATGTGGGTGCCAAAGTTGGGCCCACAGAAGTAAAACAAGGAATACGGATTAGAAGTAAGAAAGATATATCAACAACAGGTTAGAGTGATAGTGTAAGCAGAGCTTACTATAAGTTAGTGTCCAACACTGGTAGTCGTACGAGACTCACTGTCTCTCTCTGTGTCACTTTCCATCACTCTCTGTAGAGTGCTATGTCGCCTACTTAATATAGGCCTGGTAGAGTCTATTGTGTAGGTAGTTTCCGGTCTCACAATACCCCCTTCCAAAGAGTTTTCTTTTTTGAAAAGGAGAGAAAAAAATAAAACTTAATACTTTTTCCTCTTGGGACTTATTGTTTCTCAGCTGGAAGTAGAGATCTTGATGCGTGAGCCACAGCTTTTCGCGAACCATCTGGCAGTTTATGTAATATGCAAGCGCTTATGCCGTACGAGCTTGCATCACTTGCAACTATGATGTCGAGACTAGGGTCGAAATGTGTGAGGGAGAGGTATGAAGTAAGAGTTTTCTTGATCTTCTCGAATGCGTCTTGGCATTCCGGGGTCCATGACCATGGTTTGTCCTTTTTTAAAAGTTGGTTTAGAGGCCCTCTCAAATTTTGCATGTTCTTAATGAACCCTTGGTAAAAATTAGCTAGGCCGAGGAAGCTTTGTAACACTTGAACGTTATCTGTGGCCGGCGTGTTTCTGATCGCGTTGGCTCTTTCTGGATCCGGCCGACGACAATCTTTATTTATGATGTGTCCTAAGTATTTAATCTCTGGTAAGAAAAAGTCACTTTGCCTCCTTAACCTTAAATCCGTATTCTTGTATCTTTTCGAATACGTTTATTATATGGTTCCGGTGCTCTGCCATAGTTTTACTGGTAACCAGTATATCATCCAAATAGGCTGTTGCGTAGTCAAGATCGCCCAGCATGACGTCCATGACCTGCTGGAAAATTGCAGGCGCAACCTTTACTCCAAAAGCCAGCCTATTGTATTTGTACAACCCTCTATGTGTGTTTATGCAGAGCAATTTGGAACTTTCTTCTACCTCTATCTGAAGTTATGCGTCCGAGAGGTCAATTTTAGAAAAAAAATTTTCCACCATTGATTTTATTGAAAATTTCTTCAGGGCTTGGGAGAGGATAGTGGTGATCTTGCAAGGCATCACTTAACCCTGTGAAAAAATCTCCGCATACTCGTATTTGATTGGACTTCTTTTTTACGTAGACCGTAGGTGCTGCCCACTCGCTAAAATCTGTTTTGACAGAATACCTGCTTGTTCGAGTCTAACTCTTTATTGATTTGCTCTAGAGCAGCGAAAGGGACATTCCGTTTCTTTTTGAATGCCGGTTGTACACCGTCCTTCACCTTGAACTTAGCTTTCATTTTAGTACATTTCGCAAGGCCGCCAGAAAAAACCTGGGGAAATTGTTGTTTGAGTTCCTTTTTTAGATTTACCAAATTGGACGTTGTACTTTGTATCTTGCGACAAAATGTACTCATTGGGCAATCCCAAAGACTGAATTTTTCTATCCAATCAGTTCCAAATAAGTTGTCTGAAGTTTTTAATACGTAGGCTTTGAGCTTTTTGGTAACTCCATTTAGTGTTACTGTACGTATTACCTCGCCTAAAATGTTAATATTTTCGCCAGTTCCGGATTTTGCTGTTTTTTCCGTTTTTAATAAGGTCGGCTTGTTCAATTTTCGCCAAGTACGCCAGTTAATGGTTGAAATATCAGCACCCGAGTCAAGCTGGAATTTAATGGACTTATTGAAAATATCCACTGTTACCTATTTTCTTAAGTTCCTATCGAGAATATTGTCAGATTGAGCTTGCTTAATTTTATTTTTGGGTTTTCTCGTTCTGTTGGCGTACCAGCACGAAGTTAAAGTATGACCACTTTTATTGCAATTTTTGCAATATTTTTTGTTCTTAACTGGACAGAATTTCATCCAATGCCATTTACCACAATGGTAACATGGTCCGGGCGGTTTCTTTAACTTATTTGGGTTTTGGTTAATGCGGAATTTAGGACATGAGATTTGCCTTTTGTCTTTTTGAGGGGAATAGGCGGTAGACTTGCTTCTGATTTTATTAATCCTAGTCACACCTGATTCCTCGATAGTGTTTGATTCACGCTTTACAGATATTACTGTTTGACAGTCCTCTTAATCAGTACCCGTCGTCTGACTTCGGCGTCTTCTGCAGATACTAGACCTTGTGTGAAAACCAAGCACTTAAAATCATCGGCAGTCTGTTCGGCTAGTTTAAAATCATTACATAGCTTGTTCACCGATGCTGCAAACGTTAGAAAATCTTGCTGGTTGTCTTTGACTGTATTCAGGCATTTCCAACGTTTGTGGAACAAGGTTGTGTTCGGCCCGAATAATTCCGATAGGAGCTTAATCGTCTTTGAAAAATCTAAGTCAGTCGTTTTCTTGGGTAGTATGAAGTCTACGAACTTATGTTCTGTAGTTTCCAGTTTTCTCAATAGAAGACGTACCTTTTTTTTACTGGGCCATTGTTCACAGTCTACGTTGAAAATATCTTCGTAGCGCCTGTAAAAGGCCTGGAACGTTTTGTCTTCCTCTGGTACGTATTCAAAGGTTTCCATTGAATTGAAGATTGTACTTTGAGAGAATTTTGTATCTTTTTCAGAGTTTGAGCCTTTTAATGCATTTACGAGTAATTCTTTAAGTTGTTTCTGTTGTAGTTCAGCATTCAGAAGCGTAATGTTTTGGAATTCCATTTGCTGTTTATGTAAATCCCAAAATAGTTGTTTTTGTCTTTCTTCTGATTTTTGTTGCTGGTCCAAATTTAGTTTTAACATTTGGGCAACTACTTGTTGCAAATCTTCCATATTTAAAAATGACAGCGCTTTTTTGTTGCTTTGAAACACGTACTAAGAGGAGGTACACAAAAAAAATCTTGATAGATTTTTTTCCTTTTTTTTTTCTTTTACAGAAAAAAAATATGGACAGACAATAGTTAAACTAAACTAATTATGCGTGTTTAGCTTCTTTTTTTTTTCGTGGTTCCATTAATTTTAACGTAATTGAATAATTTTTCATCACACTTATGTATTTTTTTTTTTATAAAAAGGAACAAAAAGAAAACTCACCTCAGTGAATTTGAGGGGAGAATAATTTTATGCCCGAGTTCAACTCGGTTACATAAAAAAAATTTTCGATAGTTTTTTTCCGAAAACTTGAGTATAATGGTAGTACTTGATCTTGTGTTGTTAGTTTTTTTTTTACGAAGAACTGTTTTTTTTCTGTGTGTGTGTGGGTGTGTAGAAATCGATCTCGTATTGGACAGACTTTAATATTCCGCAGATGTCGAATCGCTAGTTTGTCAATGGCGTTTGGTATTGTATATATGTAGACGCTGGGTGTTTAGCTTTTAAATCGCTAATGTATTAATACCAGCTTAATCTCACGTTCAACACTGCTGTGAGAACGCATAGAGTTTGTGTATTTTTCGAGTACTGTCGCTATTGATACGGTGAGAACGAAATTCTCGAATCTTCTGTCGCCACTGTTGTGGGACTGGCAAGGTATTGCGGTTTTTCGACGTGAATGCGTTTCTAGAATTCTTCGTCGACCCAGATGTGGGATTCGTAAGATATTTAGGTGTCGTCGTGAGTGCGTTTCTAGAATCCTCGTCGCTACTGATGTGGGTGCCAAAGTTGGGCCCACAGAAGTAAAACACGGCACACGGATTAGAAGAAAGAAAGATATATCAACAACAGGTTACAGAGATAGTGTCCAACACTGGTAGTCGTACGAGACTCTCACTGTCTCTCTGTGTCACTCTCCATCACTCTCTGTATAGTGCTATGTCGCCTACTTAATATAGGCCTGGAAGAGTCTATTGTGTAGGTAGTTTCCGGTCTCACAACAGTCTCCAACTTTATTGCTCAACACAGGATTGTCCAGATGCGTGGGAAAGGGATGTATTAAGTCTTATTTATAACAAAAAAAAGAAAAAAAAGAATAACAATTAAAATGTGATCTCACACTATGGTCACGGCAGATTCGCCGAACAAGCAATTGATCTCACTATTCATTTTATTTTATTTTTTTTAAGATGGTTTCTCGTTGTTAGCCGGATGAATTTGGAGAAAAATTCACTCGGATGCCCCAAAGATAGCAACAGTCACTCTTTGATAAAATGAAGCTATCTTTATTCGTTCGACAGCACTTCCGAGGGGCGGCGGTGCGTGTGGCACTATGGCTTGACGTGGCAACCGATGGACGATCTGTACAGCCTGACGGCACTCTGTACAACCTGGTGAGCCCCTTCTTTCAGAGAAGTCCTTTTTATGTAAGTGATCACACTTCCGAAACAATAACATTTGATTTTTGTTCGATCTGTTACGTGAAGATTTAAAAATTTAAATAGATAATAGGGATTCACTTTAGTTACTAATAGTGCCATATAATCAATTCTATTTCAATTAAGTAGGTGACCTAATTACTAAAAAATTGTAACGGGACTGGAGTTGAAGTAATTACTCCGCTGTTATATGTATTAGTAATTGATAGAGGATTCCTTTTATTTTTTATACTAAAAATGAAATGAATAAAACGTACAATAACAAACAATAAGACGTTGAGACCCGTATTGACATTAATGACAAAAATGTGTATTTTTCTTTTCGTGATATTAATTACAATATTAGTATTGCGTCTGTTAAAATGTTCTCAGTGTTAGTGTCTCTTGTTTTTTTTGTTTTTTTTAAAAGCTTGTGTATACTTGTTTTTGTTTGTTCCGAGAATTTGGTTAAGTCGATTTTCTTTGAGTCGATTTTCACAGAGCGATGGTGATATGCCCGTGTTGTTTCTTTTTATTACTGCTCTGCTTTTGGTGGAAAAATCGTTTTTATCATGATGAAATTTCAGATTTTTAGAATGATGAAATATTTGATCTTATTTCCAGAATGATGAAATATTAAATCATCACTGGTGGAAAGGTTCTTAGAATAATTAAATATTTATCTTTATTTCCAGGATGATGAAATATCCTTATCGATCATCACGGTGGAAAGGTTGTTTTTAGAATGATGAATATCAATCATTCTAGATCATTACAAAATAAGTCTAAGCACAGCCAGCCACAGTTTCAGAAAACTGTATTTATTAAAAGTAGAGAAAAGGTTCAAACGTTTTGCTTTTACCTTTTCTTTTAAGGAATTTCTTTTAAAACAGACATGATTTAATTTTTCTGTACCTGGTGGGTGTTATTTTATAAAAATGCACTTTCTGAAACAAGCGCGTGAGCAACGAAGAAGTCTTAATGAAAAAGGAAAAAAAAGAAAAAGGACACTCATACTTAGAATCAGAAAGTGACAGCTGAAATTTTTTGGACCCATAATGAAGAAGGTGGTTTAGAGAATTTGAAACTCAGAGAACATGCTGAAGCCAAAGGGGACAAAAGAATGCAACGAGCCACCGCCCTAATAATCTTGTGTGAATGGGTGACACAACCAAGCTGAGAGACTTGATAAATGGACAAATATTTCTAAGAACTACAACGGACGGGAAGCTGTGGAGAGACATGATAAACCACAACCTGAGTAACAGGGCACTGAGCCTGTTTAAACATTTAATTGCATGAAATTACAGAATGGTGATTTGGAGAGACTACTAATTGGACAATAATGTGGAATCTTCCACAACACAACCAGCCTTACCTCATGTTAGGAAATGCACTTTTCCTATATGGTAAGTAAAATTCTACTTTCATACAATATAACAAGTATTCATTGGTCATTCACCTCCAATCTGGCTTGCTGATTGGTCAGTTCCGACCAATCAAACCGCCTGCAGGCGACCAATCTGTTTCCCACCCATATGCGAGGAGCCACTTGACCATTATATAAACCGAACACGTGTGAACTTTTTGAGTAGTAGTTACCAAGTGCCAAGATGTAACCTTCACCGACTCCCGTCTTAGTCATTGCTGACCAGACGTTAAAGATAAAAACCGACTGACCAAAGCAGTCAGTGAAAGCACCAAAGAGAAATTGCCAACTTACTCCACGTCGTTCGTACATCAACGCTGACTCGCTCACAATTCAAACTCAACCAACTCTGGACATTATTTCTCAGATATTACTTATCTAAAGTGAATTGCATCCACTATCTATTAAGTAAACATTCATGTGCGAACGACCTTTAAAATATTACAATAAAAGGTAAATTAAGAAGTTCGTTTAAAACACACTTAATATTAACAACTTTAATATCAACATTAACGAACAATTACAAGAAAGGCATTCTGAAACCAAAAACATCTTACACATTTGCCAACATAACATATACCAAATATTCTGCTTCTATATTGTTTTGAATTGTTTGTTTTATTAGTTTCTAATTAAATATGTCTTGTTCTTAATATGAAATCTGGTACAAATATTTCCAAATCAAAGGTACACGACTCTTTTCATTGCATGCTTGTACATCAACCTAAATAAATCTAATTGTTACGTTTTAAAACAATCCAGTTGAATTTTGTATTTTATTTTGATGTTAGTGGAAATAGTTGACACGCAACCTATTCTCAACAAATATTACCACATAATTAACCCATCCACTACAATAATTATTAAAATTCTCAAGAGGGTAGTTTGAATGGTTGAGAAGAAAATTAAAGAGAAATACGTTAAAAATTGTTTTAAAATAAATAAAAAAATGAATTTAAGAACAGTTCCGAAGAGAATCGAACTCGGAATTAACTAACCAAGATTCACTAAAATTGAGAAAAACCAAGGCAACCCACCCTATCAACTTCCCTCCGATAAGAAAACATGATTAATGTTTTATCCGACTTTTTTTTAGCTCCGAGAAATTAAGTTCAACTTATTTACATTATTGTGACACCATTTAGGGGCGCAAAAAGAGGGAAAAGGAAGGAAAGGAAAAAGAGAAAGAAAAGAAAGAAAAAGAGAGGCGAGACTTAACTTATATGATAAAGTGAGGCCACCCACGACAGAGACATTTGGCAATGTTATTTTGATAATGGAAAAAATGGTGAAAATTCTGACGGCCATTGTCGTAGGGCTAGCTGACAAAGTTCAGGTTGATACATAGTTTTTTTAAATAGATAAAGAATTAACTGTGTCATGGTGGCAAGCAAATTATCGGAGGTTTGTGAAAATTCCCCGTGAGGAAAAAAGAAAGGAAAAGAGAGGCGAGACTTGGGCTTAGATAATGAAGGAAAGACACCGACGACAAAGACATTTGGCGATGTTATTTTGATAAATGAAGAATGGTGACAAACAATTTAATAGGTCATCTTTTGACCACACACAAAGAGAGCCAACTCTAGGTTGGGTCTTTGTCGATAGGAGGTGTCATTGAGAGAAAACACATTTGGGCTGTGTTGGAATTTGAATGTGACAGCGAAACAATATTTCGTTGGCGCCGAAGAATGAGTGTGTCTGGTTGACTAGCCTCTTGGTGCTGGCGAAAATCTGATTGAAGAATTCCATATGCCGTGACGTTAGGATAAGAATTGAGATTATCACTCTACGGGTCGTATTGTCCTCTTGGCGGCCAGAGAAGAAGAGAGAAACAAAAGAAAAAAAAGGAAAAGAAAAAGATAATTTTTTTCTTTGAGCAAAATATATATTTTTTTAAGAACAAGGCTAGTCTGGTCACGCCCACACTGTTGAACGCCATTGGCTGAATGTTAACGAGAGCCAGGCGGAGGTGATCATGTGACGCAAGGGGGAGCCCGCCGCCGCCCATTGAGAGGTAGGTATGAGAAGTCCCTGCGAGGAAGTGGGAAAACCGTTGACGCCCCTCTGAAGTATGGGGAGATATCCATATGAGAATAATAGAAGGTGAGGGTAAGAGAAGACTTCCAAAAATGGAAAGGAGTGGAAAATTTCTGACCGAAAATAAAGAAGAGGACTATGGATTTAGAATTATCAACCCCGATGAGCCCACCCCGGTTTGGGTCGGCGTCCATATAAGCAAAGTCGCAGCGAGCGAAATGGAGAGTTCGAGAGAGAGTTTTTAGTTGCAGTTAGTTCGAGACCTAGTTCCAGTTGAGAGCTCTGAAGACCCACCACGAAGAGCTGACCAAGATTCGCGCAAATTCCGAACTCATCTTCTAAACAAGAACAATTTATTTTTTTTGAAGAACGACTTAGACTCACACTACCAAAATAAGTTTTATGAATTTCGCCTGAAGACACACCAAGAACCAGTTTCTTAAAGGACAGACAGCTTAGATGTTAAGACTCGCCTAACAAAAAACAAAAAAAAACAACGTGTCACGAATCCACATAGCGGGTTGGGAGATAGACGTGACCCTGTATCCAGCAACAGATATAAAGTATTGTTATCCTTTTTTTTTTTTTTTTTCTCGAGTTATTTTATTTTCTCACATCTATTTGTGTGATACCACCCCCATTCGAACTCAGCTTGCATTACGGCCCCGACGACTGATTGATTGCCTCTGCCTAGATCAATTCACAACGTGGGTAGGCAGACTGGGAATCAAAGTAGTTACTTCGGTAACCAGGCGTTGGAGGCGAGTTGGGAACGACGAGGCTGTTATCGGATCTAACCCGATTCCCATCCGAATCGCCAAAAGATTGGAACGTCACACTTGGGTGTCGCGACCAATACCAAGCCAGTTGGTCGTCACAGGACGGGATAGCACGACTGACGCAGACAGGCGGACATCACGTTTGGAGCGACACCCACCCGAACGAACGAACGGGAGTGGCCGACGTCGCAGTTGGCGCCGTGACCGGGATAAGACTCTGGATCGGGTTCTGATGTCACATTATACTATTTGCACCAAACGTGTGTGTTCTGTAAGAAAATAATGATCTAAATTCTTTAAAATAAAGGGGCATCTGTTTTCTTTAAGTCTCAGGAAGTAGGTTTGTTTAAATTATACTATCTGTCCAAAACGTCTGCGTTCTTACAAATTATTCTAGACAATGAAGAATTTTATTAATTCCCAAACTGGGGATTTGTTTAATGTTGTTTCCCCAAGAAAGCAGTTATCTTTACAGAAAGATATCTAGGGAGATTCTAGACAAAGAGTACCATATAGTGATCTCCTACAATTAAGACGGTTGGGGTGGAGGAATTAGATACATCAGCCTCAAATTTGAGAAGGGGTAGTCTGTATAAGCAAGAGCTCCACAGACACAGCGACAGTGAGAATCGACGATCTTGTTATTACTTTGAAGTGAGGGAAATTCGAAAGGCTAGTTATTACTTTGAAGAATTGAGGACGAGTCGACTGGCTGGCTATTTAGCGTTTTCAACTAGATTTCCTGAATTTCTATTTTGCAGTAGATTATAGAGGCATCTTATTTAACCAGATTTTTTTGTATATTCAATAAACCGGTTGTTAAGGTTATCAACAGTGTTGTGCATTTTATTGAAAACGTTTTTATTCCAGTCCGATTCCGACGTGTGCTTGGACACAAAGCGACGAAAGTTACCACGGCCAAAGACAGGAATCACGCAATCATGTCATTGATACACAACGTCCATAGACGGATACCCACTAAACTTCGCCGTCAATCCCAGTTTAGATTAGTATTCATTACACCTCCTTCATAGCGTGACATTTGCCATTTTTATCATTTTAAAAGAGACATTCTGTTCCTAATATTGATACAGTGTAAAATCGATCACTGACTTATTACGACTCGTTTACTTACAAATGTCAAGTTTGAAACTGTGCTTACTTCCCTGATATTAGTGTACGAAAACTTTTTTTTTTTACAAAACAGATTTTTTTAAACAAACGAATGTATACATATTTTAAATAATAAGCAATTGTTTGTCAAGTGAAAAAATGCACACACATAATAAAATCCCAAATTACCTCATACGAGAAATAGCCTATTTCGGCAGACGAAGATATTGGCCGTCTGTCTTAACCCCGGTGTGGACTGAGTGTGTCTATACAGTGTGGGTGAGGGGTAGAATTTAACTGTGAAAGCTAAAAAATCAACCTGTCGAAATACAGAATTTATCCATTTCAAAGTTTCAGTAAGACGAAAGGCACGAGACAGGAGTCAGGGGAGGACGGAAGGTATTATCTTAAATAGAAGCAGTTTTAAACCCAATATTAACCTTATGACATTAATTTGGGGCTATATGAAGAATGGAATATTAATTTAAAATTAAAAGAATAAAATGGGGACTAAAAATAAATTAAAAATATCTAAAAGGATGTAGGGAATAATGGAAAGAGTTGGGGAGACATTAAAGTAGGGGAAAGTTTATAAATTATAGTGTTAAGAGGTTATAGAGGGGAGGAAATAAAATATAGAAATTAGAATTAGTTATACTGTCGACATTTGAAAAGTTAGAGGGAACTGAATATTATGGAAATATGGTAGCTAATAAAGTTAAACGTATATTATAGAAATTTGAATTTGTTTTCATGTCGACATTTTAACACTGATTCATTCCTCTGATTCTATTACCTATAGTGTGTTTGTGTGAAAAGTGCATGTATATTATATATATTATTATTTATATATTATATGCGTGGTACTTATTAGAAAACCCAGGATGACAAACTCACATGAATCCAACCATATATATATATATATATATATATCTCCGTTCGTTCTTTAATTAAAAATTATTTTTTTTTATTCAGTCTGTATATTTTTACTAACTACAACACATTTTTTTCTGGCACCGCAAATTCCTGACTCGACGCCACTGAATTCACCATTGCCGATTGTTAATTTAATATCAGACGACGACAAAAAACAGCTTTCAAAATCCAATTCGACACATAGCTGCTAACGACTCAACCGGAACCCTAGTGGCGTCTATCAAACCACATTTTCTCACGATTGTAAAGACTAAGAGAAAAACAATAGACGGGCGATAAGTTTAAAAAGAAGTGAAAGAGAAGCAAAGCTATAAAAAATAAAATAAAAAATTGGCGGTAGGCATAGTTTGGATTCGAACGCAGATATATAAGCATGGCAACCAATAATTTTGAGAAATTGAGTGATTAATTGTACCTAGGAACTTATCTCTACTTTGTTAAGGAAAGTAGTTTTCGGTAAACATTTTAGCCGAATGTTATATTCGTAAAACATATTTCCAAAAATTTCAATAAGAATTCAGAGACAGGAAAACTGATTTTATGAAAAATGATGTTGAAGCCAGAAAACCATTCAAAATAATATCCCCCCAAAAAGCGATATCAACATCACCTCTCCCCCAACTTTCTTGATGATGGCTACGATTTTACAAAACACTTTAATACTGGCGTATATTGGTTACATATTGAACTGAGGATAAAACTATTTTAAAGAGATTAAAAACCTGAGCTAAAAATATAAATAAAGGATGAAAAAAAATATCTGGCCGATATTATAAACACTACAACGAAAATGAGAACTTGAGGAACATTACTATTTTCTGGTCAAAATTAGGATATATAAAAGAAGTCAACCTACTTTTATTTAAGACAAAAAAAACATACACTGACTTATTGTCAAGAATTGTTAAAACTGAAATAGAGAAAGACACCAGAAATGAACTTCATGGGTCATTAAATTTCAGATTTAGAATAACACATTATTGTACGAAATCCCAAAACAGGTCGACGAATAACGGACAGTTGCTTAGATAAATAGGCCACATGTTAAAAATCGAACATGTAAACATTTAAAACCTTTTTTTCTTAAAAATCTGCAATACAAGTGAACAAAAGTCTGTAATTAGAGAAATAGACGACATGGAAACGCAAATTCGACTTAGATTTCTTTTTTCTGGATCTATTCACATAATGTAATATATTCATCAGATAGCAAAGACAACTACAATGATTGGGTGTGAGAGGTCTTGTCCGTTTAAGCTGCCTTAAAGAAAGCAAAATAATTCAGAGATGAAACAGATGTAATCCTTTTCATAATATATTCCCACTGGTCTACTTGACGATTTTAAAAATTGCCCCAAGAGAATATTATTAGGTTGTTTGGAAATTAATGTCCGATTTTAGAATAAAATTTTATTCCTGAATTAATGTATTTAAACAGTGTTTAGATCAATTAAATAGGAGCCCTGAACTTCTATACATTTCTGCCATCGAGCTACAAGGTTATTTATGCCTTTACGATAAAATTCTAAAAGGTTTAAACACCAAGAAATCTTTGAACACAGTTTCTGTATCTCCTTTACAGCGGAAAGTCTTTTGGCTTAAAAATGAAAGTGATTGTCAGTGGGTGAGAGATCAGAGGTATGTGTTTGATGTGGCAAAGGCTCGTATCCCAAGTCGGTAATCTGCGGTATCAACATGTGTCTGGAACTCATTGATTAACCAGTGCCGTTCGCGTTTTGCTTATCTGAAATGCATGCTTCATCTAGTTGCTAGTAGTAAACTTCGGTTTTGGAAAGTATCTGGGTTTTTTGTCATGATCAAGCCACTGAGCCAATCGTTTGTCATAAACGATCCATTTCTCATCACAAGTCACTGTTCGATCAAGAAATATCTCATTCGAATTTCGCAGACGCAGCATCGAACACAATTCAAAACGTCGAACTCCTTGATTTTCCATTAAACCATTTATCGAGTTTCTTCTCGCCAATTTTCTTGACATGGTCTGTCCGATATTGGTGAAATGCTGACACCCATTATCGGATACATTTCTGACACTTTAATGTAGGTGCTGTTCGACTAGTGTTTTCAGCTGAACTTCCTCTGCCATGTTGATCTTCAAAACTCGTATCGTCACTGCGGGACTTCAAAGAAGGGCCTCGTTCTGTCCGATCACAAGTGAATCCTACATCCCATGCTCAGTTAACGTTGGCAGCAGTTTGAGAAGCGTCATGACCAAACGAACTCAAGCAAAAAAAAAAAAGGGGGGGGGGGCATCTCTTTTATTTCATCTTTAAGAGGAAGTGTTTCACCGTCCATTAGACCCTGAACTACCGCCAGTCACGATGAATGGATGTTTCCCTGACAGAATATTGGGCCTCAAACCGCAAGTGGAACTCTTATACACGATCCATCGCTCAAGATGCAGGTAAAATGAGCGTATCCCTGTACAACTCCAGTAAGTACCTGACTCCTCATGATATGCTCTACCTTTATAAGAGCCAGATCAGGCCTAAAATTGAGTTCTGTTGTCATATCTGGGCAGGAGCTTTCCAGGCCCCATTTTCCAATCTTGATAGAGTTCAAAAGCATCTCCGAGTCCTTTTTAGAGAAAAATTATCTTTCATCTTCTCACTGCTCTATCGCTGCTTCCATAGAAAGTTCTTAGACGAACTACATTCTTTGATTCCGTCAAGTTTAACCTTCACACCCAAGACCATACCACTTACATAGTAAAAAATTACCCACATCCCCTCCGTATTCCATCGGCGAGAAGAAAGTTCCACTCGAACAGCTTCTTCCCGCAAACCACTGCTTTGTGGACGTTAACTGTTAAACTCCATATAAACTACCCCTTAACGTAACCCTCTACTTCGAGTGACCCCCGGGCTTTGTACAATACTGTAAAAATGTCTTAAATCCAATTCTGAAAGACTGATATAAAATTATTATGTTGGTGCAAAAATAATGTCGTTTTCTCACATAGTAACATATGTGAGAAAACGACATTATTTTTGCACCAACCTAAGAGGAAAATTTGTTCATTAGGAATGAATAATGAATTTTTATGCAACTATTGTATATTAGTATTCTAAAATCGGACATTATTTACCAAACAACTTAATATTTTTTGTTCGTTCTCAAAACATACATATTCAGCTCACCATACGCTGTAAACGAATAAAAGGATTTCTTTATCTGAAGCATTTAAGCATCTGGTACGCTTTCAGAGACTATCACTTTTCACTACAAGGTTATATGAAAGTGACCATGGCACAAAAATTTCCACGGCACAGCGAACGTAGACATCATCTAAAATTCAAAGCGATGCCTAACACACCTAGCTATTTCGATGGACTCTACACTTACAGCTCATGTTGTAACATCCCCTTGCAACAGGGTCGCATCTTAGGTGACTGGCACCAAATAATGTAGCACCTTTCGCCGCCGCCTACACCCGATGGTATAACCACGTTTAGTGGTCCTGTCCTCATTGTCTTAGGACGACGTTTTAACCACAGGGATAACTGTGCTGGTCTCTTCGATTCACACCATCCACGTTGTATTCGTGATCTCAGAGTAGTGGAATATGGAATGTCGTAGCGCAGGTTCGAGCCGTGGCAGGCGTTATATTAAGAAAAATATTTTCATGACAAAAAATAAAAAACGAAAGATTCATGGGATTAATCTTCAGTTGATTTATATAGTACGACAAAAATTAACCCTTCCCGCACCAATCTCTATAGTGTCACTGTGCCTTGTTTAATGGGTGAATTGATATTTGTGATAAGTAACTTTATATTATTTGAGGTGAATTATCAGAAAATATTTCACGGCAAAAATATCGCTATCGACGAGTACATCATGAAGAGAAAATTAGAATTATATAGCTGTCGAAAATCTATTTAGTTACTAATGTGACACTGGGACTTCAGGGTGTTAATCAAACAAAAATAAATATTAGAAAGAAAAAAGGAAGCGTAAAGAAACTGCAAACCGGATGATAATTGTTGATTCGCAGGAAAGTGGATTGAACAGTTAAGAAAATTAAAAACGAAATAGGTTGAAAAAAATGGTTTCAAAATAATAAAATGAAATCACGAACAGTTCCATGGAGAATAGACTCCAAATTGAACTAGACAGAATTCAGTGAATTTGAGCAAAACCAAGACTACCAATCCTTCACCACTTCCCGCCGATAAGAAAGAGAATGTATCATCGAAGATGTTAGTCCTGGAAAACAAAGAAAACAGTCGATAATGAAAACAGGTGGTCACAAAATTAACATCTAAACTGTTCTGGACAAAGAGCAGGAAAACAACTTGTTTGACTCAACCAGCCAAAATAAAAATATCCCTACAAAAATAAAGATTAGCGCCTAAGACTGGAGATGGATTAGTTCATTTTCATTTCTGTGACATTCGTCAAAATGTTTATAGCCAACATTATTTTGGATTTTTTAAAGACAAACTGATAAAGAAAAAATAATTACTAGCTCTGTAGTAACCATAGGCGACCTGCTGTGTGGCATGGTTTACCGAGAAACACAAACAGTGAAAGATAGATTTTTTGTTACCAAAGATGTTGGGAATATTTTCTTTCCCACACATGATAACTGAAAATGAACAAAACAATTCTTGAGATCGGCTCCGTTTATCTTAGATATGGTCAAGTCCTTGGCTTTGAGAAATCACCTAAAAACCAGCGTGAGACAAGTTAATAAAGAAAGATTAATTATTGGACATCCCCTTTTAGCCTACGCATTCTAAAAGATTAGATCCATCACAAAGACAGTTGTACCAGCCCTTGGAGTAGTCTGAGGTTGGATGCTGATAAGGTTGGAGAAGGGAGTGTGAAATTAATACCGCCTATATGGAGCGATGATGAAAGAGAAGTGAACAGAGTTGGAAGGGCTGCTTGATTCCTCTGGCCACTCTCAAAAGGGGGCTCGTCAACCCCTAGATTTGGAAAATTACTTGAGTATACATATTTTGAAAATATAGGATTTTATGGAAAAAGTTGACGCTAAGACTGTGTGATAACCGAATCCAACACCTGGTCAACTTCACACCTGCTGGACGCAGGACTCCATATAAGCTGGAGGTATGTTTAACAAGTGAATAGTCCCCACATTACTGCTAGTGGAATCCACATCGTTCGCCGAGACCTCCTGACCAAGACCTTGTGCAAGCCCTGAAGACGAGAACTTAGAAATTTAAATTGCTACTAACACAGGCTGTAAACTCCAAAAGGGGTTCCCAGTGTCACTTCAGCGATCTTCTCACTCTCCGAGATCAAAAACACAACGTGGCAAAGAAGTGAAAGGTTGTGAAGCAAACGGGCGCTAGCTAAATTGAGTAGAACCGTGATCATCACGTCAAAACAGCAACGCGTTAATGAGTGAGGAGTCAGCTAGATGGTAAACCATGATCGTCTGAAGGAACCTGAAGGAGGGGGTTACACTAAAAAGAACTTAGCTACGAAATATTTTGCTGTGGAAATAGTGGAGATGAATAACAGAACAACTAAAAAGAAAAGATTTACTGACACTTAGTAGGCTGTGCATGGTTTAACAGCAGCAATTAAAAATACCTGAAGCGTATATTTGAATATTGGTAGATACAAAAAGTACGTTGACTTGGGTCTGGGAGAAAGTGAGTGACTTTAAATGTAGGGAGAGTCTAACAAGCATTAAGGTGAACGTGTGATAAGTCTTACGATAGCTGACATAATTTATGTAACTGGGTGTACGGCTGTCAATGTTTCGCCCCACATTTTTCTACAACTTATTTCTAAATGCGCAAGACCCTAGGGTATCGCAGCACATGTCTTGTATAAGGAAAACAAACAAAACAGCACGGTAATGTAGCAGAGGCCTCCTGGAACAATTAGGAATCATAGATAAAGAATAGAAGTTTGAGAATAAAATTATCTATATTCGGCGATCCTGAGACTTGTCTATTTTATGCATGTTGATTACGCATGTTTTTAGTATATCAATATTCTTGTATTGGGGGGGGGAGCTTTTATATGAAACAGTGAATGAGAAAAAAAGGGTTAAATTGGAAAAGTAATACCATAAAGAGAAAAGAAAAGTCCTGTAATTGTCCGGAGTCTCAATAGAGAGTTGAGCGTGTTACGTTTAGCGCAGCCGTCGTGAGAATCTCCGCTGTCTTCCTGAATATGACCGTACGTGTTCTTTTTGTTGCCATTTTCGTTCCCTCCATGGAATTCTCAGTAGCCTTCTGTAGAACCACATATTTTGCCTCCAGTTTTCTCATTCGTGGAGAGATTGTCCAGAATTCACTGCCATATAAAAAGATGGATATCACATGGCAATCTAGCATTCTTTTCATTGTTTCTAACGATTTTTTTCTGTTTTTCAGCACATTGTTTAGCTTTTGGATTTTTTTTGCTAGTCCTCACATTGGGATAAAAATAAAAATGTAGAAATGTCTCTGGAAAAAGCTGATTTGATTAGGAGGATACAAAAAAAGGCTATCTTCTAATAAGCAGTTTTTTTCCTTCGGGAAAATAAAAACTAATCAACAGTGCACTATTAATTCATGATAACCGATATCAATGCATTCGACAGCACAAGCCGGTTTATCACCTTATGGGTTTCGATGCGTACGTGTCATCTGTCGGGAAATATGAAGCCATCGAATGTAATAGGTTGTCATAACCAATCCAGGTACAAAAAATGTCACAGGAAAAAAAAAGAAACAGAACAATATTAGCACTGTTTCTGCGTCTTTCTTTAATAGATATTTTTTAATCCTAAACCTACCCCAAACTCCGAAGACAGCATGAATAGGTTGGTTGGTTGGGTTTTATGGCATATTAACCACTGTAGGTCATTTAATGCCAAATTAAGTTTATATATATATATATATATATATAGATATATATATATATAGTACTATTAAACGTATAGCTGGCAACATTATTTTTTCCAGAAACGTTGTGAGGTCTAGAAATTTGTTTTATTAACTTGTTAAATTTAATATCATTAATAGTCTCATGTGATGGAATATAGATAGAACAGATATTTACTGTTTTTTGCAATGTTGTTTTGACAGCAATTATTAGGAGTTCACTGTCTATGATTATTTGGTGTTGAGGTATGTCTTTCCTAACTAGGATCGATACACCTCCAGAAGCTCTGTGTCAGTCTTTGCGTAAGTGATTGTATGAATTGTAATTTTTAATGTTTAGCTGGTTGGTGTCCTTGAGAAATGTTTCTTGAAGGCATACAACTTTGGGGTTATATTTATCGAGGAGTATTAGAAGTTCTTCATAGTTGGCTCTAATTCCTCTGCAGTTCCATTGTAGAATTGAATTATTTTGCAGTTTCATTATGTTAAATTAGATTTATTGTTTTTCCTAGATTTATTTATATTGCTCAGCTCTTCAGTCTCCATTCTTTCTATCGAGCTAAATCTATTTTTGGTATCAACTTTTGATGTTGATAATTCTGTAGATTGACTTGTCAAGTTCGACAACTTTACCCGTTCCCGTGAGGATGAAGTTTGAGTATTGTCTATTTTAGATTGTAGGGCACGTTCTGTCTTATCATTGTTTGGTTCGGGGTTTAATGTTTGATTTTTCCCCAAGATTGTCACTTTTATAAGTAGGAGGACGGCTTGATGATTTCTGCGACTTTTGTTTCTTAGGAGAAGTGGTTTGTGTCTGCGCTGTTGTTTTTGTAGTCGTTTTAGTGGAAGATTCTCCTTTGTCCGCAGGATTACTTTGAGTAGTTGGTGTTTCTGAAACTGTAGCTGTATTTGTTTTTATCAAAACCACGCAAGGCTTTTATCTTATTAATAAAATTGTCCCAGTCTCCCAGGTTCAGCTGCATTAATGTTTTGACAAATTCTTCATATTTGTTCTGTTGTTTTTTTTCCTGATGGACTCCTTGGGAATACATGGTAGGGTTCGACCCTACTACCATCTTCCGTGCTTCTTGGTAAGGAAGGTTATTTTTGTGATTTATTGATAGAATTTCCTTTTCTCTTCTCCAACTGTTGCAAGATCTTGCGTAGACCGGATGATCACCACCACAGTTAGCACATTTATTGGGAAATTCACATTCATTCATGTGATGGTCAAGATCTTTTTGGCCACATTTCTCACACACCTCTCGTCCTCTACACGTATCTTCATGATGTCCATATTTTTTTTAATTTATAACATCTCAGAGGGTTAGACACAAACTGCTCGACCCTCTCCATGGTATAGCCTACTTTAATTTTCTCTGAGTTAAATGTCATTATATAGATGTTTGTTTCTATCGTTTTACCTTCTTTTTTTTATTGAAATTCGTTTAACATCAATGACATCTTGTTTTTTTTTCAACTCTTTCTTAATTATTAGGTTGGTGTAAAAATAATGTCGTTTTCTCACACATGTTACTATGTGAGAAAATGACATTATTTTTGCACCAACCTAATACTTATTGTACATAAAGATGGTTCTTTGCTTCTCACAACCCCCTTACTTGTGTTCAGGGATTTGTGAGGGTATGTTTTTACTGGAACGTTGTGGAACAGTCATTTTTAGTAGAAAATCTTCATGTTTCTTCTTTTCCACTTCGACAAGCAGTGTCTCATTTTTCAATTTCTTGACAGTTAAAGTTGCCTGATATCACCTTTTCTTATTATAAAGGGAGATAAGATGTGGCACCCTGCATTTTTAGAAAGACTAAAAAGAGATATTCATAGAAATATGATTTAATTTTTATTCGGTTTATTAACCAGTTAGTTATTTAGAAACGAAGAATAATTGAGTTTTGAGAATAATTCTCTAACTGTATTTAGGCGATCCAAAGAGAAGAAGAAAAAAAAAATAATAAAAAGAAAGAGAAAGAGGAATAGATAATACAAAACCCGGTCATAAGTAAAACTAAGACAAGACAGGTGTCAAAATATATCAGGTCAAATTACCTGACCGAAATCCAGGGAAATAGAAATTGTTATATTTGGATGAAGAAATAGAGTTTGGAGATAATAAAATAAAACAAAAAGAAGAGGAAAGACAGAAACATAATACGAAACCAGGTCGTAAGCGAAAACACACACGCGCGACCAGCACCTAACAAGTGTCAAAATTATCAGGTCAAGCACTTGAACTAATTCCGTGTCCGCGTAGGATGGGAGTTTGTTAAGGTTGGCTGAAACAAAGATTTTTTTGAACAATGGAAACGAAATTTTAATCGGAGGAAAGGTGTCTTTTGTGTTGAGGGGGTGGCCGGTGGAACTGTATACAGATTCTGACCTGTTAAAAATTGGAACCCCACGATGATGAAGTGGAGACATTTTCAATTCAGATAATTAAGATTTTTGACTATCAGGTCTGACCAAAAACAAAGAAGGAAAAAAAAAAAAACGATTGTCTCGGCTCACAGATAGCGCCAATATTCTTTCCTGAAGTCACATCTAATTAGCGGCAGGCTGTTTTGACAGAACCCAGGTGAGAAAAAGCCAAGATTATCATTTTTCGTACGTGTGAAAAAGGCCAAATTAGATTTTGTTTTTTTTTAGAACAAGAACGATGTAAGCCACGCCCGATTGGAGACGGGAGGCGTCCCACCACAGTCTCATTAGCCGAAAGCGGTCACGTGATATGCGGAAAGAGGAGGGAGAATGCTCGATCAAGAACCATTGGTCGAAAACGGTCACCTGACATACGAGAGACCGGGAGAGATGGGTATGCGTCTTCCCCCCAGAGGCACTGTGAGGAAGTAGGGGTGAAAATAATAGCGATAATGGGAAATCAGAACTAATGCGACTTTTGGGATTATCGAGAGAGCCCTGACGCCGACAGACCCACCCCGGTTTGCTGCGGCGTCAATAAAAGCAGGACCCCAATCGACAAAAAATGAGTTCAGCCCCGGACGGCAGCGAGAAGAGATCACCTCGGACGACAGAGAGTTGCGGCAAGAAATCCTTCCAGCCCAAGTCGAAAACAAGAAATCCTTCCAGCCCAAGTCGAAAACAAGAAATCCTTCCAGCCCAAGTCGAAAACAAGAAATCCTTTCGGCCCAAGTCAAAGACAAGAGAAGTTCTATCTAAGTCGACGAAGAAGAAGATTACTCGAAAGCCGCGGAGAAGTTGCAGCCAAGTCGAAGACAAGGCCAAAGAGTTACTGGACGGAAGAAGAAGAAGAAGTTAAAATCAAGCCCAGCCGAGAACAGAATTCGACCCAACCAGATCGAAGTGAAGAAATACAACTCAAGTCGAAGAGAAGAATCAACTGCGAATGATTGATAGAAATTAGCCCCAGTGTCGAACTAAACCACACTCCGACATACACAATTCTAGAGAGTAGACAATTCGAAATCGTTAAGTTGTATGATAGAAGCTTGGTGCCATAGTCCACAGAGCGGGTCGGGAATGAGAACAATTTTTCTTTATGTAACGGACATTAGATATAAAAGGTTGTCACCCTTTTTTTTTATCAGTAATTTTTTGTCTCGTGAGTTTTTTTTTTTCTTTTACTTGTGTTTTGCCACCCCCGTCGGACTCAACTTGCATACGGCCCAATCCCTGCTGGTCCCGTCTGTCTAAGATCTAAACACAGCGTGGGTAGACAGACCGGAGATCAGTACAGTTGCTTTAGCAACCAGGTATTGGAAGCGGGTTGGGAAAGGCGAGGCTGGTGATCATCTAACCAAGAGGTTGGAGCGGCACGCTTGGAACCAGGTGGAGCGACCAGGAGGAGCGACGTCACAGTTGGCGCCGTAACCAAAGGATTCGACCCTGGGCCAGGTGTGTACCCGTCACAAGACGCAAGAGCTTGGTTTAGCAGACACCAACATGACACTTGATTATACTGAGTATACTGGCTAGCATCTATTTCTCCCAGATAAACACATGCATCACTTTAGCTTAAAAACAAAAAAAACAAAAAAACAGAAAATATACATCGGCATCTGCTGTGTTTTGTTATCCCCTTCTTTATCAGAGAGGCATATCTGTTTATTCCAAATGAGGGACTAATAAATTTCATTCATTTTAATTAAGAATTAGTTGCAGATTTATTAAATCTATATAAAACGAACTGAAGATCAGACTTACTAACAGAATACGACTGGAATGTGGATTATCTTTCGAAGTGTACGTGGTATGGCGGGTCTTAGCTGTGAACTGGTGGAACAAATGAATGTATCTCGCCAAAATATTTGTCATGAAAATAGCTATATAGTAACTGAGGGCTTGTGATGTTTCGACTACAGTTTCCCATCTCTTAATTTGGAGACTGGGCCATTTAAGTTCTTCTGTAGATTCTTGACAGAATCCAAAGAAGTATCTGCAATTTCATCGGTCCTGACCCTGTGGCTTGGCTTCAGCCATTTTCCCACAGCCGTATTGTAGCTATACTGTGACTTATATAAATAATGAGCTTTCCTCTTCGGTACGTAGACTTCAGATTTAAGCACAGTACTCGACTGGCAACTAGGTCTTATCATTTTACTGCTGAAAGCGTAGGTTCTATGCTAATAGTCTCATCTCGCTTATGGAACTCTAGTTTTTTGTTTTCCGATCTTCAAAAATTTAAATGTAACGTCAATCGTTACCATCTGTCTCTTTGAATCCTGTTCTTTAATTGTACTAATGTTTTCTCAGTTTCCTTCACTTTCGTTAAGTCCCCTTGCGTCTTAGTAGCTTTATTGCCTTTGAATGAAATGATTAACGCAAAATCACTTCTCTATAAGGAAATTCTAAAATTTAGTATTTTCATTTGCTTTGCAATCTTTGAATGCCTGGGTTCTTACTCTACTCTTCGTTTTAGGAAAAAAAAATTAATTAAAAAAATCTTTTTCGGACAGACTTATTTTTACTTTCTTGCACTTTAGGTTAATGGAGATAGTGACACCATCTATTGGTTTATGCCGCCCAGCACTCATCGTCCTTGCTTATATTCCCTTCTGTGATTTCCATCTGAACCCCAGTACTAACCCTGTATACTAGACTAACTTATTCGCCAAGCTCTTTGACACCAGGTCGCTTGAGTAAGACACCTAACCTGTAAATTAACCACTCAATACTGCTTCCTTGTAAAATCTGACAAACTTTTTCTATCTTGCCACACACGAGCTTCCAGGGTTTAAAAACAAATTCGTTAGTATTTAAATGGTAGCATTTTATCTGGACTATAAACACTTTTTGCGTTGTGACATGTAGTTTGTACGAACAAGATAGATATACCCCTCCACATTTTGAAATATTTGCCAAAAATCAGGAAATTATCAGATTCAAATTTTCAGTACTTATTCATTAATGGATGAATTGTATACAGGATAGCTTATTTTATTAGAAATTTTCGATATTTCGTGTGTACTTTCTAATTTGATGGAGGGGGTGTTCTTTTTCCAGTTATATAAAGAAAAATCCATGGAGATGGTATTTCAGTAAAAGATTTGTGCAATGTCAAGTTTTGAACATAGGGATAATCTGTCCTGAATCTTACCAACAATATTTCAATAAAAAAAAAAAAAAAAAAAAAAAATTCTAACAATTTGATGAAACAAGTTTTTCTTCCAGACAGAAAAAATCTACACTTAATGCCAATTTGTTTTCTTTAATTACTTGTAAGTTTTCAGTGCGATTTTGAAATTCATCCTGTTGCTGCCGGTCAGAAAAAAAATTTATTAAATAAAGACGTTTTTGAAAAATCGAAAAAATTTAAAGTTTAATGCCATTTTTGAGATTGAATCGTTTTAAAAAAAATTTTTATTATTTTAGCGACTGTTAAATTGTTTATGGTATGGATATTCAAAAGAAATAAATTCTAAATTCACGTCTTTGACTGGTTTTCCCTATCGGAAGAGTAATACGATATGTGACACTATTTGTTACTGGTAATCATAAAAAGGTTTTTTTGAATAGAAGGAGCGATATACTGACAGACTCCTGATAAAAAAATAAGTGTTAATGTATAAACCCCGTGGGAAAACCGAAGATTTTAATTCTCATGTAGATAGCCATCTGAATTGTGTGTCGGGGTTTTGAAACAATGAAACATAGGATTGACGTAGGGTCAAATGGCAACAATGAGTGACACTTGGTCGATCACACACAGCTAAAAATATGGGTTGTGAATGGGAAACTTTTCTGCGTAAGCAACGAACTAACGATTATTTCTATCTTTACTGGTCGGATGGTGGCCGAGGTAGCAGGCACAGATGAAACACCAAGGAAGTTGGAGGAGCTACCTACGAGGATTAGTGGGAGATAAGAGAAAGTGGAAGTTATGGGGCGGAGTAATGTCTGTAACCATCACTCGTGGAATAGGGGAATTTCCAGAAATTATGAAGTAATTTAATTCTCAGGACCCAGACAGGGGGAAACACCGAATTTTCCAACTGCGTTATGGCCGCGCCGGTTTAGGTGGACGTCTATAAATACGAATGCCCCGAAGCGAGTGAAAAGAGAGAGAGAGAAAGAGAGAATGAAAGGGAGACACCACGTAATTATCTACCGACAAGAACCTCCGACATCAGCTTTGTGCCGAACTTTACCAAATCAGCAAAACAAACTTTACCAAGTCAACAAAAGCGTCACGTCCGAGATTTAGCAACAATTAACCATCTACTGTATGAAGGACTTGATAGAGAAAGAGTATTTATTTTTAATTTATTCGAGTTATTTTCTTTCTTTGCGTCTTCTCCCTCCTTGAACCAGCTCAATACGAAGATACCTGACGACGATTCGATCTTGGTCGCCTTATGATCAAAGCAAATCACAACGTGGGATAAGGCAGGACCCGGATCGAAGTAATTACTTCATCGATCAGCCGCCATATTGGACGACCGTGGAGGATGTAGGGCGATATATATGATAAATTCAATAGCACTTATTAAATTCAGAAGAATCAGAAAAATAATAAAAAACAAACAAAAAAACACTGTGGGCAGTTAAGTATTTTGTCGCACCTCCAAAAACTCAAGATATTTTTTCGTGCACGAACGAGTGTAACCAGGACTAAAGCATCAGTTAACTTAGACATTTAGACACCGTAACGTAAACAACGCGGAGGCGTAATTTCAGTAAAATAACAAAATCAGCAAATCAGAATTAAAGATTCAACGTTTGGCCAGTCAAACGTAACATCAATAATCTAAAATTTTGGTCAAGTTGAGCCTATCTCTACAGATAAAAAACAGAGGAGAATTAGCATTTAGACAGCGGTATAGTTATAGATGGAGAAAGGAACCCACAGCAACGGGCCAGGATCGACACCTCTGCACAAGACACTGGCGTCGCAATTTCCACTCACTACTCCCGGACAAGGAATTTGACATGTGAACTAACACTCCGCCGATAGATAAGGAGAAAAAAGAAACATTATTAAGGAGAGAGAACAATAAAAGAACAAAATTTAAGACAAATGATAACGATTGATATTGCATTTAAATTTTTAAAGATCAAAATTGTCTGGAAAGCAAGAAGTTAGAAGTGCGAGAGAATAAATTATTAGCATAGAAGTTACAGTTACATCTAGCTATTTCAACTGTAAGATGAGATCTTGCCGCCAATCAAGTAGTACATACGTAAAGTCTATGCACCAAAGAGGAAAGCTCATCAGAACAATTACCATGAAAATTCACTATGATATGTAAAAATTATCAAATGATCATTTATTTTATTTCAAAGCTTGACGTTGTAGAAGTCAAGTGACTTACCTGCTAACATGGCTGCCTTCTGTTTCCTTGTAAAGCAAGCCAGCTGATTTTACTAGAATGGACCTGCCCAATACATTTGTATGAGTGGTCTTTATTCACCCGTATATTTCTCCATGAAATGATTCAAGTCAGTTTTAGCTTTGGCTACACTTGCCTACTTGTGTGTCAGACCACTGGCAAGCTTACCAATATTCTACAGACGTCTTTTTAAAGTCAATTTTTAAAAATAAAGTCAAACGATCGTAATATGAAACCTTCACAAATCTCGTCACTGAACATTACATTAAATAAATAAAATTAAATTACAGTGCCTATGATAGGTTATGTTCTCCTGATTTGGAACTCGAATGATGGCCATCTCAAGTTTTGGTAGTCAAGCAACTAAACAAGACGGACTGTAACAAACACGAACAGTTCTTTCGGTTGATATATTGACATAAAGACTCTCTGACCAGGATGTATGGTGGAGATCAAAGATATAAAACCTGCTACTGCACATGAAGAGACACACGATTGCTCAAAATGTAAGGTCGTTTAACGAATATTGTGCATGCCTTAAAAGCTTCACTGAATCTGTTGGCAACCACTGGACAAAACTGATTTTATGATACTGTGAATTATTCATTCTATCTTAGCCTCATAAGTCTTCCACAATTGACAACAGTTGGTTTTCGTTGTTATCTCCCCTAAGCATGGTTTTTTTCTTCTTCATTAAACTCTCGCATTTTACTAAAAATACGAAAATAATTTTGAGAGACCTTTTGAATATGCTAGGATGAGTAAGATTGGAAAATTTAGCTCCTCATCGACAACCATGGTAACGCAGAGTGGTGTCATGTACGTGGGAATAAATACGTAACCCCCACAGACGAACACAAAATAAGGAATTTCGAAACTTGGCAGGTTTGCTTAAAGGAATTGTTAGCATTATAGATATTTATTAAGCTTAGCCTCACAGGTGGTGACAGTGGCGGGAGCAACGTGGGGGAACAAAATTGTAGGAGTCGATTATTCCGATGGCAACAGACCAATAATTAGCATGAATAATATTTTTATTACTTTTCCAATCTTTAAGGAAAAGAAAAAAATGGAATAAAGTCAGTATAGTTACCTAAATTGATAATGCTTATATTTCATATCGTGTAAGACAGGTTATCTGCATGGAGATATTGATACAAGTACAACAGAGAGGTTCATTTGGTAGTTATAATGAAATCCTGGCAGTTGGATCCTGCGATATGAGTAATACTTTGAATCAGGTGACGTTTGTAGTCAACGGCATACGTATATTTTCGGTTTCTTCACTACTGTAACTAGAATGTCTTTAAAAAGCCCCCAAAGTAAGCATTTTAGGACAAACTGTTATTGGAGTTGTCGATCTTTCAAGGATGAGACATAAGTTTTGAATTAAATGGTTCCAGTAGCAAAGATGAATCCCTAGATACCAGAGGAAACACACAAAAGTAAGAGAAATAGGAGTAATTTTTCGAATTTGTAAAAGGTGCCATTTTGCTGATGAACATAAAGAAAAAAAAATGAAAAGCTAATAACACTTGATTAAACATTTTCGAATAAGAATGGTGATTTTCTAAGCGTAGCTTACATGTGACAAGACCGAAAATATGGACACCTTGTGAGGATCGAAATCGATACTCAGTTGTAAATGTTCTAACGAGACAACCTTGCGTCGAGGTGCCTAATGATTCTCTAAGAGTAGCTTAAATGTGTCACAAGGCTGAAAGTATGAAGTACCCAATGAGGATAGAACTTACTATTCTGTCGTAATTGATCTAACGAGATAAACTTGCTGACCATTACATCACTTCGAGGTGTCCTAGTACCGGACAGTGAATTTATCCCAACAGTTCTAAAATAGATGACTAATAATACATCAAGAAAAATTCATTACATATTTTTTAAAAATGTCAAAACTCGATCGGTGTCAAAGAAAAGTAGTCATAGCAGGGGAGGGGGGCTTTAACTAAGTGTGACACTATTTAGCTATGGTAATTGGCTAAGTATGGAAATTAAAAGCGAGAAATACTTAAGGCGAGAAAAAGTTATAACGAAAGACATACTGAGCGAGGTTATTTTTTTTAACAAAAGAAAAATGGGTAAGGATTTTATTTTCATTTGCGAAGAAAGGCATTTTATTCCGCAGAAGATAGAAAATTCGTAAGATCTCGGATCTGTCAGAATTCATTTATGCCATGACGCGGCGAGGAAAGGCAGAAGGCGGGTAAAAGATAGCATTCTGCCCATGGCAATAATGAAAATTTCAATTTGGTCAAGAGGCTTACAAAGCAGAATGCTAGAAGATAATCGAAAATTGGGTCAAGCATGCGACCGAGAAAGAATTAGGTGAGACCACTCCAAAGAAAAAGGAAGGAAAAAGAGAAAAAGAATAAGCCATTAACTACCTTTCGCCTTAAGTATTTCTCGGGCCGTATATTTATTAAAAAAAGAGTGGTTGCGTGACACTATTTAGCCATGGTAACTAAGTAACCATAGAAATTAAAACAGAAAATAGGCATTCTTAAAGTGGAAAACAAATTAAAAAGAGCTATCACGAAAGACAGAATGATCGATGAAAAAAAAAGACAGATTTTATTTTACTTGCAAAAAAATCCCGCGGGGAGAGCTGTGTGTGAGGCCCTGTCTAGTTAATTTATGTCTCGCCGAGGGAGATAGAAAGAAAGGTATATATGGAATTATGGGCCAGAACACGTGCCGGACATAAAAATTTCGGCTGGAGACGAATGCCGATACAGGCAGGGAGAATCAATGTTAATTATCATTCCAAGATATCGTTTTTTTTTTCCTTGGATACAGGCGAAGAGAAGCAATGTGGCAATTGTAAAATTTTGGCATTGTCTCGATATAGATGAGAGGATTGTTATCATTTACTTTGCCAACAGACGCTAACATGTCGAATAGCAATGTGGCAGTTGTAAACTTTTGGCAATCCCCAGAAATTAGAGTGAAGAATTGAGATTTGGCGTGATAAAAGAATTTAATTTCTTAACAAGTCAAGGTTTCCATTATAAAGCTAACTTAACGTAAAAGACCAGATGGTAAACTTTGACAGTGATTAATGAGACGGTAAGAGTGCTGGCTAAGTGACTTTTGGGTGGCCCAGGAAAAGGAGAAGATATGATAAAAAATTAATTGGCAACGTGGGGGGTTCGTAAGAATTTTGGCCGATGGGAAAGGGAAATTTTGTAAACAAAAATTTTAGATTATAATTTTAAGGAGGCCAGATTAGCCACACCGACACTGCCGAGAGATCATTGGTCGTATGGTAGCATGGTGATAGGCAGAGGTGAATGGATGAGAAAGGCGAAGAAGATGTTAACGCCGACTGAAGGGATTGGTATGAGATATCAATGTGAGAGAAAGAGTCTAGGAGGATAGCTCTCCTCCAACCTTCCCTCACGAACGACGGAGACACCCCCCACCGCGAAATGGGAAGTGGTCAATTTTCCAAAAATGAGAAATAATCAATTTTCCTATCCTGACAAAAGGATTTCTTGTTAGAAATAGAAATTACCGAGAACCTCAGGCCGCGACGAGCCCCCACACTGGGTTTTGGTACCCATATAAACAAACGTCCCAGGCAGTTGAGTGAAGTTGAAAGTCGCAGTTCAGCTCCGGGCAGAGTCAGAGACAGTTCGAATACCGAGAACCAGAGTGTAACAATATTATCATGACCGAACGGAAGAAATTGCATTAGTTTATACTATTGATTATTAGAGACCAAACGGAAGAAAATTATATTAAGTGTTTCCAATATGAACAGAGAAAAAAGAAAAAAAAAAAGAAAAAAAAAGACGATATATATTTTTTTTTTAATGAAAGGAGTTATAATTGAACCGGAATTAGGTGCAGGTAAAATTATCACAAGAGTCATGGTATTCTCAAAGTAAAACAGTCATATCGGATGAGGTTGTAGTGGTCAATCAACTGTTGACGACAGCTATGAAACAGGACTATTTAATCAAGGAGAAAGCATTTTTCAGCGGTGGATTTTAAACAAAAAAAAAAAAAAAAAAAGAAGTGTGTCAACACAGAACAATGGATGCCCTCTGACCCCCAACGGAATGAGTTGGAAGTGAATTTTGTCGGATGGAAAAATTATATAAATCAATGTCAAATTTTAGAGGAGTCTATATAAACGACTGCCCACCAGACAACCATCACAGACGGAGATCTGGTTCAACAAGGAATTCTTGCCAGTGATTCGCTCCGATCGCGTTTCCAGCGGCTGGAGCGAAAACAGACAGTCGGTGATCTGGACAACCTTGAGAAGTAGGCACGGAGCTACTCAGGATTGCTCGTAAAAAAAAAAAAAAAAAAAAAAAAAAAAAAAAACATAGCTAAAGAACACGCCCTCAATCCCCGTGCTGGAGCGAAAAAACAGACATGCATGACAGAAGAATTGAGTGAGAATTTGAAGAACTGAGAAAGAGTTGACTGGCTGGTTATAACGAAATTTTCAAAAATCACCAGCCTGCAGTCGAGAACAATTTAGCAGTAGATAATATAGGCATATTACTCAACCAGTTTTTCTTTGTATTCAATAAACCAATTGTTAAAGTTATCATCAGTGTTGTGCATTTTATTAAGAGTTCTTATTCCAGCATAATTTCGGAGCTACCCTGGAGAGACAAGGATACAAAGTTTACCACGGCCACAGGTAGGAATTCGATACGGCCCACCAGCTCCAACCGGGGAGGGAAAAGAAAGCCGGGTGACCCGTAAGGTCGGAATTACTCAACACAGCCAGCAGAGGTAGCCACAAACGACCGAGAGGAAAAAGATAAGCGAAAGCTAGGGGGCTGGGTAATATGACGTGTAAGCGTGAGAAATGATAGGTTTGTTAGATGTGTCAACGTTATGTGGTGAGTGTGTACACACACACACACATATATATATATATATAACATTTACTCAAATACGAGTATCCACTAAAATAATGTTTGAATATATAAATAAAATAAACAACTCCGACAGGAATCTGCTATGGAGGCACACCGGAGAAAGAGCTCAATGCCATATTAACTGGCAGGGCTTTAATAAATTCCCAAATGAACAGTAGCCGACTACAACTAAAAGACGCGATTATTGCGTGAGAATGCATGAAATTTAGTTGTGATAGACCAGTTTACCGGAAATTTATTATTTTGTATAATAAAATTGAATAGATAGGTTGGCTAATAAAACAAAAGCAACCAAAAGGGGGTACCGATGTGATCAGTATGAAAAACATTAATTATTAAACACATGACAGAAATAAAGCACGGAAATAAACGTTCTAAGTTCGGAATTTTCGGGAACGCTCGTGTCCTTCATTAGTGAATGCGAGAAATAAACAGAGTTGTCCTTGATGCTGGTGAGAATCCTGGTGTAGATGGTATTATTAGTAAAAATCCGATCTCCGTCTGATTACTCGCTGTGCGAAACTTTTTGTGAAAAACTTAGATTAAAAAATTGGAATTGGTATGAATGTGTTAGGCCGCATTGGCCTCATCTTTGTGGGTAGTAGGGGGATGAGTAGAGGAAAAGGGTTGTGGGATTTGGGGGTGAGGAAGATGTTGGGTGGGAAAGAGCAAAGAAATAAGGGAGGAAAGCAAAAAGGAATAAAGAATTATTTTGGAAAATCATCGACAGAATTGGGGATGTGGAAAAATGAACCGAAAAAAAAAAAAAAAAAAAAAAAAAAAAAAAATGATAATATATTATAATATAGTATAAAATAGCATACATAGTGAAAAAAATGTTTCGAATATAAAAAAGTTTTATCATCAAAATCTTTGTTAGGAGGAAAGATCAAAACATCGATTCTTGCTAAAAATCAAATAATTGTCAGATTTTAATGAAACATTCAGGACTTGGCAGAACAAGTGAATGAACTTATTTTCGAAATTTTTAAATATATATATATATATATATATAAAATATTGGTAGAATTTTATATCCGCTATTCCACTCCACTTCATTTATTTGTTTTTATGAAATTGAGAAATTCATTTTTGTACGGTTTAATGTTTATATTACGCATACGCAGAACTCATTGAAGTACTTAAATCAATTTATTTTTGTAAAACGGGAACGCCAGGAGGGTAAAATAAAAATATGAAATGAAACTAAGATATTATTTAATCAGGAAAGCTTTTGTTTTCATGAATAAGATATATTATGGGCACTATTGTCTTAAGAAATAAAATTTTATTCGATGAATAATGAATTTTTACAAGAATTGTTTCAATTAAAAATTTATAAAAATTTTGAATCTTAAAATTCTGTATTAATTTGTACCGGTTAAGTGATATTGTTAAGTAAAAATTATATTTACTAACTATAAATGGAAAAATCAGAAATATGCGTGATAACTATAGTAAACTGAAACCCAAAGTACCTAAAATTCAATAAAACTATAGATTACCGATGATATTTTCCTCATTTTTAAAGATTGCCGGTTATGTAAAAATGGCGCTCACGTTGTATTCAATACAGATATGTCGCCCGTAGAAGAAAAAAAAAAGTGAAATTTCCGGTTATCAACAAACCTGTCAGGCTGTCAATAAAGCTTTCAACACCGTAAATAAACACGTCCGTATTAAAAATGGATTTCTGCAATATTGTAAATTTTAAGTAATTGTAACAATATCATTTCTCACACATCTTTAGAAGATAAATTTCTTTTAAGTCCACTTAGTTATGCGAGTTTCGTAGGAATTTTGTCTCCAGTTCATCTGAGTAAATTCATGTCTCCAGTTCGCCTTTGAATTGGGAAGCAAAAAAATTATCAGTGAGTTTAGATAATCATAAAAGTAGTCTTTTGTAGATTTGACCACCCATATGGCTTTGGGGTGGTCACAAATCTTCCCGAACACAAGTGGATGGAAGGGGGTGCGACCACAGCGATTATCCGTTAGGGCGTCCAGCCGTGAGAGAAGTAGGTAGGTGACCAGAGGAGTCAGAGCTGCCCAGCGGCCAGTGATAGAAGTGAGGAAGGGACCAGCAAAGATAGGAGATCATCGGCTATATTTCAGAAATCGTATGGTTATGAACTCCCAACCAGTTTCTTTGAAAACATTTGTAGTCACTATTATTATTTGTTGAAAGCGATCACGGTCAAGTAAACGAACTCGTGCACATAGCAAGTTGGGTGTATATGCAAATACACTAAACGTTGGATGTCATCACAGGTACAGTGAACGACGGAAAATGTCCTCACAAAACTTGTCGCAATTTCGCCACGAATGGCGTCACATAATATTTGTTTAAAATTCAATTAACTAAACTTTAAATCAGCTATTTTAAACTTTAGGTATCGCATTTCTTTGGTGGCACCTAATGTGTGAGGTTTGCTCTTGAAAACCCAATTCATTAGCCCAGTGACGAAGTGAACTCGAGAGTAAAACAATTCACACCCAATACAAACCTGCATATCGCAATTTACTAAGTATAGCTTAGATGCAGCACAACGCAGAAAGTATGAAGCACCTGGTGAGGATCAAACTCACTGCTCATTCGTAATTAATCTAGCTCGCGAGCAAGTCTGCATCACTCGTACAGACGTTGGACGTGACTGGCCGGTAACAACAGATGGCAGGATCTTGTCAGAGAAATACATTTTGGGCGGGAAATTCGAAATGCAATTTGTTTATTGCTGGCAAAATATGTATAGGTTTTAGGGTAGAGAACTAAGTATTTTCAACTGTAAACTTAGTCACTCTGATCTCAGTATCTGTTGTGGTTTCTATGGACCACGATGGCACTATTTTCAGAACATCCCTTATAATGTGACACTATGAGTTTGATATATGCGCACGCGTGTGTGTGTGTGCGCCCGCACATCTGTGTGTGTGTGTGTGTATATATACACCCACGCATCTGTGTGTGCGTGCGCGCGCACACATATGTGCGAGAAGATTAGTTAGATTTGAGCTGGGTATCAAACTTCAAGACCCAATGACTAGATTAGGAATCTAGATAAAAACATGTTTTGGACATATGGCCAAAAGGGTAGATAAGTGTTAAGTACTTGTCAAAATACGAAGATAGTTAAAAGACCGGCCCTGGTCAAAACTTTAAAGGGTCTGAATTTAATGTCCCTGAATCGGAGTCAGCTAGGCTAAGAAATATTTTTATGTCCACTTTCTTCAAAGGGAGAAATGGTCATGAAAAAGTTATGGGTTTATTCGTGGGTGTCCCTTTCCCGGAAATGATGAAAGAGGACTCTGCATATATACGGGAGCGCTTTGGGTTACGGACAGTGAGACTTAGTTTAGGTTCGAGGAAGGTTGATTTAGGCCGGAGCAAGTAACAACGAAGAGTGACACATTAGCAGCCGGACATCGTTAGTTAAGATATATTTTTTTTGACAGCCGAGAATCAGCCCAGAGTTAATCATACACAAAAGGTCACACGCCCTCCCTCCTCTTTTCGTCCTACCCAAGTTTGTAGTTGTGTTTTTCTTTTGCCTGTGAGCATGCCTTTCGCTCGATCCGCCGCACAGAAATTCTACGACGTGAGGTCTATATCTTTGTGCAACGAGTTGCAGAGGTGGGAAGTCTCACAATAATGGCAACACAAGGAATTGTATTTTTCACTTAAAATAAAAAAGTGTTATGTTACATACCCTCTCTTATGTCTACTATAAGAATAGAGATTCTAAAATTTAAGCGTGCAATGACTTACACTCCAAAAGTTGTTAGGTAAATAATCAACGAGCAGTAAGAAGGCAGGTGGTCAACTAGTCTAGAAGGGAAGCTGTTTTTTAGCGTTCGACTACATTTGATCTCTTGTGTCTGCTCCTTAAAAATCTTAATTTCGTTTTAAAATGAGAGCAGGCTTCCTATTCAGACATTTAGAAAAAGATAAAATTGATTTGTTACTTTAGAATTTCACCCTACTTATCATTCTGTTAATATTTAAAAACGATGAAAAATAGGAGGCATTGTTTGAGTGTAACTGATGTAGTACTATGCTGATATTTTTCTTATCTGATCAAATACATACATGCTTCCCGATGATGATTCACAAACCTCTAACGAATCAATTAGAGAACAGTAGATCAATATGATACAATGAGAAAACGAGATATAAAGACCAAGTGAAGCAATCATATTCATTATAAAGTCGCATTAGTTAACGTTCGCGCTATGACTAACCCCTTCCAGATAAATTGGTTGTTCCCCGACCTCTGTGAATCTCAAATTTTGAGAAGAAAAAATTTATCCAGAATCTTTGCCGAAATTCTCGTTGGACTGAAGTAGATGCACATTCCAGATTTTGGAAAAACATTTTCTGACATCTGGTGATGGCTTGCAAACATACATTAAAAGGTTATTTGTAACAGGGCACTGACCCCGATTAAACAATTGCATGAAATTGTAGGATAGCGATTTGGAGCCGATTAAGAATTGGGTAATAATTATTAAAATTCTCAGGGTAATACTTTGAGTGGTTAGGAAAAAACTGGCTAAATAACTAGTCAAGATTAAGTAAAATTCAGCAAAGCCAAGGTTCTCCACACTAATTCCCATCGATAAGAAACATGATTAATATAGTCAAAATTTATATGGTTCTGAGAAATTAAATTCGGCGGTTTGTTTACATTATACTGTCCAAAATGCGTATTCTTACAGAAAAGGAATGACCAACATTCTTCTATATAAAGAAAGGCATAGATGTGTTTACTTAATTCCTGGGCTTTGGGTTTTGTTTACATTATTCTATCCATCCAACATGCGTATATCCCTATGGAAAAGTATGACAAATTATTTTGAAAAAAAAGAAAGCATCTGGATTTTGTATAATTGTTACGTTTGTAAAAGTGAAGGCCATGTGATTATTAACAAATTTAAGATTATGACGGTCGGTGGAGAAATTGATATATAATGTCAGTTTATTTTTTCGAGGGGTTGGAGAGCGTCGTCTGTGTAAACGAGAGCCCACTAGACTGATAATCAGAGGGAGAATCAGACCAACAAGGAACGTCAGACAGCAACCGCCTCACAAGACACACACACACATTTTACTAATTATTATCCAATTCAAGTCACCATCCTGCAATTTCCTGCAGTTAAGCGTATCAACAGAGTCAGTGCTCCGTTATAATTAAGCCCTTTAATTTTCGAAACTATTAGATAGCCATAAATGTGTTCTTGTCTCGAGAACATCTGTTCGACATTAGCTGAAAGCATAAGATTTTTTCTTTTTGGAAGTAACTGAAATGGTCAAGATTTTGATACAACATGGCTGGTCCGGCTCGATCTGGGGTCTTTCCCATGTTGGTCAGTACTGGCGCCGGTCAACTGATGTTTATCTGTTGACCGCTTCGTTCATTCAGCTCTTCTGTCCAAGCTGTGTTCTTTGATCACACTGCAATGAAGATCGAATTTTCATCTGCACTTAAGCACTGAAACATCATAAATAACGAAAAAAGCCGTTGTGTTAATTTTCAATTGGTTTATATAATCGTTGAGACAACAAAATTAACCCTACCCATTCGACTTTATCGTGATACTGTATCTCGTGCTTCTAAAACTTGGAGCCGGTTAAACATTCACCCGAGATGTTAGGTCGTCGGGACTTCTTGTCATCAATTCTCTTGTCTGATTCAACGTCAGCAATTCTCTTCGGTAACAGGTCACGTGATTTCTTCCGGCGCCTCCCGCCCTCTGGTCGCTTCTCGCTCAAACTGCGGCTGCTCCTCGCTTCAACCGAGCGTTCGGTTTATGTACATTACGCCTGACTCACTACCCTTCAAAGCTCGTTGCATATTCATCAATTATTTTTCCAACCTTTGAGACATGACATCGACCCTAAAACAAAGGTGTCTGTTATTTCAAAACAAACTCAGTTTTAGAAATTCCATTCTTTTTCAAACAATTTTCTGTCAAATTTTATTTCAAATCAGCAATTCCTTTTGGTTGTCGATTTACCAAATCCGACCCAAATAGTTACTTTGTCCATTTACAAAACATACTCCAGATTATTTACATTTCTCCAAACCATATTTTGGACTGCACATTCTATCCATCAATTCCTTTTGTTTACATATCTGATTTTACTTGCATTCAGTCCTCGGCCAACAGATGACCGTCAAATACCAGCACAGTCGATTCCATGAATCTTTCTTCGTTTGCCGTATTCCAAGACAACATTTTTATCATAACAAAATTATTTATTCCAAATCGGAAAAAAAAAAAAAAAAAAAAAATGCTTTTACTCTTTTATATTGTAGCTTTTGTATTCATAATTCTTATTTGCGTTTATAAAAAAGAAAATTTCATTTTTTATCATTGGCTTCATATTCCAATTCCTGCCTCTTCACTCCAACGTTTTCTTGTTTGACGGTTTCCAACATTTTCAATTTCGGAATTTTTACATGAGTCTTTTTAGTTCTTAATTCTAAACTACCAGTGTCATATTCTTTTCAATGTGGCACCATTTAACGAGGCAGAAAGGGAAAAGAAAGAAAAGAAAAGGAGAGGCTAAGAACCGAATCGTGAGTGATAAGCAAGAACACACACACAGCTAAGAGACAATGGATAAAAGGATATTTTGATAAGTAACAAATGGCGAAAGAGTGTCATTACAATGACAGGGAAATTCTGAGTAAAAAGAAAGGGAAAGCAGGAAAGAATCAGATATGTTTTGGCATCGGCTGTGTTATCTAAGGATATGAAAACAAACTATTGGTACGGGAAGACATCTTATCAACTACAGACCGGCTGGCCAAAGAAAGAAAAAAAAATTTCAAATGAAAATGTTATTTCGTTAAGTGACGAAAAACAAACAACTAAAATAACTTGGACAGATATGAAAAATTAAAAAAACACCCACAAGCGTTCGACGGAACATCCTTGGCCTGCGATAATAAAGTTTTGTTATCAGGAATTTGTACAAAAAGAAAATGAATGTTTTTTTGTTTTCTTTCTTCGAGGCGACAGACTGGCTGGAACTTTGGAGATGTTTCTCTTTGAGACCATGTTAAGAAGACCACACATTCTGATTATTAGCGATAAAATACCTGACGTAAACCACGTGTAGAACAAGAGTTATGACCGCCATTGTCATATTGTCCCGTTCGCGGCTGGAGAAATGATAAACCATTAAGGGGAAGAAAAGGGAAAGGGAAGAGATAATTTTTTTTTTAAGCAAGATATTTTTTTTTCTTCCTGAAACAAAGCCGCAGATTCGTCCACGCCTGACTAAGACATCATTGGTCGAGTGGTGATCACGTGATGCACGAGGGAGGCTGTTGCCGCCCATCTGGAGGATGAGTAAGAGAGGTTGCCACGAAGATGTGGGGAGGGCAGTTCACACGCCTCTGAAGTATGATGAGAAGGTGGGAGTGAGGAAAGGTTCCCAAAAATGGAAAAAGGTGGAAATTCCTAACCAGAGAGGTGGATATGTATTTAGAATTATCGAGGAACCCCCCGGCGCCGACAAACTCACCCCGGTTTTGGTCGGCGCCCATATAAACGAAGCCACAACGAGCAGAAATGAGTCGAGACCCAGCAGTTCCCAGAGTCAGTCTCCGGTTGAGGCAAGCCTCGCAGATAGCTGACCAGGATTCGCGCACTTTCCGGACCCACATCTTCAAACCAAGAACAATTATTTTGAAGAGCGACTTAGATCCAGATCACCGAAATAAGTTTTTCTTTTGACTTTCGCCCAGAGACCCACCGAAACACCAACTTCTTAGAGAGCAGACGACTTGAAGTGTTAAAACTTGCCTAGCGGAAAACGACGTGTCACAATCCATAGAACGGGTCGGGAGATAGATGCAGTCCTATGTATCGAACAACTAGACAAAGTTTGTTACCTTTTTCTTTGATACTTTGAACTTTTGAGTTTTCATTTTATTGCCTTTTATGCGTATTTTTGTGGTATCACCTCGGTTTGCAGTACGGCCCCGATGACTGATTGATTTCCTCTGCCTAGATCAATTCACAACGTGGGTAGGCAGACTGGGAATCAAAGTAGGACGTCACAGTTGGTGCCGTGGTAGACTGGGATAGAACGACACGGTTGGCGCTGCGACCAGGGGACGACGTCACATCAACTACTACCCTTTATAGTGTCACATTAAGGTCTAAGTCCAGCGTCTAGGTTGATATGTTTCAGTTATCCACTATTTCGAAATTTGATTATTTTTATTGCAACTAATTAAGATTTTAAATTATTTTTATATCAATTTACCCCGATATCTAATTATATATAATCAACAATTTTTTCTTTCGGAGTCCACATAAAAAAATAGTAAGCATCCATTTATCTCGCGAGATAAAAAGTAGCGTTCTGTTTGGTTAAAATTCAGTCCTTTGGTGGTGAAACTGAAATGTCCTCTCCAGGGTGCAGGCTTGGGCGAGGGTAGATGGAGGGCGTGCAATGCCCAGTCTACATGCCCCCCTCCCATACCAACAAGATCAAAAGGAACACAGGACATTAAATTTTTGGAGTGGGTTGGCTTGCAGGAGTTGCTGGAAAGTTGTCAGTGCTGACAGCAAACCGCCTTCAGGGCTCCACTCTGGGTTTTCTGTCGAGATTTACTTTCATAACCTTTTCCGTATTTGGAGATGATCACCAGGAAGTAGAGGTTTCAAATCAGTGTTTTCCTGTCCTAAGAAGGACTGCCTTCCTGGGATTTCGAGCTTCATCTTCCCAAATTTCTGGTTATGAGGCGCCAGTTGTCTCCTTTCGCCCATCCTACGGCTTGGAGCTGAACTTAGTTGGAAGAAACTATTTGAGACGCATGTCACAGAAGAATTTTATAGAAAGTTCCCACTATCATCCCCACTGGAACATATATAAACATTATATACGTTACGTGTGTTAGAAGCTCAAAAAAAGTTTTATTTTAATTATATATAAAATTAGACCAACAAAAACACTAGAAAGCAAAACAAATTACCCAATGGTCATACAAACACAAATATCGAAAAGTTCAACTTTTGAAAAAGAAAAAATGAAAATATCTATCGGGATTTAAGCCTAAAATACTCAAAGATTATTAAGTCATTATTTATACATGAAGACGTATACTAAAATAATTTATACAATTTTTTAGACAGTCCTAACACCAAAACTACGAGAGGAGAAAATGCAAAATTGGTAAATATATAACACCTCAAAGGGTTAAAGGATGGGTCGCTAAATATACCGAGAGACGATAAATTCAGTTTTTTTTTTTTTTTTTTTTTTTTTTTTTACAAAAGACATATCGCCGAAACTGACAGCACGTCGACCAAAGAGTAAAGATATGAAGGCCTCCAATGACTAAGTCCGGAATGAAGGCTGGCTGGGAGCGGAGTGTCTATTGTTGTTTTGGAGATTCTAGTCAAAAAGAAAGCCATCTGGATAATTTTGACCCCACGGTGTAAGGTTGAAATGTAGACACCATTGTTTTTAAAATGCAGGTTATGGAATTATCTACTAAACAAGACCCGGTAAAGTAAAGTCAGTCGTGAGATAAAATTTGGAATTTTTGAGGAAAATTTTAAACAAAGGAAAGGTTGGACAATTGAAATATTATTTTTTGTCACTTGTCAACAAATGTCACGGGTCGAAATTGCCAAAAAAAAAAGCTATCATGGGACACTTGGTGAATGTCCGACTGAGAGAATGGGGTTTGGGTCGAGGAAATATTGTTGACAAAAATTTTGAGCGATAATTAAAATTAATAATTGAAGTTAAGCCACACCTGCTTGCTCATACAATCTAGAGATCGGATTGGTCAGAGTGACAACCGAAGTGAAAGGCCTAGGTAGAACATCAAGGGAGGTAGAGGAATTGCCTACATCCATTGGGTAGTATTGGTATGAGGCACTAATATGAGAAGGAAGGAGTTAATGTCCTGCGACCACTGCTCATGGAAGAGGGGATCTACCCAAAACTGGGAATGTAATTAATCTCCTTTGGCCAGACAACAATGGACTTTTGTTGGCAATTAGGGGAATGACCAAAACTCCAAGCAACGTCAGACCCCAAGCCGGTTCTGGGCGAAGGTCCATATAAGCAGAACTTTGATGCGGACGAGAGAGAGTTGTCTCAGTCACCTGATATCACGTGACTTCCTGCCTAAAAAAAAACCTCCGATATAAGCTTCGTGTCAGAAGCCTTGTTCAGACTTAGTTAAACCAACCGAACTTACACTTACCTTACGGGGCGGGTAGGGTAGGGTCGATATTTTCTGCATGAAAAACAATTAACCTAGCTCTGTACAAAGAACGTATATAAAAACATTCTCTTTTATTCAAATTATTATTTTTTTTTTTTATTCGTGACTTCACTCTGCCCGGACCAAACCAGTACAACGATTCCTGTCGACGATTCGATCTTTGTCAGCCTTATGATCAAAATCAAACAACCTGGGATAAGGCAAAACTTGGATAGAAGAGATCAACTCAACGATCAACTGCAGGGATAGGACATAGGACAGACTGGTAAATAGGAAGGAAACAAATATAACTTTACGTAAGCAGAAACAAAAGTAAAATTAAGACAAACGATCTTCAAGTTGGTTGTACAAAAACCAATACTACTCTAGAAAAACTGAGTAACTGTGGAAAAATTGAGAGAATAATAAAAATAAGCAATACATATATAACTTCAAATAAATATTCCAATCATATAATAAATGAAATAAATAATTCAGAATTATATTAATTATTATATTACTTTAAAAAAGAAATAATTACGTTTTTTTCAGAGTTTCGAAAAAAAAGATGTCATATCTCTGGATTCAAAATGCCGGAATCAAAACATGCAAAACTACACATCACTTAATCCACTAATCGCTTCATGCCTCTTTAGGGAGTATACGTACGTTAAGTGACGGGCCACCACTTATCCAGTTATAATAAATTAATAGTGAAAAGCTAATGAAATCTTTACTTTAGCTGTGTCTCTTCTCTCCACAAAACAAAAGAAATCCCAATATACAGACACAAACGTCTAACCTTATAGTTTCTTGATACCTCAATAGGGATTGCAACCTTTTTGACAGCCTATGCTATTGTTGGCGACTTTTACACCGGCGTTTATTTTTTTCTACTTATAATCCTTTTCCCTTTTGAGAAAGTCTCCAGTCAAGAAAACTGCGATGGTTCAATGGGGGAAGGGCACTGGCTTGTAAAATTCAATAAGTCCAAAAACCAAATTAGTAACGTTCCACCCTAGCTGTGCAGATCCTGAACTTTCACCTATTATGATGGATGGGTGTTCTCTCATGGAGGTTCCTTACCCTGAACGGCTATTTGGACACAAGGTCGACCCCATATAACAAGGTGGCCGGGGTGTGGGGAGCTCCTTGTCACGGCATTCAGTTACAATTGTTTGGTTTGCTGCACCAGATATAACCGAGTGGATCGGGTCAGTATCGGGGGGGGGGGGTCTTTGATAAACGAATAATATGCGTTCTGTAAACTTAACAGAATTTGATGTGAGGATTAAAAAAATAAGTTTTCAGAATTTAACTATGTTCGGCGAAATGCGGGCGTGTCATCGAATTTGGTTTATTTCCTTCCGACACGGAAAATGATTGCCAAGCGAAATGCAGGATGGCTTAAATGCGGAAACCTTCTCCCGATAACAATGATTAATGACTTCACTTTATCTAAGCAGATCCCAGAAAATGACTATATACAATGCTCGTAACTCCTATTTCATCATCTCTGTGTTTCCGTAAATTAACCAGTGATTCTCTCATCAGTGAAAGATTTCTCACCAGAATTCCAGAATAAAATGCAAACTATTGTGGAATAAAGGATATCTGGTTCTTCTAGTACTCAGCTTCAAATTAATATTTCACCTTTACCATTTTTCAAATCTTGTACTAACCATTTTCAAACAAACATTGACTACCGAGGTGGAGTTCATAACAAAAATACATCCAACTTCTACCTTTCAGCGCACTCTCCGTTCAGACCAAAAGGCATTCCTGCAATTTGCAAATACATTATCAGCTATCAACATAACTTTTCATTCTCTTCTTCCAATTCCTGGTCCAGGGTTCGTACCCTCCTTAAGCCAGAGTTGAATTTGCCAAACCATGCTTTAATTTTGTTTATTTAAATTTTAACCCTCAAACGCCTTTTTCATATTTCTTATGAAAGGTCTATTTCACGCTAGTTACCCTGTTACACCCAGACCTCAAGTGGAATTTATATATACAATATATTGCTAAAGATGATGGAAAAATGGTCGGTTCCTTGTATAAAACGGCCGGCCAGACTTGATAGGGGGGCTTTCCCATGCTGGTCAGTATTGACGCCGGTCAATCGATGGTTATCTGTTGACCGTTTCGTTTCTTCATCCACTCTGTCCCACGTTGTGCTTGAATGATTACAGTGTAATGAAGATCGAATTTTCGTTCGCCCTTTAAGTGCTGAATCGAGCTGATGGAACCGTGCTATGGTTAAAGTACAAATTATAATAAATAATGAAGAAGGCCACTGGGTTAATTTTCAATGGTTCTATATAAGTGTTGATACACAAAATTAACCCTTCCCGTGGGATCTAGTGACAATGAATCTTCTGTTTATAAACTTGGAGAGGGCTCGCCATTACGAGGAATTATGTTGGTCGGGAAATGCAGGCGGCCGGGTCACGTGGGTTCAGATCTCGACCAGTATTGATCTGGTCGTAGCTCCGACTCTTATCACACTCACTGCTTCGATTAGCGTACGTTTATATATATATATTTCTCTTCATTCCGACCACGCCTCCAGATTCATTAATATTCATTTTCTTCAACCTTGGAGTGACGACACCTGACCCTCGATAAATTGGTCAACTATTTAAAACAATATAAACTTAGTTTTATCATTCCTTTGTTGTTACATTCCATTATGGCAATCGAACGTGTCACAAACTTGTTTACAAATTAATTCTTATCCCTTTTGCCATAAAAGAATTTTATTTTGTTTTCCGACTTTTCACTTTTAAATATCTGAGATTTTATTCTTCAAAACAACCGATTTCCAGTCCCATTGTTTTACATTTTGGCTTTTAAATAATCTTCTACGCAGTCATGTTTACAAAACGACTTTTCCAGATTGCTAACCTTCCAGGTAACAAACCTTTATTTACCTTGTTTTTGAAATTTATTTGGCAAAGAATTCTGTTTTTAGAATTCTTTTCTTTTCCCAAAAATAATTTTCTCAAATTTTCTTTCAAATCAGCAATTTCTTCTGGTTGTGGATGTACCAAATCCTGACAATTCTTTTGTCCATTTTCAAAACACACTAATTTATTTACATTTCCAATACGACCTAAATATTGCCTGCGACAACCGCGGTTGTTTTTATCAAAACAAAATAATTTCAAATCGGCAAAAGTAATTTTTCCACTGTTCCATATTCCAATCCGGGCTAGATATTTTCTGTGCCGTCAAGAAAATCATGCTTCATAATTATTTTCCCAACCTCATATCGCAACATTTTCACCTCAATGATCTTAACATTTCAGCCCTTCCAATGATCCAATTCTATCCGGTGTTTTCACATGTACCCTTTTTAATCCTGTCACATTCCTTTCAACCACCACCAGTGACATTTTAATAGTGAAACAACTGTACCGGTCCAGTAAGAATTTGGCTCCTTCTGCTATACTCTATTTTTACAAAAACCAAATCAGATCAAAAATCTGTTATATTTGGATTGGATCTGCCCAGTCATCATTTATTGGTCTTGATACAGTTCAAGGGTGAAACCTGCGAAAATACGACGACAACCACAAGCGCAAAACATTACACCTCAGTCTGTAGTTGGCGCCAGCGACGATAAGAGGTAATAATTGGCCCGACAGGAGATTGTGGGTTGATATTTGGCACCGTGAATACGTGTATATGTACAGCCACTATCTGGAAACAAGTTAATTTCAGAGAAACCTTTTACTTTATCATTACTATACGTTTTTAAATCTGTTGAGACAAAAATATTTAATAATTCTAGACGCGGAATAGATTATATGTTCCCAAGATCTTATATTCAATAATCAGCGTGGAATTTCTTTGGGTTCTGCTAATAAAAGTATCGATACATTGTCTAGGAAGTAAAAGTTTTAGCATTAGCAGTGGCCAACTGTGTCTATAATTAACTCCTGATATAGGTTGAGCTTCCATAAGAAAGGTTGAAATTAAAGAATATGTACTGAAAATAATATATAAATACTCCTAGAACTTATTTTGCTGCAGACACACATACAGAAAGCAGCGGTGCAAAGAGCGAGTAAGATCTTCAACAGATTGGTAGCATTAGTAATAACGGCAGCGTTCCAAACAAGCAGCCTATGAAAATTAAAAATAAATCTTCATGAACTATGATGGTGAAAACCTTAAGAGAAATTAATGAAGTTGCACGAAAAATTAGTGTGACTCCACCTCAAGGAGCAGAGAATTTTGTTGTAAATAAGTAGCAAATGGCAGGTCTGTCTCGCGCGCACACACATTATATATAGAGAGAGAGAGCGCAAGCCCCCACTTCTTTAACGCTCGGAAAGGTAACCTCATGCAGTGACTGGAAGTAATATTTTCTAGAAAGCAGTTATATTTCATCAGCTGAAACAACCAACCCGAATTCTAAAGGGATACAAAAATCTTACAAATGTCACTTATTTGATAATTATCTAGAAACGAAAGTAAACGATGTTTTATTTTTATGTGGCGGTGGGAGGTCATTTTCTGATTTGGTATTAAATATTAAACAATACAATTGGAACTTTCGTTCATAAGTACAATCAGATAATAAACCGAAGTTCGTAGACCAAGATGTTTGTAACTGAACATTTATTTTTCTGCTTTCATAGCCTGAAGCTAGTAGAAAATGCAAACTTAGAAATCATAAAAATATTTATGCGCGAAACATTGAGAAATCTATACGATTCCTCAGATTTAATGTTTAATATGAAACCTACCGTAATGCGTTCGATATAAGCCGTAACAAGGCACTGACTATGTAAGTGTTTAATTGGACTGTAACATTGGCAAACAGAAAGGAAAGAGTCAAGTTAAAAATATAAGCTTGGAGCAAGACGAAAAGGGTTAAAGAAAAGAACGATAGGCGGACTGAGAGAAAGAAGCTAGATTTCCTTTAATTTTGAAAGTCTATTTGTTGAAGTAGAAGGAAGTAACTTGTTGAAAAGATATTGCCACAGAGGCCATGTGGCAAGGCTGAACTGACAACTGATTTGATGACACTGCCTAACAGTGTCAGTTATGAAAACACCAATCGGAAGATAAAAATTGGTAATTTTAAGAATTTTACCTATCAAAAGATGAAATGATAAACAAGTCGAGGAAATTGAATTACTTTATGTAAGAACACGAACCCAGAGTGCTTGGAGTGTGATGACTGGGAGTTGCGGGGTTACTAACCGGAGGAAACAGCTGGTAAATTTCTGATTGTATAAACAAAATCAGACTGGGGAAATTTGATGACGAGAAATTAAAATGATAATTAATGACTAGAAACTAAGTCATGCCATACAGTTTGATAACCAGATTCGTCAAACGGACAACCGAGGTGACAGGCGAAGATAAGATACGAAAAGAGAGGAGAAAGACGGAGGAATTACCTACGCCCATCGAGAGGTGTTGGTGCGAGGCACAAACAAGACAAGGAAGGAGTTATCAGGACGGATCGATACCCTGTGACCGCTACCCATAGGAACAGGGATCTCCCCAAATTTGGGGATATAATTAATTTTCCAGAGCCAGACAAGAAAGAGAATCTTCTTGTAAGATAGGGGGAACACCGAGTCCTCTAGCCACGTCCCCCCACAATGCCAGTTTTAGGTGAAAGTCAATACAAGCAGAATACTGAAGCGACCAAGACAGCAGTTCCAGAAACGCCAGTTCCGGCGTGCAGACGACGAGCGACGACGACTATGCTGAATCCTAAGTGACTTTCTGCCAGCGAGAAACTCCAACTTAGGCCTTGTTTCAGACTTAGCTAAATTGATCAAAATGTCACGATAGGATCCAAAGAGGGGTAATACTTCTGTGCCAAGAACTAATATTGCTGTACAAAGAACGATATACACCACATAGAAATTGATCATAAAGAAATTCCTGTCTTTTGTTTATTCTGTCTGCAAGAACGTTTTTTTTTAAATTTTTCGTTTGTGACATAGCTTCGCCGGGATCGAACCAACGCTACAAATGCTGACTACAATTTGATCTTTGCCAGCTCCGTGATCAATTAACACAACGTGGGATGGGGCCAGGCGTAGATCGGAACGACTAACTCCAACGGCCTGCGGCAGCATTGACCAGGAATCGACCGGTGAGAAGTGTTACAGGATATAGGACGTTGATTTAGAGGGACTACTAACTGAATAATAATTAAAATTCTCATGAGAGTAGTGTGAATGGTTAAGAAAAAAAAAACTGAGAAAAAATGTTTTAGACTAATAAAACAAACTAATTTGAACAAAGAATCTACCCTAGAATTAACTAACCAAGATTCACTAAAATTGAGCAATTGATTAGAAGACATGATTAAAGTATTGTCCGAATTTCTTAGGTCCTGGGGAATTAGATTCGAAAGTTTTCATTATGCCATCTGTTCTCTCTTATTAGTCTTACCGAAAATAACGATCCATATTCTTTTAATCAAAGAAAGGGGCATCTGTTCTCGGTTACGTCCCAGGCTTGGAATTTTACATTATACTATTTGTTCAAATTATTCTAGACAAACAAGAATTTTGAGTTTTGTTAATTCCCAAACTGGGGATTTGTTTATGTTGATCACCCAAGGATATATCTAGGGACATTCTAAACAAAGAGTACCATATGTGTGACAAGTTCTAAGATTAAGACTGTCAGGGTGAAGAAATCAGATATATCAATGTCATTTTTTTTTTTGGGGGGGGGGTAGTTCATATAAACAACATCCCCACCCTTCTGCCGATGGAAAAATCGGACCAACAAGGAAGGTCGCATTTTCTGTAATCGGGGCGACAACGAGTCAGACGCGCCCAGAGGAAGTCGAATCAGAGCAGCTCAGGATTGCACGTTATACAGTCGTCGCTAAAGAGACGCATGGCAGAAAAACTGAGCGAGTCGACTGGCTGGTTATTAACATTCAACCAGTTTTTTTCTAATAGTTTTTTTATTAAAAAAAAAAAAAAAAGCCTGAATCCGACGTGCGCTTAGATGCAAAAAGTTACCACGGCTACAGACAGAAATTACACAATCTTATCTGTAGTAGTATAGTGTACATGTAACAGAAAGAGGTTGACGCACATGAATGCACACACGCAAATATAACGTTTATTGATTGAAGATGGAAAACACGATCTTCCGTGAAAGTTACAAACTGTCAGCGCTATTAATAGGAAAGAATCTAGAACAATGATATATGAAACCTGAGACGGCTGATGGATAAAGAATAAATTTCAAATCGGGTTGGCGAGGACTTGTTTATAAACAAATGCAAAAGGGCAGGCGGCGATGTTTAATTTGGGTCATTAAAAAAAAAAGAAAAAAAGACGAAAATAATATTTTTGATAAAAACATATTGAAGTAAATTGGACCGGGGAGGTAAGATCAGTGTATGTTTACCGCTAGCGAAATCTGATCAAAACATAAGTTGTATCCGCTCAATTTGGTCATCGAAAAGACAATTGAAATGAACATTGAACTAATTAATTTTATCCACTAAGAGATTTGAAATAAATCTTAATTTAAACTTTGCTTATGGCGACACTCGTGTTAAGCGCATGAACAACCTAGCTTATAACCTTCGGTTTGCTATATAAACGTGAGTTTTGCTGAGTTGGGGAGACTCGGGCGTTAGACGAGAGTGACGTTGAGAGGGACTGTAGTCGCAGTGAGTCGGTCCAGTGGCGAGCCAGGGATAAGGACTTCAAGAAATATCATCGTCGTTGTAGCAGTCGCATTGAAAAGTCGCTGAAACTTAACGTCTGTCACTTACGACAACCAACTGAAAAGCTACACTTCCACGTAGGGCTGGAATTACGAGTCACATATCCTCCCAAGTTGATTTGGAACGAGTTAATCACACACACACACCTCTCTCTGTTGGTATAATTGGTAGAGGAGTGGTCCTCTGTTCTTATGTTAATTGCTTTTCTATCCTTTCTGTAAACTCTTTCTATTGCTGTTTTCTTATATAAAAGACATCAATATTTTACCCATTATTGTTCGGCTTCTGCAGATATTATTTCCTTGTTTGCCACATGCTAAATTTCCTGCCGCCCACCCTCACAGCCGTGCCAACATCCCCAATCGACCGTGAACGTATGGACAACACCCCGCTTACTGGATCAAAAAACTAGCAAAACGTGGGCAGCAGGCGGAACTTGGCCAGTGACCGGTCGAACAATCTATGGGTACTTAGGGAGCGTGCGGTCAGCTACGCCTGAGTTCGGTTCAGACCGAGTGGGCGCCTCAACGCAAAGAGGAAGACGCCGGAGGTTGAGGGGCTGAAGGGACGAGTGGTAGATACACAGCCTGTCCCCCCGGCGTAACAAACAGAATCGCTTGTGGTGTGCACGGGAGACTCAATTTGCATGGACTGGGTGATATCTCACGTGGCCGAAATCTGTGTAGCGACTTCGTTAGATGCCATAAAAGTCAGCATTTGCTAACAACTGGACAGTTACTTGAAGGAACACCGCCGGTGCGACAGGAGCGAATTGCCATGACTCAGCTACACAGAGGGTTCACACTATATTTCGCCGTTATATATATCGTTAGATTTTAGAAAACCCCAAATCAGCCCTATCGAGATAACACACCAGCGCCAACTGAAGAGGGAAAAGAAAGCCGGGTGACCAGTAAGACCGGGTATTAAAATTTGTCAAAACTACATCTAAAACAAATCAATAAAAAAAAACAAAAAAAACAAAAACCCAAAACTTGAATGAGTAATTTACTATCAAGTGCAGGAATTGCCAGAATGAATATATTGGAGAAATCTCAAGAAGTTTATACAATAGACTACATGAACACAAATAGGACATTAAAAAAAAAAAAAAAATAAACATTGGTTGTTCACCATAACTTTTGACATAAGGAATGCTACTTTGATTAAAAGAGAAAATAATCCACTGTGATCCTTTGTTCAGCCACGGTAAATTTGCATCCAGGCTCTTACAATAGATCACCATTCTTGGTAGATTTTCTGTTGTCCCAATGTGGCAAAGGTGATGGAAATAAAAATACAGATGAATTTGGATAGATTTAAAAAAAATATTTTTTTCAAAATTTTGAAACTACCAGCGTCTCTCCGGTTAGTATCGTTCATGGAGACTTAAAGACAAGATTCCTGATCGACTGAGTAATAAACGAGCGACTACTTTGAACTTTTCATCACTACTTTAAGTCTTCATATACAATACTGACCGTTAATTTCTTCCTATCAGTTAGGTTAATAAACTGCTGTAACCAACACGACAGTGTCTAGGTCTTATGCAGACTATTTTCAGACTAAGTCTGTTTTTTGTTGTTGTTTTTTTTGTTTTTTCACGATTTTTTCAATGTTTGCTCGAATGTGCGATAAGCAGACCTCCTTTCTTCAGTTGAGTTTAGTCTTTCTCGCTTATTATTTTTGATGTGATTAAAGGTTGAGTACAGTAAAATTGATAAAACCTTTTTAGCTCATGTTGGATATTCCTTTTGTATTGAAATTCAAAATGTATCAATGGGTACCGTCGAATGTTATATTTTAAGCCCTTGATCACTAGAAATGGTGGCCAATTCTTCATAATCGAATAATCGTGTAGAGAATTATTTGAAAAAAATTTAACACTTATTCATTTCTTCAAATACTAACGCAGAACCATTACTACTTCCACCCCCCTCCCACACACATATACACACATATGCTTTGACAATATTTGGTGGCACGCCAGTCATGTGTCGCGGCACAGCATTTGAGAATCACTGGTCTCATGGAACTTCAATAAAGGATAAGAGTACACGATGATATAGCGTAACAGTGACACGAAAAATGCGTAAGTGTACAAAATTTAGAAAGTTGCGTCATAATTCCAATAGTGATGTCCATTGTTTAAAACGAGGTACTGCCAATAATTCGCTAAAAAACAGTATAGCATGATGATAAAAGGCCCCAAACTTAAAAACAAAGTTTTGACCTCAAAATGTTTATGTTAAGAGGAAAGAATAAAGTATTTTTTTTAAATTATTTTTAAAACATTTTCCTCCTTTCTAACACGTTTTTTAGCTAAAAAAATTTTTTTTTTCTGTTTGTTTTTTTGTTTTTTTGTCAACTTTGTAAGACTTCTGCTAATGGACATTTTTAGTGTATCAGTTTCCAGTGTAAAACACATTAATTTGGAAAGTCTTGCAAAAATCCAATAATTGTCTGATTTTAGTGAAAATTTCAGGACTTATTCAAAAATGAATGGATTTATTTTTGAAATTTTTATTTTTAGAAAATCTTGGTAAAAATATATATTTTTTTCATCTGTTAACAACCCCCCACCCCATAACTTAATTTTATGAAATTTTCTAGAATTTCAGATAGTTCGCAAATTGTTTTATATTACTTACAAGCAGGAGCCCTTGGAGAAAGTAAATCAATTTTTTTTTAACAACAACTCAATTTTTAAAAAATCTGCTCCAAATCGTAAAATAAAAACTGCAATAAAACTAATTATCTAGGCTTTTATTCGCTTTTATAAATAATATACATTACGGACACTGAAGAAAAAAAATCGATGAATAATTATTTTTTTTTACAGGAATTGTTTGAATTTTTGTTTAATTTTTCAGGAACTGTTTTCACTTTTCTTTAAGTTTAAAAATGTTTTAAAATTCTTCCAGAGTACAGGGTAGGTTATTAAGTTATAAGACTATGTTTAGTAAGCGAAAATTAAAATCTTAATACAAATCATACTCCCAAAACTTTACCATAATTAAAGATATATATATATATATATATATATATATTTTGCATCAAAATGTTATTTTTTCTTAGTATGGTGTATCGTAAGTAATATTATGGTTAAAAGGTCACGTGTTTCAAGGCTCGTCCCCCCAAGAGAAAACTCCTTGACATAGGTTTTCGGCTGCGAGCAATACTTTCATTTCACTTCTGTTTCATCGTCCCTACGTTTTAACAGGCTCCGTTTTAAATATTGAAAGTATGATTTCTAAAGTTTTTTTTTATCCTATTTCACTAAATATTTTTAATTTTGCTATATATTCATCTTACTTTATATAGTGCGTATACTTTTCAGTGTGCGTCATGCATAATGTTTTATTTATTAGTTGTTTTTTTTACTTAGTTAAGAAAAATAATTTGTTTTTAGTTTAAGTTTTTGTTCTTTTTTTGCGAATTAAAGAAAATAACTTTAACAATTCATAACCATCAAAGTATAGCAATTAATAATAAATATAAACGTATCTCAGTTACAAATTTAATAACTGAAATAGTTAAAATTATGACATTATCTCGGTTATCAATTTAAAAATTTAATAATCGAGAGCGAGATAATTTAATAACTATCTTACTCTCAGTTATTAAATTAAAAATTGGGATAATAAAATTCTCATTTATCAATTTAAACAAATGAATGAGATAATTATTAATATAATGATTTTATTAAATATTGTCTCAGTTATTAAATTAAAAATGTAATAACTTAATGTAATATAATATAAAATTATTTTAGCTATTAAATAACGAAATATCATTATAGAGGTAACTCAATAATATCAGAATTTTTAATAATATTTTAAGTCATTATAGAAACAAAAAAATAGATCTTAGAATTCATAAAATTATGTCAATTCTGTTGAACCATACTAAACCTGTCAACATATCCAGCCATCAAATTGTCGATGAAGACATGAAAATAACAAGACCCCAAGGTCAAGAAATTTTGTTTAAAAAAATTTTATGCTATAAGTAAATGATATTTGTTTCAGAACATTAATTTAACTTTAAATTTGCTAATTTTACGAAAGTAACTCTTCAGAAATGTATATTTTATTTTAGCGGGATTTTCAAAAAATAAATTTTGTTTACATTTCCTAAAAAAATACATTTAAACCGTAGGTATACGAATTTTTGGAGATACTTATTTAAAACTATAAGTAGTAGATTTTGTTTCTGTTACCACACAAAGTACAAAATGTCAAACGGTGTCGGGGTGGGGCAGTTAGGGTACATTTTTCATATATAGTTAAGCAGAAAGTGAGAGTACATCAATAGTAGTTGAACTGAACACAGCTTTGCGTATCATGTGTCAACATACTCGGGCAATGCCGCAGCTCGTCTATAACAGGAGCCTCATTTAACAGTTATCACTCTGCACGTGACTTCATTTGCTGTACAAAAAGTTTATTCTGCCACTGAATGTAACTGATCCCCGAATAATAAGGTGTTTGAATTTCATAGTTGTGTTGTCATATCCAGCTATGGCAACAATGAGTGAAATTAACAATAAGAATACTGCAAAAGGTTGCTAAAGGTTAACGGGTGAAGTGTGTGCCTTACTAAATCGGAACATACGTTCTTGAAAGGAGCGCAAGTATGGAAGCATCCCTAACTTCCTTTGTACGGGAGTCCCTTGTGAAACTAAGAAAATAAATAAATAAAATGTTCTCGATCATTTAAAATTTGTTTGCATTTTACCGCGTTTCAGTGAGCATCATATTTCGATTTTATATTTCTCCAATCATTCTCTCATGAGTATTACAGTAACATAATATATTTACTAAGCTTAGTTTTATTTGACACAATGCCACAAGATGTGGGTGTGGCACTTAATGAATATCAAACTCAAAACCTTAGCGCGGTGTCGGCAATATTACTGTAGTGATACTAGCAAATTAGTATGCATAATTTGCATAAGCAGAACTGAACATTCAATATAAGTGGTCTCTGAGACTAACCAAGTACAACTTAGCAGCTGATTAGTGCTAATATCAACTTCACAACAATGGCATCGCCGATAGGATTTCAATTATCTCTGGAAGATCCAGAAATTGTCGATACTTGGATTCGTTGCTTCTCTGCCACTGCTAGAACAAAAATGTTGAAAGACAACAAGGAAAAGAAAGGCGAAAATGAAATCACGGATTTATTTTTGGCTACAGCTGGATGCGAGGCGGTAATGAAAGTCTCCACCATGGCATATCCCTTAAAATTGGAAGACCTGACTTTCGAAAAAATAAGTCAGATTATAAAAAAGGATATGAGACCCAAGAAAAGGCTGGTAGTGGCAGAAAGAACAAAATTCATGTCAACGAAACAGGAAATTGACGAACCAATTATAAAATATTTACACCGTCTACGAAATGCAAGTAGATATTGTGAATTTGAGAGACTCGGACAAGACGAACAGACCATTGAAGAGGACTTGATTCAATTAAGACTAGTTGAAGGTATGTCCAATGCGTCACACCGATATAAAATATTGGAACAATTACAAATAGGAAATATGTCTTTAAATGCTTGTATCGAATTTATGCAGCAACAAGAGCTAATACAGACATACCACTATTATAAAAGTCAACCCACCGAACAAAGATTCGCTGATACATACGCGGTAAACAAGATAAAAAAAGTGTTCGTATTGTGGACGTGAACACGAAATGAAAAAGGAAAAGTGTCCGGCATTTTGGAAAACTTGTAATAATTGCTTAAAAAAAGAACCACTTTCAAACAGTGTGTAAATTAAAAAAGAAAAATGTTGAAAGAGTTGAAGAAAACGACACCGACAGGGAAGTTTTTACTGTGAAGAATAAGACTTTTGAACAGAAGAAAAAAGACATTATAGTAAAGGTTAAAATTAATAACTGCAATTTAGATATGCAAATGGATACTGGAAGTGAAGTAACACTGATACCAAAAAATTTTTGGGAATACATAGGTAAGCCACCTTTACGAAAAAGCAATTTACAACTTCGCCAGTTTGATGGATCCGTTATAAAAATATGAGGATACTTCGAAGTAATTCCTGTAATTGTTACAAGTCGCGAGAAAAAACATGGCCTTATTGGAAATGATGTGCTTAACATGAATTCTACTAAATTAATTAATGAAATAAAAATGGAAAAAACTGGAAAATTAAAGAACTATGAAGCAAGTTTAAAAGTAAAAGAAAATGTTTCCCCCTTTTATTATGAGGCACGAAAATTACCAGTACATTTATTGCCGTTAGTAGTGACAAAACTACGTAAATTAGTAGAACAAGATCTTCTTGAACATGTTCCGCCTGGAGGTAGCAAGTGGGCATCACCGACTGTGGTTTTGAGGAAAACAGATGGTGATTTACGTATTTGTGGAGATTATAAAATAGGAGTAAATCACAAGATATGCTCGGATTCATATCCAATACCCAATGTTGAACTTGCATTACATGCGTTGGCAGGGATGTCCGTTTTTTCAAAAATAGATTTAAAAACGGCATACCACCAAATACCAATAGATGAAAACTTCAAAGAAGTAACCACGATAAATACGCCAATAGGGTTACTAAGATGGAAGAGAATGCCATATGGAGTAAAAACAGCAAGCGCCATATTTCAAAGGGCCATTGAACAGGTTGTAGGGAATATACAAAATATGATTTGTTACCAAGACGACATATGCATAGGAGCTACTAATGAAAAGGAATTAAAAGAGAAAACTGAACTAATCTTGAATAGATTAAGAAATTCCGGAATGACGATAAATGAAAAAAAATGCGTAAGCAACTCCAAGAAAATTTCTTTTCTAGGTTATTCCATTTCGAAAGAAGGTATATCACCAGACCAAGCCTTGATAGAAAAAATTCTAAAAGTAGCTACACCTACAAATAAAAAAGAATTGGAGTCTTTTTTGGGATTGGTAAATTTTTACAGGCGATACTTACCAAAATACACGGACTTGACGGAACCCTTTGCAAATTTAAGAAAAAAGAATGTAGAATTTATCTGGTCAAGCGAACAGCAGAAAGCTTTTGAAACATTAAAAGAAATAATGTCAAAAAACCCTGTAGTGAAAATATTTGATCCAAAGAAGGACATAACACTCACTACAGATGCAAGTGAACATTCAATATCGGGAATATTATCACAAGAAGGACATCCGATAATGTATTTGTCGAGAAGGTTAACGAACACTGAATTTAATTACTCGAACATAGAGAAAGAAGCATTGGCTATTGTGTGGACAACTACCAGTGCCCGACAATTTTTAATCGGAAAAAATTTCTACTAAGAAGTGATCATAGACCATTAGAGTTTATATTTAACCCAAGGAAAGAATTACCCAAAATCACGACATCAAGAATTTTACGATGGGCGATAAGATTGATGGCATTTGACTTTGATATAGAGTATGTCAGAGGAAATTCAATTCCACATGTGGACGCACTATCAAGATTGAGATTTTACAAGGAGTCAAAAGACAAAACGGAGGAAGAATTTGAAGATACGTTCTTACACTTGATAGAGACTGATGTTTTGTCTTTAGACAGAATGGCTGCGGAAACGAGACATGGTCCAGTGCTAAGTAGGATACTATCAAGAATAAGGAAAAATTAGTGGGGAAATTGTTCTAGGGCGGAAAGACCTTATAAAGAAATGAGGCACAAATTAACAGTAGAACATGGAGTAATATGCAATGGGGACCTAGTAGTTCCCTCAGAAACACAAAGAAAGCCGTTAATAGAAAGTGTACATAATGATATACACCGTGGAGTAGCGGCCACACAAAAAGGTTAAAACTAGAAGCTTGGTGGCCGGGTTATTCACGAGATGTTGAGGATTATGTAAAGAGGTGTAAGAAATGTAAAGAGTTAAGAAACTTTACACAAGCCAAGTTACATTCATGGCCCAAAGAAGCAGAGCCATGGAGTAGGGTCCATATGGATCATGCCTACGTAAATGCAGTGGGACTCTTATTGATATTAGTGGACTCTTTTTCAGGTTGGCCTGAAATAATAAGGGTTGCAAAGAAGAAAAGTTCCACTATAAAGCAAATTCTAAGAGTCGTATTCTCTAGAAATGGTGTACCAAAAACCTTGGTATCGGAGTTTTGCGACGAAGAGCTGAACGTATGGTTAGAGAAAATAGGGTGTAAACCATATAAAACTCCTCCGTATCACCCTCAATCAAATGGCATAGCAGAAAAGATAGTTCAAACTGTAAAAAAGGGGCTGAAAGCATGCTCTCAGCAAAAAGAAAAAAGTAGAAGTTTTTCTACCGAGGATGCTTTTAAGTTATAGGACCATACCACACGCGGGAAGACTCGAAAGCCCATCAGCTCTAATGGGGAGACAGATTAGACCTCCGCTAACTCTGTCATATTCTACATGCGAAAAGATGTGGTATAAAAAGAGCAAGGATGCAGATACGGAAGGAGCAGAGTTCATAATGCAAAAAGGCCATAATACAGCCATAATAAATAGAGAGAATGGCGATAGTGTGTTGGCCCATGCTGACCAAATAAGGACACAGGGTGAAGAGGAAGAACGAAATGACGAAGAGATGTCAGTTTCATCTGATATTGTGTTGATTGGACAACCATTACACAAGGAAACGTCAGAGGAAACAATGCAGGAGGAAGAAGGACAGAAGGACTCAAAGTTCAGATGAAGACCGGAGTCTGCAAGAGGACACATGTGACTACAACTTAGACCGGGACAGATCGAGGGAGGGAGAGAAAGAGAGCAAAATGACGAAAATATCGGAAGGAGTACAAGAGCTACGAGAGGGATAAAGCCCTTAAGGTTTAGGGAGATGTAGTGATACTAGCAAATTAGTATGCATAAGCAGAACTGAACATTCAATATAAGTGCTCTCTGAGACTAACCAAGTAGAAGTACGACTTAGCAGCTGATTAGTGCTAACATCAACTTCACAATAATTACCTTGCTAATTATAGTTTTTACAAGCGCATATTTTGTAACAGTTCTAATATATATACATACATACATTAGTAGCTTAGTTCTGACATTACTTATGTTGAAGGATAGAAGCTTTAATTCCCAGGCCATTTAGGTGACGTGTCGTAACAACGGGAAAGTGCGAAGCCTTTTGACGGGTATCACGAGTCACCTTTGACTCCGTGTTATCACGAAATGCGAAATAAATGTCTACTTCTCAAAATTTTTACGTAAACAAAATCTTTTTATGACGCCACTAATTTACACCGACGAAAGAGCAAAAGTAACTTCACTGGGTGTTTCAATAAGTATTGGACATTTATTTTCGTCTACCGTTGCCTGGCAATGAAGCGATACTGCGGGGAGGAGTGATTCGATTTTCCTCGCGCGTTGACTTACGGCATAAACTATAACGTGTACTGTAGTTTGAAAATTTTCGTTAAATGCTAAGTTTTGATACATTGAAATATCACCGAAGCAGCCCTGTTCAATTTACTTCGGTGAAAAATTCCTGCTAATTATTACATACTACTTTTAATTTGATAATTGAATTCCTATTAAACGTTACTCTTCTCACTTTATATATTGCCGTCTTTTCCACCCCTATTCAAGGACACCCGTCTGCTATTAAAGACGCTCGCTCAGGAACACTTGTGTTTGCTCAACACCCAGAGCCCACCTGTGGTTTATACTGCAACTATACTGAGACGACGAGCGTGTTACCTAGCGTAATCAACAATTTGAACAAAACCGGCACATTCAAGCCCTTGGCCACGGTGATTTGTGACTACGTGTTAGTACAGCTATCAACGGCCTACAAGAGTTCTACCTACCCAATTTCACTCACAAGGCTTGGGTCAACGCGTGGCATGGTTTTCAGGCACTTTCCAAAAGTACCAAACGCTGGGATTGACCTCGATCCAGTCCAAAAAACATGCATAAACAAATATATGTCAGCCATACCAGATTTGCTATTTAAGCAGAAGTAAATAATGGTGTCGTCTGCATAGATGCCTACTTAGGAACTGATAACATTAGAAAGATCGTTAATGAAAACAAGGAACAGTGTAGGACCCAGGATAGAGCTTTGGAGAAACACCTGCGTTCGTGAGAAAGGGACTGGTGGAAAATCCGTTAAGGACAACCTTTATTACACGATTTGACAAGAATTATTGTATCGTCAAATAATCGTCCTGAGATACCGTATCTCTGAAGCATACGAAGGAGGCCGGCATACCAAACCCTATCAAACGCAGCCACGGAACGGGCTTCTCAGTTATTGTGAAGTGCTTGGTAAACAAATTCGGTTATGGCCGTGAGCACATCAGCTGTAGAGCGGGCAAAGCGGAAACTATATTGTTTATCAGAGAGCAGATCATGGGATGTAAGGTTCTTAACAACTTCGGCGTTCATTAAAGTTTCAAAGACTTTTCCGAAGAGTAGGAGACTGATAGGACGGTAGTTAGATGGGTCAGAAGGGTCGCCAGAGTTCTTGAAGGCAGGTACAACAGATGAAAACTTCCAACAGGATGGAAAGCAGGAGTCGTTGAAGCAGTAGTTGTATAGTTTGGAGAGGACAGGGGCCAGTTCAGGAGCACATTTCTTCAGGACAATGGCTGGTACCCCGTCCCCAACACTAGCCTTATGGGGGTCTAATTTAGAGATGATGCCCAATACCAATGATGGGGTTATGTGCAAATCGCTCAACGAAGCCCCAGTTCTAGGGCGGGGAATCGGGTGTTGATACACCGGACGAGTCGAGCGTTGAATTTGATGAGAATGTACGAGCAAAGCATTCGGCCTTATCAGCTGAAGAAGTCAGGACCTAAAATTGGTTGAACAAAGGAGGTATTATGAGCTTGCTGTTTAGTACGCTCTTGCAGAGACGCCAATAATCCTTTGGAGCCGAATTTGCGAGATGCAACACGATTCATTCTATCAGCAAATAGTGATTTTGCTTCATTGAGGACACCCAGCTTTTACCCAGGAGGAGACCTCAGAAGCGCATTCTTGAATGGGTAGATTAAAGACCATATTTCAGGTGACATCGCGAAGGAAATCAAGGAACGAGCCCCAGTCAGCTTGTTGATAACAGAAAGACGTTCTGTTGGTAGGAGATTATTGCGGGTAGAGTAGGAGGAGATGTTGACAGACACTGCAGCATGATCAGAGTTGCCAAGAGTTGGGAAGTCATTATTAATGAGAGTCTGCTTAATATCTTATTTCATTGTAGAAAATCTTTTTTGAGGAGGAATTAATTTGTGCTCGGTTAATTAAATTCTGTATAAGTGCTATTTTGTAGTAATCTGAACATTCACTCTTATAATTGAGAGTGCAAGAGTTTTTGCTGGTTAGTTTTTTTTATACGGAGACGTAGTAAATGTGTTATTTGTGTCCGATTAAAATGTCAAAGAAAAGGGATTTTGTTATCTTTGTTAAGTTCATATGTGAACTTGACGACGGAGTTTTAATAATTTTTCTTTTACTTCCATAATTTTTTCTATATTTTTAACTAAAATAAGTATACCATCTTATATATTAAGCAGACTCATTAATAATAGCTTCCCAAACCACATTGATGAACAGATATGATATATAAAAAACCTCAAAACACGTCAAATAGAATATAGTACTTCCGCAAAGGATACTAAATTAGGTACCTCCACTATTTCTGCATAAATTTTCTATATTGAAGTTTAAAATGAATTTTTTTACAACGAAAAAACATTCTTAAAGATTTCATTTTAGCTTTAATTGAAAGTTTAATGATTAAGTTTACGATTTCTATTAATTAAACAATTCTGGTGTATTTCAGATAGAAACTATATACATTTGATTGTCAAATTTAATTTTAAATTTTCTTAAAAACGGCCATTTTCTTAATTTTAAGAAATTTGTAAACAAATACAAATTTATCGATTTTTAAAATATTTAAAAAAATTTCTGACACGTTATTTTAGTAAAATTAAAAAATTTAAAGTTAACGTAATCTGATTTGAAAGAAATCTTTCTTACTTATAGCGTAAAAAAATAATATACAACCAATTATTAACGATCGATCCTGTTAATCTGACCCACCTATTGATGGATTGTTGAATGACGAGGCGATGACAGCTACTACGGATTACCATCAATGACATAATTTTTAAAAGTCTGAGTTAAAAAAAAAAAAATATTCTATTTGAGTATGACCCACATTAATGGAAATACAATACATAAAATAAAATTATTTAGTGAAATAGTAAATGAAAAAAAGAAAAATTACTTTAAAATTTAAAGTTTACACTTTTAAAGTTGAATGGAAAATAAATGTTATGAAAAGGCCACGCAAAGGGACAAAACCCTTAAATCACGTAACCTTGTAATAATACTGGCAATTTCAGTATATCATACACGGAAATAAGGAATGTATTAAGTAAAACAAATACAACATAAAAAATTATTTTTAAAAAAAGTAGCTCAACTAAATTTATTAAACTTAGCAATTTTGGATTCGTAAAGTTTTTTTCTACTTAATTACTACATAATATCGAGGAGCCCTCCTAATACAGAGCTTTACACGATGTTAAACTATTATAAATTATTATAATTAAAATTTTTTAAAAAACGAAAAAATTCTTGTAAAAATTAATTATTCATCAGAAAAAAAATTATTTCTTCAGAGAATAATGTCCTTAATATTACTTATTTACAAAAGCAATTAAAAACTTTTCTAATTAAGTAATATCATTGTTTTATTGGATTCGTTATTTTTTAATTCAGACAAGATTTTCAGTTAAATAGCTCAAATTTGAAAAAAAAAAAAAAAAGTAGGTTATTTATCATCTCCAAAGACTCCTCCATTTAACAAAAAAAAAAAAAAAAAAAAAATGAGGAGCCAAAAAGGTTTGGGGCGAAATTTCATGAAATTAAATAAGTGGGGGGTAACATATTTAAAAAAAAAATATTTTTTACCAAAAATTTCTAAAAACAAAATATTTCAAAAATAATTTCATTTATTTGTGAATAAGTCCTGAAAATTTCATTAAAATTGGACAATTACTTTAATTTTACAAGAATTTCCAAATCAATGTGTTTTCAAAAAGCGCAAAAAAAAAAATTGTTATTTTAACGTTCCCGCGATGACGTAAACAAAAGAAGATTTTAACCAAAATTTCGAACGTGTTAGAATAGAAAATATTAAAAAATTTCAAAAAATAATTAAAAAATACTTTTTTCTTTCATCTTAATAATAACATAAGCATTTTGACGATAATACTTTATTTTCTTTAAGTTTGTGGCATTTTTCATTTACGCTATGCTGTTTTTCCGCGAAAACAGTGGACATGCCTATACTAAATATATCAAACTACTATAATGTAACTAGATGCATACTAACTACAAACAGGATGATAAAATCATAAAGAAGCTAATTTATACTAACAAATCCTCCAAGGATTCTAATTATAAAAAATGAATCAAATATTATAAAAAAATACAACAAATTTAATCCCAACTAACTTATGTATTACGTAAAACCAACATTATATACCAATTTAAATGTCCCTTGAGAGAATGACAAATATATATATATATATATATATATGTTGGGTATACCACAAATAACAAGAAGGCTTACACTCCATATGTCTGACCATTCGTCTATTGCAAGACATCTACAACATTATTCCTAACCGCATTCACAATATAAAAAATTACTAATCGACAACATAACTATCCTACACCATGATAACAAATCTAGATTACAAATACTAGAAGTAATTTATATTAAAAAATAAAACCGGCACTGAACAGTGTGACACTATTTAGCTATGGTAATTGGCTAACTAATTAACCATAGAAATTAAAAACGGGAAATACTTAAGGCGAGAAAGAGCTATATCGAAAGATAGACTGAGCGACATTAAAAAGAAGAATTTATTTTATTTACAAAAAAAAAAAAAAAAAAAAAAAAAAAGTTACTTTTCGCAAAAGAGAAAATCCGTAAGAAAAAGCAAGATTGTGATTCTGTCAAAATTAATTAATGTCACGATAAGGTGTGAAATCTAACCTCTACGTCAAATTTTGACGTCAGCCGATCCCGGGTCTTATCCTGGTCGCGGCGCCAATTGTGATGATCTAACCTTTAAGTGATTCGGATGGGAATCTGGTTAGATTCGATATCAGCCTCGTCGTTCCCAACTCGCTTCCAACGTCTGGTTACCGAAGTAACTACTTTGATCTCCAGTCTGCCTACCCACGTTGTGAATTGATCTTAGGCAGACGAAATCAATCAGCGTCGGGGCCGTACTGCAAGCTTGAGTTCGAATGAGGGCGGTATCGCACAAGTACGGGCAAAAGAAAATAAAATAATAAGTCGAAAATGGTATCAAAAAAAGGATAACAATACTTTATATCTGGTTGCTGGATACATAGGACTGCGTCTATCTCCCGACCCGCTATATGGATTGTGACACGTGGTTTTTAGGCGAGATTCACAAAGCTTATTTTTTATTTTTATTAAGTCGTTCTTCAAAAAAAATAAATTGTTCTTGGTTTGAAGATGAGTTCGGAAGTTGCGCGAATCTTGGTCAGCTTTTCGTAGCGGGGCTTCCGAGCTCTCAACTGGAACTCTCTCTCGAACTCAAAACTAAACTCAACTCAACTCTAACTGAATTTGCTTATATGGACGCCGATTCAAAACCGGGGGTGGGCTCGTCGGGGTTTGAGATTCCTTGATAAGTCTAAATCCATAAACCCCTTCTTTTGTTTTCGGTCAGGAAAAATTCATTATTTCCATTTTTGGAAGTCTTCTCTTACTCCCACCTTCTCTTATTTTCATATGGACACCTTCCCACTTCTTCGTAGTAATCCCTCATACTTAAACCCTCTGCGGCTGCCTCCTTGCGTCACATGATCACCTCCGCCTGGCTGGTTAGCGTTCAACCAATGGTCGATCAACAGTGTGGGCGTGACTAGACTAGCCTTGTTAAAAAAATATATATTTTGTTCAAAGAAAAAAAAAATTATCTTTTTCTTTCTTTTGTTTCTCTCTTCTTCTCTGGCCGCCATGAAGACAATACGACCCGTAGAGTGACAATCTCAATTCTTATCCTAACGTCACGGCATATGGAATTCTTCAATCAGATTTTCGCCAGCACCAAGAGGCTAGTCAACCAGACACACTCATTCTTCGGCGCCAACGAAATATTGTTTCGCTGTCATTCAAATTCCAACACAGCCCAGATGTGTTTTCTCTCAATGACACCTCCCATCGACAAAGACCCAACCTAGAGATGACTCTTTGTGTGTGGTCAACAGATGACCTATTAAATTGTTTTCCGACAGCATCATGACACAAGTAAACCTTTATCTATTTAAAACTCTGTATCACCTGGTGTTTGTCAATTAGCTTTATGACAATGGCCATAAGAATTTTCACCATTCTTCATTTATCAAAACAACATTTTCAAAAGTCTCTTCTCGTAGGTGACTTTATCTTTAAAATTTTCCTCGCAGGGAACCCCACCACCCCGACAATCCGCCTGTCACAAAGATACAGTTAATTTTTTATCTATCTAAACAAAACAATGTATTAACCTGGAACCTGCCAGCCCCAAGACAATGGCCGACAGAACCCTCACCAGTGTCTTCCATTATCAAAATAACATTTTCAAATGGTATTTCTCGTGGGTGGCCACCCGTTATCACCTAAGTTGTCTGTTCCCTAATAAACTGGCTCTTTTTTTCTTTCTTTTTCTTTTCCTTCTTTTTCCCTCTTTTTGCGCCCCTAAATGGTGTCACAAGGGAGTGACGCGCCAAATGAAACAATTCAGACAGAGAGGCAGAGCCGGCCACACAGGGCGGCCATAAAAATATTTTGGCTCGAACAAAGCTGCGGTACAGGCGGGGTGAATCGATATTAATGATCTTTCAGATATCATCTAACTTTAACGGTGGCAGCGACAAAGAGTCAACCCCAAAACGCTGGTGGAAGAAACCTTACAGCTTCGCGCCGCAACTGGGAGTTGACCACGGTCCGACAGCGCAGTGTCATATATTGACGTCGCGACCAGTGGACGTCGCATATTGGACCGCGACTGCCGGTGGGTGTCACAACAGAATCAACTATGAATACTGCAGTAGTGTTCTGAAATGCCTGTAAAGGAGCAGTTTTTTCATGCTTTAATGCGCGCGTGACCATAACATTATAACATAGAAGAAAAATTCCATAATGGATAATTTTTTTCACGTTCTAATGAACGTTCAGCACATTGTTAACCGTTTTGCATTTAAAAGGATAATGAAAAAAATACGGTAATGAATAACAACGCACATCTTTATATACATACTTATATTAATGAACAACATATAATTTTGTATCACTTGCACCCCTGAAAATGATCTTGGAAAAAGATCAGAAGTACTTGGAAATTGAAAAGAAATTTAAACAGCTACAGCATATTTCTCTCATCCTTTAACATCAATACATGGAAGGTTATTCGTGATTATGAATGGATTTTATTAAAAATGAACAGACAATGTCTGTAATTTATTCAGACATGTCTAAGAGAGAGATATATATAAAACGAGCAAGATTATATATATATATATGTGGCACCCTGCATTTTTAGAAAGGCTAAAAAGAGATATTCATAGAAATATGATTTAATTTTTATTCGGTTTATTAACCAGTTGTTAGTTATTTAGAAACGAAGAATAATTGAGTTTTGAGAATAATTCTCTAACTGTATTTAGGCGATCCAAAGAGAAGAAGAAAAAAAAAATAATAAAAAGAAAGAGAGAGAGAAATAGATAAAACAAAACCCGGTCATAAGTAAAACTAAGACAAGACAGGTGTCAAAATATATCAGGTCAAATTACCTGACCGAAATCCAGGGAAATAGAAATTGTTATATTTGGTTGAAGAAATAGATAATAAAAATAAAAAAAATAAAACAAAAAGAAGAGGAAAGGTGTCTTTTGTGTTGAGGGGGTGGCCGGTGGAACTGTATACAGATTCTGACCTGTTAAAAAATTGGAACCCCACGATGATGAAGTGGAGACATTTTCAATTCAGATAATTAAGATTTTTGACTATCAGGTCTGACCAAAAACAAAGAAGGAAAGAAAAACGATTGTCTCGGCTCACAGATAGCGCCAATATTCTTTCCTGAAGTCACATCTAATTAGCGGCAGGCTGTTTTGACAGAACCCAGGTGAGAAAAAGCCAAGATTATCATTTTTCGTACGTGTGAAAAAGGCCAAATTAGATTTTGTTTTTTTTAGAACAAGAACGATGTAAGCCACGCCCGATTGGAGACGGGAGGCGTCCCACCACAGTCTCATTAGCCGAAAGCGGTCACGTGATATGCGGAAAGAGGAGGGAGAATGCTCGATCAAGAACCATTGGTCGAAAACGGTCACCTGACATACGAGAGACCGGGAGAGATGGGTATGCGTCTTCCCCCCCAGAGCCACTGTGAGGAAGTAGGGGTGAAAATAATAGCGATAATGGGAAATCAGAACTAATGCGACTTTTGGGATTATCGAGAGAGCCCTGACGCCGACAGACCCACCCCAGTTTGCTGCGGCGTCAATAAAAGCAGGACCCCAATCGACAAAAGATGAGTTCAGCCCCGGACGGCAGCGAGAAGAGATCACCTCAGACGACGGAAGGTTGCGGCTGGATTGCGGCAAGAAATCCTTCCAGCCCAAGTCGAAAACAAGAAATCCTTCCAGCCCAAGTCGAAAACAAGAAATCCTTCCAGCCCAAGTCGAAAACAAGAAATCCTTCCGGCCCAAGTCGAAAACAAGAAATCCTTCCGGCCCAAGTCAAAGACAAGAGAAGTTCTAAGTCGACGAAGAAGAAGATTACTCGAAAGCCGCGGAGAAGTTACAGCCAAGTCGAAGACAAGGCCAAAGAGTTACTGGACGGAAGAAGAAGAAGTTAAAATCAAGCCCAGCCGAGAACAGAATTCGACCCAACCAGATCGAAGTGAAGAAATACAACTCAGGTCGAAGAGAAGAATCAACTGCGAATGATTGATAGAAATTAGCCCCAGTGTCGAACTAAACCACACTCCGACATACACAATCCTGGAGAGTAGACAATTCGAAATCGTTAAGTTGTATGATAGAAGCTTGGTGCCATAGTCCACAGAGCGGGTCGGGAATGAGAACAATTTTTCTTTATGTAACGGACATTAGATATAAAAGGTTGTCACCCTTTTTTTTTATCAGTAATTTTTTGTCTCGTGAGTTTTTTTTTTTTTCTTTTACTTGTGTTTTGCCACCCCCGTCGGACTCAGCTTGCATACGGCCCAATCCCTGCTGGTCCCGTCTGTCTAAGATCTAAACACAGCGTGGGTAGACAGACCGGAGATCAGTACAGTTGCTTTAGCAACCAGGTATTGGAAGCGGGTTGGGAAAGGCGAGGCTGGTGATCATCTAACCAAGAGGTTGGAGCGGCACGCTTGGAACCAGGAGGAGCGACGTCACAGTTGGCGCCGTAACCAAAGGATTCGACCCTGGGCCAGGTGTGTACCCGTCACATATATATATATATATATATATATATATATAAATATATAAAACGAGCAAGATATATATATATATATATATATATAAATATATAAAACGAGCAAGATATATATATATATATATAAATATATAAAACGAGCAAGATATATATATATATATATATATATATAAATATATAAAACGAGCAAGATATATATATATATATATATATATAAATATATAAAACGAGCAAGATATATATATATATATATATATATATAAATATATAAAACGAGCAAGATATATATATATATATATATATATATATATATAAAACGAGCAAGATATATATATATATATATATATATATATATATATATAAAACGAGCAAGAGAGAGAGAGAGAGATATAAAACGAGCAAGATATATATATATAAATAAAACGAGCGATATATATATATATATATATAAAACGAGCAAGAGATATATATATATATATATATATAAAACGAGCAAGAGATATATATAAAACGAGCAAGAGATATATATATATATATATATATAGATAAAACGAGCAAGAGAGAGAAAACGAGCAAGAGAGAGAAAACGAGCAAGAGAGAGAAAACGAGCAAGAGAGAGAAAACGAGAGAGAAAACGAGAGAGAAAACGAGAGAGAAAACGAGAGAGAAAACGAGAGAGAAAACGAGCAAGAGAGAGAAAACGAGAGAGAAAACGAGCAAGAGAGAGAAAACGAGAGAGAAAACGAGCAAGAGAGAGAAAACGAGAGAGAAAACGAGCAAGAGAGAGAAAACGAGAGAGAAAACGAGCAAGAGAGAGAAAACGAGAGAGAAAACGAGCAAGAGAGAGAAAACGAGAGAGAAAACGAGCAAGAGAGAGAAAACGAGAGAGAAAACGAGCAAGAGAGAGAAAACGAGAGAGAAAACGAGCAAGAGAGAGAAAACGAGAGAGAAAACGAGCAAGAGAGAGAAAACGAGAGAGAAAACGAGCAAGAGAGAGAAAACGAGAGAGAAAACGAGCAAGAGAGAGAAAAAGAGAGAGAAAACGAGAGAGAGAGAGAAAAAGAGATATAAAACGAGAGAGAGAGAGAAAAAGAGATATAAAACGAGAGAGAGAGAGAAAAAGATATAAAACGAGAGAGAGAGAGAAAAAGAGATATAAAACGAGAGAGAGAGAGAGATAATACGAGCGAGAGAGAGATAATACGAGCGAGAGAGAGATAAAACGAGCGAGAGAGAGAGAGATATAAAACGAGCAAGAGAGAGAGAGATATAAAACGAGCAAGAGAGAGAGAGATATAAAACGAGCAAGAGAGAGAGAGATATAAAACGAGCAAGAGAGAGAGAGATATAAAACGAGCAAGAGAGAGAGAGATATAAAACGAGCGAGAGAGAGAGAGATATATAAAACGAGCAAAAGAGAGAGATATATAAAACGAGCAAAAGAGAGAGATATATAAAACGAGCAAAAGAGAGAGATATATAAAACGAGCAAAAGAGAGAGATATATAAAACGAGCAAAAGAGAGAGAGAGAGATAAAACGAGCAAGAGAGATTAGGAATAAGAAAAGAGAGAAAAGGGGAGAGAGCGATATATAAAGAGAGAAAAAGAGCTAGGGAGAGAAAAATAAAGAGCGTAATAGAGACGGCGAAAAAATAAAGAGCGTAAGCGAGAGAAAATGAATAGAGTAAGAGTGAAATAAAGAGCGTAAGTGTGAGAAGAAAAAAAAGAGAACGTAAGGGAGTGAGAGAAAAATCTGCTGATAGAAAACTCAGGCACAGAAAGTAATCTGGGAGAGGAAAGCTCGGACAAGTATCAAAATTCTCGACTATTTACTGCCACAGTCGGTCCCAGAGTCTTTTTTTTTTCAGTGTTCTATCAAAATTTAGACAAAGACAATCCGTAACTGTCAAGATACCACGCCCAATGGATTTCTTTTTATAATTATTATTTTGAACTTGTCTAGCCTGCCCTATGTATAATTAACGTTAAAATCGTGTGAAATCTAGAATGACCACTCCCAAAGAAATGCCACTTATTTATGTTAGTCACACAACGTTAGAGGTGGAGTGTCGGTGATACAACAGTAGAGCTTGAGTTTTTCTGCCAATGTTTTCGGAGAACAAAAAGTGGATGCGAGCACAAGTAGGTGGTGTGTAATGCGTTTCATCATTAGCAACAACGACATGTGACAAGCAACGTTCCGAGCGGCACCGAAAGGATAGCTGCAAGCATACAAAACGAAAATCACTTCGTCCACTTGCCCATGCAAATGGCCGGTTGTACACGGTTAATCTCGGCTTTTGAACACTTGGAAAGACTGTTGGTACGCAGTAAAACGTACATTAAGTGGAATATTCTACTGAAAAGGTTGGGAAAATTCGCATAGCCTGGACCACCTTGAACAAAATGAATGCAATCTAGAAATCAACCTCAAGCGGAAGTCACTGCTTGGACATTAACTTAAACCCTTGAGTTAACATTAAACCCTTCAGTCTATGCCTGATGGAACCGACACACGGATGTTGAGTGCTACCCTTAACATACCTTGGAGATAAATAAATCATGGCTTTATTCGTGATATTTCTAAAATCTTACGTGAACGCAGAATGCGCTTTGCAGGACACTGCTGGCGAACAAAAGAATTTGCAAGCGATTAACTGCTCTGAACACTTAGTTATAGTGCAAGATGAGTTGGCCGCCCAGCAACCATCTACACTGACCAACGGTATTAGGACACAGAATGCTACCCAACTTTGATGCAGCGTGCTCATGAGTGTCCGGGCTAGCTCAAACGAATAATAGCTCGCGGATGCACGCAAAAGAACATCGAATATAAGTCAGTCAGCGCCTGCTATTATGAGACCAATGGCAACATTTTCTTGGACTGCATCATCAGCGATGACGAAGAAACGTGTAATCAAAACGACAGTGCATAAAGTTGCAGCATGCGAATTTCCCAAAGGTAAAGTGATTTCCATTGTCTCTTACAATAGCAAAGACATGATCCTCCTGGATTTATTCGAATCTGGACAAACTATCAATTGTGGACATTACGTTGCGATGCCAACTGTGCTGGAGCCCTAAATATCCACATTTACATCAAAGAAGACACCCCTTTCGCTTGCAATACGCTAATGACAAGCATTATGAAGACAATGGCTCACGTTACAAATGTTGGCTGAACTATCTATATACTGTCATCGGTGCCTTTCAACTTTCATCTACTCAGGCCGATAGAAGATGAACTAAGCGGACATTTTTGTAACAACGAGCTTACTGTGAAATTTCGGGTCACTTTCACTATTGAAGAAAGTTTATTGGTACGGTGCCCAGGTTACTAAAGCATGTCGTCAATGGCGATGACCGTGTCGTAGTGGTGGACAGGCAGATTGTAACTGAATATTTGCTTTCGTGCTGTCTTGTATTCCCTGTGAATAAATCGGAGACATTATTTTCATAACTTTCGAAAAGATTTGAACTCGCAGACCGTATCTCATTAACAATGAAATTCAAACAACTTGACAGCAGCTTAATAATACAGGCTTTTTATAACTGCGTTCGAGCACAGATCCCCGGAAGAAATGTGTAACCAAGCCAACTCACTTGAAATGTTTACGAGTCAAGATTAGGTTACAATAGGGCTAAATGGTAATTCTCTTTCGCCTTTTAAATCAACGTTCAAGATCCCACCTTTTACCGAACATCGTCCTCTGACATTAAATATATCCAACCATTTCAGCTATAGGACAGACACTTTAACGGTTTTATTTTCAGTGCAGACATTAAGTTGAATAGGACCGGCGCCAAATGACTATCGTTAGAGGCATCGGCGGAAGAAAAAGTTCCGACCGCTTTTCAAAGCCGGCACAGTCTATTAATCACTAGTAAAATTGACAATAGAACAATTCTGTTGAATGACAGAATAAAAAGAAAACCTTTTTTCAACGAAAAAAAAAAAAACAAAAACAAAAAAAAAACAAATAGATTTATGAGCTTATTCATGTTTCTCTGATGCTGACACTATTCCTTTAAAAGTAGTAATGGCGATCAAAAAAGAAATGCAAGATGATTAAAAAATAATCCATGAAATATACGGTCGTGTATCTATCCTTTTTATGACTTGATTACAGCATTTTGTATCTCAGGTCCATGTAGCAAATAATCAAACTCGAGTTTTTTCAACTGAATACAAACAGTTTATAATTCAAATTTCACAAAGAAAATATTGAAAAATGAGCTGATAGAAATTAACTTAGGGACCATGACTAATTCATTGAAAACAAAGCGCATATGACTATGAAAAAATGTCCCAAACTTAAGTTTTGTCAAAATCATTATTATTATTAATGTGGCACTAATTAGCTTGCTTAAAAGGGAGAAAGAAGAAAAGAAAAAGGAAAGAAAGAAAAAAAAAGGCGAGAGTTAAATTTAGATGATAAAAAAGCCATCACGAAAGGGACATTAAACGGTGTTATTTTGACAAGGAAAAATGGTGAAAATTTTTATTGCCATTGTCGAGAAGAAAAAAAAAAGGAAGATACTGTAATTAATCTGATTCAGGTTACGGGTCTGGTGAAAATTCCAGGTTGGCCAAATAACCTCAGAGACAGAATTCTAAATAGATAAAAATTAACTGTGTCGTCCTCTGACCGAGAAACGGAGGTGTCCGTTGGCCACACACGAGTTGCAAAAACAAAGAAAACCAAACCATAGGTTAAGTCTTTGTCGATGGGAAGATATTGTTGGACAAGGTGTCTGTTTTGTGTTGAAATTATGACAGCGAAATTATATTATCAGAAATTGGCACCAAGAATGCAAATACGGCTAGGATAGCGAAACTACTTTATCGGGACGAAAAGTTGGCTGTGTTTCGCTAGATGGCCACCCACTTGATGCTGGCGAAAATCTGATTGACGAATTCCATATGAAGTGACATTTGGATAAGAATTGAGATTATCACACTACGGGTCGTATTGGTCTGTTGGCGGCCAGAGGAAAAGAGAGAAAGAAAAGAAACCGTTGACGCCCTCTGAGGGTATGGTGAGATACCCATATGAGAACGGAAGAAGGTGGGAGTAGGAGAAGACTTCCAAAAATGGAAGAGTGGAAATTTCCTGACCGAAAACAAAGAAGTGGATTGTGGGTTTGGAATTATCGAGGAACCTCAAACCCCGACGAGCCCACCCCGGTTTTAGTCGGCGTCCATATAAGCAAAGTCGCAGCGAGCGAAAATCAGTTCAGTTCGAGTTTTTAGTTCGAGTTCCAGTGAGTTCGAGTTGAGAGCTCTGAAGACCCACCACGCATTAGCTGACCAAGATTCACGCAATTCCGAACTCATCTTCTAACCAAGAACAATTTATTTTTGAAGAACGACTTAGACTCATACCACCAAAACAAGTTTTACGAATATCGCCTGAAGACACACCAAGAACCAGTTTCTTAAAGAACAGGCAACTTAAGATGTTAAGACTCGCCTAACAAAAACAACGTGTCATGAATCCATATAGCGGGTTTGGGAAATAGACGCAGTCTTGTATCCAGCAACCAGATATAAAATATTATCTTTTTTTTTTTAACACATTTGAACTTTTCGAGTTGTTATTTTCTTTTCTTTTACATCTACTTGTGTGATATCACCCTTATTCTAATTCGGCTTGGAATACGGCCCAGCGACTGATTGATTTCGTCTGCCTAAGTTCAATTCACAACGTGGGTAGGTAAACTGGAAATCAAAGCAGTTACTTCGGTAACCAGACGTTGGAAGCGAGCTGGGAACGACGAGGCTGATACCGAATCTAACCAGATTCCCATCCGAATCACCAAAAGGTTAGAACGTCACATTTGGTGCCGCGACCAATACCAAGCCAGTTGGTCGTCACAGGACAGGATAGCACGACGGCGCAGACAGGCGGACGTCACGTTTGGAGAAGCGACACCGAGGGGGACGTCACATTAAGAGGAAAGACCAAAATGTGACATTATCGGTTACAGGCGGATGGGCTGACCTAGAAAACACTTATCTCAAGTTGAGATAACATTTAAACTCACTGGTTGAGATAAAATTGTAATGGATATGGACAAAACTACACCGAAAGTAACCGCTGTCCGGTCAGAGAGCCGTTTTTTATGAAACAATTTCAGATCGTCGAGATTGATGAAAAACTTGAAGATAATGATTAGAGGATGCACCGCATACGGCCTGAAAGAGAATTAAATATGTCTTTTTATCTTGTTACGGTCCCTAGAAAAGGATTGGTCTGTAACACTATTTGGGTTGGTGGTAATTAATAATAATAATAATAATGACTTGGAATATCAACGAAAATGAGACAATGATGAATAAACTAGTATGAAAAGAGTTAAAAAAATATCAAGAACGATAGACAGATAACTGGTTCCCAGAGAATCGAGATCTATACAATAGACCAGGTGACCGACTGAAAGCAATGCTTGGTTTGTGCGAACAGGCCAAGTGCTGACAATCTTCAGCAAACAATGCCTGAGAGATCGACATGAAAAGAATTAGGTTAAACCAAATGAAGTCATTTTACAGAGAGGCCAGGATGGGAAACAATAAATTGAACACCTGTAGAATGCTGACCTTCGAACGAACGAATTGTCACCATAATGTGAGTTGCAAAATTTTCCCTGGGGAAACTGTCTTGGGTCAAAAGCGAGAAAGCCAACAGTTGTGTCAATTCATTTATGAGATGATAGCATTCGGAACCATAATTTTTTAAATCAGTTTTCTACTGAAGGTGACAGGCGCAGAAGAGCGATCAAGGAAGCAGAAGGGGCTGCCTGCACCCACTGAAGGATAGCAGGTACAGACGAGACATTGAGGAGGTTGAAGGATCTGCCCGCGCCTAATGGAAAGCACTGATGTGAGATGGTAATAAGAGAAAGTAGAAGTAACCAGGCGGAGCGATGCCTGCACCCATCTCCCATGAGAGAAGGAGAATTCCCCAAAATTATGAAGTAATTTAATTTCTCGGGACCAAAAACAATCGACTTGTTGGAAATCTGGGTATTTACCGAAACCCAACCTACATCTTGCCCAGCACCGGTTTCTAGTTGGAGTCCATAAATATGAATGCGCCAAAACAATTCAGACAGTTGACAGCTGAGAAGTCAAATGGGGGGGGGGTCGTTGAGAGATTCTACAACTCCTGCTGAACACAAGAACCTCCGACTTCAGCCAAACTTACCAAATTAGTAAAACAAATTTCGTTAATTTACCAGCTTACCCAAGTGTTGCGTCCAATCTAGGAACGAACGGGTTGGGCCGACAAACTACTGTCGCGAACTACTAACGAACCATTGTACGCAGTATCTGATATAAAAATACTAATTATATATATATATATATATATATATATTACGAGTGCTGTTTTTCTCCAATTTTACTGTATGACTTCGCACGACTTGGACCATCCCAACACGAAGATACCTTAAACGAATCGATCTTGGCCTTTATAATCAATCACAACGTGGAGTGAGGTAGGTCAGGATCAAAGAGATCACTCCATTGATCAAACTAGGATCCACCCCGGGCTTAGTACAATGAAGAGGCTATTTGTCGTGAACCAGGATCGATCCTGAACTGTTACAGGTCCACCGGATCAAGTGACATCGCAAAGAGATTAGTAACAGGTCATTTCTAAGGAAGTTGGAGGAAAAAGAGAAGGGGGCAGTTATGAGTGGAAGTCAGAGATACCGGAGAAGGCAACTTGGAGGTGGGTTAACCCTATCACTGCTACTTGTGACACTATTTAGCTGTGGTAATTAACTAATTAGCCATAAAAATTGAACGGTAAAATGCTGAAAACAGAAAAGAAGGGTTAAGAGATATCCCAAGGAATATACTGATCAACATAAGATATTTTTTTTTCAAAATGAATTGCGTCAACGATAATTTTACGAAAAGGCAATGTGGCGATCTGACAGTTTCTTGATGATGGTCGTTAAAAGTGCTGGTTAAGAAAACACAAAATAACCAGAATCGACGAAGATGCGATCTATCGTTCGAGAGTGCATAGATATTGTGTAAACAGGTAATACGACCGCGGAAATGGCCAGACGAGAGGGTCATGTGTTAATTGTAGGAATTTTAAGAGGGCGCAAAAAGGATTTGCGTGAACCAGTTGACTTAGAAGACCAGAACTTGCCTAGAAGTATAAAAGTGTCCCTCTCAGAAGAATCGGGTTGGGAAGAAAACACACTCCTGTATATAAAAGATTGATAAAAGTTTATTTGTTTTCTTTAAACATACACAAACCTTAATGGTTTTGATTTATTTCTTTTTGCTTGTGCGACGTCACCTCCAGTTTAGACTCACCTTGCACGACGGCCCTGGTATCAGATTGATCTCGTCAACATAAAGATCAAAATCACAACGTGGGTAGGTTAGACTTGAGATCGAAGTAGTTACCTTGGTAACCAATCAATGGAAGTGAGCTGAGAACGACGGAGCTGGTGTCAAACCGGTTACATCTGGTGTGAAGCCGTTACGTATTCGTGCCGTCAGAATCGACCGACCATCCCATTTGGTACCCTGACCAAAGGATCCCACCGGGTAGCGACGCCCGCCGATCGACCGAGTCATATATTGGTGGCAGTGACTAAGTGTCAACCCAAGAACGCCCCAGTAGGTGTCACACCACTAAGGGGCTGGATAATTGTCCAAAATTAGAAAATCTCAGTTGAGACAAAGAAATGGTCAGGCCCCACCTAGTTTTGGGCGAAGTATTATAAAAACCGGGCATTTCCAGAACGGAGTCGCAGGTCGAGCAGAACAGACCAGCAGGCTCTAGAGTAGTTCAGCAAAGTCCACAGAAGAACACAGAGAAAAAGTTATCACTTAGATTTGAATCAGAAAGTGTCTCAACCCATGAGCGTGTACCAACCAAAAACCTACAATTAGACGCCCAGAGTGAGCAACTAAGAGCCCAAGTCTTAAGGTATAATCGTCCATCACTCCAGCGGTTTTTTAAGAGTTGTCGTCTCCCTCGTTATATAACCGTTAGTCGTGATATACCAACTCCTGCAGCAGATTTCTAGTCGTTTGAGATCAGTCACAACGTGGGCATTCGACCGGACTTTGACAACTGTAGTGCAACCAATCGTTGGTTGCACTACAGATGGAAGAAATCCGATATTGACGGCTATTGTCGTCGGATATTTACTGAGCCCTTTAGCTAATCGGCTGACCGGACGGCCTTATAAATCTACTTTTTATTATTTAATTTTTTTAATCATTTCTAGCACGTTCGAAATTTTCGGTAAAAATCTTGTTTTTTCATGCGTCAGTGGGAGGACCAAAGATTAGTTAAGTAGTATAGGAAATTTTAGCGTCTTATTTGCGATTAAAAAAAAAAAATAAAAAAATAAAAATAAAAAAAAAAAAAAAAATTCTGTCCCCCCCCCCATTTTAGGAAATTTCGATAAATTAAATTTAAGCCCCTTATTTATATTAGTTCAAAAGCAGATCTGAGTATTTTTGTTTTTTGTTTTTTTGTAAAACAGAAACAATTTACCGAAAATCTGCTCTGAATAGTAAAATTAATTAGAAAAGCTTTTAATTGCATTTATGAGCAAGATATGTTAAGGAGAGTATTGTCCTTAAATTTTTTTTTTTTTTTTGATGAATTAATTTTTACAATTGTTTTCATTTATGTTTTTAAAAATTTTAATTAGAATAATTTATTAAGATTTAAATCTTAGAATTCTGTATTAATTTCAGTTTTTTAGATGATATTAAGTAAAAACTATATTTGGTAATCAAATTGAAAAGCTTAGTACAATTCATTAAACGTCAATATTTTTTAAAAGAATTTAATTTTTTTTTTGTAGATATGGGAGTCCATACACGACATTATGATAAAATAATAGAGATAACTATAGTAAATTTAAAGCCAAAGTATCTAAAATTTACTAAAGTATTAGATTACGGAGAATATTTTCTTAAATTTTTCCGATTACCGAGTACTTAATTATATATATATATATATATATATATATATATATATAAGGCACTCACGTTATATTCGTCATTTATATTTGACAGATAAAGCTCCCCCACCGTAGGACAACATTAAATATCTACAAAAAAAAAAAAAAAAAAAAAAAACAAACAAACAGCTTAAATAAACTGCGGAGTTAAAAAATGCATTTCTTCGATATTTTAAACTTAAAGTAAATAATATTTGTTTCAAACCAGATTAAGTAAATTTTATATCAGCTAATATTCCAAAGTTTCGAAAAAGTATATTTTATTTTTGGAAGTAATTTTAATAAAGAAAACTACATTCTGATGACAGATCAAAAAAAAAAAAAAAAAAAAAAATGCGTTAAAATAAAATAAAAATTCAGCAATTTCAAAACGAAAACTCCTTTCAGTCAAATTATTTCTGAAATAGAGTCTTTTTCTTATTGGAAAAATTAAAATAAAAGCTTCAGGAAGGATTTTTTTTTTAATTAATTTATCGCGAAACTGTGGCGGTACCTAAATTAACTACTTTGCCTCAAGATTAGGCAATAAAATTTGGCATGGATCATATAAAAAGTGAAATCGGGAGGCAATGTCTTCTCCAAAATATATGGTAATTAGATGCGTAATTACACTAAAAACATGCCTGATATAAAAGCCATGCATGAATTAGTAAGGAAAAGTTTAGTACCTAACACTGGATCGGATCAAGCCCATCGCTAGCGTATTCTCAGGCGTAAGAAAGAACGTAATGCCAATGCATTTATGTGGGATTCTAACATTCAGTTTGGTCTAACAATGACTAGTCTCAAGATTGGAAAAAGTCAAATAAAAGAAGGAAGTATTTTCTTATATAGGATTCACAATTAAAAAAAAAATCTTAAAACCAGTGTACGCCTGGTCGGTGGTAACCAGTAATGTTACGCCGCTTGTCGGTCCTCAAATTCTTTCAGACCATCGTGGTTACAATTTAGCTGACTCTTCACTCATTAGCGCGTGACTCGTTGTCGCGGTTATCGTAACGGTATGGTCGGTATGGTCGTCCCACTCGACATGGCGTTTGTTCACGACTATTCACTCATCTGCCACGTTATGTTTTTGCTCTCAAAGGGTGAAAAGATCGCTCATGAATCAAACTGAAGTGAAGACGATTCGACAATTTGGGAGCTACATAAAAGAAGTATCCTTTGGAATAAAGAATTAGATTTGTTGTATACAACAATTTTAACACTTTCCACTACTAATCAAATAACACTGGGATTCACTTTTACAGTCAGCAGTTTGTGTTGTAACTTCTAAGTTCTGGTCTTCCGGGTCGGCACAAGGTCTTGATCAGGTTCCGGCGAACGATGCGCATTTCATTAGCAGTAGTGTGGGGATTCTCTGTCTCTCGTCCGGCAGGGGGCAGGGGTGGGGTTGACTAGGGTTTGAGTTCGGTTGTCTTCTACCCTAAGCATAAACCTTTCCTAAATTTTCATATATAAAAATACATTTACTCAAGTGCCTTTCCAAATTTAGGGTTGTCCAGTTTCCCTTTGAGAATTGTCAGAGGGATCAAGCCACCCCTTAACTGCAACTATCTTTACGCCTCACCTCTCACCGTAACTCCATAAAACGACTGTGCCCACAATTATAAATGAGCCCGAGGTCACCCCTTCCTTGACAGATAAGGCGAACCTATTCGCCTCTGTCTTTGCCTCTAACTCAACGTTAGATGACAATGGCCATCACGTCTCACTGAGCACAATCTCAGTAATATTACCATCACAGCACAAAAAGTCTCTAGACTTATCAAAGGCTTTGACCCTAAGAAAGTCTAAACAAAATTCCAGTGGTTGTACTGGAAGATCATCACCCCGGAATTATACCTAACACTAGCAAAGTTATTCAACTTCGGCTTGAAGGAGAAATCCCTCCCAAGTCTGTGGAAAGTGTCAAGCGTATGCCCGGTTTTCAAGAACGCGGGCGTGCAATCTTCCCCCTCCCAGTACAGACTCGTCAGTCTCCCCAGAAAGCTTTTTGAGGACATAATCAATAATGTCGTCAAACACAAAAAAAAAAGGACAACCCCTTCAGCGACGAGCAGTATGGTTTCGGTCGTCCTGATTTACTGTCGGCGTTCTAAGTACTACCACACACAAAATCAGTAAGGCTCTTGACGATAAATACACCTCGAGGGACATAGCACTAGATATCTCAAAGGCCTTCGACACGGCGTGGTACAAAAGCTTACTACACTAGCTCTCCAGTTACGGAATCACTGGAAGGGTCTTCCCGATTATAAAATCCTTCCTAACAGGTAGGTCCCTGAAGGACTTACTTGTTAGGAAGGATTGATTAATGGCTAGTCACCTGGAGCCATAGAGACCAGCGCAGGCACCCCAAGTGGCCACTCCTCGGATTATCTTTCTTTTTGATCTACATAAACTATCTGCCCAAGAATATACTTAGATCATTTGTAAACATCTATATACAGGCGCACCTCTAAAATGCTCGATGGCTAGGGATTGGTGACTGGTCTATCTTCCGATCTTGCACAAACTACGCAATGGGGTAAAAACTGACTGATTACATTCATTGCTACTAAGACCAAGTTAGTTACATTCAATCATCGCCGATCTGACCACAAACTACCATCAATCAGGATGAATCCAACTTCCAGATGGCGCAGCGAAAACAAAAGGGGTTTTCAGTCATTAATCCCTATCAGCTTGCCCCATGCTGGGATCTCTTGATTGAACCACTCAAGATTTGGAAAAAAAGATTGAAAAATCATTTCCACTTTCCTTAAAACGAAAGTTTCTTTTCTCTGTCATACATTCTTTTTTTACGGGCGAACAGACCACTAGGCCTTCTTGTCCATGGTCACTTCAAAATAGTAATTAATTTTTCATTATCATTTGTATCCAAAGGAATCCGAATTAATATTTAGATATAAAATTTTCTCTGGACGAATGTTACAAAAATTATAATGACGAATGCGTACAGTCGGCCTTTATTTCCGTCGGGATACATATATTCTGGGTAGCCGATTCAAAACAAATGGTTTTCCCATCTCACTTTTTCTCCAGAGGAATCATGAATGTTATTTATTTCGGCGACCACCCTGATTCCTTTATCGTCAACGTATGTTTTTATTTTATCTGACATCTTCGTGGATACATTAGTAGTTACTTTCTTAGCGGCGGGAAATACGAAGGACGGGTAGTTTTGGTTTTGCTCAATCTTATTGAATTCCATAGATTTAAATTTGGGTTCGATTCTCCTTAGAATTATTTCAAAAACATTTTTCAACGTATTTCGTTTTAATTTCAACTTTTCTGCTCCCTCCTCTTTTTGTTTTTGTTCAAGCAAACTCCGGAGATCTGTGTCATGCCAAATGAAACAGTAACAAGAACTGGAAATGAAATGTATCTGAGGAATTGCTTATATTCTAAGAGTTAGCACACTAAAATTAGTTATTTCTCCGAGGTATGCCCTTTTGGCGACAAACAGGGATGGGATATAATACTCAGGTAGTGATACAATCACCCTGTATTCTGCGAACCGTATCCTTTTAGTGTAAAAAGGCGTTGGCCTTGTTTGAACTTTTAAGTGAATGAAATTGCAGGTTGGTGATTTGGAGAGACCACTAACTTGATTATAATTGTTGAAATTCTCAGGAAAGTAGATTGGGTAGTTGAGAAGGAAATTAAAAACGAAATGCGGTAAAAAATTGTTTTAAAATAATAAAACAGAATCAAGACCAGTTCCAAAGAGAAACGAACCCAAATTTGACCAAACGGAAAAATCGGTTTTGAAAATTGGATTAATAATAGTCGTGAACCACCCATTACTGGGTGGCTGAACATCGACAGAGAATAATGTCGAGATAATTTGGTGGGTAGTCATAGTGTGTCGAGATGGTGTATGTTAACCTGTAAAATCGCCACGATGCGAGGTGTTTTTGAGACAAGGAAATAGTAAATGACTAGCAGAAGATCTCTCAAGTGGGACGTGGAAATATTGGTTTTAATTGATGTGAAAAATTGGTGATAACGAATTACTGGAAGTACGAGGTTGTACTGAACTGCAGTGTCTCACACGAAAGACTTGATAATTAAGGAAGATTACAGGAACATATATGGATTCAATATGGAGGTATATTTTGGTAATAGTGGCTTATTACGAGTGAGGCTCTGATGAATGACAGGCTCTGATGAATGAGCCATGAATTAAAGTGACAGAGAGTGACGAAAACGATTGACAGTGCATATTGAAGTGAAGAAAATCGTCCAAGATCATATTGATAGTTAAAGATGCTAATGGAAACAATTATTTTTATTATGTTCACGTGGAAAAAGTAATAAAAAAAGAACAAGAGCGATGACACTGTAAATACTAAAAATGTATTTGAAAGGAAATGTTGGAGTGCAAAGATTGTAGGAAGAGATGAATAGAGATTAAAGTGACAGGTAAATTTTAGTGAATGATACTCATGCTAGCATTATAGTTGCATTTTAGGTATTTCATGGAAATACAATATTAAATTGGTGCTGAAGTAAAAGCTTCAGGAAAAAAATTCAATTTTTCAGATTCATTTTAAACATCGCATTTATTTGGCAGTACGTAAATTGAAGATTAAGGATTTTTCTAAAAGGTAATGCTTAACTTTTACTTAAAACAGAAGCGCTGGAACATGTGCAGAACTCTATAATTAAGAGGGCTAGCAAAGTAAATATCGCCAGATCTAAGTGGAGGATCACTTTTGTGATTGATTTAAAAGATTATGAAGTGTTACTGAAGAAGTTGGGAAGCGATTTCTAGCAGGCACGAAGTACGAGTGAGAAGATAGAAATTAGCCACCTATGTATAGATGAGGGAAGTTATTTGAGGTTATTCCTTACTCTCAGACAGGAGAATGTGACGCTAATTAAACAATAAGAAGGTTAGTGATCGTTTGGATAATAAGATACTATTAGCAGAATTAAAAGTGAAATGTGAACGTCAGAATGAAAAAAAGGAATGGGAGCAATTACTCTTAACAGTGGGATTGAGAAACGCCGAGATTATTCCAAAGAAGGAGAGTTATGGAAGCCTCTTATGGTTAATAGTTCTTGAGAGAGGAGTTCGTGCGGAGATAGTAAATGCAGTGACAGTGGAGGATTTATTCCCGTTGAGTCTGGACTTTTCATATTTCCTGAGAGAGTGCACACTCCTAGGTGTGCATCAGCGCGGGATTCGGTGGATGGTCTCTCCGGTCATTTTAAAGCTGGAGTGGAATTATGTAATCTAGGAATTGTGGACGCAGAGGCGCCTGCAAAAATCACTCTGGACTGATGGCACTATTGCCGTTTTTGCGGGATACCTCGATTGAGAATGATATTGTTCTTCACAACGTTAGTGACAACAAGAGCACCGTTAAAGTATTCAAAGTAATCAACCTACCCATTCCTTATCCCATCGATAGATGGGAAGGGAGGAGCAGTGGCCATTATATATTATTAGGTTACAGACTGAGAACATAGCTTTCAACTATAACCAGAACCAGATTCATACCATTAACACCTAACGGGATATGAAGCAAATGTGTGCTAGGGAACATGTCAGTCAATTTATGTGAGAAATAGTCGTAAGTTATGCATATTTGGGTTGTTTAAGGGAGATACAGAAGCAGTGAAAAGAAATTGCCAGAGGTGATGACTAGGGAGATGATACAAGAGATGAACTTATGAAATGGAATATGTGCAGTGGTGCTGGCGAAGAAAATGGAATTATCTAGGGTCTGCGAGAGGGAAAATATAAAAGCAAAAATCTTGATAGATCAACTTTCAGTGGCCATTAGTCTATTTGGAAAATTACGAATTTGCCGAATCATTGGCCTTGCCACCTTATTACTAAGCGGAGAAGTATCCGACTAGGGACTCTTTTCTATCTCTAGCAGGTGTCGACTAATAATTGGGTCAGCTTGTGGGAGCCACTGATCGGAGAGTTTCCTAGTGTTAGGACCTTCAAGATTCCTCAAATATTAGGCCCCAGAAAAAAATTATTCTACAAAAATTAGTGGATAAATTAAGAACTATATCAGAGGGATAGTCTGAGTAATGGCCCGGTAGTGTGGTTATCCTTATTGAGAACTGTTAGGGTAATTGTAGTAGCTGCGGCAGTTTTAATGATTAAAGAATCAAACTTCTAATATAGAATTGCATGAATTAGAAAAGAAGTATATTTTTTAATGAAGAAAAGAAAAGTATTATTTTATTTGTTTTAGGAAAGCCTCATGAGAGAATGTGGCCTAACATGAACCACGCTCTTTGATGACCACTTAACAGTAATGAAGTCAAGAATATCTTACTATATTGAACAGAGTGAAAAGGCATGTGCATCTGTTATTGTGTATGAAGGAGTGGGGTGTAACAGAGCACTGGCCCTGGTTGAACTTTTAAATGCATGAAATTGCAGGTTGGTGATTTGGAGAGTCTATTAACTGGATAATGTTTGTTGAAAGTCTCAAGAAAGTGGATTGAATAGTTAAGGAAATTAAAAACGAAATACGTTAAAAATTGTTTTATAATAATAAAATAAAATCGAGAACAGTTCCGAGGAGAATCGAACCCAAATTTAATTAGACGGAATCCAGTAAGATTGAGCAAAACTTCTAATCCTGTCCCACTTCTCGCCGATAAGAAAGAGACCATTAATGTATCGTCGGAGATGTCAGTCTTGGGAAAACAAACGTCGTTTACAATATCTTATCGGTAAGGAAAATGGGTGGTCACTGAAATAACATCTAAATTGTTTTGGACAAAAAGCCAGGAAAACATCTGGTCTATGTAGAGAGGTGTCGGCCAACCAAAAAATGTCCCTACAAAAATAAAGATTAGCGCCTAAGATTGGGGATGGGGTTACATTATTTAGGATTTTTTGCACGAATGAGACAAGCCCGACTTTGGCTTACGGAAAATGGAGATAGTGGAATTCGGGTATTGGGAAGTGCCATTGTCTGCCGTCTTTGTGTAGGTAAAGAAAATCATTTATCATCGTTATCAGGATTCCTATATATATATATATATATATATATATATATATATATATATATATATATGCAGAGTGCACTTTCGCCAAGAGTACTTTTCTTCCCTGGACGTGAGGTGGACAGCAGACGTGGGGAGATGTCCCGCATTACCATGGACACGGAATTGCTAAAGTCGGCGCTAAAGAGCACACCCGCCAGGCCAGTAAGAAAACATATACACAGAGAGGATCATTAAATGAATGATTATGAATATAAATTTCCTATGACAGAAGAATTTCGAACCGTCGATGAGAGGATCATTAAATGAATGATTATGAATATAAATTTCCTATGACAGAAGAATTGCGAACCGTTGATGAGAGGATCATTAAATGAATGATTAGGAATATAAATTTCCTATGACAGAAGAATTGCGAACCGCCGACGAGTCAGCCATTACCTGAGCGGTTATAAACAGAAATTTCCAACGCATAACCGAAGAGTTGACTGGGCATCACTTTAATACGTGCCACCAGAATCTCCAAACGACCATTCCCGCAGTAGAGTAGTTTGATTTGCAGTACCTTTAGACATTTTATATAACCAGTTATCTTTATATTTTATAAAACTGTTGTTAGAGTTATCAACAGTGTTGTGCATTTCGTTGAAGGAGTTCTTTTTTTTCCTGCCCGAGATCCGATGAGTGCCCCTAAGAAAGAGACGAGTTTATCACAGTTATGGAAAGTGCTGCGTAATCTTCGACAGGGAATTGCGTAATATTCATCAGGGATTGTGCAGTTCTGCCCATAGTACACAACGTACATAATAGGTTCACACCAGACTTTGCCGTCAATCCATCCGAGATGACACACCGGCTCCAACCGAGAAAGGAAAAGAAGGCCGATTAACTGTAAGGTCGGTATTACGCAACCAATCTAGCGAAACTAGAGACTTTCGAACAGAAAAAAAAAAAAAAAAAAAAAAAAAAACAGTGACGTCGTCAGGAGTGTGGGTTACATTAGGACGTGGGCGATCATGGCTCTCCACAACTTATCACTTGCACGGAGTATAAATGCCCTTTTTTTGTTTATCCGCTGCATTAATAGTTAATAGGAAAAATAAAAAAAACAGAGACAAGACGATACTTGAGATTAACCCAAGATTAACTATTCACTGACTACTCCAAAATTTATAAATATCGACTCATTACGAATTTTTTATTTTTTTTTTTTTTGATTCGCACTTAATTTTCCGCAAGTAAGAATAAACGGAAATGTAGATAGGAAATTTATCTATAGACAGGTTATATTGATATTGTAACCAGACTCAAAAGGAATTTGCACACAAGTTGGTAAAGCTTATGAAAGAAGCAATTTCATAAAGCGTAATCAAGAAGACAGAAGAGTGCGATTGATGCTACATTTAAATCTTTGAATATTATAGTTGACTGAAAAGCAAGAATCCGGAAGAGAGTACCATAGTTGATAAGTGCTCTTAGAGTAGAACCTATAATTATATTTGGTTATTTCAACAGGGAAAGAAAACAAAGCCTAGCTGCCAATCTAGTAAGTCGAAGTATCAAAGAAAGCGCATCACAACGTTTGCCATGAAAATTAGATAAGAAAAACAGAAAAAGGCACATGGAAGTTATAAACAAACTCCTGAGTGGACACGAAACCTGCTCATGGAATCGAACGTAAATAGATGTCGACCAAACCCTCTGGCTACCAGATGTGAGCGGTGCGGGTGTGATGGAAAGAGAGAGAGAGAGAGAGAGAGAGAGAGAGACTGAAAAAAAAAAAAAAAAAAAAAAAAAAAAACACCCACACACACAAACACATTTTAAAAAATTTTTTTTAGTGAAATTGGAGAAGGTTTGAATAGCGAAATTAAATCAGAGCATTTTTTTTTTACTGATGTGGAAATTTGATTTAGGGCGGAAGTTATACCCATTGAATCTGGGTCATCAGGAGACAATAGAAATGGTCCAAATAATTTTTATCGATTAAAAATTGAAATAAAGCTGAGTAAGCTAGAAGGAACTTTAGAGTTCACATGATTTAGGTTGAAACAGCCAAAACCCCGTGATAATTACGTGCGGCCAAGGTTCAGTTGTAACCAGCCGGATTTTTCTATATAAACGCGTAGTTGTGCTGAAAAAAGTAGAGACGGGCGAGCGTTGAGACGGAAGAGAGAGACAGAAGAGAATTAGCCCGGGCAAGAGTTGGGCTAGAGACAGTAGAGAGTCGTGTTGGAGACTCAAGGAGGAGAGAACGTGACGTCAGAGATTGGAACGAAGCGTCCGCTAACATGCACTGCTGATGAAGTATCGCTTCTTCTGCTACCACGAACTGTTACTACTGCTAAGGAGGAATGCCACTATAAACCTTAAGCCGCGCACAGAAATCTTATTTCCCCATCGCAAGAGTCGTATATCGTTCTGAGACGATTTAACAAGTTAATCATAAAACACAGACACTCTCGCTCTCTCTGTCCAGAATCCAGTGTATGCGTTTCTACGTCAATTACTTTTCTTTAACCAGTTTCTTTTCTATACTATTCTTTTCTGCTATATAAAAGACATTAAGAATTTAATCATTGTATAGTTGTTTATCCAGCTTTCTGTAGATATATATTTCTTTTTTTGCTGCACTCTAAATTTCTTAGCGCAGACTCTCCAGCCGTGTCTACATCTTCAGCCGACCTTGAATGGATGAACACTTCTGCTTTCTGGATCAAACTAAACACAACGTGGGCAGGAAGCAGGATTAAACCAGTGGACCAGTCGAATAATCTATTGATGTTCAGGGGACTTACGGCCACTCCCTTAAGTTCGGTTAGGACCGAGTAGACACCTCAACCCAGAGAGTAAGACGTCGGAGGTTGAGGTGCTGGGGCGAAAGTGTTAGAGTGGGGGTGGCAGTCATAGACGGTTGTTTTCACATCCGGTATGCTCGGCAAGTCAAATATAAGTATGTTTTTGTTGGCTGTTCTGGTCAGTCTCCGGCTGTCCGAAATGAATCATTTTTACGGCAATCGCCTAGTGGTTCGTTGCGTCCTCCACGAAGGTTATTAACTTCCTTCAGGAAAAGTGGTAACTGGTTTCTCACATGATCTTAAAAGTTGTCCTCAAAGTCAAAGCTAGACGGAAGATCTCTTCAAGACAAACGACCAATTCCTAAAATCCAACAATACTATATTGACGGGGAATATTACACAAACATGCATCGTCTAGGTAGCAGAATGTTATTTTAGTATTTTGCGGTCTTTTGTTTGTCTTTGGTTTCCGATCTCTTCAATTCTCCTGACCGCTATTAATAATTGTAGATGGGGGTTTTCTTAGTGCATCGCTCTGAGATCTTACTGGTGACTCTCAAAGCTAAATACCACAGTTTATGTAAACGATTTCCCCTGGGCACATCGCTTCCCATTGATATATGGGTCCATTGTCCCCCCCCCAAAAAAAAATCACATGGCCCTAGCAAATACATTTCCCGAAATTTTTATGAGAATTACCTTCTTGTTTTAGCATGGTAGTATTAAGGAACTTAATTCTGTCGGGTCAGATTTCAGCTTGAAAATACAAGCAAATATTTTCCTTATTAGAGAGAGAGAGAGAGAGAGAGACAGACAGACAGACAGACAACCACCCATGAGAAATTTTAAAGTTAATGACTTCACCAAATTCGTTCGGGATCCAACTGATTCCAGCATCATCTTCATTTTATATATCTGATGTAACTTTCATTCTCCATTTCGTTTCCCTCTTAATTATTTAAGATGACCCCTGGGGGAGTTTTCGCGATTTATTTATAATTTTTTTAATCCTCTCAAATACCTATTTTGCATTCTTATGCAACTGAACATCAAACCTGGGTCAGTGACTTGTTACAAAGCTATGTTATGGCGGTAGGAAAAGAACTAAAGCTGTCAGGTGAAGATCATTAACATTACAGAATCTTTAGATTTTGTCAAGAACAACGAGATATGTTGCAGGAGCACCAGATCAGATATGATAGCAATATTCACTTCAGGGACGAGTGGTAAACTTATAAATATATAAAATGGATTCTAAGGGTTGAAAGGATAGCTCGATAGCTATACTGAGAGTCGGGACCAGATTATCAGTAAATTCAGAGGGTTTATTTTTTTCTTTTCTTCATATCATTTGATATTTCGTACAAAAAAATATATGGCCGAAGTTCACAACTATGAAATGGAGACACTATTATGTTTAAAATCCAGCTTATGGAATTATCCAGTGGTCATAACCTAGTAAGAAAAGTAGGTCTTAATAAAAGTGAAGGTGTACTGGAAACAAAAGCATAGTTAAAGAATTGTTTTTCTTTCCTTATTTGTCAAAAGAGAAGGAAAGCGGCGATGTACAAGCTAAAAAGGAAACAATTGGTTTTAAATTTTAGGTTATAGAATTATCCGCTGGCCATAACCGGTTAAGAAGAAAAAAATTGGTCGGGAGATAAAATTTAAGGTTTTCTGGAAACAAAGGCAATGTTGGAGAATTGTTTTTTCTTTTTTTATCACTATCAAAAAAAAAAAAAAAAAAAAATGAAATGGAAGGTGTGAGTCGCTTAAGAGCTGAAATTTCTTTAAGATAAGAGACAAATTTTCAAAAGAGGATGCTGTCAAGAGAGCGACTGCTAAGTGTCTGGTTGGGAAGGCGGAAAACGTTGAGGAATTCCCTTGACGAAAATTTTAAGTGATAATTAAAATTAATGATTGTAGCTAAGCCACGCCCCCTTGCCCGTGCAGTCTAGAGATCGGATTGTTCAGGTGACCTGAGAAGTGAAAGGCCTAGAACACCAAAAGAGGCGAAGGAATTGCCTACACCCCTTGGACAGTATTAGTATGAGACACAAACACGAGAAGAAAGGAATCAGAGTGTATCGATATTCTGCTACCACTAGTCCTCGGAGGAGGGATCTCTCCAAAACTGGGCATGAGATTAATTTCCCAGAGTCAAACAAAGAACTGTGTGGAAATTAGGGGAATCACCGAAATCCCAAGCGATATCAGACCCTATGCCAGTTTTGAACGAAGGTCCATATAAACAGAAGACCGAAGCGACAACCAGAGAGAGGCTACCAGACACCAGGCTAGAAACGACCACTTCACTGAACTCACGTGACCTTGTCTAGACTCAAAGTGTCACAAAATATTCGAAGGAAATGGTCGAATAACTTTGCATGACAAATATATTCCTGCATGAAGAACATAATTACTTGAGGAACTGATATTGTACCATCAGTTCTGTAGAAGAAACGGTACATAAAACATTTTCTTTATTATAATTTATCCGATAAATTGTGGCTTCACTTTGTCCAGACCAGACCAATTCAATGATTCCTGTCGTCAATTTCATCCTCGCCAGCCTTGTGATCTAAAAATCAAACACAAGGTGGGACAGGACAGGGCTTTGATCGTAGTGATCCATTTAACAGTCAGCCGCGGGAATCAAACATCGAACGCACCGGCTGGACGTAGCAACATCATACCAAAAAGAATTGCTTGGCATGATACATGCTAATTGAGGGAAATAAACGACTAATACAGCGGTTTTATTTTGGAGGCGTTCAAATTTACAGGCCATTTATTGACCTCGTTCCATAGTTTACTTTCTCTACTTTATAATAAAAAAAAAAAAAAAAAAAAAAAAAGACATTGCAACCCTGAAAACAAAGTATTTGTAAAATCTAAAAATGTCAAATTGCCACCACAATAACTGTGATATTAGTTGAAATAGCGAAAGGCAATTTAACGGATGCAGTCAACAGAGAAGCACAGGAAAGTTTAACAAACATGGCTGATCCCTCCCCTACTAAAAAATAAAAAAAAAAAAAAAAAAAAATCATGTCTGAAAAGGATGTTTTTTGTGTTTTTTTTTTGTCATTATAACTGTATACTCCCAAACTTTTTTTTTGTCATTATAACTGTATACTCCCAAACTTTGCCAGAAGCACAATGCAATGGTCAAACTGGTGTCTACTAGAATAATTACTGGGTTGATATTATTCGAACCTACTCAAAGTCTGGCTCTCTACAACAGACTTCAGCAAAAATAGTTAAGTGGAGAAAATCCGAATGAACTTTGTTATAAACTCTCAGAACTATATTAGGAAAAAAAAAATTTCTATCAGTTTGGAGGACTCAATCTTTTTCTCTAGAAAGTTACAGTGGCATCGAGTGTCACAATTTGAGCTTTGGTTTTTAACAGACAGGAGCTCAACTGCAGAAAATCTCTATAGTCCATAAGGATAAACTATTTGGCAAGACAACATCTAGAGAGCCCTTTAAGGGATGAAGATGAAAATAAGAGTTGCATAGAAACCAGATGCAGATCAAGTCATCAAGATCAAATGGAATGATAACAAAAAAGTTTGATTTCATCATCGCTGGTGATGTGACATTATCGGCTACAGGCGGATGGGCTGACCCAGAAAGCGCTTATCTCGGGTTGAGATAGCATTTAAATCTTGACTGGAGTGTTTCAGGCTGGACACACTTAAACCTACTGGTCGAGATTCGTAAAACATCTTCGTTCAGGCTTAAAACAGGACGCTGATTTGGATAATAATTTTTCACTTAAAGATGATGATTAGAGGAAGCGCCTCATGCAGCCTGAAAGAAAAGAATTAAATATTTTTTTATCTTTTTTCTGGAGATTTGATTTCTCCATAAAATAAAACATACAGCCATTTCTTGATGCTTTTGGCGGTATCCAGCTAATTAAGGTTCAGACCGCCTCTTGTTACGGTCCCTAGAAATGATTGGTCAACCGGATCAAGTAACGCACAAAAGAGTAGTAACAGGTTGTTTCTAAGGAAGTTGGAGGAAGAAGAGGAGGTGGCAGCTATGAGTGGAAGTCAGAGATGCCGGAGAAGGCAAGTTGAAGTTGGATGGGTGGATTAAACCTATAACTAAGGGGCTGGATAATTGCCCAAAATTAGAAAATCCCTGTCGAGACAAAAGAATGTTCATATTTCTATGCTAGTCAGACCACTGCCCAGTTTTGGGTAAAGTATTATTTAAACCGAGCATTTTAAACCGGCTTTCGAGGAGAACAGAGCCGCAGGTCGAGCAGAACAGACCAGCAGACTCCAGAGTAGTTCAGCAAAGTCCACAAAAGAACACAGAGAAAAAGTTATCACTTAGATTTGAATCAGAAAGTGTCTCAACCCATGAGCGTGTACCAACCAAAAACGCCCAGAGTGAGCAACTAAGAGCCCAAGTCTTAAGGTATAATCGTCCATCACTCCAGCGGTTTTTTAAGAGTTGTCGTCTCCCTCGTTATATAACCGTTAGCCGTGGTATACCAACTCCTGCAGCAGATTTCTAGTCGTTTGAGATCAGTCACAACGTGGACATTCGACCGGACTTTTTGACAACTGTAGAAGTCAGTGGAACCAATGATTGATAGAAGAAATCCAATATTGACGGCCATTATCGGATATTCAGTGAGCCCTTTAGCTCATCGGCTGACCGGACGGCGTTATAGTAACAGTTGATATCAAAACGTTATTTGCCGAATGCATATACCGGTTGTTTTTCAAATATGATCGGTTTTCTCAACTAACCGTATTAGCCAATGTTACTTAACCGCCCCCCCCCCATTCACCCATGTACACATGATGTAATGATCTGCCTGATGCGGCGAGGAAGTGCAGGTGTCTGACATGGAAATGACTTATGACTACCTCACGTGCTGAGAAAGTGCAGATGTAGGATTTAATGGTGCTTGGGCTGTTTTCCCAAAATGGAAACCAAAACGCCGACGAACGAGCGACACTCAAGATAAAAAAAAAAAAAAAAAAAAAAAAAAAATTCTAATCATAGATAAAATTTGCAGTTCAGATTTTTCTCTCCATTGAGCCAAATGCAATGTAAATGAATTTGAGTGATACAATAATGTAAGATTGATTCGAGTCAGCGATCCACGAAACAAATTCAACAAACTTCTAGTAAGTACGCTATTTACATTATTCGGACTATTGTCCTCATCTTTGTTGCCATATTTATCACTCCGGCCGTCTTCAGGTGGTTGGAATGTCGAACTGAACTCTTTATTTCGCTCGACATCTAATGGACGTCAGTTATCAGTTATCTCCTGTTAATTCCCCTATGACCGTCCCACGGCGTTGGATCGGCCTTCCGGGAAGCAGACCATGAAGGTCCCTCGTCCCGGAACGAATTCTTCGTCGACAGCGACGAAGCAGGTAGCTAGAAGCCGGTCTCTAAGTCGACTCCACCCACAGTGAACTCACTTGCCCACGCTGTGAATTTGATCTCAAGGAAGCCACGTGGGTTTTCGCTAGGTGTCTCTCCGCCAAGTCGAACCAATCCGGACGCGGACGCACAATTGGGTAAATGAAACGGCACCAAATATAAACAGAAGAACGCCTGAGTAAGTTGTAGAAAAGAAAGTCTTTATATACAGAAGAATTCGGAGTACAATCACCAATTGTCTTCTTCCCAACCCCTGTTCCTAATAAGGTGACCACGGAACGGAAGTCTCGACTAATTTCTTTAAGGGGTGATTTTCAAGTTTTCTGGTTGGCGTTATTTCTTCACTCCGGATATCGTTTTTTTTCTCTGTTCATATTGGAAACAGAATAGAACATCACCTAATATAATTTTCTTCCGTTTGGCCTCTAATAATCAATAGTATAAACTAATGCAATTTCTTCCGTTCGGTCATGCTAAATATTGTTACACCCCTCTCCAAGTTCTCCACCGCCTTAACCAGGTATTGAACTCACACTCTTTGGGTCCCGTCACTGGATCTAACTAACGTCTTAATCCACTATGCCATTTGTCCTTGAGGACATCTGTGTGTGAATTTCTGTGAATTTTTGTGACTTAATGTCTTCAGCAACGATTTCTTACCAGTGCTCATATTGCAATTTTTGCTGTTATCATTGCATGTTTTTTGTACCAGAGTTCTTATTGCAATTTTCGTTGTTATTATCGCTTTTCTCTGGCACTCCTTATTACTGGTTCCCATATTGTATTCATTTCTATGCTTGGTCGGCTCAGGAGATATTTGTGGCTTAGCATATGTGCTGATTCCTTAAATTTCTTAAATATAGACAGATACTTCTAGTAAGTAGTTTAAAATAAATAAAATTTCTAAAGTTCTATTATTGGGCGACTACTGTATCATGTCGTTAGAAAGCTCGTCTTGTAGACAAGTTCATAAGCGTGATGAGACTGACTTTCGGTTTCACTTAGGTACCCCAGTAAATAAATAATCTGTGGACTTGCCTCATGGCTGAAATAGCCACATACCAACAACTGACTTTTGACAGCATACTTTTCTATTTAACACGTAGCTGGGGAAGGACAGGGAGAAGAATCCACGCCTTTTTAATGGGTATTAATACGATAGTAAACGCAAGAGACTAATCCCGGGCACATAAATACTGTAGCTTTAAAAATGCAAAACCCAATAATTCTATATGCAGAAAGCGACAGGGCCATTTATTTAAAGCTTTTAAATGTTTCTGGGTGTTTTACTTGGTTGACTTAAAACAAGATTACATAAGTAACGAAAATAAGATTAGCCACAGCTGTTGATAGGTTGTCAACTAGATCAACTAACCGCCTGCAGGTGGGTGGTGGAGAGAACGGCAAAAAGGATATTATATTGCTTAACACAATCCACGGTTCAAATAAACAAATGTTAAAAAACATTTCTTCAATTAAAATATTAGTTAGGTTTTTCGTCAACTTTGAATGCATTATTTAGCACTTGTTTTACCACTGATTTTTCATTCTTGTCTACAGACATCTGGGTGTATCCCTAGCTCTTCACGTTTTAGTGCAATGGTGTATCAAAACAAATTTATTCTACGAGAAGTCTTTAGATATTTACAAAGACTAGCTTAATTTGGACACAGGAACAAAGTATGGAAAACCCAGTGAAGAACGAACTCATAAGTAACTATAAACCACAGCCCCTCTGCATTCAACCATTGTACGTATCTTTAGTTTAATATACAAGATCAGTTTTTCACCACAGATAATTTTCAATCAGCTATACAATTAATATTGGCTTTAGCAAGTCTAATGCTTTTTCTTAATTGAAACCGAGACTATTTATATTTTTCCACATTTTCCTTTCCAATCTCTCGTAAATGCTGATTCTGAAGTCATTCTGATTAATGATTTAGATTAGTTTTCATAAACTTATTTTTACTTTTTTCAACCAAGTTTTATTTTTCATACACTAAAAGTGGAACATAATTCTATCACAGCTTCAACTTTATCACGACGCAGCTTAGGAATATTGGAATTTTAGAAGTCTAAGACACAAAAACAAGTTTTAAAATATTCAATTAAACAGTTTTGAGCTTGCAAAAACAAGACAACAAAAGACGGAGCTGACAGAAAATCACAAATACAGGCATTCCTTACAGTAAAATCCAATATCACAAATTAAAAGATGACTACTAATATTGTGTGTAGATGACATGCAGTTAACGTAAGAGTAACTCACTGACACAGCCGCACTAGAAAAAACTTGTTTGAAGTCTGTGCATGTCGTCTACAGACGCTTTATTGCATAAAGAAAACTAGTTGAAAGTAGAAGTTGCATACAGTTCAGTTGTTGAACTTCTACTTTATCAAGTTTATGAAACTGGTGAGGTGGGCGGTAAAATATCCGTGTGGGACAGGTCGAACGCCAATAGTGATTGTTTAACAGAGATAAAGTGTTCTTGCGATATAAAATCGGGAAGAAAGTAAGAGAGGGATTGGTGCTGCATTTCATGAGTACTGGAAAACGAAAAAAATAAAAATTGAATCATTAAATGTGTAGAGGGGACCTAAATATTAACCCATTAATGCCCACAATAAAATTCGGCATTAGTTATAGGTTTCTAATATAAAAAAAGACTAAAATAAAAATCAAATCTGGTATTAATTATGTATCCATGTTGTGGAGTGATTTCACAGTGGAGGCTTGTATTTATACTAAGTCAGTCCTAAAATAGGTTCGACGTACAAAACGTTAGGAACTTGATATAATAGGTATAACGCAGAGAAATCTAGTTGTGGTCGCTGATACTTCAGTATTCGACTAACTGTTGTCCGGCATCGACTGACCGACCGTCGATATTCAGTCACCCCACCACGAGGGCGTCATGTGGCACAAGGCCTTTTTAACGTGGGATCTCCGAGCCCGTGGGCTCGGCCAAAAATATGCCCATTGAACCCGTATAAACGGGTTCAGGGCCGGTTTACCGCCCCGAAAGAGAGTCCGCCCTTCAGCGTAGCCTCCTTCGGGTTCCTACCGCCCGAAGGCAGACTGACTGACCGAGGATATTCAGTCACCCCACCACGAGGGTGTCATGTGGCACAAGGCCTTTTTAACGTGGGCATTCCGAGCCCGTGGGCTCGGCAAAAAAATAGCCCATTGAACCCGCATAAACGAATTCAGGGCTGGTCTACCTCCCCGAAGGAGACTCCGCCCTTCGGCGTAGTCTCCTTCGGGTTCCTCCCGTCCGTAGGAAAAGAGTACAACCGAACAGTCGACTGACTGACCCACTGAGCGACTCCTACTACTACTTATTATAGGTGGGAGAGTCTATTAACTATAGGATAGGTGTGTTCCACTATAACAATCTACTCATACCCCACAGTCCCATTTTTTTTTAAACAGTGCGTATTAATAGGTTAACTTTAGAATAAGTTGGTATGGCTCTGTATCAACTCACTAAATTCACCAGTTAAAGCAAAAATAACTAGTGCGAAATTATTTCTTCAGCCGACATAAAAAAAATTTTCCTTTGTGTTTACTTTGTTTACAAAAGTACTTGTATATCTGATCTCTGTATGACTTCTTATCGGAATAAATTCGGGTGAAGTATGGCTTTACAGTGTGAAAAAAGTAGACACTGTCGGTATACAAACAAAAAACAGATCGGTCTTGTTTGTTATGCGAAAGATTAACTTTTGTTTGTTATGTGAAAGATTAACCTCAAGAAGAAGAGCAATAAACATTACTTTGGTTAAGAATTAAATTTCTGACTGATATTTTAGGCACTTATGAAAATTAAAAACTGCAGGGACATTAACAATAGAATATTCCGGTAAAAATATGTAAAGAAAAAAAAAATCAACTAACCGTTGTTAAACAATTGAGTTAGATGAAACAGAAAGGAAAATAGTTTATCTAAAAGAGAAGAAACGGGGCAAGGCATCAGTGATAAAAGGTAACAACAGCTTTTGGCAAAGTGAAAGACTACAAAATCTGATTTATCGCCCATTGTGACAAGTTATCTGAAGGTGGAATCCGTTTTAGGTTGGTAGTTAGGATTTCACCTACCATTCTTTTTCTTAAGAACACAATTTATGTTGGGTTTTGCCCAGCTGTTAAGTGTTTTACTTGTCTAAATTTGTTTACATTTATTCATAAGAAATTACAAGAACTGCAGAATATAATCGCAGGGTGACCTATTGAAAACATTTTTTACTACGAGTAAGAAAAAAAAAAGAGAGCCTTGCTATTGTTGGTTTGAAGTCGCAAGCAGATTTTCCTCTTAATTTATCAAATGTTCCCTGACTCCGTATTTAGCTATGATATGTTAAAGTGGTTATTTCAATATCACGCGCATCCTGAAATTAAAAAAAAAATGAAAATGTATTCAAAGCTTTGTTCTTGATTTCCGCATGTGAATGCATGCAAAATGATCGAGTACATGTGAATGACATGATTGGCTTCTCCCGCCTGTGTGGCATGGCATGGTGCAGATTCCTTTTGCCAGACATAGGGTCTTCCAGCAACCACCCACTTGACTCAGGGCAGCAATACCTCCTCAAGGCATTTGATGTAGGCTTCCGTGTTAAGTCCCGTGGGAAAATGAATGGAGGGATAATGTCACCATCACTAGGGATAACTCCAAACACAAAGATCCTCTGCACTGTCCTCAGATTGACACACACTCTGAAAGGCTTGCATTGAAGCTTCCGGCGCGAATGCATGCCGTTTCCAAATTTCTAACTTAGTGAATTGTGTCATGCTGCACTTTTTCTCACAGACGTTGCCCAACTGACCCTACTATAGTGTGCAGTCAACAAAATCAAAAAACAAACAACACGCATGTGCGAAATTAAAAAGATAAAAAAAAAATGGCGACAATTTACCGATTACCCTCTTTGTGTATATACATATATATCTCAATTAGTGTTACCTCCTGACGAATGGACAGAACCACTACAAAAAGATTTGTCTACAAAACTTTAGTCTGGTGCTGAATATAACATCAATCTGCTAAGCAACATATTTCTATTGATTTTATATATCTTGGAGTTGTGTGTATTATATCTATCAACATATGACTTGTATCTCATTTTGCCCAAATTGCTGTTTAATGGTGATAAACTTTATTCGTTTTTAAAATTAATTTTTTATATTTGTGACGGGTACACACCTGGCCCAGGGTCGAATCCTTTGGTTACGGCGCCAACTGTGACGTCGCTCCTCCTGGTCGCTCCTCCTGGTCCCAAGCGTGCCGCTCCAACCTCTTGGTTAGATGATCACCAGCCTCGCCTTTCCCAACCCGCTTCCAATACCTGGTTGCTAAAGCAACTGTACTGATCTCCGGTCTGTCTACCCACACTGTGTTTAGATCTTAGACAGACGGGACCAGCAGGGATTGGGCCGTATGCAAGTTGAGTCCGACGGGGGTGGCAAAACACAAGTAAAAGAAAAAAAAAAACTCACGAGACAAAAAAAATTACTGATAAAAAAAAGGGTGACAACCTTTTATATCTAATGTCCGTTACATAAAGAAAAATTGTTCTCATTCCCGACCCGCTCTGTGGACTATGGCACCAAGCTTCTATCATACAACTTAACGATTTCGAATTGTCTACTCTCTAGAATTGTGTATGTCGGAGTGTGGTTTAGTTCGACACTGGGGCTAATTTCTATCAATCATTCGCAGTTGATTCTTCTCTTCGACTTGAGTTGTATTTCTTCACTTCGATCTGGTTGGGTCGAATTCTGTTCTCGGCTGGGCTTGATTTTAACTTCTTCCGTCCAGTAACTCTTTGGCCTTGTCTTCGACTTGGCTGCAACTTCTCCGCGGCTTTCGAGTAATCTTCTTCTTCGTCGACTTAGATAGAACTTCTCTTGTCTTTGACTTGGGCCGGAAGGATTTCTTGTTTTCGACTTGGGCTGGAAGGACCCCCCGCCGCAACCCAGCCGCAACCCCCCGCCGTCCGAGGTGATCTCTTCTCGCTGCCGTCCGGGGCTGAACTCATTCTTTTGTCGATTGGGGTCCTGCTTTTATTGACGCCGCAGCAAACCGGGGTGGGTCTGTCGGCGTCAGGGCTCTCTCGATAATCCTAAAAGTCGCATTAGTTCTGATTTCCCATTATCGCTATTATTTTCACCCCTACTTCCTCACAGTGCCTCTGGGGGGAAGACGCATACCCATCTCTCCCGGTCTCTCGTATGTCAGGTGACCGTTTTCGACCAATGGTTCTTGATCGAGCATTCTCCCTCCTCTTTCCGCATATCACGTGACCCCTTTCGGCTAATGAGACTGTGGTGGGACGCCTCCCGTCTCCAATCGGGCGTGGCTTACATCGTTCTTGTTCTAAAAAAACAAAAAACAAAATCTAATTTGGCCTTTTTCACACGTACGAAAAATGATAATCTTGGCTTTTTCTCACCTGGGTTCTGTCAAAACAGCCTGCCGCTAATTAGATGTGACTTCAGGAAAGAATATTGGCGCTATCTGTGAGCCGAGACAATCGTTTTTTTTTTTTCCTTCTTTGTTTTTAGTCAAAAATCTTAATTATCTGAATTGAAAATGTCTCCACTTCATCATCGTGGGGTTCCAATTTTTAACAGGTCAGAATCTGTATACAGTTCCACCGGTCACCACCTCAACACAAAAGACACCTTTCCTCCGATTAAAATTTCGTTTCCATTGTTCTAAAAAATCTTTATTGTTTCAGCCAACCTTAACAAACTTCCATCCTACGCGGACACGGAATTAGTTCAAGTGCTTGACCTGATAATTTTGACACTTGTTAGGTGCTGGTCGCACGTGTGTGTTTTCGCTTACGACCTGGTTTCGTATTATGTTTCTGTCTTTCCTCTTCTTTTTGTTTTATTTTATTATTTCCAAACTATTTCTTCAACCAAATATAACAATTTCTATTTCCCTGGATTTCGGTCAGGTAATTTGACCTGATATATTTTGACACCTGTCTTGTCTTAGTTTTACTTATGACCGGGTTTTGTATTATCTATTCCTCTTTCTCTTTCTTTTTATTATTTTTTTTTCTTCGTCTCTTTGGATCGCCTAAATACAGTTAGAGAATTATTCTCAAAACTCAATTATTCTTCGTTTCTAAATAACTAACAACTGGTTAATAAACCGAATAAAAATTAAATCATATTTCTATGAATATCTCTTTTTAGTCTTTCTAAAAATGCAGGGTGCCACATATTAAACAATTTCTTTTATCACTAAATTGCTTAGTTATTCAAATAAAGACATTTTACCATTCAGGTCAAAGCTTTAGAGTAAAGGGAAGTAATCAATGTTGACATTTTAATAGAATATTTGAAGTCTAACATTATGAATTATATAACACATTATTAACCAAGTAATAGATTCTGTTTCATCTAAGATTATTTCTTATTATAAATATATTTAGAAGGCACACGCGTCTGATTAAACACTCGAGTGTTTTTTTTTTGGGGGGGGGAGTAAGTAATAAGAAATCCTACTAAAGAAACGTGCCTCCGACAGGAGTCGAAACTGTATTCATTTTTCAATCAGGGAAACATTTTTAAGCTAAGATTGGGACATTTCGAAGTCTACATCTGTTATTTTCGTACTCCAAACAAAGTAATTTTCTAAGCAATTAATGAATTTTTTTAATCAAAGATCCAATTATCGTCAAGAAGCACACATTTTCCTTAATAGTAGGACATCCTGATTGCTAAACCAGTGGACATTAACTTCGCTGTCTAAAGAGAAATATAAAGACGTTGGCTAGATCCCGTGACTAAACCCAATGAGTTGAGAGTTCAATATCAGTTTACAGCAGTGTTGAAGCAAAAAACTTAGAGAATTGAGTTAAAGGGAAGTAACTGAGGCACCCAGAAGAGGCATGGCACATGGAACTAGAACA
>OZ010614.1:8293193-8376407 GCA_963932145.1 Acanthosepion lycidas
CATTCCAATAACTTGAACCAGTTTTAAATGTGAATTAAGCGTCTTAGTAGGTGGGAGAAGGGAGAGAGAGAGATTAGCACCACCAATATGGAATGATGGTGCGAGATGGGGTGTGAAGTGAGTTGGAGTTAAGGGGCAGCTTGGTTTCTTTGATAATTCTCAAAAGGGGGCTGGACAACCCCTAAATTTAGAAAATTACTTGAGTAAACATTTTGATTGATGCTAAGAGTGGAAGATAACTGAATCCCAGACACTGGTCAATCCCACACCTGCTGGACATATGACTCCATAAAGCTGGAAGTTAGGACAACATGAAGAGTCCTCACATTACTGCTACTGGAATCTACATCATTTGCCGAGACTTCCTAAGACTTCATGCTGACCCTGAAGACCAGAACTTACAAATTTAAATTACTACTAACAGAGGCTGTAAACTCCAAAAGGGAATTTCAGTGTCATTTGATTATAAAAATAAGGGAAAAGGGTTAAAAGCACTGTATGCAACAAATTGTATATAAACCAAATTGTTCTTACATTTTTAACCAGAGTTAATTCTTTATTCCAAAGAATTCTTTGTTGTGTAGCTCCTTGCCATCAACTTGTTCTTCAGTTTACTTCAGTGATCTTCTCACCCTCTGAGATCAAAAACACATGGCAACTGAGTGAAAGATTGTGACAATGCAGACAAATGCCATCTAGATCATGTGGAACCGTGTTCATCAACATGATACCAGTGACAAACCAGCAATGCATTAACAAGTGAGGAGTCAGCTAGATGGTAACTACAGTGGTCTGAAGTAACCTGAAGATCAACATGGGAGACAGGGGTTACAAAAGTCAACATATATTGATTAGTCTTAGCTCAAGGTTCCTGATGGATATTAAATTTCATTTAGACTTCTGGTAATTTTTGGCATAAATCACATGCTACACTTTCCTGTTAGTCCCTTTACAGATAACCATGGCTGTTGGAGGTGTAGGTTTTACAAATATGTTTACTAAACTTAACCATAAGAGCCATGATTGCCTACATTCTGCTTGGATATAGCAAATTAAAAAAAAGAACGTGGAATTTTAAACTACAAAAAAAAAAAAAAAAAAAAAAAAAAAGTTTAAAAAATTAAATGTATATGAAATGCGATAGACTTCCAAGTACTATTGACAGAGTTGAAGTGCCCAATTGCAAAGATAAGAAACTTAAAACTTTTGCAGTTTGAGATTAGAATAATCAAAACCAAGAAAGATTGAATTTAAGTTAAGAATCAAAATCGATCACATAATATAATAGGCTTGAAGTGACAGTTTAATGAATAAAATAATTAGTGAAGAACCAAGATTTAATTTGCATAATTCAGTAGAATCCAATATTGCCACAAGTTTCCCATTCTAGGGCTCCTGTCAGGTTAATGTATATCTATGCTGAAACACAATCTGTGGTTTTAAAAAATATTTTTTCTAAAATCATACCAAGGTTTAAAAAAGTGAGAGAATTTCAGCTAAAGCTTGACTAAACAAACATTTTGAAAGTCAGGTTTTAGTTTAGAAGTCAAAACATTTCCCAAACAGAATAGCAGAGAAATAATATTTAAGTCGTCAATGTCGTTTATCTATTTAGTACTGTAACCTTTAAGGAAAAAAAAGTTCTGAAAAGGTAACCACAGTGGATATTAATAAGTAAGGGTTCAGGGAGGGCAGATAAAAAGAAACTCAAGATACCCTCCAAAGACAAGCTAATTTATTTGCAATAAATTAGAGAAAACTCAGACTTAGTCACTGGTATGCCTCCAATTGGACTGATGCTTGGCATAAACAAAATTTGGAGAGAATGTTTAAAACCAGACAACAATGTATTTTTATGTATGAATTTGTTTTTTTATCTAAGGAATGCACCTAAATTAGATATTAATTAAAACAGTTCTTAATTTCACTTTTAAAATGTGTACATTTCCAGATATGCAAGTTGCTAGTGTAAAATTGTCTGTTTTCTACAAATAAAATTATGTCTCTGTCTAGCAAACAATACACCTAAAATTAGATATTAAAAAATAAAGTTTTAATCTCAGTTTTAAAATATGTACATTTTCAAAACTTCAAGTCATTTGTTTTTAAACCCAAAGTAAAAACTACTCTTTTTAGCCACTAGTGTTTGGTGGGTGTTTGTGTTTGTTACTGTTCTACCTATAAAATTCTTCTAAACAAGGAAAATTAATTCATTTTATTTTTACAAATATCTTTACAGTTTTACCTGGTGAGTACATTTAAGTAAGATTATATTAAAATGATTAAAATAGTTTTTAATTTCAGGTTTAAAATGTGTATCTAAAAATGATTTGGAAATCTACAAATTCTAAAAATCAAATTAAAAGCTTTTAATTATTTTTAATATTTAATTTTAGGTTTATTTGCTAAATAAAAACTAATTTATTTAGGGGAAAAATAAACAATTGATTTTTTTCCTTGTTTAGAAAAAGATTTATTCAAAGCCCCAATAACAGTTGACTGGTGTACCAAAAAAGAATTGCCATATTTTTAATTATTTTAAACATGAGGGGGGTTTCATTTGTTTTTTTTTTTTAAAGCCACATCATAAACAAATTTCTGAAGAGCTATAATATACCATTTTCTCTCTCAGGAATATGTTGTCCAAAGACACAAATATAGATATTTTATGTGAAGATCTTTCATATTTTATCAATTTGTTAATAAATGTGGTAGTTATTAAAGCTGACAATTAATTCAAAAGTTTAATAAACTTTAAATCTATGTTATAAATTCTATCACTAAATTACCTTAAAGCCTTATAAAAAAAAAAAAAAAAAAGAAAGACTTTAGGTGAACAATTCCTACTTTATTACCCACCCCAATTCACGGTTTTCAATTGCAGTGGTCTGCATGTCTATAAATAAATTTTTATTACCATTGGTTAAAACCAAATATTGACCTCTTATTAACAGACTTGCACAATGACAGAGGTATCAAAAAAACAACACTTAAAAGTTGAAATTATATGGGGCATTTATTTTACGTGACAAGACAGTAGTTTCAATAATTTGAAAGTTCTTTTACTACACATTCGTTCGAAAATACGCTTTTAAGTAGGCACCCAAGGGGGTCGTCAGTGATGTTTTGATTTGGTTCATCAGGGAGTTTCGGGTCTTTCAACATCATACTCCCCTTCACCAAATTGCCCCAATCAGGGGAGATCAACCCCTGATTCCCCATTCCAACTAAACACTAACAGCTACTCTGGCCTTTTTTTAAAGAAAAAGAGGAAGAAAGACCACATATTCCGCACATCCAATTGGATGTTTGTAACAACCAATCCGCTGCGCGGACTATCTTTTAAATGGCCCTCGGTGGGGACTGGCTTCTTTTATTTTGGTGGACTGCAGTTTCGATGGATAACTGAGGAGGTAATCTTAATGTTCCTAAATCTTACCCTATTTCCCTAAGTATTGTAAGGTTTAATTATTTGCTGTTTTTATTTTATTTGTACTTTTTTCTTTTCTTTTGGCAGGGATACTTGAACTCAACCCTATTATCAAGTTTTATCGTTTAACCCGTTTCTTAACCTTATTGCATGTTAACTTTAAATAGATGTATTCGCAAAATTAAGATAATAATTGTCCATAAACATGGCATATATATATATATATATATATATATATTTCCCGTACATACAAAAATAAAATAAGAGTACAATAAGCACTATAATATTCCTTAACATTGATTTAAACTATATACAAATTTGAAGTCATTAAATATAATAGACGAAATGATCTTGGAATATATCAAGTATTAACAAAGCTTCATATTATATTTATATATATGTATCATAAAAAATGCCATCAGTTAATCTTTTTTTCGCTGATCAGCTTACTTTATAATTTTTGAAGGAATTTGCTTCCATGGGTCAGAGAAGAAATGAACATCTTCCTGGTTGGAGTTTAAGGTGTCTTCTAATTGAGTGTGTGTAAAATTTCAAGAATATTGATTGGTCACTTTGATTTTGTGAAACAAAGTAATGTAAAAATTTAGTAAAAAAAAAAAAAAAAAAAAAAAAAAAAAAAATGAAATTGTAATGAGGATTTTGAACTTCAGGCTGCAATTATGAAAATATATCACAGTACTCAGGCCTGTAAAGAGTAACACAAACGTCCACCATGGCCAGTCATTGGTTTGCCTTTTGAGGAATGCATAGCTATGGATTTGAAGAAATTTAGCAGTGTCCATCTATTTCACTGAATAGATCACATTACATGATTGTCCGTTTGTGCTGTTGTGTGATCAAAGACACCGGAAAAGATTGAGAAAATATTTTGCATATAGATCAGTGTTTATGGATGCCCAGAAAAGTTCCTTAGTGATAATGGTGGACAGTTCTCTAATAAATCATTTAGGGAACTTTGTGAAAAAAATTAATCTACATATCAAATTTTGTGACTTCTGTTAATCCATTTGTCACACCCTCTAAAATAACTTTGCATTAGCCGATCAAAACTAAATTTTGAGAAGTGCAAACAGGTAAGTGGGTACAAAGTACAGTTAGCTTTACTAGGGTGTGCAGCTTAGCACAATAAATTTTCATTATTTTTTTAAAGTTTTATTTAATATACAAAATACTCCCACTGTTTTAAAAACAATTTAGTAATTAAAATAAATTACTAATAAAAATTGCAATATTGTTTTTTGCATATCTTTAAGTTTTTATATACAAGAATCCAGTATACAGTCCATCCTGCATTTGTGAGGACTCAAGAACTACAAATAAATCACAAGGCCAAATGCTTCAAAAAGTTGGTATTTGACTCCAGAAAGAAATATTTATGCACGGACAGTTGTATGTTGCATGCTCAAGAGTAAGAAATCCTAAGAATTTATTCTTCACTGTTAAAAAAAAAAAAAAAAAAAAAAAAAAAGAAATTCTCAGAAAATATTGTTTATTATGAAGTCCTATAAATTAAAGAAATTATTAAACCGCAAAGAAGGCTTTTTGGCTAAAAGATCAGCTTATTCAAATTTCATCAATTGATTTGTGAAATTGAACAAAATGTAGAGTTTGTAAACCACAAAAATGTTAGCAATAACTTCAACAATACTAAATATTGCACGGATTTCAATATACGTCAGCATGTTGCAAAAATTCTAGTATCAAAGACAATTAGTGCAGAAGGATTATGATCAAATGGTTCGAGTGAAAGAATCAAGTTCTTGACTAAGATGTTGACTAAAAACAATGGCAGAGACAGGTCTCAGCCTTGATATTAATGTGTTGCATTAATGCTAAAATGTAGCAAACAAAGAATTAGGGAATTGGAAGAAAAATGTTTATGATGAAGTTGAGAATAATAAACAGCATATTTGTAAAATGGGTAATAATAGCCAAAACTTATTGATGGAAATTTGCAAACAAAATGTGCTTAAGGATTTGAGGGGGGACCCGTGTATTAAATCTACATTAGCAACAGAGACCTCATAATTTGTTAAAGGATTTGACATGTCATTGGTTAAGACTGAAATAATTGAAGAAATTGTCTACAATGACAGAAATGCAGCGTTACCTGTCCACTGTAAAGTAGCAAGAACAATAAAAAGAATTAGTGACATCAGACTATAGGTGGAAATGCCAATTGTCCAAGAAATGATTGAAAAAGAGAATATATACAGAGTAGAGAACAGTTGGTAGACACACTTAAATCTTTTCAGGGTGCTTCAAAAAGAATACATTAAAAAAAAAAAAGTCTAGGAGAATTCAACTGTTCAATTTGTTGATGTATATTTGTTTACTTAAAGAAAGATTGTTAGAGCGAGTGTAGCTACTCCTTGTGATATGAGGATGCTATAAATGAGATTACAATGAGGGGAAAACATCGAGTTGGAAACAGACAAAAAGAGAAAGATGTTGCAATATTAATTAACAGTTGAAACCTAAAACCCCCAATGATCACCTCATTGATGATATGTAACAGAACCGAGATGCAGTCTGAGCCATTTACTGCTACTGATAATGGTACTTGCCCCCATTAGTCAAAGAGACAACATTTAGTATGCTGTCTATTAAAAAAAAAAAAAAAGCCTCCCTGCCAGAACAGAGCCAGCATGAACCCCAGGACATCTGGGTATCTACCAGCTTCCTCACAAAATATTTGGGTTGGTGAACTGAGGAGCAGATTTAGTTATGTTAATGATTCATTTTGCTAGCCAACTACTAAAGTTTTGGGCAACATAAAAGCAGGCACATTTTCCAAGAAGCAGCAGGTGGGTAGAGCGCTACATCGAACATATGACAAGGATTTTTGTCCGTGCTCAAGTAGGAGTGTTAGCCAGGATCACCTAAAATTAATTCTTCCTTATGTTTCCGATGTCTCAGCTACATTTGTCCTTGATGCGTGGTGATCTGGTGTGGAAGTCTTGTTCATGCAGTGCTAGTCTTGTTCCAGTTTTCAGCTTTAGTGTTTGATTCCAGTGCAGCTAATTTTTCCATCCCAACTGAGTTGTGAAAAACCTCTTCATTGACAGATATCCAACCAATAAGAACATTCATCATATGGCCAGGTATATAATCTCTATGTATTTCTAGATATGGGTGTTAGTATGATGTAGAATAGTATCTGAACAAAGCTTTTCCACTGTTTTATAGAGATACAAAAACAAAAACTATAAAAATGTGTATATACAGCTGTGAATGAACACTTGGAGAGTTGAGTTACTAATACATGAAACTGAGATACCCAGAAAATGCACAAGGAACAAGAACAATCTACCCCAGTAGACAAAGTGAAATTCCAATGTATGTCACCTGAAGAAGGCCAAAATATATGTGTATATAGAGTAAAATTTATTCTGTTCCCAAACTTAATTTATCTCCTAAATATTTTCATTTTTTTTTTTTTTTTTTTTTTACACAAGCTAAATCAGAAATTTGAAAAAAAAAAAAAAAAAAAAAAAAAAATCAGGACATTTTAATTTTCTTCCTAGATATCTCCACCCCATCTGGTCAGCTCTGGTACCAAAAAAGGTTAAACTGGAGCTCAGCTGAACTTACTATTATAAACCAACCTCCTCTGGCAAACTTCCCACCTTCAACTTCCAAGCAGCAAAGAGAATATATCACTTCTTTTGCAAATTGGCTGAATGCTGTAGTGTGATGCAGATAAAAAACATTTCCTTTCTAAAGGTGTGGGATTCTCACTTTTTTTGTTATCAAAAACGGATTAGAACAAGATGACTTCTAAACTTCCACAGTACAAACATTTTGAGGAGACATTTAAAAACCTGATCAACAATTGATCTCTTCTAAAACTCTAAGGAATCTACCAGATATTTGCTAGCTATGAGGCAAACCAGTACAATCATGGAGGATGGAGAGATGTTCAGTGGTTTACAGGTTTTAATTTGGCTTAAAGAAGGAATCAAGTTTATCAGTTTTGAAGAGTCAGTGCTTGATGCCTAAGACCCTCACTTCCATTCATATGAATAGAATATATATTCTTTGTAAGGGACCAGTTTGTAGAAGCAGTTTTATTGATTTACTTTTCCAAAGATGGTTGTTGTCAAGAATCTGCTTTCATTGATGTATTCTTTTCAGATAAATGGTTTGTAGAGAAATGGATTTTGACATTCTCATTTGGTTTATAATTTTCAGTAGAGTCATACTGTTTCGAGAAATGATCTTATATCATTCACTTTCTCGAACAGTTCATAGATATTGCTTATATAAGTTTTTTTGTCTTGAGAGAACAAGATGAAATCACTCTGCTAATACATGTTTTATGCTGTTTTACATGCTTGGCATACTGGTTGATCTTTGTTTACCAAGTACAAGTGGATTATTCTCGTAAGGCCAATGTGTACACGGGCCAGTACCACTTATTCCTAACAAGATTTTCTGGGAGCTGACTTGCATTCTCCTAGTTTGGGCTGAATTGCAAAGAGTTTGTGTGGGTTATCATCCCAGTACCATTCCTTTTCAATGTAATTATTAATAACCTCTTTAAAATCTGTATGTGATTTCAGTCCTTGTATCCACATTCACAACTAAAGCCAAATTAGCTGCTAGGACTGATTCATTATTACCTTTAACTCCAGCATAATTTATCTCTATGCTTGTTAATAATGCTCATTTTGAATAATATTTTCATAAGTGGGTTGTCAGATTTTTTTTTATTTCAGAGTCAAGAAGACAGGGAGTTTGAAAAAATTAGAAAGTTTTTATTTTGCTGTTTGCGGTCCAAGATAATGGTGAGAGCTAGCTCGATTGAATAAGACTCTGCAGTGAAAATAGAGCTTCCTTTTTGGGAGGCACCATTTCTTCAATAATATTTTGGTTCTCTGCTGCACATCCTATCTTGTCCTCACATTTTGAACTGTCTATAAAGATGGGCGTATGGTTTTGGAAGTTTGCCAATATGTCCTGAAACTTATCCTGGAATGTCAGCGGGTGTGTCTTTTGTTTTGAGAGTATGTCGTTCTAGAACTTCAAATTGCTTGATAGTCCATGTTGGAATACTGGCTGCAGTAGTTCCTGATATATTTTAGAGCATGGTGCCCAACTCTTCAGCAATGGATCTCATCCCGAGTCTGTAGGATTGTATAGCATTATCTTTTTGTCAGAATAGATCGCAGTAATCGAGTTCAAAGTTACTATTGTAAGCTCAGTTAGTAGGGCATGATTTTATTTTTTACATAGGCCTGTAGTGCCAGTTTAGTATGTTGTAAATGTGAAGGTGTTCTATTAGCTCCTGTGTATAAGCTTTGGATGTTTTTTAAAAGCCCTGAGTATTAATCTGAGGTCTTGATGATAGGTTGCATTGAGAATTTTTAGGTACAACCTTCTGATCAACTCATATGAAACTAATGTAATCCAGTTTTGAGCAAAGTAGTGATCTATATAAGTTGATTAATGTTAGTCAATCTGCTCCCCATTCAGTATGGGCCATTATACACATGAGTTATAGGGCTTTGTGACATTTTGCTTTCAAATATTTCAGATGATGGAATGAACGTTAATTTTTTTTAGCAAAGATAATGCCTAGAAACTTATGTCGTTCCACTATTGGGATTTCTAATTCTAATTTTAAACATGGATCATTGTGCAATTTTCTTAATTTGCAGAAATATAGACATTTGGTTTTCATTTTGGAAAATGTAAACCCATTTTCAGTGTCCCTTATGTGTATTTTATTGAGACATTGTTGAAGTTGTCTTTCTATAGTATTCATATGTCAAGATCTGTACATAATTAGAAAATCATGAACATATAGAGAGCATTTCACTCCTGGGCTTAGGGTTTTAACTATGGAGTTAATTTTTATGCAAAAAAAGCGTCACTGAAATGATGTTTCCTTGTGGAACCCCTTCTTGATCTTGCAATTCCAATAGCGTACTTCCTATATAGAATTGAAACCTTTCAGAAAATTCCCTATGCATTGAATGAGCCTTCACTTTTAGACCCAGTTCATGCAGATCTTTCAAGATACCAAATTTCCATGTAGTATCATACACCTTCACAAAGTAAAAAAAGACTGCCACGGGACGTTCTTAATGAAGGCTTCCCTTACAAAGATTTCGAGGCATACTAAGTGACCCATAGTGCTTTTTTCTCAAAGCATGTTGGTCGTCACTGCTTAGGTCATTAGTTTCTAGGTACCAAATAAACCTGTTGTTGACCATTCTTTCTATAGTTTTACATAGGCAGCTTGTTAGTGCTATTGTCCATGTCATCCTTTCCAGGTTTTAGAATGGAGTTCTTGACTGACTGTCTCCACATATCTAGGAAGTTGCCACTTGTCCATACGTTGTTATACAAATTTAGTAACAGTTGTAATGAATCGTTGAGCAACTGTTTAATGAATTGATAGTAGATATCATCTGGTCCCACAGCTGTATTGTGGGCTTTCTTTAAAGATTCATTTTGTTCCTCTAGAGTGAATGGTAGCTTATAGCTCTCAGCATTATATGATTTAAAGTTTAATTTTTGTTTTTCCACTTTTTGTTTGAGCTTCAGAAACTGGTTATTTTAAACTTATTTATCGAGATGTTTTATAGCATTAGAATGATCTTTGCCAGCTATTTTCCTTATATTCCATACAGATTTTGTTTTTGTGATAGAATCAAGTCTACTGATGTAGTTTTTGCAATATTCTTTTTTTGCTTTATTTAATTATTTTCTGAGCCTGATAGCTTCATTACACTTAACATTGAACCAAGGTGTGTTACATTTTATTTCTGTATTGAAGTTTTTGAAATGCATTCCTTTGCAATAGATATAAGGATTTCTGTACAAGTCCTTGATGCATTTACCTTCAGCTAGATCATCAGATCATTGGTTTTTCAATTTGTCCCAGTTCACTCCACCTAACTTCCAGAGAGGATTTTTATTATCATGTTTTGAATTTTACAGCTGTCCTCCAGAAACTTTCAAGAGATATCCATATAGATTGATGGATCACATATGGATAAATCTATTGCAGAGTAGCTGCCAGTAAATAGATTTAGGAAAGTTGGAGTTTTTATCATTATAAAAACATAAATCATTATTTATAATTGTTTCTAAAGTCTTCCCTTTTATTTTGTGTCTTTACATATGATGCTGTGACAGTTAAAGTCTCCTAGTATCATAAAGGATGCAGAGAGTTGCGTTATTTCATGAATATCAGCTTTATTTACTTGTTCATTAGATGGTATATATGCCAAGTAAATGTTTATTGGCCTATGAAGAGCCATTTTGACAGTAGTTGTCTGTAACTTAGTTGTCAAATTTATTTTACTTTAGGGTACATCATTCCTAACTAGGAGAGAGGTACTGCCAGATACACGAATATCCAGTGTCATGTGTATGGTTGCATTGTTGATATTCTTTTATATTCATTTTATCATTTTACTTAAAGAAGGTTTCTTGTAGGCAAACAAATGCTGATGACAGGTCTGTTATTAACAGAAGCAGTTCATTTATATTTGCCTTTATTCTATGGCAGTTCCATTGAATTATCTTATGCATGGCTGTTTAAATGTTTTCAGCATTTAGCTTATGCGGATCTGACTTCTTTTCCTAGCTTTTCATTTTGGAAGTTTTAGCCATTTGAGGGTTCCGATTTTCCAGATGCATCTTTTCTAGTTCGTCAGTTTTGTATGGGAATTTGGCTGTTGTGGATTTCTGTCTTTTGTTTGGCTAATTCTGTTTTTTGGGGGGATAAGCTTTTCAGTCTGTCTTTTCCAGATTGTGGTGGATGGATAGGAGAATGTTGTGACTTTGGTTTAATAGGAGATTTGATATTTTTGCTAAGAGTGGTTTGTGTTTGAGCTGTCGTTTTGCTATTTGTTTTTTCTTTATTATTTCAGTTTTTTCATTGTCCTTTTGCGATTCAGCCTACACCATTTCCTTGGAATATAGACATTTTAGGTAAGTTTGAAATTTGCGTCAATCATTTGGTCCCAAGTGTAAGATCTTCTCAAGAAGGGCTCTGTATTTGTCAGGCTGACCAGAATTATTTGTAGCCTTATTTTCCATTATTTTTGTGTAGGAAGGACCTTTCATGTAGTCTTCTACTTGCCTTACTTCTAAAAATGAGATATTTCTTTTATATTTTACTTTTTTATATTCAGATTTTACTCCAACACTTTCCCTTTCCCAGAAATCTCATTTTCTTGAGCATGCTGGATGGCTTTCCTGGCAGTTAGCATATGTTAGGCACATGTTATTTTATTGTGCCATTCTTTGGCCACATTTTAGCAGAGCAGGGATATATTGTTCCACTGGCTCAATATTATACCCTATTTTTATGGCGTTAGATTTCAGGTGTGCCAAAAGTAAGGATATATGTCAGTTATAATTGTTTCCCCTTTTCTTGGAATAGAGATCCTATGGTAATTGCTGACCCCTTGGCTTCCAAAGGCAGATATAATTTTCAGTGGCCAGAAATAACTCTTTACTTCTAATGACTACCTTGGAAGTATTCAGTCTTGCATAAGCGAAGGTTTTAATTTTGATACTATAAAAAGGTCTTCATCATTATTATATTTTCTGCATGTTTCCTATGTTCCACCTCAACCAGCAAATTGCCATTTCTCAACTTTCTGTTTTACAATTAATCCTATTGGATATTACCTTTTCAATCAAGAAAGGAGGAGAGTCTTGCCAGTGGAATTTCTTCTAAGGATGCGAGCACAAAGAATCTTGGAAATTCCATATTAATTTCTTTTCCAGAATCAGAGTCTGAAAGACATCTCTTGGGCTTTTTATTTTGATTATTCTTAATTTTTGATTCACTGTGCTCGCAATGTTGGGCTTCCTTGGAGCTCAACATTGGAACATGTCAAGATGGGAAACCCAGTTGCTTTGATAGGTCAGGGCTACACAAACTAGTATACTCCTATTTGAGAGACTGAGCATCTGTTAAACCATTTGTTGTACTTATCAATTAAGTGTACAAATTGGCATGTTCACAGCCATGTCTAAGTCTAGATCTCTTTGAACCAATTCATCCTCCCTCAGCCATCGCCTTCTAACACCTATAAATTGGATAGAGATGCTATTTTATCTGGGTGTATATTTGGGGTATTGTATTTAGTTATAAAGGTACTTCATAAATTGATATAGTTATAGGTGCTCCGAATTATCAGAACCAGCTGACTGATTGGATCAGGCCTCTCTGAGTAAGAGAAGGCCAAAGTGGGGAGTTGGGAATCAGAAGTAACTAACCCCGACTCCTGAAGCCCTCAACTACCACCTTCTCATTCCCAGACATAGGTCGCCACTCACAACAAACAGGTGGCCTCATTGGAGGTGGGGGATGGTAGTCTTACCTCTCTGTAGAGGTGCAGTCGAGATATTCTGAAGCACTAGCCAACTGGGCTGGCCAAGTGAGAGAGAAAAAAAAGACATGAAAAGTTTTGTTGGCACTACAGACTCCTGCTAATTTGTGTAGTTCATTCAGAATCTAGGATTTCCTTCAATGAACTAGGTATTCACAATGTCTTCTTGCTGGAGAGAATCTGGTGCCAGAGGAGAAAATATGCCACTTGACTTTTCATCTCCAGTCTACTTGAAGAACTAGTGCTTTAGCCTCTATGTACAAAATTTTCAGGCCAAACAGTTTTGATTGGTGATCCAATTACAGACCATTTCACGCTATATTGTCATTGGTCAACCAACCATAGTTTGGATTACAATTTACAGAAGTGGGAGAAATCCCCCTCTTCTAAATCCCTGATTCAGTACTACTTTCATTTATTACATCCTTACTGACCTTTAAGTTTGAAGGCAGCCAGGATGTTGTAAGGTCAAATACAAATTAGGCAGGTGCTGTGAATTTTGACAGTTTTTGAACTCATTACCTCAGTGACCTTTCAACAAGGGAAGCAAAAAAATAAACAACAGGTGGCTTGAATTTTGACAGACTCAAACTTATTAAACCCAGTGACGTTTAAAATAACCAAAACACAGGAAAATGCTTTGTTTTCAACAAAATCCTATTCTTGGTAGTATACAGTTAGAAAAGATTTTAATTTTGAAGTGCTAATTAACAATATCATCATGTCACATTTGTACTATCATATTTGTTTCATTTAAAGTATATGGTGTGTACTATCATTATCTGCATTGTATTTAATGTGTTTCTTTTTATAGGTTTTGCAGGATATTATTTTTTAGTTTCAAATTTGTTTTTATTGTTCAATTTTGAGAAGAGTTGATTTTTTTAACATGTTCTTGGAAAGTAATGCCAATTTTTTCCTGTTTTGAGAGAGAGAGAGAGAGAGAGAGAGAGAGAGAGAGAGAGAGAGAGAGAGAGAGAGAGAGAGAGAGAGAGAGAGAGAGAGAGAGAGAGAGAGAAAATACCGTTTCCAGAGACCTATCACTTCTATGTATATTTCGTTGTTACGTTCTGTTTTTACAGTGGCTTGCTATACGATATTACTTTCTAAGCTATTACTGTCTAAAGAATAGTCTATAATTTGTTCTGCTGTTACAGATGACTTTCATTGGCATAGCTGACTTGGATATTTTTTCCTGTTGTGTTCTTTCATCTATGTCAGGTTAGTGATGCAGTTATAACTGATTTTTATTGGTTCTGTCAAATATTTTGTGATGAACATACAAATGGTAAGAAATGTTTGTGGCAGAGTTTCATCAACATTTTCCCTACATTTACTTGCATGTTTTTAATACAGAAGTTCAGAGATAAATTTACTGAATATTTTGACTTTCAAATCAACGAGTGTAGCTGTGTATTGATTCATTGAAATTTTTTTGACCCTTTAAATAATTTTCAAACACCCCCACCATGTATTGCTTATTGAGAAAAATTCCAATGTGGCCAATTAAGATCCTTGAGAAATCTTTAATAATGAAAAATCCTGTGTTTTTTCCTCTTAATAATAAAGATTTTGATGTTAAAACTTTATTTTTAACAAGTCTGGGGCATTTTTTTATCATGCATACAAATCTTTGGAGGTACCTATATATATATATATATATATATATATACACACACACACATGTATACGTATATGTAAAATGAAATGGACAAAGTCCGCCAACTATTTTTTTTTAAAGTCATTTTTTATGTTTATACGTTCTTTTTATAGATACAGATATTCAAGTAAATGCTCTGTTTATAATAAACAGTATTAACATTTACCGGCCTGAATGTCCGAGAAATTTTCATAGAAAATATGCGTTCTCCGACAAGAATAGAATTTGTATCCTATATGGAACCGTCATATAACCTGATGTACCTTAACCAATTGGGCCAGAGGAGTGTTCAGTTAGCAAGATTGATTTTACTGTTTTTAAACAATTCTCCATGATTTTCTCATTCATTCATTCATATCTGCTCAATGCGTATCCAAGTCATTTTTTATGTTTATAAAAAAAAATCCAACTAAATGTTTGAAAAAATATAATTGTCAGATTTTGTCAATTTCATAATGTATGATGTCATTTGTTTACATTTGGATATGCATTGAGCAGATACGAATTAATGAGAGAAAATCATGGAGAATTGTGTTTAAAAATAGTAAAATCAACCTTGCTAACCGAACACTCCTCTGTGGCTCAATCAGTTAAGGTATGTCAGGCTATATGATGGTTCCATATAGGATACAGGTTTGATGCCTGTTGGAGGACGCATATTTTCTATGACAATTTCTCAGACATTCAGGCCGGTAAATGTTGTTAATACTGTTTATTATAAACAGAGCATTTACTTAAATATTTGTATCTATAAAAAGAATGTATAAACATAAAAAAATGACCATACATACATATGTACACTTATACATACACACTGATATTAAGCACTTTTACCTATAAATATAACATTAAGATTCCTGGACTTAGGCACCTTAGTGTAGGTAAGAATATGACCTTTGTCTAGCAAATGTTTAATTATTGAAGGATAGAAATCATATCCAATTAGATAATTCAATTGTGTTTACTTAATTACAGAACTAGTCCACTTGTTTTGTTTCCCTACACCCACTTTTATTTCTGAGTTAGTTCACTTTTAGTTGGATTCAGTCTGAATGTTGAAAGCGTTTTGAAGTTTTGTGATCTTTTAGTAAAATGAATGCTTGTGATTTCACAATGCAGTTATCTAGGTCTAAATTATGAGCAATTTCTTTAGCTTACAGTTTAATGTTGTATTATTTAATTGGTGACCTGTTTGTAGAAGGATTTACGACTTGTTACACATGAGATTGCTAACTTTCTAAAAGAAATGAATTTTAACTCAGGAATTTTACATATATATTTATATAAAGAATAACATAGCTCACAAAAGAAAAAGTGAAAATTATATTTGTGTGTATGTAATCAGGTAACAATCCTGAAATCAACATTTTACAAGTGAAGTTATGTTGGTAGCTGATAAATTAAGATTAATGTATTTTCAAGTGCAGATATCAGGGCAAAATATCTTTTGGCCATAAAGTGATTGCTGGTAAATGGAACTTAGATATGTTTTTAATTTTCTCCACCTTGGTTGTCACAGCATCTGTTTGAAAAGAGTTAGCACAAAGGTTTAATAACTGATAAGGATAAAAATTAATTTGAGAAACCAGATGTCCTTTTCAGAAATAAATCAGCCGAAAATTTCATAATTATTATTTTGATTTTCTGGTTAATTTAAGGAAATATTGAGAACACATAAGCTGAGCTATAAGCCTTGTAAATTGTCATTTTCTAAGGCTTGGCTAGGAAAAGTGAAGTTAATGATCATTGTTATCAGGGGTGGGAGTTTTCCTCATATAAGCAAGCCTATATTTCACTTGGCAGTCAATTTTTGTAAAGGCAGCAAATGATTTGATAACACACCCACATTTCACCAAACACATAGGCAGTGAATTTACAGAACCCTCAAGTTTCATAAAAAGTTAAATCCTGTAGACATTTTTCTCTTCACATTAAATTCTGTTAAGTTCACAGAACACATTTGGTTTGTTTATCAAAGAATTTTTCTTCCCTTCAAACAAACCACCAACAACTCAACTGTAACCTGAAATCAGAAGCAAAGGGATATCACACACTGCAGGAGATCAATTTCATTGATTTTCTGTGAGCACAGAGAATTTGGCTCAACTACTGACAATCGCCATCAGACAGGTGGAACTGGAAAGGCTTAATCTGTTCAACTGAAGTGGGACATATCTACCAGCCTTGTTAGCACTTGTTCCCAGGCATGAAGCAGTCGGCTGATATTGACAAATTACACAATGCACCCAGTTATATCTTTTTGCAACAAACCAGTTATATTTGAATGCTGTGAGAAGAATTTGATCACCCCCTCTCCGGATCACTGTTATATGTATACAAATAGTTTATGAGGCTGCTTTTACAAAAAATATTCTAATTTTAAAAAGAAATTTAATTTTTAAAAATGAAGGGAAAAAAATGAATGCCTATTACATATTTAAGTAAAATATACTAAAAATGTCATAGTTTTTCATTACGCCGAAACTATTAGAATAATTGGAAAAAGCGGGAAAATTTTATTTTAAAACTGAAAATAAAATTTAAAGAAAGTTAATTTTCATTTTAATGCAATCTAATAACTGATGTAGCAGTTTCACCTCACACTGAAAATCTTAAATTTAATTAAAAAGCTTGAAAAGATCATTTTAAAACTAAAAAATGTAATTTTAAATCAAGTCATCCCAAGGTGATAATGCCATTAAGAAGTAAGATTTTACTCAAAGTGAAAGAGAATGAGGAGACTTTATAAGGAACCAAAAACTCAATCCTAAACAGGAAAGAAAGGATAAACCTCTACTCCAGTTCAAAAGACAGGCGAGGTGTGTAAACTAGATAGGCAAAATTATCTACTCCTATTAAGGATAAAAAAAAAAGTAAATAAAATTTCAGAGTTTAGGCAGAGACATTAGAAGTTTTATAAAATGTATATTCACATTCTGCATAGTTGATTTTTGTAAAAAAAAAAAAAAAAAAAAAAGCATTTTACTACCAAGAGTCTCTCCAGATATCAATTCAATAGAAAACTTGTTATACATTAAAAGATATACTCGAGAATGCAAAAATATTCAAGAAAAGATGATTACTTCCAAGAAGTAATAAAAACTGCTGCTAATGTGACAGGGCACTGCTCCTGTTGAAACTTTTAAATGCCCGAAATCCCGAGGCGGTGATCAGGAGAGACTACTAACTGGATGATAATTGTTAAAAATTATCAGGAGAGTAGGTTAAATGGTTGAAAAGAAATTAAAAATGAAATGTGTTAAAATTTGTTTTCAAATAATAAAATGAAATCAAGAACAGTTCCAAGGAGAAATTGAATCCCGATTTAACTAGAAAAAGATACAATAAAATTGAACAAGCCCAAAATATCCAACCCTACCCACAGATAAAATGATTAATGTATTGTCCCAGTTGCTTGGGTCCTGAGAAACTTGAAAACGGACATGTTTTACAATAAGTTATTGATCGAGAATGTGTGTGGTCACAGAAAATAATGATCTAATTTATTCTGGACAAGGAACTAGGAAACATCTGGTTTATGCAGAATTGTATTGACCTTCCAAGAAACAAGTATTGTTACAGAGAAATAATTAAGACTTTGAATGTACAAGGGAAATACCATATGGCCAATTAGCAAAATCACCCAAGATTAAGATGAGCCTTTTTCTGCAACAGTTGCCTGCAAGTGAGAAAAGCCAGGTTGTCAGTTAACAGTTGGATATGGAGATTATGAAATTGGGCATTGTGAATTTTCTGTTGCTTGTCTGGGTAAAAAAGTCATCAATCAATGTTATCAAAAGATAATATATATATATATATATATATATATATATATATATATAGCCAGTGTGCAAAACAGTAGAAAAGTTAAAATTCAGTGGTTGAGTGATTAAGGCTATAGAATATTAAGGCAGTCATTTTAACATGTAAAATAAAAATTTATTCGGTATATGGATACTATCTCTGAACTATACCTTTAGGATTTATTAAGAAATAAATAATTTATGTTGCATATATGGTTTTGATAACAAAATGTGACACTCTTAAAACAGGTGTGACTAGGTGCTTTATGATGTACTTATATACAGGGTGAGTAGTGTGTTAAGGTGGCTTGATAGTAGTCAAGAAAGAGTTAAAATGCATAAAACCTGGTTTTATAGCATAAAATTGGGAAAACATGAAAAGGCTTGACTGTGTTGAAGAAGTACGCATGGTCAAGTGGAACTGACAAAATTCAATACCAAGAGGAGGAAGAAGAAAAGGGCAAAATAATATTAGGTTGGTGCAAAATAATGACATAATAATGTCGTTTTTTGACGTATTTTTTAACGTCAAAAACGACATTATTACGTCATTATTTTTGCACCAACCTAATACAATATGTAATACAAGGCAAAGCAAATATAAAACAGTAACAAAGTATAAAATTCACAAAGAAATAATGTTCAGCCACAAAAAGGATATAATCAAAGTGGTTATAGTTTTCTATTCTCCAGGTGAAAAAAAGTGCAGGTAAGAGTAAGAATTACCCTTTTCTTTTTTATTGTCTAGGAAGATATCCCAGCATGCATCTTTAGCATTTGCCCATAAATTGGGGGGGGCTAGCACTCATTCCAAGATTGAGTTCAACATTGTGCTACGTGATAATTGGAATTAAATATAGAAAAATATTTTGAAAAAAAAGTTAGTTTTGAGAAATTGGAAGGCTTGAAAGACTTAAAAAAAAAAAAAAAAAAAAAAAAAATAGTTCTGTACTCACCTGCTACACTTGCCAAGACAGTTGAAAATGATGACAAGTAATAAATTCCTCTACCAAAATCTTATCTAAAAAGAAAAAACAGTTTGGTAAAAAAATTTGAAACTAATGAAATAAAATCTTACCTTAAATGCAATCAAATATGTCACCTACCTGAACCACTATCAAGAAATAATATATTTATTTTTAGCCCTTACTGACTTTTTGCTTGACTGATTTTTGTAAGCTTGTTCTAGATAAGTACTAGATTCTAGAAAGTATTTTCTTGACTGTCACTGCAATTTTAGAAAGTTTCTTTGTTGATTATGGCACAGATAATATTAGGAGTGGCAGGAGAAAAATTATTTAGGTAGCAAGAGGAAGACAGGCACAGAAAGAAGAGCTAGTCTTAAAATACCTTTATAAATTGCAAAATTTAGTTGACTAAATCATATTAGAATTTGGATTTATTTAGAGTTTCATAGTAAATTTTGTTTTAAAATTTTACTTACCTATAGACTAGAGACCTCCACAAAAAAAATGTGATACCTAAAGATTAAAATTAATTTGTAAAATTGAAATTTTTCCTGAAGCTTTTAGTTTTAATTTCAAGCTAAGAGATTCAATTTAATATTTACAAGAATGAAAAAAAACTTTGCTATATTTCAAAAACTAATTTAATTGACTGAAAAAGAGGATTTTTTTTTGCTAAAATAGCTGATTAGTGCCATATTTTAGTAGTCTTTCATCACAATGTAATTAAAAAAAATTTCCCAAAAATAAAATATACTTTTCTGTAACTTTATTTTTGGAATATTAGCTGATTTTAAGTATAATTAATTTGAAACAAATATTTACTTTAAGTTTAAGATATCACAGAAATACATTCTTAACTTGACAGTAGCTGTCTCAACCTAATGATAGGTTTAATGTTCTATGGAGAATATCTGTAAAACATAATTGACACAGGAGCATTTTTTTATAAGTTTCTTTTTAAGTACTCAGTAATTCTAAAAATTTAGGAAAATATTCTCCATAATCTAATGTTTTATTGAATTTTAGAAATATTGGCTTTAAATTTACTATAGTTATCACAGTTCCTGATAATGTTGTGTATGGTCACCAATACTTACAAAAACTGGCACATTATACACAAAAAAGAAAGAAAAAATTCCTTTAAAAATACTGGTATTTGATGATTTCTATGAAGTTTTTCTATTTATGATCAGTAAACAGTTTTCACTTAATATCTAAGAGGCTGAAATTAATACAGAAGTTTAAGATCTAAAACTTAAATCTTTCTAAAAAAAAAAAAAAAGTGAAAACAATTCTTGTAAAAACTGATTATTCATTGTTGGAAAAAAAAAAAAAAAAAATTACTTAAGACTATAGTGTCCTTAATATATCTTATTTTTAAAAGCAATTAAGTTTTTCGAATTAAATAATGTCATAATTTTATTGCATATTTTTATTTTACAATTCAGAGCAGATTTCTTGTTCAACAAAAACAAATTGATTTAAATTCTTCAAGGAGTTCTGCTTTTAACTAATATAAATATGAAGAGGCTGATATTTTAATTTCTTGAAATTTCATAAAATCAAGTGGGGATAACAGGTATCAAATAAAAAAGAATTTCATTCATTTGTGAATAAGTCCTGAAAATTCCATTAAAATCTGACAATTAGTTGAATTTGGCAAGAATTTCCAAAACAAAGTGCTTTTAAGCATTACCAGGCTGGGAGCAAAAATTGCTGCCATAGAATTCTCTCCCTGTCACCATGAGAGAGTTGCTATAAACACTTGTCAACTGTTATTTCTGGTATTTTAAACTGGAAATTGCCTACTACTGCTTTGGGATGAAGTTAAACTCCCATTTTCTGACGCCATTTTGAATTCTTCTAGAGTACACAAGGTAACATCAATTAAACCCACATTAGTGTTTTCATAATTTTTTGTAAACAAAAATGGCTGCATCAACATCCAACAAAGCCTTTATTCCGGAGTTTTTCTTCGATTAAGACTCCGATGATGATTTTGAAGGCTTTACTCAAGTGGTGGATATTGATGGTGAAATGGTTGAAGATCCACACTAATGTGGAGGAAAGCAATGATGACCACTAGCAGCTACTCTCATTCATTGCTGACTAATTTTATGGAAGCTACAGGTGACCATCAATGTACCTACTTTCTGAAGGTGAATTATTTTGATTATTTATAAATGATGAAATAACTTTATTTGTCAACAAGACAAATATTTTAGTCATGTGCAAGAAAGACCAAACAAATGCTGGTGTCTTGTATGTAAACATGAAGCACATCACTTTTGACGAAATGAAAGTCTTCTTAGTCATTTTGCTTCTTATTGCATCCCAGAACACCACAAGGAATAACAAGAGAAAGTATGTTAATTTGTTAATGTATTTGATATTTTTTGTTTTTCAATTTTTTTTTTTTTATTTTCAACATCAAAACATGATTCAAAACAATGCATTACATCAAAATATTACTCATCCATTCTTTTATTAGTATACAAAGAATAAAATTTATACACACAATACAAAGAAAGTTATCAATTTTAAAACAATAGGTGTTCATGTTTTTGTACTTTAAGAAAAAAAAAAAAAAAAAAAACAGTTACAGAGGGAAGAATTCTAGAAAGAAATTAGCATGGTAAAAACTAGCACCAAAAATGCTAAAAATACCTATCGTAATCACCCACAGAAAATAAGATTAACTAAAACTTTGAATGTGTTAGAAAGGGTTAAAAATAAAAAATAAAAAACTTTAGTCTTTCCTCATAAACATTTTGATTATAAAACTATTAATTTTTTTTTTTAATCAAGTTTCGGGCCTTTTTTTTTTATTATGCTATGCTCTTTTAAGAAAATTTTTGGAGATAATTAAATCAAAATGCTAATGCAGGTAAATTTTACCCGCACAAAAAAAAAAAAAAAAAAAAAAAAAAAAAAAATAATCTGCAGACAAACTTCATAACTTTTCACTCATTTTGGGAGAAGGATGAGGAAAAAAGTAAAGAGGAGGTAAAAAAAAGGAGGAGAAAGGAAAGAGACTCTGGTAAGCTCCAATTTTTCAATATATGCCCAAATAGGGAGATGGTATGTTTTTGGTTGGATATAGCTCCACCCAACTTTCAAGCGAAGCATCTGCATTTAGGGAGTATAAGTGTCAATTTGGTATCTTTTGCCTTTTATACTCTTGTAGAGTGAAGACCAGCTGTCACCAAGGAATTTCATCTAAACAAGAGAACTTTTTTCAATGCATTGTTCCCCTTAGAATATGCAAAGATAACAAATAGGTTAGATTAAACAAAAAAATTTATCTTTACCTTAAAAAAGACATGATTTAGCCAGAGAATTTTTTCCAGTATCCTGAAATAGGGGACAATTCCAACAACAACTCATTCATTCTTAAGGAAGAAGTGGCTGTTCTGTAAGATATATATATACACATTAGGAACCTTAAGCTCTGAATTTAATTAGCCATTAGGTATTCCTGCATTTTGAAAGCTAAAATCTTGTAATAACCTGTATGAAATGTGCCAGATATTTGAAAGTGCACAATGTGTGTGTATTTGGGCAGCAATTCCTCTTTTATACAAATTTCATTGAAGATGACTGACAAAGTACTGTAATTAAGAAAGAAGACTTTGTATCCCACAGATTATAGCTCCATTATGACCCATTTAAATACACGCAGAGGCCTTCCAATCTGTCTGCAACATACGTGGGGAAAACATGAACAAAATATATTCATCCACGATTAAAAATAATCTAAGCATTAAAAATAAAAAAGAAGCCAACTCAATATCAATTATGAACACATCCACAATGTGCTGATCATGTTCAGAAAAACAATCTTCACAAATTTACCAACATTAATTTTCTATAATTACTATTATTAATCATTTGCTTGTGTGTGTCAAAACAACTTGCATCATCTCAATTCCTTCAACTACATTCACTCAGCACTTCCTTACTAATCCTTACTGGATTTACCATGGTTACAAGGGATTTTTTCCCCTTAGTTGTATATCACAACCTGGCATCCCACAAGCCACCTGACCAATTCCTTTTGGTTGTCAGAACTGTTCCTCAGCCCCAGGGAATATCCTAGGTCAGTCATCCTCTATCAATATGTCACAGCTTACAGTCGCCATTTACTCCCAATATTGTCCAGTTTCCCTATCTACATAGCCAGATGTGACAATTTTCCTCCCAGGATATAGACCTAAACACACTTGGAAATCTGAAACTATGCAAGCCAAATCTACCTCTTTCCACAAAAAATTAACTCACAAAATTCACAACTTAATTATTCAACCAATGAAGGCAAATGGACACACATCCACAATACAACCCAAAAAAAAAAAAAAAAGAAAAAAAAAATCCACCACACGCTGTTACAAAAATGAACAAAACAATCATTCATCAGTTAATTACAATTAACAAAATAATTCTAAACTTGAGATGCTTGAATGCACACAAAACCAGTCACAAAAAATTCCAACTAATTTTCAGTGCACAAATCACAGTGAGAATGTCCCATCACAAAATGCTGTCAGTCTTTTTCAAAACAATTTTCCATTGCATTCATGTATGTGAATTCAGGCCTTCACATGGCTAATCAACTGTCCTCAAAGGTCAACAACAGGAAAATTTATTTACTGGTCAAATTTTCTTCTCCAGGTTCTACACAATTTCTTTGTGCCCAGTGGTCTTCCTTGTATGTGAAACTTTCACAGCCAGATTTTTTTTTCTACACAAAAAAAAAAAAAAAAAAAAAAACCTGCCTTACATAGAAACATTAAAGCATGCTAATCAAAATCAACATAACCTTAAAACTTTAAGACTTAAAAAAACTAACAGGGGAAAATTCCAAATAGATTTTTGCACATAGTTCTAAACTTTTCTAAAAAGACAAAAGAAAGCACCAAAAATCAGTCTCACTAAAATGAGTCACCAAAATTGACATTGTCACATCAGTGTACATGCGTGTGTACGAGTGTTCACTGTTCATACTGTGTGCTTTCTTTTTTCTCTATTCATCCTTTTTTCTTGCCTGTCCATCAAAACAAAACCAATCCACTTACACTTACTCCCCCACCCCCAGGTTTTTCCCATCATTACTTCTTATTTTGGTTTGTTGTTTAGATAAGAGAGAGGGGGGAGAGGGGAGGGGTGTGACACCATTTAGGGGAGCAAAAAGAGGGAAAAGGAAAAAGAAAGAAAAGAAAAAGAGAGGCAAGACAACATATGATAAAGAGAGAAGGAGGGAGGGATAGAGAGAAGGAGGGAGGGATAGAGAGAAGGAGGGAGGGATAGAGAGAAGGAGGGAGGGATAGAGAGAAGGAGGGAGGGATAGAGAGAGGGAGGGAGGGATAGAGAGAGGGAGGGAGGGATAGAGAGAGGGAGGGAGGGATAGAGGGAGGGATAGAGAGGGAGAGGGAGGGAGAGAAAAAAAAAATAGTAATATCATCATTATCTGTCTATATTTCTGAGATAAGGTATTATTTACACTATTTACATTATCCGGACTATTGTCCTCATCTTTGTCGCCATATTTATTACAACATTTCAGCCATTGTACACTCTGGCCTTCTTCAGGTAATTGGAATGTCGAACTGAACACTATTTCGCTCACTTCTCACTCATTTCGGGTAGACAGTTCTAGTTCCTCAAGGACACATGGCACAGTGGATAAAGGTGTTAGTTAGATCCAGTGACAGGACCCAAGAAGTGAGAGTTCAGTACCTGGTTAAGGCAGTGGAGAACTTGGAGAGGGGAATTAACAGGAGATAATTTACATCCATTAGACATGGCATGTGGAACTAAAACAGTCTACCCCAGTGAGTGAAATAAAGGGTTCCATTTAACATTCCAACCACCTGAAGAAGGCCAGGGCATACAGCTGCTGAAACATGGTAATAAATATAGCGACAAAGATGAGGGCAGTAGTCTGAATAATGTAAATAGTGTAATATCATCATAGTCGTTTTCTTTTTATGTCTTGATTATTTTTTCCTTTTATTTCCTATTCTCCTTGTTGAGTCTTCCATCTTTTTAATGTCTGAACATTTTCTGCAAACTTTTCCACATGCTGTAACAGTCATTCTGTGCTCCTGTCATTCTGAGAGGTCCTGGTCAACAGCACCAACTTGATAAAATGTTGCATAGCCCCTTGGTGGGGGTGGTCTCGTTTTGTCTTCTCTCGGCCAGCAATCACTAATTGTTTTGGCTCATCAATGAAAGACTTCAAACAAAGAATTTTAACTGTTTTTATTACTCATGTTGACATGTACATTAGCAGTGAGCATCACCCCATCCTCCTTGCTGTGGAGCTGTTTCAGCCACAAGAAAACATGTCTACACTGCTTGACAGGTAAGAACCAACTCACTGAAACCTTTCTCCTATCTTTCCCACACTAGCTCAGCCAATCAAAATCGACTCCCTTATTATGTCTTACATCTGACCCCGAATGTCAACCTCTAGTAGTCGGAGCCAAGGTAGACTCCCTCTAAAAATAATAGTCTACTAAATTATTATTTAACAATATTCCTTTATCTTTTACCCATTAAATAGTCAAATAGATCCAAGACCTCCAGAATGAAATTTCCTTATTCCTTATGCAACAGGTAATGGAATAGGTTTGTAGGCATATTTCTCATCACATGAGAGTATTTTTCTCATGAACTGTGGTCATTGGGAAACTAAAGTTACAATACCAAAATCCCACTTGGTGATGTATGTTATGTGAATGTAGTCTGGAGCTGCATAGACCACACTCTGCTGCCTTGATAATGTTCAAAAGTGTTTTCAAGCCCTTGTGGGTAACAAACTATTCTCCACCCTTCAACCTCTCTGCAATAGACAAGATGTGGCAAGCTTATTTCTGCTTTACCATTACTTCCAAAGAAAGTGCTCAGACAAACTACATTCACTGGTCCTGCCAAGGTAAGCCTTCACATTTACATAAGAGCAAACCACCCACATTCTCTCTGTATCTCATCAGTGAGGAGCAAGTTACACTTGAACAGCTTCTTGTGAACTATTGACCTGTGGAACAGACTCCCAACAGGATGTCTCCTCAAACAATACAATCTTAACCTGTTTGAGGTTGGGTAAACTATTGTCTTTCACTCCTATACATACAAATGGCCTCCAAACATAACCATCTACATTGAGTGGCTCCAGGGCTTTGTAAAAGGTGAATCTTGCTGTAAAAAGAAAATTTGAATATGATGCTATTCTGTACATCATTGAATGAGCTATGATGACATCCAAGGTCAGCTGTGTATGTGTATACACTGGCTCATTATGTTCACAGGTTTGTCTTGCTGGCTGTGATCAAATTCAACAAAGAATAATGGTAAATGTTTTTCAAGACACTGGTAGTCTTTATGTAGTATGATTTCTCATTTATCAGCAAGATCATCTTTCGGTTGCAAGAAGTTGAACTCCGCTATCTTACTAACTTCCATCTATGGAAATCACACTCTTACACTCACTGACATTTATGAACGACAGAAAAAAAAAAAATTAATAAAAAGCTTAATTGCAGTGCCATGTCAGTCATCCTTAATGAAATTGTGTATACATTATATAACCATACTTTTGACACTTTTTTGTTGGTATATTTGTTAATTTTTTTTTTAATTTTAGAAAAATCAATTTTCTATTTTCTTTACAACTTTTAATTTGTCTCTTTCACATTTACATCCATGTCAGATCTAGGCTTTATCCATTACTGCAAATTTGTAAGTTCAAACAAGGAAAAAAAAATTCCAATCAAAGAGATTCACTAATTTAATTCTCTATAACTATTTTCACTGTAATTGTTCTGATAAGTTTTCCTTGTTGGCTCCTAAAATTCATGAATTTAAGCACAGTACTAGATTGGCAGCTAGGTCTTATCATTTTACAGTTGAAATGGCTAGAAACAACCATAACTTCTATGCTAAGTTTCTTCTCTCTTACTTCTCACTTGTGGAACTCTTCCAGCTTATTGCTTTCCAGTTAACTTTGATTTTCAAAAATTTAAATGCAGTGTCAATTGTTATCTTCTGTCTTAATTCGTGTTGTCTTATTGTTCTATTTTTCTTCTTTTTCGCGTATTCTTTCAAGCTCAGTAACCCCTTGTGTCTTTATTGCCTTTCTTGGGGAAATGATTTGAAAAAGAAAACGTCAGAGATAGAATCTCGAGAACCATACAGTCTGAGTGCCATAATTTCATGCATTATTTCAGAAATAGTAAAATTGGTATAGCCAGGGTACTGGCGAGTTTTCCAGGAGTTAGATAAAATTGCTAAGTTGACCCTTTTGGTAATCAATCTTTAATAATTTGACATATTAAAAAAATTAAGACTGGCCACAATAAGATGGACATGCTGTGTCAAAGGCAAGCTACAAATTTAATAGATAGCATGATGTGTGTCTTCACCGATTTGCTTATCAGTATAAAAATGTTAAGTTTAAAAACATGCGTAACAATTTACAATGTTCCCTCTGTACAAGGCCCAAGAGCCAGTTGAGGTATAGGTTTACTATAGACACTGGAAAGTGAAGACTGGGCAGCTCCTGCCTGTATATAGCAGAAGTACTCTATTTTCAGCCTGATCTCATTCTTTTAAAGGTAGATAGAAAAAGCAGATATGTTATGGTGGTGGATTCTAGCAAAAAAAAAAAAAAAAAAAAAAAAAAAAAAAAGGGTTTAATATGATAGTAAACAAACTTCAGCTAAAAGAATTAAAAAAAACTTAAACAGGCTAGATCATTTCTCAGATCAGAGATTAGAATTTTAATGACATTTAAGTAACTTATTCTGTTAAAAAAATGTACTTTTGTTCAATTTGAGTTTGCTATTTGTCAGAATTTGACCCAAACAACTTTAGACAAAAAGGTTTTTTCAACCAAATTTATTAATCCATTTTCCAGAATCCAGAAAAAGGATTCTCAAGGGCCCTTAACAGTTTTATAAGTTAACCAACTGTTAGCATCAAGTTTCAATCTGAATGTCTTATTTGAACCTGCTTTTTTTTTCTTTTTTTTTTTTTTTTTTTTTTATTTCAAACTATTGATCCTATTGTCACATTTTATTAATCATTAATTTATCATTAAGATTAAAATTTGGTAGACCAAAAGTATTGTTATTCTCTTCATGTTAATATATATCTTTTATTTACTCTTGTCTTAAAACTAAGTACAGAATGTCCGATAAAGTAAAATTGGCAGCTAATCTTGAAAATGACCTACAATCTGTTATTAACAGAGACAAGAAATGACTTGTAAATTCAATGCCTCCAAATCAAAACTATTTTTAAGTCATTATCAAGAACTATTTTTGCCTTTCATCAGCATTTTAAGCTCCAGTAGAGTAACTCATTGCATCTCAGTTTCATGTTTCCCTCTAACATGAAGTCAAATCATGGAATTCTCTACCATTTTCTTACTTCCCTGTCAACTACAATCTTCAAAAATTTAAATGCAACATCAACTGACATCTTCCGTCTTCCCGAAATCTGTTCTTTTATTGTCTTAACCTCTAACATTTTTTCTTTCACTATAAGTAAACCCTTGTGTTTGCGGCATTATCACTTTGCTTGGGTTGAAATGATAAAATATAAAAAATAATTAGTGACAAATATTTTCAGGGTAATTGCTCTGACGAGTTTTTCTCTTTGGTGCCTTGACGCAATGAATTTTTAAATTGGAGTGTTAAGTTTTCCATGATATGGAAAATGGGAGGAAAAAATACAGAATTAAAGTAGAAAATAGAAAACAAGATTTTTGCTAATAAAAAATATATTCCCACAGTAAAATAAAATTCTTCAGCTGGAACTTGACAGAATCATTATTTTGCATAAATTTGAAATACACAGTGAAGTTAGTCACTTGTGTGCAAGTGCTATGACCTATATTGCTGCAACATGTCATTCTATAAATAACATGGGGCCATAACCCAATACCTTATATTAACCTTACCAAACCGGTCACCACAGAGCAAATACCCACATGCGATATTAGCATATGAAGTGCATGGCACACTGTCAAGGGTAGCAAGTTGTTTATTAATTAAATTAGATTTTTAAATGCTGGTTTGATTATTTTTCATGATGACTAAACAAAAAACTAGCAAACTTGGTGGGTGCACACTTTCAGCAATATACAGAGCTGAAGAGTCAGCTTTCTGTGATGATTTTCATCATGATGATAAATTATTTTGTAATTTTTATTAACACACCATAGATTAGACTTAGAGGGACATACTTGCGGACCATCAGAAATCGCTGATGCACAAAAAATAAAATAAAATAAAATAAATAAATAAAATAAAAGATGCCTATAAGTAGGCTACATATTTGTATATTTTACTGTTTACACACAAGTCTGTTTTTTATACGTTTTAATGATTTTAAAACAAAAACAAAAAATTGAAATTTACCATCATGGAAGAACACAGAATGACACTTTAGAACACTGAGAACTTGCCATTAATTTAAATACAGTACTAGATTGGAATCTCATCCCTCTTTCTTTTTAAAATCATTTCACCCCAAGTCAGGTGATGAAAGCCACTAAGATGCAAGGGTTTACTGAGAGGGAAAGGAACAGAGGACAGTAAAAGAACAGGATTCAAAGAGACAGAAGATAATTAAAATTTTTAAATATCATTTGATAGAGCAGGAATCCAGAAGAGAGTTCTACAAGTGATAAGTGCAGGAGAATAAACTATTAGCATAGACCGTACAACTAGTAATTTCAGTGAAATTATGAGACCTAGCTGCCAATCTAGTAATGTGACTAAATATATGAAGTTGAGAAACCAATAATGAAAGCTCATTAGAACAATTACCACAAAAATATTTATAGAAAAAAAAATAAAAAAAATAGAAGTTACTTTATGGCAATGAGAAGTGTATTCTTTAAATAAGGGGTCCTAAGTAATTATTGACTGTTTTGGAGAAGTTACCCGATAAACGACATAAGACTTATGGTCTGGTTGTGATATCACCTTGAAAGTACAGCTATGTTTCCATTCTTCTAATTTATAAAAACCTTATAACATGACAAATTCTACCCAAAGTAATAATATGCTATAGAAAAGATTCGTTTTTCAATTGAGCAATTTAAACAAGTTATCACTCATAATTTATAAAGGTGAGGAATTATTATAGACCATTTTATTATAACAAGTGACACTAAGCTGCTAAACCCTCTGGTCACTTTCAAGTACCTGTTATATTTAGGTGACATTCTTTGAATTTTAAACCAAACCCTCTATTCAATCTACAAGTAACAAAGGTAAATTAACTAAAGTAAATTAACTGATATGAATAATGCTACCTAGTATAAATGGAGTGAAAACATCAAAATGTATAAAAACTATGCAGGAGGTAAAAAGAGAATAATGTTAAGGATTAATTGGAAACAAAAAGAACTAACTAATAAACCATGACACATGTTATAAATATATTCTTTTTCTGAAATACAATTTATTTGATGAAGTAATTTGACAGTCAAGTCCTGGTGGATTGGCAGTGGCCAGGCCAGGCCATTGCAAAAAGGAAAAAGGAAGTATGTAAAAGGTTTAAGTGACTTTTCATTCACCTGCATATTAAAGAAACAACAATCAGCAAGGCAGTAGAGAGATTTCCTTATAAAAAAGGAGTTTCTCCTACCAAAATTTTGGTCTGTTATCAAATACACACTGCCGAAACTGCTAGATAGTAAAGCAATAGGATTAGAAGACTCATTCACCATTTCTCTCTCTCTCTCCATCACTAACAAGTATCTGGGAAAAATTGCCATCAAAAGGGACAATAAAGGCAGTTAATACAGGCCATACACATACAGCTTAAGACTGAGAAAAAAAAAAAAAAAAAAAATTACTGTCAATGAAAAGACGGTTAATTTGATCTTCAGCAAGAAGTAGAGGTCCAACTTTGGTATATCAATCTCGAAAAGGCTGTGGTAACTGTGATGCAACGGATTTGAACCAATAGAGAGCAAACGTGGTCACAAAATAGACTCTCAAACCACATATGTCATAGGTTGATTTAATGGTTTGGTTCAAGACACTGAAAACCTTTGAAGATTTGGGGGTATAAGGGACTAAACAGAATGTTACAATAAAAGATACCAGGAAAAATCAATTTAAAAAAACCTCAGTATAAAATAGTATTGATGATAATAAAAAGAAAAACATTCCTAAGAGGTACAAACCATAGGAAATTGTGGAGAGCTATGATCGCCGACGTCCTGAAGAAACACAGCACATAAAAGAATTAAAAGGAGGTTCTAATTTCTATTCAGAAGACTTTGCCAATTTAAAAAAAAAAACAAAAAAAAAACACAGCATTTTGTAAGTATTACAAACAGAATCATTCATATTGAACAAAAAGCAAAACAAATGATTAATAAATGCATCAAATTGAGACACCACAATGCAAAAGTCAATAACATTTATTTAAAACAGAAATAAAACAAGACAAAATAATTAGAAGAGAAAAAAAAAAGACTATAAAATATAAAATTCTAGACAAAACTAAAATAAACTGAAGTGTTCTAAAGTTAGAGAATGTTAGCTAATCAATGTACACATAGCATACCCTTGTGAAAAGTATATGTTGATTCCAATCTTTAATAGGAATGATAGTAAAGCACTTGCCACTCCCCATTTTATAAGCAGAAGCACAGAAATGCATGCTGGGATTTTTTCCTAGCCAATAAAATAGTCCCACTGTTTTGTCATGAAGCCAGAACAGACATTTGCTTGTTAAAACTTGCTTGTACATGTCAACACCAATTCTTACTTTGTGAACTTCTTTCCTTATTTACTGTTGATTTGCTTTGCATATATTGTTTGCTTGCTTTATATTACTTTTGCCCTTTTTTCTTTTTCTTGTTATTGTAAATTTTGTCAATTATTTTGTTTGTTGGACAGTTCTATTACCTATTTTGCATTTAACCATGGTTTAGTCCTTCCACAGTATGAAGGTGTATCTCGTGTCCCTTAGCATGGCTAATTAACTGACTGGATTCTAGCCTTGGTTGACAAACAGTTTAGGAAATAGACAATTCAGAATTCAAATCCTACAATGACTAAAACCAGTATAACAGCTTACCCAACTAGCCATTGGGAGTTGGCAGCATTTAATGGTTACAACAAGATGCTAAATCAACACCCGGTAGCCTAGGTATGTGGCTCTCCTGCCCACTTGAATAAAAGTGACATGAAGTCTATCAGAGTACAAGAGTCATTGCATGTATATATAATCTATGTAGGAACGTTTCATGGCTAGCTATAACCAAATTGGACATGTATAGTTGCAAGGAACTTAATAGGATCTGCAACATACCCAAATATGCTCCATGGAATTTAAATCATGAACTGCGAGGGGCTAATGGAGTACATAGAAGTCAGATATCTATTCCTGCAATTAGTTTCAGGTTCCTTGAACTGATGAGGGAGTGTTATCTTGTTAGAACAAGCCATCACTGGTTTGAATAAATATAAGAAATATCATTTACTTTAATACCTTCAGAGAAATTAAGTAAATGAAGAGAGAGTTTTTGTAGACAAAGACCAGACCATTGTGGGTAATAAATATTAATATAAAGAGAGATCCAGTGGTGTTTTCATTGGATATTTTTTTTTACATTGATTTTGGAATGCTAAGCAGGAGCAAGCTTTGTGATAGCCAGAGTTGAAAAGCAGCAGCAGCAGTAAATGGAGAGAAAAAAGACACATTAAGGGTAATCAGAAATTGGTAAAAGAAATCAAATATCCAGATATTAAAGTTGTGACACCAAGATCTCCAGAGGTTGGTCAAACAAAAGAAAGCAAGAAAGAAAGAAGGAATAGGAGAGAGTCTAATTGGATGATAATTGTTGAAATTGGCAGGAAGGAAGATTGAAAATTAAAAACAAAATGTATTGAAAAATCATGTTTTGAGAGAATTCCAAGGAGAATTGAACCCAGATTTAACTAGATGAAATTCAATAAGATTGAACAAACCTGAGACTTCCTGTTCCTTCAACACCAATAAGAAAGAGACCATTAAAAGGTATCTGTGAAGATGTCAGATAAAATAAAAACATGTTGTCAATAGCGAAATGCAGGTGGTCAACAAAGTAGCATTCACAATTCCCCTGGATCAGATAAAATAAAAATCTAAGAAAAGAAACCATCACACGTACATCATTATAATTTCAGTGACATTCGTCCAGGGAAAATTTCATATCCAAACATCAATTCGGATTTCCTGTATACAAGTGGTAAGAAAAAATTAAGTACTATTTTGAAGTGACCATGGACAAGAAAACTGTGTGGTCTAGTTGATAATAAAACAAATGCAAAGACAGAGAAAAGAAACCTTCACAACAGAGGAGCAAATGGTCATGAACAAGCTAAGTGGTACTGTACCACCAACACAATGCTAGTGACAAAACAAGTCACATGCTAATGAGTAAGGAGTCAGCTAAATGATTACCATTGTTTAGTGCTGATGCCAAGAGTACATATTTGGTTACTGCTGATAAGGGTTGACCCCTAGAGTTGCGCATATTTGGTTGGTGTAGACCAGAATCGACCCAAGGAAAACCAGCAGCGATTTAGTAGCCCTCAGGAACACAGTAGCAATCGAGTTATATATATATATGCAGTAGTAAGAACCAAATGACTTTAGCTAGGCATGTCCACTGTTTTCGCGGAAAAACAGCATAGCGTAAATGAAAAATGCCACAAACTTAAAGAAAATAAAGTATTATCGTCAAAATGCTTATGTTGTTATTAAGATGAAAGAAAAAAGTATTTAATTATTTTCTGAAATTTTTTAATATTTTCTAACACATTCGAAATTTTGGTTATAGTCTTTTGTTTACTTCATCGCGGTGACGTTTAAAATAACATGGTTTTTTTTTGCACTACTTGTACAGAGAGACTGTCAGTTGGAAAGAGATTACTTAAGGTCAGTTTCACACAGCATTCTTCTTCCATATGGTCTGAAGAGCTTTGACCACATTTTCCGCATATTGGGCAACTCTTGCAACATATCCTTATAATGTCCAATTTTTTGACACTTGAAGCACCTCAGTGGGACAGGGATATATTGTCTTTTTGGCTCAATATTGTAACCAACTTATCTTTCTTGGGATTTGAGGTGTGACAAAAGTAAGGATATGTGTCTTGTGGTTTCTCCTGTTCTCAACTGTGATTCTATGCTAATCACTGACCTTTGCCCTGGCTTCCTAGGGCAGATGTGATTTACTCAGGTGTTACCAGAGATAACACTCTAATGACTATTTTAGAATTTTTTAGTCTTGCATGGGAGAAGCTTTTTATTTTCAGGTTATGAAATATTTCATTTTGATTATACTTTCTGCATGTTTCCAACTTGAACTAGCAGATTACTGTTAATTTCTTTACTGCTTTTGGATTAATCCTACTGGATAGCAGTTTTTCAATTAAGAAAGGGGAAAGTTTTGCTAGAAAAGTTTCATCTAGGGAGGCAAACACTAGGAATCTTGGGAAGTCTATAATCATTTCTTTTTCAGAATCACAGTCTGAAAGACATCATTGGGTTTTTTGTTTTGGCAATTCATAACTTTAGTGTTAATTCATTGCCTTTGCTCTCCACACCTTGAAGCCTGACATTGGGACATGTCAAGGGGGAAACCCAGTTGCCTTGATAGGTCAGGGCTACACAAACCAGTATACTCATATTCAAGAGAGACTATGAGCACTTATTGAATTCTTTAATGTACTTCCCAAATCTTAAATATACGAACTGGTATGTTTACAGCCATGTCTAAGTCTAGATCTCTTTGAACCAACTGACCATCAGCCATTGCCTTCTAATGCCTATAAATTGAATAGATATGGTATTTTATCCCAGCATATATTTGGAGTATAGTATTTAGTTATAAAGTACTACATAAATTGATATGTTATAAGCACTAAGGCTTGATACTACCAGTAGAGCCATCTAATCTGGCCTCTAACCACCTGTCTAGTCCAAGTAAAAGACCAAAGTGGTGTATTAGGAATCAGAAGAATCTAACCCTGACTCCTGAAGCCCTCAACCACCCAGATACTGTCCTCAGACATTACAGATCACTACCGATGGCAAACAAGAGGCCTCAGGTGTGAACCCCAGGATATCTGGGTATGAAGAAATAAGATATCTACCAGCTCCCTCACAAAATAGTTGGGACATTCAGCCGAGTCGTGTTACCTATGCAGATGATTTGTTTCATTAGGCAACTGCTGATGTTTTAGGCTCAAAAGCAGACATATTTGAGAAGAAGCAGTGTGTCATGCTGAGTGGATGACAAGATTGTTATGCCATACTGAGGATTTCTGTGATTTAAAGTGGGAGTGTTACCCAGCATCACCTGAAATTCCATTTGTCCATGCTTGTGTTTCCAATGTCTCAGCTATGTCCATCCATTATAGAAGTCCTGTCCGTGTCCAACTAATCTACATCCTGTATTCAGCTCTTTTCATGCCCATATCTGGTGCTGCTAATTTTTCCATCCCTCCTGAACTGTGAGATGCCTATTCATTGCAGATAGGCAACCAACAAGAAGAAAAAACCCTACAACTAACCTGGAGATCTGTCACTAATAATAATTTCATGGTCAAACAAGATTGAATCCTGTCCATATTGCTATGGTTACACTAACTCTTACCTACTGAACCACAAACAGCTCCTTCCATGTCAATTCAACCAATTAATGTACCCCCTACCAAAATAGATTTTTTTTCATTTGATATATGTTGTAGATGTTATAGTCATTAGAAAAATCCTGAAAATTTTAAGTGAAAATTCCTAACCATTCAATATACAAGTTGAAATTTTCCTGATTCAGCATTTTCCATCAAACATTTCCAAACTCTACAATCTCACAAAAACCCTTTAATTTCTGGCCAGTGGATCAGAAGATATGAAATTTGATACACAATTAGATTTTGAGTCGAAGAATCCAAATATCTCTTTAAAATTTTACAGGGAGTAACCAAAAAGTAGAAATTAAGTTTTCTGGTGAAAAAATAAAATAAAAAATAAAATTTTTTAGCCAGCTGACAACACAAAACAAAGAAAAAAAGGAAAAATATCTTCAGCCACTAAAAGTAGCAAAAGGTAGCACAACATTTTAGAGCATTTGGAGAATAAGTTTTATTGACAGTCTCAAAGCTATCAATTTTACACCTCTTAGTATATTTTTCTCAAAAATTCTGATTCATGGTAATTTTACAATTATGATCTAATAGTGATTTTCTCTGCTAAAGGATATGATGTCCATAGCTAAAAAACACATTGAGAAAACATTACATAGGGAATAAATTTCCCAAATACTAACTTTTAACAACCGTCCTTTTATTTCAATGTTTATAGATGTTTAAATGCAATATCAAAAGCACTTAAATTATTGGCATCCAACTCATCCAATTTCCTGATTGGCTGAATATAAATCTGTGCTACTGCACAAAATTTCAATATCACATGAATTGGTCATGTCTATACTGAAGATCTGCAAATGAAAAAAGGTGAATTTATCAGAATTTTTCAGTACTGATGTTCTTTGCAAATTCCTCTAAATGTATAAACTTGAAAGGTAAGTATAATCTAGCAATTAAAAGAAATGCTAAGGTAAATAAGCATATTTTAAAGGAAAGATGATATAGCTTACATTTAATGATTAAAAAAAAAAAAAAAAAAAAAAAAAAAAACAGGCTTGAATTAGTCCAGGTGCTATAATTAGGCTCAGAGAAATTTCTTGTGACAAGTTCTTATATAAAAATGTAAGTGACCACCACAGTAACAAAGTTAAAGAAAAATACTATAGACTGCTGCAACCCATTTGCTTATCACAAAATCAAATAAAAAATGTGATTATCTTTTTTCTTGTTGATTACACTTTATGCTTGAAGTTAGGGGTGGCAGGGGTGGTCACCCCTGAAATAATGATAGTGATAATAAGGGAGGATATGTTGTTCAGCAGAGGACACCAAGTGAGGGAGAGACGTTTTTGAGTGGCCAAGATGTTGGTATGTTGTAAAGAATGAAATGTAAATGTTACAGAAAGTTAATTTAGAACATGAAATAATCTTTTTGTAAGTGTACAAAGGATATCAGATTACTAATAGAAAATTATTGGAACAATAATAATTTGGAACTTTTAAACAAAGAAATAGATTTTGACACTATAAGAATTGAAGTTAAAATGGATGTTTTGATCTAGAATTTATTTTTAAAACAAGAATCTCTGTAGTTTACAAAGAGCGGCAGAATAATTAATAACAAGGTGATAAACAATAGCATCTTGCTATGAACCTTGGAAAACAATCAATGAAAAAGTAAATTGTTTATTCTTGGAGGAGTGAAGTTGTACTTTGGAAGTATGTTGGTACATTCGCACTAGAAAAACAGATACGTCACCAGTCTGGGAGATGTGATAAAAAGGCGAGCCAACTGCAGAAGTGAGTGTTTTTGTGTTCATCTGTTTTTAAATGCAGTTGAACTCAGTGGAGAGACATCAGAGATTGAAAAGGAAGCATCTGCTGTGTGTTGCTGAAGTGAAATACCACTGCTAACATCTAAGTACCACTACTCCTGCTACTACTCCTAATGACAGGAACATCAAAGATTGTAGTAGTTGCACTAAGAACAGACCAAATAGAGTTAAAATGAAAGCCACGTTTCTCCTTTACTGAAATTATTTGAAATATTTGTTTGGTTATTTTTCACATACACAAAGCATTTAACTGTGCAACAAGAATTATTTTTTTGTGTGTTTGCTTATATATATATATATATATATATATATAAATAAACATCCTTTCAAAATCAAATTGACTTGGTTATATTTATTTTTCTGTTAACCAGATTCTCACTCTACAAACTCACAGGTGGACCAACAGAGAACTTTCAGATTCCTATGATCTGATGACCACTCTCCAGGATCAAAACAATCAACGTGGCTGGAGGGTGGCTTCAAATTGACATTGGGAACCAGAGACTTGTGTCTAACCTGTAATACTAGATCATACCGGACCAACGGCTGGTCTTGTGGAGTGTGTGGATCCAGTGGATGTGAGGATATGTTGCTATACAATATGCCATTTGCACACTAGTCAAATTTATTAATAAAAACGGAAAAATACCTTTATACCAGAACACATAAATATGGAGGTTTCTACAGTTACTTTTGTCTGTGTAGTTTAGTGTCCCTCTATAGTCATTTGTCAGGATTTCTTTGGAAATTTGAGGTATCTTACATTATTTGTCTAGTTAGTCAAAGTTGAGATAAACTTGGGCAGTATGGACTTATTTGTATAAGAAATATTTTCTAGAATGATTATGCCAAATTTTGATAAATAATGTTATCAAATAAGATTTAGCTTGTGGCTAAGCAAAATATATAGAACCAATCAATATTTATGATTGGTAAATTTCTTAAACCCAATGCAACAACAGCAAAAATGAAAATCTTTTGTTTTAGTTCAAAGAATTTTTTTTTTTTTTTTTTTATTTTATTAGAAAATTCCCAAAAAGATATTTTGCAATGTGAAAAAAAAAGGAAAGAAAAAGATCATACTTTAAATTTTTTTTTTTTTTTTTAATTCTTTAGATGTTCTCCATGTCTCTTTGACACTTGCCCAAAAGCTTGAAGCTAATGGTTTAACTTTATACAGAGATTGAATTTATGTAGCAAATGTTATCAACCCAATGACGGGGATCTTCAGATCCATCAATGCAGGGTAACTTTGTACAGGAATTAAATGACAAATTAACTCCTTCAGGAAAAAAAAAAACAAAAAAAAACAACTGTACATAAAATAAAATGTAATGTATTTTTTTTAAAATGTACATATTTAAATCTTGGATTTGTCAATAGAAAACAAAGAAAAATTATGTATATGTAAAAGATGAAAAGTATTGTAATTTTAATTATATGTATATATATATATATATATATATATATATATATATAATTTATTTTTATAAATCTAGAATTTGTGTATATAAAATTTTGTAATTTTAAAAATGTTTTATATTTACTAATTAACTAATTTTGTGGATTAGCTCCTAATTTCATTGATTAAATTGAACACTTAAATTATTTGTAATTGAACTCTACATTTTATAAAAGGATGTATTTTTCAGTTGAATTACTATTGTGGATCTGCAAAAATTGCATATAATTAAACTATTTATTTTATTTTTAGCATCAAAAAATGTTTTACTTTTTTAAACTTTGAAAGTAGGTTTTTATTTTAATTGTGACTTACTTTTAATCATAAGTAAATTTGAACACCTAAACTCAACTTTTTAAGAGCAAACATTGCCATTCAAAAAAAGAACATAACTGAAAAATTTTTCAGTTCATTTATTTTTTTAGATAAATTTGATTGTTGTATTTTTCTTTATAAAGTAAAAGCCTAAACTTAAAAATTGTTTTTTCTTTTTACAAAAAATGTCTTAAAGTTTATATTTATTTCTGCTTTGGTCAATATTGTGAGTGTCTGTTTTTTGGGGTTTTTTTTTGTGTTTTCCATGCCTGGGGACTACTTTAGATTTTTAAAATTACATGTACTTATGATTGTGACGTCGTCCCCTGGTCGCAGCGCCAACCGTGTCGTTCTATCCCAGTCTACCACGGCACCAACTGTGACGTCCTACTTTGATTCCCAGTCTGCCTACCCACGTTGTGAATTGATCTAGGCAGAGGAAATCAATCAGTCATCGGGGCCGTACTGCAAACCGAGTCCAACGGGGGTGATACCACAAAAATACGCATAAAAGGCAATAAAATGAAAACTCAAAAGTTCAAAGTATCAAAGAAAAAGGTAACAAACTTTATGTCTAGTTGTTCGATACATAGGACTGCATCTATCTCCCGACCCGTTCTATGGATTGTGACAAGTCGTTTTCCGCTAGGCAAGTTTTAACACTTCAAGTTGTCTGCTCTCTAAGAGATTGGTGTTTCGGTGGGTCTTTGGACGAAAGTCAAAAGAAAAACTTATTTCGGTGATCTGGATCTAAGTCGCTCTTCAAAATAATTGTTCTTGGTTTGAAGATGTGGGTCCGGAAAGTGCGCGAATCCTGGTCAGCTATCTGCGAGGCTTACCTCAACCGGAGACTCACTCTGGGAACTGCTGGGTCTCGACTCCTTTCTGCTTGTTGTGGCTTCGTTTATATGGGCGCCAACCAAAACCGGGGTGACTTTGTCGGCGCCGGGGGGTTCCTCGATAATTCTAAATACATATCCACCTCTCTGGTTAGGAATTTCCACCATTTTCCATTTTTTTGGGAACCTTTCCTCACTCCCAGCTTCTCATCATACTTCAGAGGGGCGTGAACTGCCCTCCCCACATCTTCGTGGCAACCTCTCTTACTCATCCTCCAGATGGGCGGCAACAGCCTCCCTCGTGCATCACGTGATCACCACTCGACCAATGATGTCTTAGTCGGGCGTGGACGAATCTGCGGCTTTGTTTCAGGAAGAAAAAAAAATATCTTGCTTAAAAAAAAAAAAAAAATTATCTCTTCCCTTTCCCTTCCCTTAATGGTTTATTATTTCTCCAGCCACGAACGGGACAATATGACAATGGCGGTCATAACTCTTGTTCTACACGTGGTTTACGTCAGGTATTTTATCGCTAATTATCAGAATGTGTGGTCTTCTTAACATGGTCTCGAAGAGGAACATCTCCAAAGTTCCAGCCAGTCTGTCGCCTCGAAGAAAGAAAAAAAAAAAAAAAAAAAAAAAAAAAAAACAACAAACATTCATTTTCCTTCGGCACAAATTCCCGATAACAAAATTTTATTATCGCAGGCCAAGGATGCTCGTGGGTGGTTTTTAATTTTTCATATCTGTCCAAGTCCTTTTAGTTGCCTGTTTTTCGTCACTTAACGAAATAACATTTTCATTTGAATTTTTTTTTTTTCTCTGGCCAGCCGGTCTGTAGTTGATAATAAGATGTCTTCCCGTACCAATAATTTGTTTTCATATCCTTAGATAACACAGCCGATGCCAAAACATATCTGATTCTTTCCTTCTTTCCCTTTCTTTTTACTCAGAATTTCCCTGTCATTGTAATGACACTCTTTCGCCATTTGTTACTTATCAAAATATCCTTTTATCCATTGTCCCTTAGCTGTGTATGTGTTCTTGCTTATCACTCACGATTCGGTTCTTAGCCTCTCTTTTTCTTCTCTTCCCTTTCTGCCTCATTAAATGGTGCCACATGATATTTAAAATTCTTCTGTTCAATAAGTGATCAACTAAACATCCTGAGAGGTTAGCTTATCTCTTCCACTTAAAAGAAAACAAAGAAGACCCCTAATTCCTTGCAATTTACAAAAAGGTTGCCGATTCAGTTAAAAAAACACTGATGAAAAGAACGTGGAAATCAGTGTTTGGTTAATGGGTTGACAGTAATACCCAGTAATCCGAGTTCAGTTCTTGTGAGGTCTCCTCTATTTTACTTACTCCCAACTTCTGTAACTTTTAAGGACCATGTGGTAAAGGAGGAAAGCACTTAAATAGGTAAATAGCTTAGAGCTTTAGAGAAGGATTTAACAAAAATAAAAATAACTTTTTTTTAAAATCTTTAAGAAGCATTATTATTTTTTTCTATTTGTTTTGTGATACAAGAATTGCAGGTTTTTGCATGGTTCTGCAAATTATTCTAATACAAGGATGCAACAGTGAAGACTGATGAAGCAAGTTCAAACATTTAACATGGCCAAGGAAATTTTAGCCACTAAAGGAGAAGATGACTTAAGAGCCTTTTTAAGATTCTTCCCATGATGCTTTTTTTGTAACTGAGGATCTCACTGCCATTTAAATTACTTCCCAGGAACTTGAAGACCCAGTGACTAACTCTGGTAGCTGTGAGGAAGAAGAACCATCTCAAGTGATCTTCTGATATGAGACAAGGGCAATGGGTTGCCATATACTATGATTCCAGTTTTTATATTGTCCAAGTTATTGACATTACATCTCCAACCAGTGCAATAATCAAATTTCTAGCTCCAACTAAGTGTAGAAACTTATTTCCAATGGCTTTTGGTGGATGATATTGTACAGGTCGAGTCAACTTTTGTCTTAAGATGGGACTTAGGTGTAATGCCAATTTCAAGTGATAGTAGAATCTGGAATATTCCAGTAATATTGGTTATAGAAACCTATAAAGAAATTCAGACTGCAAATCATTAGGAGAGGAAAGGCAGTAGGACTGTTCAAATTGCCAAGAGTCTTTTTCAGCAACTCCAATAAATGTAGTTTTAGATTTTTTTTTTTTTTTTTTTTTTTTTTTTTTTTTACAGAAAATTTTTTTTTTTACAGAAAGTATATTTAACATTTTTTGCTGTACTATCAAATTTTGCTGCAGCCTGTACTTACATGGTGAAATAAGAGTTGTTTACTGATATACTTCTAAAAAAAAAAAAAAAAAAAAAAATTAGCTTAATACCTAACATACTATGAAACATTAAGTTTCAATGGCTTAAGTGTACAAAATGGAATTTATATGAATGGTCAAATTTGCCTTCCTGTGTTGTTCTTGCACCATTTTTAGGACGGAATGTGATGTTCCCCCAGTTTATGACATGCCGCCAGTCACTGGGCAAGTCCATGGTCAATCCCCACAGTCAGCCTTGGAGTTGGTCACCCCGATCCTCAATACCAGCCTATCCCACATTGTGTTGTGTTTTAGATCACAACGTGAGTGAAGACCAAGCCATATACTCAACATCACTAGGGTACCCAGAGGCGGAGTAATGGTTAGCAAGCTTGTCTTGCTAGAACAATTACACCCGAGTAGTGAGTTCAATCCTCACTGGGTGCCCCCACATTCAGCCTTGTGCAACATCTAAGCTATGTTTGGAAAAATCACTATAATCAACATCACTGATCTGGTAGCTTTGTTCTTTGTGGAAGCATTTCACCAAAGTAAGAGACAGCTGTGTAACAACTTTATATCAAAGGTTCATACAATGAACATTCTACTCACTAAATTAACACAGATTTCCAGTACCTTCCCTCTTAATACCCCATGATACTATGTTTAGCCACACTCGGTAAACTGGAACAAGGCTGGAGTGATTTCTTTCATTCTCAATTGCCTGACCAAATTTGGGGAGATCCCTCCACCAAGGAGTGGTGGTGGTAGAATATCAATCTACCTAACTTCTACCATCTTGTGTGTGTGTGTGTGTGTGTGTGTGTGTGTGTGTGTGTGTGTGTGTGTGTGCGCGTGTGTGTGCGTGTGTCGCTCACCATCACTGCCTGAAGGGTATAGGTGATTCCTCTGCCTTCCTTGAAATTCTACCTGTGCCTCCACCTCTCTTCATCTTCCGATCAAACTCGTTCCCAGAGGATAGGCCCAAATTGCTAAATTCAATTATCATCCAATATTTCTATCAGCAGGGAATTCTAATCTAAGCTCCCACCCATTGGTCAGTTACATCTAGCTTCTGCCATCTGTCACGTACCCTTGCCAGCTCTTTGGTCAACAAGTGATACAAAGAGACAATTCCATTGTTTTAATAAAGTTTATGTCTTAGGAAGATGATAAAAAAAGCTAAACACAATTTCATTTGTCTTACAATCTAAGTTTTTATCAACTGACCGAATTTTGGTTAGAGATTTGTTTTTAGCTGTGGTGGGTACTTTAAGTTGTTAAAATGTAATCTATTCTCTGGTGTGTGGTCAAGTGGGAACTTAAGAAAATACCATCACTTGATCTTAAGTTGACCATTAAACAGATGGCTTCTATGCTAGTCATCATTGACACCCCCCAAGATGGGGAGAGAAAAGAAAATAAACATTCTCCGCCCTCATTTCTCTGGCCTTTGTTATCAGTATACATTCAGTCCATTGAAAAAAAAAAAAAAAAAAAAGTTTTTCTTATCAGTATATTTTCCATCTATTGAAAAACTTTTTTTCTTGTTTTCCAGTTTATTATGAAATCTTTTCTTTCCAATTTACCAGCACCTTCCTAAAAGTGTCACAAGTTTAGGCAGGTTTTATCTCATAATTCAATTAATATTATCTTTCTTTTATGAGTTAATGACATTGCATTTATGATTTTTCACTTGTTTGAAGGCTGCATCTTCACCTACACAGTATTAAAATGGGCTTGTGGCACACTCAAGACAGAAAATCCAACAAATTTTGAATGGTCATAACTCAGTTGCTAATTGAGCTAGCAATATAAACTTGGTACCATTTTTTATGTTTCTTCAAGCCCTACATGAAAAGCTTTTAGATATATTGAAAAAGAAAAATTACTTGTGATACCTACTTAAACAGTTAAAGAAAACCCTTACAGATACATAGTACATATCCTTGTTGACTTTGTAGAAATTCACAAATCTACCACAGAACTGGCATGTTAAAGCCTTCAAGTCATTCCATATCAAATCAACAAGGGTTTGACCATCACTGACACAGATTTTTTTCAACTTTGGTACACTTATAGTGCTTCATGCAATGAACTGAAGGGTATCTATTTCACATACCTAGGTAAAAGTGTTCCAGGGATATGATCCTTTGACCTTTGCCAAAAAGCTGAATTTTGGAAAATAGTCAAAAGTTTAAATAGCAATATACCAGTTGTTTTCATATACAAAGCTGAATTATATACCATTTTAAAGTACTTGGATTTAATTTCTCAAAAGTTTTTTTTTTTTTTTCTAAATTTAACAATTTGTCTGCCTATTGGCAAGAAATGTACAAACTTTTGTGGTGGACTTTTGACTGTGGCCTAAGTTACAATAGTTTTACCGAGTTAGGCTAAATTCAAAATGGCAGGTTTTGGTATTTGCCACTATATGTGAACATTCTCATATATCCCAATATGGCCAAATTGTATATCTTTAGAAATCTCTTTGAATGCTGATTAATATTCACATATGCACTATGATCATAAAATCAACAGAATGTTTTATTTGCTGTTAAATGTTTATCAATTCAGTGCAAAAATAAACTTTATGGGTTTTGTTTACATTTTTATTATACAACAAATTTTTATATGAAAGTGACATAATGAAAATCATTTGAAGTGTCATGAATTAATGTTATAAGATAAAATATGAAAATATGCAACAAGTGATGTTAATTGTTAACAAATTTTTGTTGACATTTGACATGGTACACTAAATCTTAATAACTAGTATAGCCTCCCCCACTTTCTCTCCCTTGTGAAGTCATTGTTTTAGTAATAGTCCTCTTAGCTAGCATTATTTTGATATATCCCATATTGTCATCTCCCACTACAACTCAGAGTTAATTTCCCCTCTCCAAAATGAGATTTATACATTTGGGCAACCTAACACATTTTTCTTCCTTCTAATGTTATTTCTCTATTCCTCATCTTTAGTAGTGGAAGTGATAGGCCAGGAGACTTATCAGTGCTTCATTACTTTGAAGCCAATCCCTACCTAGTATCATGGATCTACACAGGGTGAGTGTCACATACATTTGCTGCACTGTGACAGCCCCTCCTACCTCTACAGAAAGGCGTACTAATCCTAATATCTTTAATTTCCCTTCTGTCGGCCTGAAATACATTTTGTAACATCTAGCTAGTTTTTCCTAAATTATAGTTTAAAATAATCTCTAGATCTAATTGACATTGATGCCCCTGTATCTATTAATGCCTTAATGCCCCCCCCACCACACCACACCACCATTGCCTTACATGTTAAATCCACTTCTTGACCAAACAGAGTGAATGCATGCTTCCCAGTCCTTTGTTAGACGATTAGGACTGTCCACACTACCAACAAACTATTTGCCTGGGCCCTAGGTGAGGTTTCTGTCTATTCCTCTCAGGTGAGTGGGCTCTTACTATAACTAGTACTCTTTAAAGACACTGGAGTATTACGGACGCCATTTTGAAATATATTTGTAAGGACAGATACAGCCAGGGCAGCCTGCACAACACTTGCAGGGGTATTTATAGTGGCACAAAGGAGTCACTGTTTGAGAGATTGGAGTTTTCCCCAAGGGTACGTACATGGGATGGCATGGCTTGCTAGGGAAAGATCAAACATGGACCCACTGTTCTCTTCCATTGAGACCTGGTTTCTCTTTCCCTAACAAGCCATCCCATGCATGTACCTTTGGGAAAACTCCAATCCAATAGTTCTTATATGAATATTAATCAGCATTCAAAGAGCTTTCTAAAGATATACAACTTGACCGTATTGGGAGATATGAGAATGTTCACATATAGTGGCAAATACCAAAACCTGCCATTTTGAATTTAGCCAACTCAGTAAAACCATTGTAACTCAGGCCACAAGATTTTGTACATATCTTGCCATAAGCTAGACAAACTTGTTAAATTAAAATAAAAAAATTTGATTGAGAAATTAAAGATTAAGTTCAAGGTTAAATTATCTTATTTCACCTTTTAAGCAAACAAATAGATCACCTTTTAGATCTATCTGAGTACTTTAAAATGGCATATAATTCAGCTTTGTATATGGGAAAAAAAAAAAAAAAAATAAAAAAATAAAAAAATAAAAAAAAATAAAAAAAAAAGATATGATATTTAAAATTTGCAAAAAGGTGAATTTTGGCAAATAGTCATAAAGGTCAAAAGGGTCAAATCTCAGGAACCTTTTTACCTATATATGTAAAATAGGTACCATTCAATTCATAACATGAAGCTCTATGTGTACAAAATTTGAAAAAAAAAAAAAAATCTGATTCAGTGAGTGATGTTCAGAGCCATTTTTGATTTGACATAGAATGACTACATTTTTTATTTCATCAGAAAATCAGGATCATGATGGGATATTAATTTACCATGTTCAAAAATTTATAATATCCTATATTAAAGAATATCTTCCAAAAGTTAAATCTGTGATATATTTTTCTAATGGGTGTTCAGGCCAGTACAAAAACTAAAACTTCCTGAATTTATGTTTCCATAAACATGAAGTTGGCCTGGATGTAGAATGGAGCTTTTTTGCAATAAGTCATGGAAAGTGTACATGTAATGACATTTATAGCACTACAGTTGCCCCATTAAATAATTGTTTGTATGGAAAATAAGGACCTACATCAAATTGTCTTAAAAAAAAAAAAAAAAAAAAAAAAAAAAAGTAGTGGCAGAAGAATTATCCTTTAACTTTTAAAAGGTAAGCTTAAATATTAATGTAATACTTAAATGCAGCAATCAATTTTGAGTTATTTTGTAGTTTATTGTTGCCTATCACATCTACTCTTCCTTACCTATTGAGACGAAGGCTTAATTAAGAGCATGCCACAGGTGCTAGTTTAAATGCTGCACTATTGGGTAGCTTTTAAGCTGGCATAAACAAAATGAATTCATGTCTGTTCTGCCAGGATCTTTAGACAAATTTTTTTTTTTTTTTAATATATATGTATGGAATTCATGCAAATTACAACAATATTTTCATAATAATCCATAAGTCTTTAGTCTCAGTTACTACAAAAAAAAATTAAACAAAGTCTTTTCAATAACAAACTTAAAAAGTAAAACTTCAAATTTCATCTTCTAAAAAACTAATTAAAAAAAAAATTCTGTCTTGTTGCACTTTTACTCTTAAAAATAAAACGCTGATTCCTTACACAAATTAGATTTTTTAGTTGAGAAATTTATTTTAGTAAAACTTATTACTGATTATTTTTTTTTCAGATTGAAGACCCTTTAAGTTGCTGTGATAATTCATATTTAATTCTTATTAAATGTCTGTAAGCAAATTTAAAATTTGCATTTATTTTTTGTTGTCCTGCAAGATTAATTACTCCTTGTACTTTATCAAAATATATGTACAAGTTAAATCACAATACAGTGGATGATGCTTTTCTGCTTAGAGTATTATTGTTGCTATATATATATATATATATTTTATATAAAAAGGTGAAAAAAAAAAAAAAGACAATTAATAGCAAATCATTAATTGAATCTTTACAAACTAGATTAGAAAACTTAATAGTTATCTAACTGAAAAATTAAAATTTTAACCAATGTTTATTATTTTCAGATGCCAATTATAGTAAGTGGACCCATTGCCAAGCAGAAAAGTGTAGATTGGGAGTTTTATTTTTTATTTTTTTTAAAGATTTCTGATGATAACCAAAGTAAAGCAATATGTCAACTGCAGCTAGGTACTAAAGTGATTTATGTAAAAAAATTGTTCTCTTTATTGCTTAAACTCTTACCAAATTTTCTTAAATAAAAAGGATATCTAACTTTATTTCATAAGCTTTTTGTAGTATCGCATGCAAAGGAGATAGAAAAATATAAATAGAGAACACTAGTGAACATAACAGCATTGCCTAGTGAGCCCATTTGCTAAATGTAATATGGAGAACTGTGCTACAATTGCTACTACAGAGAGATATACCAAACATAACCCTTTTGTATTCATTTTTCAACTAAATGAATTATTAATAAATGTACTTTGCTCATTAAGTTTCCAAAATCAACTGCAGAGCCTGAAAATAATGACTTAATCATTGTAGGAATCCGAGTCAGAATTGTAAATTTTGAACAGTATTGGAATGGTATTGAATCAGTAAAAATATTGGTATTGTCCCATCACTAGTTTATATAGGATTTGTTGTATAAAGTAAAGAAGGATATTTTGTGTGTGAATATTGCATTTACAATTAAACTATTTCAAAAGAAAAAACATGTCATTAATTGGATGGCACATTGGAACAGTGATTTCTGAAATAAACAAAGCTTGTGACAAAGCTGATGTTACCTTGAAACAAGCAGTTATTTTAGAACACCAAGACTGCTTATTAGTCAGAATTTAATAAACAACTTAACATTATAGAAATGTCACTTTCACAGAAACAAATCCATATCCAGTAGGAATGCCAGTGAAAAGTTAAACGTTTCCATTATCAACTTGCAAGCATTCACATCAGCCTATGGGGCTTATTGTGCCAAATTCAGGGACAAGGAACCAGACAAATTTGAATTTTAAAACTCGTAGAGTTTTACAAATGCATCAGCTCTTGTTAGAAGCAAGAGCCAATTTGTCTGAACATAAAAAATCCAAATTGTGGGGAGGTTTTTAAGGAGATATTCCAGGTTTGAAACTGGTCAACCATATAATTTTCTGCAAATCATGTGTATATCAAATAGAATTAATGTATAAAGTTGATAGTAACGCTACTCAACCATTAAAGACATTTTCTTGAAAGCTATAATGAAACCATAAAAAAATACTTTTGAAAATTGGTCTGAAGAAAAAGTTACAACTCCCTAGATTAACAAAATAACATACAAACCATGTGACTGCATTACATTTTGTTCATCTAATACAAGACCCAAGAGTAACTCAAGGTAGAAGGTTACTGTGTTGAGTTATGTTAGCATAAGGGGAAATGTTAGAAGTATAGAAATGAAGTAGACTTTAGAAGGAACCAGAAACAAGGGATAAACCTTTAATCCTGTTTGAAAGAATGAGGAGAAGTGTAAACTGGACAAGTGGCAAAACCTCATAAGGTGACAATGTGGTTTGAACCGATGTTTGGCAACCATGGTTGCTAAACATTAGTTCAAATTGTTAATCTGAGTTAAGACTGTTGAGTTGTCTCCTCTTGTCTATAGATAAAAGGAAGTCTGTTTGGAGTGATCTCCTCTTTGTTTGTTGTAGTTTCCTTTGACAAGATGGTGGTTTAGCCGAGACTGGGTGTCTGTGGAAGGAGTAAATCTTCAATGGTAGCGGAACGCAACTTCTTTTGTGTGATAAGAAGCTGTCTTGTTCAGCAAAAGCTGAAACATTTAAAAGAAGAATGGCTTCCTTCACAAAACACCCACCTGTTTTGGTAAATGAAGAGGCATATGCTGAATGGAAGCAAGATATAGGCATATGGTCTATATTCACGGACTTACCTACGGAGAAACAAGGCCCTGCTGTGTTTTTGTCATTACCACAAAATATAAGAGAATGTGTTCGACACTTGGCAATAACAGATATCGGTGGAGCAAATAGATTAAATATAATTATTGACACATTGGACAAAATTTACTTGCTGGATGAAAATACGATGGCATACATGTCATTTAAGGAATTTTATTCCTACAAAAGGGTAGCTGGAGCTAATGTAAATGAATTTTTGGTACGATATGAATTTCTGTATCAAAAATTACAGAAATTTGAAATTACTCTATCAGAAGGAGTCTAGGCCTTTTTTGTTCTGAATGCAACAAATGTATCGGAGGAAAATGAAAAATTAGCAAGAACCACATGTTCCAGCAACAATGAAAGATACACTGAAGAAAGTATTTTCTGATATTTTATCAACAGAATGTAAAACTATCCCTGATATCAAAGAAGTTGAAACAGTAAATTTCAATAGATACAGAAGTATTAAGGAACAAAGGCATGACAGGATATATAAAGTAAATCCTAAGGATAGACAAGGTAAGATAATGCATTGTTTTAAATGTAATTCAACTAAGCATTTTGCCTGAGATTGTAAGAGTTTCAATTCTAGAAATAATATCAACACTGTGGTGGATACGGACCAGGTGAACTTTACTTTGTTTAATGTTGATTCATGTTATCGAACATTGATAAATGACTTATTCCAATGTAAAAATGTCCAAACTTGTGAAAGAGACATTGGGTATGGCAGTGTTGGACTGCTTGCTCACGAACTGTTGCTGGAGAAATTTGGTTTAATGTATTCTTTGATACATTAAATGACCGAGATAAGTGGTTGGTGGAAACTGTTAGATTTAACAGAATATTTTGTTTTGGAGATAGAGTGGAGGTAAGAGCTATTAAAACAGTTAAGTTTCCTGTAACAATAGGGGGTATAAGAGGTATCAGGTTATATTGAGGCTGACATCGTCAAAAATGACATACCCCTGTTATTAAGTCATAAATCAATGAAAACTGCAGGAATACTACTAAATTTTAAAAACGACAGCTGTCGCATTTTTGGCAGACATATTAAATTGCAAACAACAACTTCCGGACATTATAGTCTGCCACTAACTAATATGCTTTTGGAGGTTAAAAATGCACCAAGCATAGTCTTACATTGTGAGACTTTAAAAGGATGTTCTCGAGTGGATAAAAAAGGAGGAAGGCTGAGAAATTACATAGACAGTTTGCTCATGCATCTAAAGAAAAATTAATAGCTTTGGTTAAAGGTAGTAAGGCATTTCATGACAAGGAATTTCTGAATCAGATAAAAGATGTTTGTGATTCTTGTTCAGTTTGCCAAAGGTTTAGAAGACCCCCTCTTCTCGACCAGTTGTAGGATTGGCTCTTGGTAACAGGTTTAATGACACTGTATGTTTGGATTTAAAGAAATATCAACATAACCAATGCTGGATTCTACACCTAATTGATACATCCACTAGATACTTTGCTGCCAGATTAATTAAGACCAAGAAAAGTGAAGAAATTATTTGCAACATATTTTTAATATGGATATCTTATTTTGGAGCTCCCAAACGGTTTTTAAGTGATAATGGAGGAGAGTTTAATAATGAGGGATACCAACAGATGAACGAAAAATTGAATATTGAAACCTGCACGGCAGCTGCAGACAATCCATTTAGCAATGGTACTGTGGAACGTCATAATCTAATAATTGCTGAAGCAATGGAAAAAAATATTAGATGATGAAAAATGTGAGCCAGAACTAGCTTTGGCTTGGGCTGTTAGTGCCAAAAATGCACTTCAAAATCATTCTGGATATAGTCCAAATGGGCTTGTATTTGCATCAAATATTAACACCCCATCAGTTTTGAATGATCGGTTACCTGCATTGGAAACTGCAACAACCAGCGATATGGTTAGAATAAATCTAAATGCCCCACATACAGCGAGGAAAAGCTTCATGGAAGCCGAATCAAGTGAAAGAATTCGGTGAGCCTTGAGATATAATGTAAGGACTTATGTGGATGAAGGATTTGTGACAGGTGTCTACTATAGAAGACAACTACAATGGATGGCGTGGTCCTGCTAAAGTTCTGGGGAAAGAAGGTCAATGTGTATTGATCAGACACGGAGGAGCATTTTTCAGGATGCATCCATGTCACTTAATGAAGGTAGACAAGGAATTGCGAAGTCCAAGGAATGAAGAAAATACAAATTCTTCAAATGAGATGAATGAAGTGTTGGAGGAGGAAGATAAAAGACAATATAATAACAATTCTAATAGCAATAGAAACGAAGTGAAAGATAACAGTATAAAACCAAGTAGAAACGAAGTTGTAGAATATAAATTGAGAGGGAGTGATGAGTGAAAGAAAAGAATGGTTATGAGCACACAACCAAAGTCAATGGGAAAATATAGCCATTGGCTAAATATAAAACCAGAAGCAGAGAATGAAGATCCTCTGTGTCAATTGGGATCATGTTGATCAATGGAGAAAACTTTCTCATGTAACGGAATAAGTAATCAGGAACATGCAGTTTTGCTTACTTCTGAACAAGAACAAAGACAAGATGTGATTGATGCAAAGAAAAAGGAATTGGAAAATATGAAAGTTCATGAAGTATATGAATGTGTGCCTGACATGGGGCAAAAATGTATATCAACAAGATGGGTGATAACAGAAAAATTTATAAATGGCAAAAAGATAATGAAGGCTCGTCTTGTTGCACATGGTTATGAAGAAGATTCTCACAACTTAAAAACAGATTCTCCAACATGCAGCCATGAGACCATGCGTCTCGTATTGTTAACAGCCTCGGTTATGATGTGGCAGGTGGAGACTCTTGATTTTACCTCAGCATTTCTGCAAGGTAATATGTTGGAAAGAAGTATTCCTCAGACTACCATCTGATGCGTGTCCAGAATCACAGGTGTGGAAGCTGAAAAGATGCATTTATGGTTTAAATGATGCACCTCATTAATGGTACAAGCGAGTTAATCAGGAGTTAACTCGTTTGAAGGGAATGGTGAGTGCATACAACAATGCACTGTTTCTTTGGCACAATGCCACTGGTGACTTGATAGGCATTCTGGCAATACATGTAGATGAATTCATATTCTGTTGAAACGATCTATTTCAGAAAAATGTGATCAGAGAATTGAAAAAGATATTTAAAATTGGAAAGCATGAAAGTGGAACATTTAAAAATTTGGAGGATTGAATGTTAAGCAAACAAAAAAATGGGATTATAATAGATCAAAATCTATATGCTTCAGCTATATCCCCAATAGACATAAAGAAAGGAAGATCATTAAGGAAAAATGATGAATTGAGTCACGATGAGAAGATGGAGCTAAAGCAATTGACAGGCCAAATGATGTGGGTATCCACCCAGACTCGACCAGATGTATCATTTGATGTGTGTAGAATGAGTAATATTGGAAAATCTCCAACGGTGAAGTTGCTCTTCGAGGCAAACAAGTCACTAATAAAGTTAAAATCAAGGACAGGTTCCATATCTTTTCCCCAGCTTGGGAAACCTTCAGATCTGAATATTTTTTGACATTCAGATGTCACCTATGCTAGTTGGGAGGATGGATCTTCACAGGGTGGTTTTATCATCTTTGTTTGTGGCAAGATGAACAGAATGGCTCCTATATGCTGGTTATCAAAAAAACTTGACCGTGTAACAAAAAGTCCATTAGCCTCAGAAACTCTTGTGCTTGATGAAGCAGCTGATGTTGGTATATTGATAGCCGCTATGCTTCAGGAGATATTCAGACTACCTAGATTGCCTGAAGTTCTTTGTAAAACAGACAATTCATCTCCTCTGGTAGAGACTTTAAATTCATCAAATCTTGTGAGTGACCGGCGTCTGAGAGTTGATGTGGCCAGATTGAAAGAAATTATGGTGAAGAAGGAAATTCAAAGTGAATGGATCAAGGGACCAAGAACAGGTTACAGATTGTCTGATGAAGATGGGAGCCTCTTCTGAAATTCTGAGAGACTTGTTGCAATGAAGATTTGTACTCCTTTTGTTGTTTTGTTTTGTTTTTGTTTTTTTAGGAACTCTAGTTTTCTCAAGAAGACACCAGCAATGTTAATCTGAGTTAAGACTGTTGAGTTGTCTCTTGTCTATAGATAAAAGGAAGTCTGTTTGGAGTGATCTCTTTGTTTGTTGTAGTTTCCTTTGACAAGATGGTGGTTTAGCTGAGACTTGGTGTCTGTGGAAGGAGGAAATCTTCACAAATGATCCATATCAATTGTCTTCATGCCAATACACCAAAAGTTGCACCTTCAGCCATCTTTTCATCAGGAGAAAAATTTACTTGCAGTAATAAATAGACAAACATATATGTATTGGATACTTTTATTGTTCGCAGTGGAATTCTATAAATTTTCTTTGTGACAAAGAGAACAACAAAAATGTGTCCTTCTCCACTAAGAGGTGTGCGTGTCTCTCCATTGACATTTTGAATCAACACTTCATCTCACTCATAATTTGCCTTACAGTGTCCAGGGGTGAACATGAATTCCATAGTTTGATCTGGGCAGTCAGAAGTCCAATTTCTTTTCCTAACAAGTGATATGAAAAATTAAAATACATCAATGATTTTTTTTTTTAATTTATTCCTGTGGAATGTGTAGTAAACTTTTTGGGGCATTAGGAAGAAGAAACTTAATGCCTACCAGTTCTAGTGGCAGATGAATTTCAACATTAAATTTAAAGTTTACGATTTCAGAATGATAAACAAATTGGAAAAACTTGAAATACAAACTAGTATACAGGTATGCATCCATGGACTTGTAGGCTTGGATATCATTCAATTTATGAAGGATATTAAAACATATGCAGGGCTCTGCATGGTAATCTTTGAGAGACATTATCCCCATGGACAATGGTCAACATTTCTTGAAGGAAGACCAGGTCATCCTTGTAAAAGTTACCAATAAAAACAATTACTACACCATAGCTACTGTCTATTCTTTCTGTCCTGATGCTTTTGAAGAATTGAGCTCAACTTTTATTTCCATGACAGCCATGTTACAACTAACCATCTAATCAGAACAGCTATCCAAAAGAATTGTATCACATCTGACTGACTTCATCTTTAGAAAGATGAATAAAATGTTATTTTTAGTAATAACAATAATCCAGTTACAGTTGAGGAGAGAAGCCTTAACCAAGTAGGCCTTACATAAAGAACAGTATCAGTGAAACATGCAGCTTCTGTCTCCTCTTCAGCTGTATTCAATCCTTTAAACCCAATGCATAAAAAACAATTCTAAGTAGAACAGCAAAAACAAAACTTACAGAACCTTTGTGATATAACTTCAGAGTTAATATTGCAGCCAACTCCAGTTTCTACAAACAAGGATTTACTTTCAACCATATGTTCTCATTCAAAACAAGATGCTATGATTGCTTCATAGGATCCTCCAGACAAGAAGGTATTGGAATTTAGAATAATCAATAAGATTAATCAAGCACAGAATAAAACAAGGATGCAGAATACTTAAAGAAAGGACCAATCATTGCTCCTCCCCCATAAGGATCAGGTGACACTAGATACATAAGCACCAAATTCAAAGCCCAATCCTTTCTTCCACAACATTATTCAGACAGCATGAAGCAAAGCTGTGCCCTTCACCACCAACTCTAGACAGTGGCATCAGGTTATGGAAGAAGGGAACCTGCAATCTTAAGAGATTACTACTGTCTAAAGGAACTAGCCATGAACTGAAAGGGAACTCTTCAATAAGGTCTATTGACAAGATACCCACATGCCTTTACTACTAAGCTAAGTTTACAGATGCACATTGTGTGCAAGCACTTTATTTCTCTTGCTATTTGGATATTGAATATATTTATATAGTACAGATTGCATTTATTTCTCTTCAGAAGCAGTCACCAAGTTTGAGTTCATGTGACTTTGCACTACTTCTCCATAAACCTTAAAGTTGTATCCTGGCATATCATTGTGGATATAACTGACACATAATAAATTAATGAATTTTATTCAGACATTACATCAGATTACTTTATATATTATAAAGGTAAATAGATATACATGTTTGAGTATTAGCTCCATTATTTTATTTTTAAATAATGAATTTCATATACCAATCTATGCATTTGAATGTCATAGTTCAATTAATTTCATACGTGCTTTGATGGACTGAAGCCCTCTGAGGTTGAGCAGTGGTTTCCTTTATTCATATCCAGCTCAACCTGACAAGCTTCAACACTCGGCCCATAGACTACAGATTCCTATCCTCCAGGTAACTACCCTCACTCACAAGAGACATTTCATCATCCTTTATACTGGCAATACGGAGAATTATCATTTAAGATGTCTCCTTTCCATCTCACCACCAATACTTTGTCATTTGTTTTTTTCTCTTGCAATCATATGCAGCATACAATTCATATAGATAAATTTGTACCTTGTGTTTTGAAGAATATAAAATGTTCTTATTGCTAGTTATCACAATCTGGCAAATTTGATTTTTTTTTTTTTTTTTTGATTAGATATGAATTAGAAATCACTTTTATTTCAATTTCACCAAGAATAAGAAAAACTAACTTTAGTAGTTTTGTAGACACTGGACAAAAACTACTTTTCTGAGAACAGTGAGAGACATTGAGATTTTGTATATTTTTTATGTAAACAAAGTTATGAGCATATAACAAAGCATACAAATAAGATTTTACAAGACATCTACAGTAATCATATTGACCAATGGACAAAAGCAAATAGATTACACTAATAATAAGTGAAGAGTGCAGAATCATGGTAAAGCTCAATAAAATATGGAATGAACCAGGAAAAAAAAAAAAAAAACAAAACAAAATATTCAAATGAAGGACTTTGTATTCATTAAAAAGTTCAAAGAGACAAAGAAGGGCGTAAAGGGCTTCCATCAAATGTGTTCTGCTGATATTGCAGCACATCGGAGACAGGAAAAAAAGATTTAAAAGACAAGCAAAAAGTGCAGAGAAATGGAGGAGAAAAAAAAAAAAAAAAAAAAGAGAGAAGAGTAGTGGCAGAGGAAAAAAGCTAGGAAATACGTTGAGGGATGATTTTCAGCAGAAGAAACGGGAAGATGAGCTAGATGAAGATTATACCATAAGTGTCATAACAGATGAATTCCTGATCCTGTAGCTAGAAATGACAAGTATGTCTCATTCCTAGACCAAAAGAATTTGGACAATAATAGAAATGTTGCCAAGGACAACCAATGTAAGTTATAAAGTTGGGTGTTTTATACCAAGGTTTCTCAATCCACTGGTGGGCAAATAAATGAATATTTTGGTATTTTCTATATGTCCAAGAAGAGTCATTAAAATTCAAAAAGTTCTTCAGAAAAAGATTTTTTCAGATATAAATCTGAAAAGGGAACAAAAAATACTCACTGAATTTTTATTAGTTGCGAGTTGATGTATATTCTTTTAAATTTTATAATTATTAACAAATCTTCATTTTTGTCAACACTTGCAATACTAAGCTTAAAACGAATATATATATATATATATATATATATATATACACACACACACACACACACACTTTTTCATGGAAAACAATAGTGTAATGAAAGGCTACAAACTTTAGAAAAAAAAACGTTTATGTTATTAAGATGAAAGATCAAAGCATTTTACTTTTGGGAAATTTTTTAATCCTAACAAGTTAGAAATTTTAGTTAAAATCTCGTTTTGTTTACGTCATCAGAGTGGCATAATTACATTGACTTTTTTGCGCTTTTTTTCTGTTGAAAACATTTGGAAATTCTTGTAAAAAAAAAAAAAAAAAAAAAAAAAAAAAAAAAATTAAAATAATAAAAACAAATAATTGTCTAATTTTAAGGAAATTTTCAGGACTTATTCACGAATAATAATTATATTTTTTATACACGTTACACACCGCTTAATTTCAGGAAATTTTGCAAAATACCTTCTATTTCATTAATTTTTTTTTTTTATTCATTAATAAGTAGGACTCCTTGAAGAATCTAAAAGATTTTTTTTTTGTCTTTTAAACTTGCACTATTCTAACTGAAATTGAAAAATAATGAATGCAATAAAACTGACCTTATTTAATTAGAAAAGCTTTTAATTGGTTTTGTAAATAAGTTATAAGGACATTGTCTGAGGAAATAAAATTTTTCTAATGAATAATGAATTTTTACAAGAATTTTTTTATTTATTTTTTTTTTTTTAAATTTTAATTATAATAATTTATAATAGTTTAAAATTGTGCAAAATTCTGAACTGGGCTATTTCCTGGATGTGATATAGTAATTAAGTGGAAACAAAATTTATGAATCAAAAATTGAGATTAATAAACAGTTACACTATTCTATTTATAACATTTTTTTTTTTTGTTTTTACTTAATTTGTTCCCTTTTCCATCTATGAAAGGCTAAATGTGACATTATTTAAAGGTCACATGATCTAAGAGTTTTGTCTCTTTATAGAGAAATTAATTTAAGAAAATTTTATAGTAGCTTAAATTTTCATTTTTGCATAAAGCATCTTCAAAAGGTAAATAAATGTCAATAAATTATTACATAATTGTGGAAAATGTTCATTTGTAAAAATTACTAGGTAGTTAAACCCCCCACCAAAAAAATTAATTCACTTAGATTTTGTAAATTTTATGTCAATTTTAGTCAGCCATACTGTCAATGCTTCGTCACTCAATCATCCATCGAACATCGCTTTAGATAAACATGGCCGATCAATAGCAAATGGTCATATATTAATTTTTTATGCTATAAGTAATAATTATTTCAAATCAGATTAATTTAAATTTTCTAATTTTACTCAAATTATGTGTCCGAAATATTTTGGAAGTGTTTTAAAATAGATAAATTTGTTTGTTTACAAATTTCTTGAAATTAAAAAAAAAAAAAAAAATGTCTGCTTTTAAGAAAATTTTACAAAATCAAAATTAAATTTGACATTCCAATCTATATAATTCCTATTGAAATACACCAGAATATTTTACTTGCTGGAAATAAATTTAATCCTTTAGCTTTCAATTTAAACTAAAATGAAATGTTTAAGAATGCTTTTTCATGTTTAAAAATTCATTTTAAAACTTAGGTATCAAAGATTTATGCCAAAAAAGTGGAGGTATATATATATATATATATATATATATAAAATGGACTCTCCGGTCCGTTTCAACATATGAGGATCTGACAGCTTAATTGATTCAGTTATGAAATTTTGTACGATAATCTTAAGTGGCACTTAAGACAACTTGCGATTTACAAAGGAGGCCACATATGAGCGAGAGTGAGGATTGTGGGATGTGATCACTGTTAGATTGGCTGACCTTTTAGATTTTGCTCTCGCTTCTTGAAGATGATTCAGACAAGCAGATTGAAAACTGCCGAGTCCACTAAAACACATTAATCTCTATTCTACCCACTCCAAGGCTAAGCGCTCAAGGGTATTATGTGGTATATTGACAGCTGACAAGTTGCTTTTCAGCTTGTCCTTGTATCCTAGCCATGGGCGTCCTACATTCCTGTAGCCCTGATCTAACTGGCTGTACATTAAGATCTTGGGTATCCTGTCATCAAACATTCTCAAGGCATGGCCAGTCCAATGTAACAGACTGGCTGAGAAAAGTCTAGATTCCTTCAATATTACACCTGTTAAACAGGTCTACATTAGATGTCCTATCTTGAAGGTTAACGCCACAGATTGCATGCAGACAACTTTTATGAAAAACATCCAGCTGGCATAATTATATATATATATATATATATATATACACACACATTAAGAACGAAAAATGTTATGTTTTTCTTAAAGAGTTGGTCATGGGGATTTTCCAAGAAAATATTTGACTAGAGCCCTACATAGATATATTTTCAAAGAAAAGGCATACATGAAAAGAAACTCAAATGTTACAAGTTTATTTCAATCTTGCAACATTTGTCTACTGAAAATTAAATGAACATCAAATATATTACAAAATAATACATTTCATTTTAAAACTGCAATACTTAAATAGACTGGTCCCCTCAAAAGGAATAAAACTATATGTATGTCAAAAAGTCAGGGATCAGTTTGACATATTTTAAACAGGACTCCCTTCTAAAAGAGAAAATTAATGTTTTAGAATTTTAATAAAGTGCCTGAGTAGAGCAAGTTCCAAATGCTAGGCAAAAACTCATTAAAATATTTTAATAAGAAATTAATAATAATGTTTGAAAATAAGGACTGTTTTGACATTTACTGTACATATTTTGTTTCAAGAATCATTGATATTATGCTTAAAAAGCTTTATATTTTTATACAATAATAATACAACAATCTAATTCTTTCCACAACATATCCTAAGCTAAAAATGTTGTAATTTTTTTTTTTTTTTTTTTTATTTCTTTTGAAAATGTTTCACTGCATTGTATCATTGCTAATAAGTCTAGTCATCTCAATTTGTTATTTGTCAAAAATTTTTACCATGGTATCCTCATTTTTAAGGGTTCCACTAAGGCAATTTTTGCTTACCCCTATTCTTAGGCTAAACTCATGTATGTGTGTGTGTGTGTGTGTGTGCGCGCATTTTCAATGATAAAGTTTGCTTGTTCTTTAATGCTATTACTGCTCCTAAGTCAGCATTTTTTTTGTTTTTGTTTTTTTTGGAAGGAGGGTGGTTAACACATCATGAGATCAGTTTATGAACCACTAACAAAATATTAAACAATTTTGGTATGTTTTTGAATATTTACTATACAGATGGATGGTGACTTAAAAAAAAAAATGTTGGAAACCCCTGGTTTAGATCCACAGCAAGAAGGGTTAAAAAAAAAAAAAAAAAAAAAAAAAAAAAATAGAAACACAGTAAAGAGGGTACATTGCAGTAAAAGGAGTGATGAAAGACTTATTGACAGATCAGCATTATGTGTATAGGATTATAACTGCTATTCAAAAAGGATTCTTGCAAAAAGAAAAAAAAAGATTTAGTTAACAAGAGACGGCTTACACCGGTAAAATTTATAGATTTTATAGCTTTCAAAACATTGTTTACAAGAAAAAAAAAAAAAAAAAAATACTTTAAAAATCTTAATTTTTAAAACTTTAAAAAGATAGTTTACTATCCATACTGGTATATGATTAAAAGGTAAGCACTCATCAAAAGATGGATGCAGACAAGTTTTGTTTCTTTTAGAGTGTTTGAAATTTCAGAGTAAGAAAGTGGTTAATATGGTCATGCCAACTGTGAAAATAGAATTCAAACACTTGTATTCAGAAAGTAAACTAGAGGCTTCAAGGAGTAGACAAAATGCTTGAAATTAGTGGGGAGGGAGACCCAGAAAATCAATATGGAAAATTGAGGTTTGAGTGAAAAAACCTTGGAAACTATAAGTAACACATCAGCTATATTAGAATCGATAGATTGGGAAGTAAAATATGAGTATCCACTCCCCTTCCATCTGAACACTTCTGTGACACTATTTACGTCGCTAGAAAGAAAGAAAAAAAAAAGAAAGGCGAGAATTAAATTTAGGTGATAAGAAGCCATCACAAAAAGGACACTAAGCGGTGTTATTTTTCTGACAGGGAAAGTGGTAAGATTTTTCATTTCCATTGTCGAGAAGGTGAAACACAGAATTTAATCTGATTTATATTACAGGGCGGAGAGCAAGATATGTCCAATCTGCCCATGGCAATGGTAAAGGGAATTTTCAAGTTGGACAAGTTACCTACCGCAGAATTCTAAAGAAATAAAAATAATTAATTAAGCACGCACTGTCCGAGAAAAACAAAAGTGTCCACTGACTACCATGAAGGAAAGGTTAAGCCTTAGTCTATATGCAGAATATCATTGAGAGGAGCATCTGTTTATCGTCAGGGCTGGCTATGATAGCGAAACTATTTTATCGGATCAGTAATTTGCACCAAGAATGCAAATACGTCCAAATGGCCACACACTTGATGTTGGCAAAAATCTGATTGACGAATTCCAGGTGATTCGGTTAAGATAAGAGTCTAGGGTGTGAGGTCTCCTCGAAGAAAGGAAAGAAAAGAGAAAAAAAGGTGGGGGGGGGAGGAGATAATTTTTTTTTCTTTGAGCAAGATTTTTTAAACCGAGGCTAGTCTGGCCACACCCATGCTGTTGAGCGCCCATTGGCTGAATGGTGGCATGAGCGTTAAGCGGAGGTAATTATGTGAAGGAGGGGAGGCCTGCTGCGCCCCCGCTGAAGGGATAGGTATGAGATGCCACTGTGAGAGAGAGGGGAAACCCGTTGACACCCTCTGAGGGCATGGTGAGATACCAACATGAGAACAGAAGAAGGTGGGAAGACGAAAGACTTCCAAAAATGGAAAATAATAAAATTTTCCTGACCCAAAACAAAGTGGATTGTGGGTTTAGAATTATCAAGGAACCTCAAACCCAGACAAGCCCACCCCGGTTTTGGTCGGCGTCCATATAAGCAGAGTCGCAACGAGTGAAAACCAGTTCATGCTCGAGTGAAGTTCACAGTTGGAGTTGCACCCGCCTCGCAGATAGCTGACTTGAAAGATTCCACGCAAATCACGACTCAATTTCTAACCAAGAACAATTTATTTTTGAAGAACAACAGACTCACACCATCAAAACAAGTTTTACGAATATCACCTGAAGATACACCAAGAACCAGTTTCTTAAAGAACAAACAACTCAAGATGTTAAGACTCACCTAACAAACACAAAGTGCCACGAATCCATATAGCGGGTTGGGAAGAAGACAGTCCTGTATTCAGCAACCAGGTATAAGATATTGTTATCCTTTTTTAACACATTTGAACTTTGAGTTATTTTATTTTACATATACTTGTGTGGTGTTGCCTTTGATCGAACTCGGATTGCATTGTGGCCCGGCAACTGATTGATTTCGTCTGCCTAAGATCAAATCACAACGTGGGTAGGTTAGACTAGAAATCAAAACAGTTACTTCAGTAACCAAACATTGGAGGCGAGCTGGGAACGACAAGGCTGATACCAAATCTAACCAGATTCCCATCCGAATCACCAAAAGGTTAGAACATCACATTTGGTGCTGCAACCAATACCAAGCCAGTTGGTCGTCACAGGACAGGATAGCACGACAGACGCGGCTAGGCAGACGTCACATTTGGCACAGCGACACCCAGGGTGGGGACGTGACACTTCAGAAATCAAGGAATTTGTACAGTTCCTTACAAAAAAGGTACCAAACTGGCATTGCCATACCCAAAAGCATAGAAAAAATATAAAAAAAATGGTCACCCAGTTCAACAAAATGCTACTCAAAAGAAACAAGCTGAATTGACTGAACCAAGCATTTTCTTTAATTCCTTGAATGTTAAAAACATTCACTTTTTGTGTAAAAAGTATTTAAGATTATGCAAAGTTTGATTTTTGAATATTTAATATAATATCTATTCAGGGCCATATTATCCTAGAGGCTAGTATAGGTTGCTCTTATATCCAGGTTTGGTCTATTTTGTTTAGGTAAGTATGGCTCTAATTTGGGGCCAGAGAAAATCTTATATCCGGGTTACACTGTAGCAGATCACAACACTACAATGCTTGCTCCCTGACTGACAAGTTAGGTCTACCTACTAAGCAATTTAATTTCTGTAGGTATATAAAATCTAGTTTGCTCGCATGTGAATAAAAAACATGCGAGACTGTCAGTACACCTGTCGACTTTTGTTCCATATTCCATTAGTAAGGAAGGAGCAAGTTCTACTCAGGCTTGCTTCTTCCCCAGAACTGTTGCAATGTAGAACACATTTCCAATGAGAGGTTTCTTTGAACACTACAGTACACTACCTTTTTCAGTCAATGGATCAACAGTTCTCTCTCCTACATATTCCCATCATAAACAACCCTTGCTCCTTACACCCTTTCATCCCCCATTTAGTAAACCTTTACCTTTGAGTGGCTCTTAGGTCTTGTATTGGGTGAACAAGAAAAACACCAGCATCATACCAGTCGTTTTGTGTTGTCACTAGTGACTAAAAAACTATACTAGTAAAAAAAAAAAAAAAACTTAAAAAGCAATTACAAATTCGTGCTATAAAAACACCGTAATGAATGCTACAAGATGAGAAATAAAAAAAAAATACAATTTTCTGTTTTTTAATAATTAAATAGCAAGTAGTATGCAATATTGAATGAACACATGACATTTTTACAATATTGTCTTTAAAAAAAAATTTCCCAAACATGAATTTAATTTATATTGTTAATGATTGAAAACGAAGAAGAAAAAAAAAAGTCGAATAATCAAATTATCGAAAGAGTATCGGCCTGAAATATTGATTTTTCTCAGGATGTCTCAGGGAGAGAAAAAAAATAGAAAAGAAGAGCGAAAAGACTAGCCAGTCAGCGTAAACAAAATAGAGTTGTTTTGGAGCAACGGGCTATAAATAGACTTAGCACCAGTAACAGATTTGTTGAGGATAACATCAAGATTTTAAGCTGAGAGAGGAGGGAATTTAAGCATTAGCTATCATACAGACTTACACTGTTGCAAACTATACCTGCCACTACGTATCTTTTTTTCTTTTTAAATAAAATAAAATAAAAACTATAATTTCTGTATTAAACTGGGAGTGTCGGCGTTATTTGGGCATCAATTTTATGTACAATAGAATTTTCGGTGGGAGAATGAAAGAAGAGACAAACAGAAGAAGATGAATATTGGTCTCTAATAACAACACTGATCAATTCAAAAATATTTAAGATTCCTTTTTCTCATGTATCGATTTCAGCACTCCAGATTTACGAATTTCCTTCCACCCCACCCCATTTTTCCTCGTTTATCAAGAAATCACGTGCTGTTTGTTTAGGCCTCCGTAAGTGGTGGGTAGATATAATCAATTTTTAAAATTTATAATGAATTTACAATAGAAAACTGGAAACAGTTACGAAGAAAAAAAAAAAAAAAGAAACAAAGTGGAAGTGAGGTGGCTATAAAGTGGGGGGTTCAATTTACATTATCAAATTGAACCATGATCCAACATTCGGATTTCAAAGCTTATTTTTTAAAAAACTGGTGAGGTCCACTTCTTGAAATTGTATAAGTTTAGGTATGCTGGGAAAGCAAAAAAAAAAAAAAAAAAAAAAAAAAAAATTCCCTCGATAATTTAATTTACTCTCCAATCCAAACTATTTAGGAACAACTGACTGAATTGAATCTACCCCCCACACACACAGCAAAAAAAAAAAAAAAAAAAAAAAAGCCGGGGTCTATGGAAGAGTTTTCCAGAAAAAACTGATTGTTGAATCACTTGCAGAGGAAGTAACGAAGTAACCTATTAATTCTTTATGGCAGTTTATTTGCCATGTAAATGTTCGTGTTTTAGTTTTAGGGAAAACTTTCCCTTGAAATACAATTTTTTTTTTTTAAATTAATCACACCAAAAACTCAAGACTAGTCACTTAGAGGCATTAAGAAAAAATTCCGTATCACCAACGGCAAACAGCGGGGTACACAAAGTCAGGGAGTCATTTTTAGCATTTTCGTTTAATTGATTCTCTAAACACACACACACAAAAAAAAAAAAAAAAAAAAAAAAAAGTAATGTTTTCAAGAATAAAGTTGATAAACAAAAAGGAAATTCTGGTTCAACCTTAAAATCAAATATCCATTTTTAGAAACATTAGAAAAGCTTTTAAAAAACAGATTCTCTCGAAAATGTTTTTTTTTTTTATTCAAGGAAATAAGGTCATTTCTTAGAAGAAAAATAGTTATTTTATTTAGTTTAAAATAAATGAATATTTTCTGTTTACTTACACGTATTGTCGGCTTTAGTTTAAATAATCCATGTCATTAAAATTTAATTAAAAAAACAAAGCACTTTTTACTTCCATAAATTAAATTTTATCTAAAAATAAATAAGGTTGGAAAATTCATAGGCATAAATTTCAGAATGCGAGGGAAACTAAACTAAATATTGGTCCTTTTTAAAATTTTTTTATTTTCTAACAGTTTTAAAAACATCAATAATATGGTAACTAGGGTAACTATGTTTATCAGTTTTTACTTTTTTTAGTCATTTTAGATTTGGAACAGTTATGGAGGTGATTGATTTTTAAACTGAGTTGATTTTTTTTTTTTTTTTTTTAAGATCAAGTTATTTATCTAATCACTAGATTCTAGTGAATAAAAAAAATGAAAAATAGCCAGCAATTACAAAAAAAAACACCTTTCTTCACTGTCTCTTATTAAGACAATATCCAAAAATGTCCAAATAGTAGTAAATTAAATTAATTTTAGAATTTTTAGTACAAAACTATAATGTCAAAAAGAAAAAAAAATTAAGGCTTTACTATTCTTTGTTTTTTTAGTAACGAAAGAATTAGACTTAAAAAAAAAAAAAAAAAAAAAAAAAAAAAAATGGCTCTCCCCATTCCTTATCTGTACACACCGGGAGAAATACGTTCTCCAAGACAACCGAACGAGTTATTTATTATACTCAGCTTTGCTATAAATAAATACAGTATCCAGTGAGGATCGAACTCGCTACTCAACAGCTGACAAATGCTAAAAAAAAAAAAAAAAAAAAAAAAAAAAAAAATATTTAAAAAAGACAGAAGACACTCCCAAAAATAGATTTTTACGAAATAAACGAAATTTTTTGAAAATTTTACTTTAGCGTTGTTCAACAGCGTCTTTTAATTTGTCAACGGATTTTTTTTTAAATGAAAGAAAAAAAAAAAAAAAAAAAAAAAAGTCGTCGCGCCATAAAAAAATTAAATAAAAAAATAAATCGTCTGGATTTGGGAAATCTCAATTTGGATTTTATTTTAAAAATGTCTATTAGAAAGTTTTTTAAAAATTTTTATGTATGTTTTTAACTTAATTAATCCGCAAAGTATGAAAATAAATTTTATTTATAAAAACGGTAACAAAACAATATAAAATTTATTATTATTATTAATATAAAAAAAAAAAAAAAAAAAAAAAAAAAAAAAAAAATTAAAAACTAGTAAATCTTCAAAATTTCGTTACACTTTAAAAGTAAAACTAAAACTAAGTCATGAGATTTTAAAAATCATTTTTTTTTTCTGAGAAGAAGGTTTGTTTTTTTTCGATTTTTAATTCTTATCACAACTCTCAAAGTAAAACAAAAAAAAAAATAAATACAATTTTATAATATTGTAGTGCATACTTTAGTTTTAGAAATTAATAGAAGAGATTATTTTAGTCCTGAAAAATGGAAAGTTAGGTTGGACAATCCAAAATTTATCGGTATAAAAAAAAAACCTCACATCTAGAGACAAAGTAAAAGAAAAAGTAAAATTCTTCGAATTTCGGACAAAATTCGCTTTAAAAACAATTTAAAAAAAAAAAAAAAAATATTCAAACAAAATCATTTAAAAAAATTAGTTTCTTTAGTTTTTTGGGGGTTTTTTTGGGCAATTTTTACCAAAGAAAAGAGAAAACACTGAATTACAAGAGTTATTTAATTTAAATTAAAATACTGTAATTATTTATTTATTTTTTTTTTTTTTTTATTTACGATTAAATTAGGAACAAAACTAACAAAAAAGACATTTAAAATTTTAGTAACGTTCTATTTTAAAAGAAAAAAAATTAAAAATTAAATTCCTGTAAAAAGTAAAAATAAAAAAACGAAACTTCCTACAATAAACTTATATTTCCAGTGTTAAATTTCACAAAAATCGAGTAATTTTGCATTGAAACTATTTTCTAGCATTTTTAACAAATTAAAATTAAAATGAAAAGGCGGCGAAATGAAAGAACGAAGAAATTTCAAAAAGGAAGAATGCTTTGAGAAAAATGTTTGCCAAACAAAACACGCGCCACTTACCTTAAGAAATCACCAATAAAAGTCCATGATCCTAAGAGCAAAAATAGTCATGAAATTCAAAATTGATTTCTTTTAAAAGTCCGTTTGAATAGAAATATAAAATAGTAATAACAAGTATGAAAAAAAATAAATATATAAATCTTCGGCGACATGTGAAGTGACAACAAACAACATAAACAAAACCCGACACTTGACCACCCACAGTTATCTGCCCTTGATAGCCTTTTTCTATGGAAGTTCAAGAGGGCCATAGCACTATTACAGTCCAACTATTTACAGCAGTGAATTTTTATATTTGAAAAACATACTACCGAGAATATCTTAATGCGCCACAATAAAAAAAAATCTTGAAAATTATAAATTTGAATTTTTTAATTTCAGTTTCGTTTTCTGTCACTATTAAAAAAGTAATTACTAGTGATAATGTCAAGTTCTACATTAGAGTGACTGACAAATAATACCAATTACAAGAGTAAGATTTAGAGGAATAGCAGTTGGCGTGACGAATTTGGGACTAAGAGAGATATCAAAGAAATAAAGGATGTGTTAGAATCAGACTGCCCAGGTTTTTTTTGGTTATCCGAGTGTCGGGATTCCAAACAGTTAACAAAAATATTTTAAAACGAAAAAGGTTATTCTATGAAGGAAAAATAAAAACAGAACGTCAAAATAATTTCAGAAATATACACTAACAAAGTAAAAAGAAAATGTTCAGTTTTCTTTGCAGGGAAGAAAATAAGTTTGTCTTTTAAAAAGTAATTAGTAAATGTTGATAGGGCGTTGTGAGAGGTATAGACAGACTTTATGGCGGTCGGCCTGTGTGTGTAGACAAAACCTTGGCGGTTATTGTTTTGTGGAAGTAAGTTGTCAGAGTAAAAAAAAAAGGAGTAGACGCTATATTAGCTGTGTCATCTGCTGTCTTTTCTGTTGTGTGCATGAATCAGACTGGCCTTCGAAATTGTTTTGAACCCTGAGAAGCAGTATGCTTCTATTTTTGTATGTATGTATAAGGGATTCAAAATCTAGTTTCACAGAGGTACGATCTTTTGTGAATGCAGGGTTTTCATAGGTTAGAAAATAAATTCGCGCTGGCTGGCGAAAGTCTTTCTCGAATTTGTGGGAGTGATGAAGTTATTTTTCTAAGTGGTACAAAAATAACACGTGGTAAGTCTAGAACTACGCCTGCCAAGTGTTTTGGTGGTATTTGCTATTAGTAATTATTATCAAACAAAGCTGATTTGTTTATGGGATTTTATTGGTTGAAATACACACTCGTGGAAAGATGTGTGACAGTGAAGAAATAAACGATCTTGAAACAACTCTACAACGTTAAACAAAATTGTTTTTTCAAATTGAAAAAAGACTAATTGTAAAGATATTTGCGCGACAACTTCACGCAAAAATGGTTTTCTTTGTTTACAACACAACCGAATCAATTGCGATAGTATGATAGAAGAAACAGAATATATCTGCATAAGAGTGTATTTATGTTTTATGAATGCGTGCAATTTTCTAGTAGTCAGCATGTCAGCAGACGGTAAACTGTATTATAGCTTCTAACTTTTTTTTTTTTTTTTTTTTTTTTTTTTTTTTTTACAAACTAAGCAGCTGTAGACAAATCCCAAAACAATCACACTTAAGTTTACTCAAAGATGGACAGGAGACAAATTTCCTGAAAGCTTTGGGTACTTAAATTGGCTCAGAGGGAAAAGGAATCTATCTACTTCTCTCTTAATGATGTGTGAAAAATCGTATTGTTACAATGTTCGCATGTTTCAAGTGAGCTTATTACTTTAAAATCGCTAGGCGTTGTAAGAAGTTACTCCAATAAAATGCGAAATGTTAAATAATGAATTATATAAAAGGTTTTGAGAATTCAGCTTGTCCACAACAACAATGAACAACCGACTGTCAAAGGTTTACGGAAAAACTGAAAACTAGCGTTAATTCATGCGATGGTATACATACAGAAAAAAAATAACCCCAGGAATCTAAAAGTTAGATTTTACTGAAGTCGGAAGTTTGATTAATAAATATTTCTCCCAGTTTTTAAATATATATTTAGGAGAGAAAATATTGTTGATCATTTTCTGGAGTGATCCTAAAAATTTCGTAGCAAGTGATAAAACAGACACATGGCACACGTGGATAAAGGCGTTGGTTAGATCCAGTGACAGGACACAAAGATTGAGTTCAATACCCGGTTAAGGCTGTGGAGAACTTGGAGAGGGGAATTAGCATAATATAAGTGACGTCCATTAAATATGGCACGTGGAACTAGAACAGTCGACTCCAAAAAATGAAATGTACTGTGGAGGAGTTTTGGGGAGAACCAGGATGCCATCTTCTGTAATGGGATTGCAATGGTTAAGCATCGTTAGACCAAACGCAGTGATGTCAGGAGGGTGGGGGCGATATTAAAAAAACAGTGAAAAACTGGTTTCTCCAAATCATGAGTGACATTTAGAACTTTTTAAACGACTCTCGTACGCAGAACCTATTTCCGAGTTATATACTGTTTTACAATGTAACGCTTCATCATTTTCGTTGCAGTAATCTCGCCACGAAAATTTGCACTATTTTGGCAAACTCTCGGACAATGCAAAGACACTTTCTTTTTTACTGAAGATTACTTCCTTGGCTACGCTAGTTGTGCGACGTCTTTATTTTCATACTAAACCACTATCATATACACAACTTAAGAATGAGTTTTAGTATGTTACTTGACTAAATTAAACAAAATAACTTTTCATTCATAGTAGTGGAGTTCTAATCTATTCTTGCCCTCTTTTCAACTCAAGCTGTTTGACCACAAAAGAGGTTAACTTCAAAACAAAATCAAAGGGTTAATACTAACGTCAATATTAGCAGAACAGTTTAATTTGTCTGCTCTGATTTTTTCCTCTATAAAACTTAGAGAGGTTAGTGGTGGGCAACCGAGGGGCCAGCCAAAATTCGGTGGTGGTGGGGGCATTGGTCCTTTCTCCCCTCCTAGAATCGCCACTGCGTTTGCAGTTTTCATAAAAGCAGTAGTCAGATCTCAAGTGACATACCTGTAGACGTCCATTCGGTATCAGGAGACTATGCCATCTCATTTAAGGTAATGTAAATTCAATATAAATGCGGTATGAATTTTTTTTTTTTTATCTTTCGGTTATGTACACATCTATACACATGTTAAATGTTCGACTATACAAGAGACTTTATTACAGAAAAGATTTTTGTATTTAATATATATATAAATTTGACGGACAACCTCACCTTATTTAACAATGGGAGTAGCGTGCTGAAAGTTTAAAAAATACAAAGATGTTCACTAATGCCAGCTGCGCTCCTCGTGCGAAGGCTCGGAATAAACGCCCCTACTGCATTCAAAAGACAAAAATAAGTGTCAGACAGTCAAACCATGAAGAGAAATTAACAACATCCCCTTCTTGAAAAGGACTAAGTTAGTGGCCGAATGCCCTTTGGACAATGGACAGTTTTTGTACTTTCTCATTCCCCCCCAAGCGTAAAAATGTAAAAACTCTGGAAAAAAAAAAAAAAAAAAAATTAAAATCTTCCTTGTCCGTCATATTTAATGAAAGATGTTTAAAGAAATTTTGCTGCCCAAATATATATATATATATATATATATATATTTTCATAATATTGTATGGCTTTTATACTTTCGATAGAGGATCAAATTTTTCCTTGCAGTATCTATTCCGTGAGCACCATACTTACATATCTTCTATGTTTATCTTGACTTTGCATAAATTCGAGAGTTTGCAGGATTTCATAAGAAAAGTGTTTTGTTATGCAAATATTTTCTTACATTGCCTCCATGTGTGATTCATATAAACTATGTTACAAAAAATTTAGCTAACTTCGTCAAAGTAAGTTTCGACCTTCAGTGATTGCTGTGCCCACTAACATTCCTGCCTAAACACATTTATCTTTTAATTTATTAAAAAAAAAAAAAAAAAAAAAAAAATGATCGAACGCTTTTCTAGCTGTTTGATACTGATGTGACACCATTTAGGGGCACAAAAAGAGGGAAAAAGAAGGAAAGGAAAAAGAGAAAGAAAAGAAAGAAAAAGAGAGGAGAGACTTAACTTATATGATAAAGTGAGGCCACCCACGACAGAGACATTTGGCAATGTTATTTTGATAAGGGAAAAAAATGGTAAATTCTTATGGCCATTGTCATAAAGCTAATTGACAAACACCAGGTGGACACAGAGTTTTAAATAGATAAAGAATTAACTGTCATGGTGGCAAACAATTTAATAGGTCATCTGTTGACCACACGCAAAGAGAGCCAACTCTAGGTTGGGTCTTTGTCGATGGGAGGTGTCATTGAGAGAAAACACATCTGGGCTGTGTTGGAATTTGAATATGACAGCGAAACAATATTTCGTTGGCGCCGAAGAATGAGTGTGTCTGGTTGACTAGCCTCTTGGTGCTGGCGAAAATCTGATTGAAGAATTCCATATGCCGTGACGTTAGGATAAGAATTGAGATTATCACTCTACGGGTCGTATTGTCCTCTTGGCGGCCAGAGAAGAAGAGAGAAACAAAAGAAAGAAAAAAGAAAAAGATAATTTTTTTTCTTTGAGCAAAATATATATTTTTTTAAGAACAAGGCTAGTCTGGTCACGCCCACACTGTTGAACGCCATTGGCTGAATGTTAACGAGATCCAGGCGGAGGTGATCATGTGACGCAAGGAGGGAGCCCGCCGCCGCCCATTGAGAGGTAGGTATGAGAAGTTGCTGCGAGGAAGTGGGAAAACCGTTGACGCCCCTCTGAAGTATGGTGAGATATCCATATGAGAATAAGAGAAGGTGGGGGTAAGAGAAGACTTCCAAAAATGGAAAGGAGTGGAAAATTCCTGACCGAAAATAAAGAAGTGGACTATGGATTTAGAATTATCAAGGAACCTCAAACCCCGACGAGACCACCCCGGTTTGGGTCGGCGTCCATATAAGCAAAGTCGCAGCGAACGAAAAGCAGTTGGAGAGTTAGAGAGAGAGTTTCTAGTTGCAGTTAGAGACCGAGTTCCAGTTGAGAGCTCTGAAGACCCACCACGAAGAGCTGACCAAGATTCGTGCAAATTCCGAACACATCTTCTAACCAAGAACAATTTATTTTTTGAAGAACGACTTACACCACCAAAATAAGTTTTACGAGTTTCACCTGAAGACACACCAAGAACCAGTTTCTTAAAGGACAGACAGCTTAGATGTTAAGACTCACCTAACAAAAAAAACAAAAAAAAAACAACGTGTCACGAATCCACATAGCGGGTTGGGAGATAAACGTGTCCCTGTCTCCAGCAACAGATATAAAGTATTGTTATCCTTTTTTTTTTTTAATAACTTGAACTTTTCGAGTTATTTTATTTTCTCTCATATCTATTTGTGTGATACCACCCTCATTCGAACTCAGCTTGCATTACGGCCCCGACGACCGATTGATTTCCTCTGCCTAGATCAATTCACAACGTGGGTAGGCAGACTGGGAATCAAAGTAGTTACTTCGGTAACCAGGCGTTGGAGGAGAGTTGGGAACGACGAGGCTGTTATCGAATCTAACCAGATTCCCATCCAAATTGCCAAAAGGTTGGAACGTCACACTTGGATGCCGCGACCAATACCAAGCCAGTTGGTAGTCACAGGACGGGATAGCACGACTGACGCAGACAGGCGGACATCACGTTTGGAGTGACACCCACCCGAACGAACGAATGAACGGGAGTGGCCGACGTCGCAGTTGGCGCCGTGACCGGGATAAGACTCTGGATCGGGTTCTGATGTCACACTGAGCAGTTTACCCTTCACTTGAAGAGGACCTCCCTTCCAAACTAGTGTACTGCTGCTACAGAATTACAAGGAACTGTATCAAATAACAAAAACTACAAATTTGGAAAGTTGATTAAGAAAGCAGAAATAGGGAACAAAGAAGATCTTTACTGGGATTAATGCAAAGATTGGGGAATCACCGAATCCCTAGAACCCTTCGGCCCCACACCAGTTTTGGGCCGAAGTGCATATAACCAAATGACTTTGGGAGCTCAGACTTGAGCTGAGAATTCACATAGAGTGCTTTTGGAATCCACGTCAGCTGCCACCAGATTTTCCGATTCCAAGACTTTCGAACCCAGCTTCTCCAGAAATTTAGACAAGGCCCAGTGTCACTAGAGAGACTGATACGAGAACAAGTGCTATATAAACCAACTGAAGATTAACCTTATGAATCTCTTGATTTTTCGCCGTGAAAAGATTTATTCTATAATATATAGCACACTTCACGGCTTGAACCAGCTGTGACACTATTTAGCTATGGTAATTGGCTATTTAACTATAGAAATTAAAACAGAAAATAGACATTCTTAAAGCGAAAAAGAGCTATTACGAAAGATAGAGTGATCAACGTTAAAAGAAAGATTTGATTTTATTTACAAAAAAACTCTAGGAAAGAGCCTGTGTGAGGTCTTGTTGATTTATGTCTCCCCGAGGGAGATAGAAAGAAAGGCAAATATTAAGATTCCGGCCAAAACACGCGCCAGTCATGAAAATTTCGGCTCGTGACGATCGTAGATACAAGACAAGGAGAATCAATGTTAATTATCTTTCCAAGATATCGTATTTTTTTTCTTGGATACAGGCGAAGAGAAGCAACGTGGCAATTATAAAATTTTGCCATTGTCTCTATATAGGTGAGAGGATTGTTATCATTTACTTTACCAACAGACGCTAAGTCGTTGAATAGCAATGTGGCAATTGTAAAATTTTGGCATTAGATAGAAAATAGAGTGGAGAATTGAGATTTGGCGAGATAAAAGTATTTAATTTCTTAACAAGTCAAGGATTCCATTATAAAGCTAACTTAACGTAAGGACCTGATGGCAAACATTGACAGTGATTGATGAGTCGGTAAAGAGTGCTGGCTAAGTGACTTTTGGATGGCCGAGGAAAAGAGAAGATATGATAAAAATTTAATTGGCAATGTTGAATTCGTAAAAGTTTTGGCTGATGGGAAAGGAGAATTTTTTAAACAAAAATTCTAGATTATAATTTTAAGGAGGCCAGCTTAGCCACACCCGCACTGTCGGAATGCTATTGGCCGAGTGGTGGCAAGAGTGAGGGACGGAGATGAATGGATGAGAATGTCGGGGAAGGTGTTAACGCCCACTGAAGGGATTGATATGAGATCATTGTGAGAGAGAAAGAGTCTAGGAGGATAACTCCTCTCCGACCTTCCCTCGCGGACGACGGAAACCCCCCGAGATGGAAAGTGATTAATTTTCCCAAAATGGGAAGTAATCAATTTTCCTGGTCTGACAAAGATTTCTTGTTAGAAATCGAGATTTGCCGAGAACCCCAGGCTGCGTCTTGCCTACACCGGGTTTTGGTCGGTACCCATATAAACGAACGTTCTGTGGCCGTTCGGCAGTTGAGTCAGTTAGTTCCAATTGAGTTGGAGTTAATTTGCAGTTGGAGTCAGAGCTAACCAGAGTGTTGTCTCGCAGAAGCTGACCGAGAGATTCCACGACCTCCGACGTTTCAGAATCGCTGAGCACAAAAATTTGGATATTCATTTCGGTTCATAAAATGCAGCTCAACCCTTTCAAAAATCTATTGATCATAATTCTAGGTCTCATTTTATAGCAGAGATTTCTAGATTTAACCATAAGTTCTATGCTAACAGTTTCTTCTCTCACACTTCTTGCTTGTGAAACTCTTCCAGTCTTTTGCTTTCCAGTCAACTTTGATCTTTAAAAATTTAAATGTAATATCAGTCGTTATCTTCTGTCACCTTAATTTCTGTTTTTTATTGTTTAATAATTTTTCTCAGATTCTTTCACCCTGTTCCTCCTTGCGTCTAAGTAGCTTTATCGCCTTTATTTTTTTTTGGTGGTGATGGTGGGGGTGAAATGATAAAGTCATCTAATTTAACTTTATGGGCCGTGGAAACCTGGCTGTGAACCTGCCGGGGACTCAGCTTGGATTCCCTCGGTATTAGTAATACCATGGTGACGATGGCGTTTTAGTTTCAGATCCCTGACCTAAAGCGATTCTTCAATGAATGCAATATTCATTCTGAGACTGTATAATGATTGTACCACATTAAATAAAACAAAATAAATTAAATCTGCAACCGTTTCTCTCCTCCGTCTACTTCTTAATTCCGTAAATCAGATAACTCACTGTTTCATTTGTCAGTAAAGTCCTTTTTCCTGGTTTTGTTGTGCTATCAAAGCCTTAATTCTAGAACATTTTTCAGCGTCATTTTTTTTTAGATCTAACACGGTTAGCGATTGACGCATAAAAAAAAAAATAAATAAAAAAAATAAAAAAAAAATAAAAATAAAATAAAGATTTTTTTTAACATTGGAAAAGTGGAATTTTAACATCGGTTATTTTATCCAAGCCAATCATTAGCTGGATCGATCTAGACTGTTCACCCCCCCCCACACCTATTCATTTGTTATTTAAGATTCAGGACTATTCTTGGCGCCAAACAAAGCCATCAAGCGCCCGAAATTCACCCGTGTCATCGAAAGTCTACCACCTGAGCTAATGACGGATTTGTTGCAGAATGTGCACGAAAGCAATACTCGGGGCAGAGGGCAGAGATTGAAAAATAAAAAAAATAAAAGGGATGAGAATATCGGAGGATAATACTGTGGGAAGTGTTCAATCAAAAAGCCTCTAAACGACAAGGCAGCATACAAAACTTCTGCGCTGAATGAAATCAAAGAAAATGCTATGTCAACATCAATCTTTTTCGGTTATAGATCAACAAATTAGCAAAGATACCCCCCACAAAAACAAAAAAAAACTGGCACCTATGCCAAATGAGGTGCCATTACAGAATCCAGCAGACAATAAAATAGACAAATGCAATCAGTAGAAGCACCCAATTTACAACCCCCTTCTTTTGAACATGAGTAGAGGTTGTGAAGTCTTTCGTGGCGACATTCTCCGATCGTCCGCCGTTCACTGCAACTGTAGTGGCATCCAAGGTTGCGTATGTAACATTGGGTTGCTCGTAATTAATAATAAGAGCTTTGAATATCAAACAAAAAGATATCGATAAATAAACTACCATGAAAAGGGTTGAATGGATATCAAGAAAGATAGACTGATAATTCATTCCCAGAAAATCGAAAATTCTAAAACGAACCAAGTGGCTGGCTAAGAACAATACTTAATTTGTACGACGGGCGTCGTGTTGACAATTAATAGATAATGTCGCCATGAGCGTGTCCGTGGAATCGATACGAGCAGAATTGGATAAAATTTTAAATGCCAGTCAGAGGTAAAAAGGTTATTTAAGGAATGTTTCTAAAGCGAACCAAAGGATATGAGAGCCAGGTGTCCAGTATCTGGCATAATTCTATTTAAAAAAAAAAAAAAAAACACACGGCGATATCTTGACAATCGGCCGAACGATTGTCACCATAATGTAAGTTGCAAGATTTTTCCTGGGAAAGTGTCTCCGAGTGAAAAGGCCAATTGTTTATTCAACTTTCACCAGGAAAAAGAAATCAGCACTGGTGTCAATTCACTTATGAGGTGATAGCATTTTGAACAATAATTTTAAAAAAATTATTCTTCACTGAATGATGGAGGTGACAGGCGAAGAAGAGCGGTCAGGGAAGGCGGAGAAGGAGCTGCCTGCACCAACTGGGGTGTAGCAGGCACAGCCGAGACACCAAGAAGGGTGAAGAAAATGGCCACACCTACTGACGGGCATTAGTGAGAGATACTAAAAGGAGAAAGAAGCAGCTGTGGCCAGAATAATGCCTACAGCCGTTACCCGAGAAAAGGGGGAGAGACTTCCAAATTGAGAAATAATTTCTCAGGACCCAAAACAATGAAGATGACAGGTGGAAGAAATAAAATTTCCTAACTGCATCAGCCCCCACCCCATTTTTGGTAGACATTAATAAATACAAATGCGAGAGGCGAATTCAGAATGACAGAAGAGAGACAGGAGAGAGATCACCCCGAGACTAAGTTCCAGTCGCCGAGCGTGTGACAACGCACGTGACTATCTACCGATGCTAACCTCCGACATCAGCCTTGAGCCAAACTTACCAAATCAGCTAAGCAAACTTCGCAAGTCAAAGTTTATCAGCTTAACCAATTGTTGCGTCCGGTTTAGGAACGGGTTGCGTCGACAAGCACCTGCATGCTAACACCTTAGACCCTAACTACTATTAAACTATTGTACTCAGTGCTCGGTATAAAAAAAAGAGCATTTCTTTATATTATTTCGAGTTCTTTTTCTATTTTTACTGCAAGACTTCGCTCTGCTTAGACCAGCCCAACATGAAGATATCTGCGACGAATCAATCTTGGCCTCCTTATGCTCAACCAATCACGACGTGGGATAAGGCAGGTCAGGATCGAAGGGATCGCTCCATCGATCAGCCGCGCTACTGGACGTCTTGGACGATCAGGGAGGGTATAGAGTTTCAGTTGGTTCCCGTGAACCATAAGTTTGAAGCCGTTACATATACACCAAACACGTTATGTGTACAGGTTTGTCTCCTTGACCGTGGTCGCTTTCAACAAATAAGAGTGACTACAAATGTTTTCAAAAAGGTTCTGGTTGGGAGTTCATAATACAATTTCTCGCTTAGCCGGATATCTTTCCCTTCGGCTGAACTGCTATCTTCCTATCTTAGCTGGTCCCTTCCTCACCACCGGTCCTTCTGTCACTGGCCAGCTCCAACTCCTCTGGTCACCTACCTACCTGTCGACTTTATACCTCTCCCTGCTTATATGGATAATCCTGAAATTCCACCCCCTCCATCCACTTGTTTACCGGAAAGTTTAAGACCACCCCCAAAACACATGGGTGGTCAAATCTTCTAAGAACTACTTTTATGACTATATAAAATCATTGATAAAATTTTTATGTTTCCCAATTCAAAGATGAACTGGAGACATGAATCCTGAAGACATTGACATTTAAGTTTACTCAAAAGATGAACTGGAGACAAAATTCCTATGAAACTCGGATAACTAAAAAAGGAAATTTATTTAATTAGCTTATAAAGATGAGTGAGAAATCATTGTTAAAATGTTTACCCTTTATTTCCAGTTTAAGATTGGGTTTCTGCCTCCTAAAAAATCTTCATTCTTTTTCCATTCTAGTAACCCTTTTCGTCTTGGTAGTATTACCGCCTTCCTTGTGGTGATATATATATATATATATATATATATATATATTAGATATGTATATCTCAATGGTGCGTCCCAAACAGTTTTCAGGAGGCTATGAGAATGATGTGGTCCGCCATTTGCTCTTTCGAAGAGCAAATTAAAGATGTAATTATTAAGCGGGGAATTTCAAAAACAATGCCAGCCGATGCCAAACTAACTAGTAAGAAAAGTACATCTGCTTGGAAATCAAAGGCCAGTTTGTTGAATGCATTCGATCTTTCAATCTTTCTCCTCGCCTGCATATTTTGGGCATTAACAGCAGAATCACAAAGAATCCAATCATCAGAAATTAAATGCGACTAAATCAAAATTTAATGTCTAATCATTCTCCCATTGAAATTGACTTTGCAACCTCCGATGTTGATTACGCACTTGAACACCAAGGTGAGGGGAGGCGTCATTAATGATGCGCCCAAAGCTGTTAAACAGCCCAAGCGACAGACTTAGCATACGCCGACTGATGTGTGGAACCACTCTCTTATGGGGTACTGGGAGACTGAATTTCCTGAATAGAAATAATTTCGAAAGCAGCCCAATCAGCGTCAGATTTTGCAAAACTAGGAATTATCCGGAAAGACTAGAATATCTGCTTCACATCAAAAGATAAGGTTGTTGCGTTCATAGTCCTTCTCAATCTTTCTGTGCGTCTGTGAATCTTGGACATTAACAGCAGAATTACGGCGAAGAATCCATGCATCTGCATAGACAGTATATATATATATATATATATATATATATATATATATTGTGTGTGTGTGCCGCGAGGCGTGTACTAGCTGGTATTGACTGTGATTCGGAGACGTTAAACTCCGCGATAACAACACGAGGACTGTCGTTCGGAGTTTCCGTGGCAAGTCTTTTGCACCGTTACTTTTTAATCGACAAATCCAAAAGTGTGCTTGGTCCAACACAAACCTTCACCACTTGAAACAAATTATTCTGTTAGTTTTCTGATAACTATATCTAATTAGTTCCACACATATCCGGCTACTGAGAAAAAGCTTTACGAAACAAACTTCATTTTGGCATTTGGAACGTACGAATTCTCCAGGACAGCAACAAAACACCAGAAAGAAAAACAGATCTGGTCGCATTGGAGCTAAAGAAGTACAATATTGATATATAGCTATACTAAGAAGTAACGATCAGTCGACCACATGAAACGAGAAAGCAAAATAAGACATCTAACAGTGTTCTTGCTGCACTTGGATATAATACCTTCTTCTGTACTGTTTGCGCAATTCTCGGTCCGTCTCAAAAGTCATGCCCGTCATATGCATGCAGATAATTAGTTCATGGTCGTCGGAACTTCAAACGATGGGAGAGTCCATCGTGTATATATATATATATATATATATATATATACACCCACACAGGTAAAATGAGAACAAATGCAGTATAATTCCAATGTCCGTAGCATTTAATTTTTAAAAAAGGGCTCAATACAGAGTAGAGCTAGATATTTATTTTAGGATATTAAATATGTTAAAATTCTATTAAAAATTAGACAAATTAAGGAAAATGATTCAGAGAGAATTAAAAAGCTTAAATCTTAAGGTTAAGATAACTATTAAATGTTAAACGAGTAGATTTTCTTGATGTTACACTAGATCTTATCAATGATGTATTCCAACTGTATATGAAAAATAATGCTAACCCCAATGTATTCACCCCAATTTTAACCATCCTCCATCTATAATCAAATATATACCCTCATCTATGTAGGATTATCAACAACTCATCTGACAAATCAAGTATAGAAAATATGATAATACTGATCCTACAAAAAGAAATAGGAAAATCATTTGGTACACACTCCAATTTAACCAATTGGTCAGTACTAAGTTAGGCCAGAAGTTCTATTTAATTGATAAACATTTCCCCAAAAAGTAACTCTTAGTAAAATATTTAACAGAATCACACTAAAACTAAGTTATAGCTGCACTAATAATCTTAAGACTATAAAGAAACAATAATAAAATTTTAAACCAATTTAAAAATTTGGATAATCTTCCATTCCAAGATTAATACTGTTGATAATATTAACCAATATAATTGCAAGAATTCTAACGATTGCGCATTACGAAACAAATGTTTAACCAACTCTCTTGTTTATCAAAGTACTATTTCTACAATACAGAATCCAACTGTTGAAAAATCTTATATTGATAATAGTAAGAATTCTTTTAAGACTGGGTAGTACCAACATATATTATCCTTCACTTAATAGTACTTATAAAAATAGTACGTATGTTTCTAAATATTTTTGTAATTTAAAAGAAGCTAAAACTCATAATGTAAAATGAAAAATTAAAAAAGCTAGATCATTAAATGAACCCAGTTTTCTATGGTTACATGAAAAATTAGAAATTCAGATTTTCTGATAAAAAACTCCTTTTTATACCAAAAAAGTGAATTGACTGTAAATTGTCGGCATAGTCTACCTTCTACCTTACTATATGTTTAAGCTTAATTTGATAATACTTTTTCGTATAGAAATAATCAGATGAACTGCGGTGCACCTTATACGGCTTACTATTCTGTTTGTAAGATTCATTTAATTAATATAGCTCTGTATTGATGTTTAGTTAGTATTATTAATATTGGCGAGCTAATTGCGAACCGATTGAAATCGTTGCAGAGGGTTTGATGGGCGGTCACTATGTAAGATGTTACCAAAATTAGGTGTAACAAGTTTAGGAAAAAACAAGAATATTCACTCAATAATATTGGCAGTAGAAGAAGTCTCTAGATGGCTATGCCTGAAAAGATCAAGTGATTGGCAGTCAACAAGGAGATGAAAAGAAGTTGCGGTTGATATATTTTTATTATTTTTTATTTGTTTTTGTTTTTTGAGTGGAGGGGGTCGGTCTTGGGTATGAACTACGGGTGATCTCTGGCTAAGATCTAGCACCTGTTTGCGACCCTACCAGTGTTACGGTATATGATGTGTGTGTGTGTGTGTGTGTGTGTGTGTGTGTGTGAGTGTGCGTGAGTGAGAAAGTGTCGGTGTTGATATGTGTGTGTGCGTAACTCATACAGGGGGATGGTCAAAGAAAACAAGGAAGTACAGTGTAACCCGGATATAAGAGTTGTCGGGACCGGAGACGAAGTCTCTTATATCAGGTTTTCTCTTATATCCGGGTTTGGTCTATTTTGTTTAGGTAAGTATGGCTCTAATTCGGGACCAGAGAAAATCTCTTATATCCGGGTTTCTCTTATATCCGGGTTACACTCTAGACTTTTTTTTTTTTCTTTTTTTCCCTTCGGGCGGATGATTAACATGAACGGAAATAGAATAAATACAAGCAGATTGTGATTCTTAGCACGTTTTCGTGTGTGCACACGTCACATGTGTATATGTCACAGTGAGGGAAATAAATCGTTACTACTTCAAGCCGAGCACACCACCACCAGGTTTCTTACCAGATAGAAGCTATAATTGCGTTTGCTACCTTTTTTTTTTTTATAGGAGAGCGCACATCGGTGATGAACCGGAAGTTATCCGAGATTAGAGCATAAATTGCCAGTTTCAGGAGGAAGAAAAAAAATGTACGTAACGGAAGGTACACAAGTTGATACCCAATCAATATCAGCTGGGTCACCGTGGAGAGTGGGGTATGATGCTGAAAAACCAGAAACTCCTAATGAACTTCGACTGGAAACATCACTGATGATGTGTACCAAAACATCCAATAGATGTATTTTACGAAAATTAACATCTTATATGGATGGTCTTAACGGTTGCATATTAATTTGCCTAAGTATTTTTGTATTTATGATCTGTTTTTTTTCTTTTTTTTTTCTTTTTTTTCCAAACGGTTATTTACTAGTTTCTTAAAAAGGGACCTTTTATTTATCAACTACAAAATTTTATGTAGGAAGCTGACCGAGTATGTAAGTAGTTAGCATTATGTTAAATTACCTCCCTACCTCTTTCGCTTTTACTTAGGAAAGTTGAACGCAAGATATATATATCTTACGAAATAATGTAACGATAATGAAATTGTTTAGGATTTATAG